>LR738715.1:234843034-234879789 GCA_902687465.1 Secale cereale | reverse complement strand
GGGGGGGGGGGGGGGGGGGCGATTGGCGACCCCTCCTGGAAGATCTTCACCGGGTACCACAGGGCATCAGCCGTGCCATCCTCACGCCGGAGGGAGCGCCGGTCCGGTTCCTCCACAACCAGAATGCCCCGGGACGGGATCTGCGCCGGGTCATCAGTGCGCAACCACAAGCGGAGCAACGACATGTCATTCCGGCGTGACGAGCAATCCACCACCTTGACGACGAGCTCCAGGCCCCAGAGGACAGACTCAGCAGCCCACCGGGTCCAAGCATTCGCCGGCACACCCCTAAGTGCCAGCGGCACAAGGAGCGACATCCTGATGCCGGTGGCCTGCGACTGCCGGATCCACGGCCTGAAGGATAGCGAGAACTGCTCGATAGAGACACCACCACCCAACATCAGCTTATTGCGCGTAGCCACATCCTTGCAGAGAACTAAGAAGTCTTCCGGGTAGTACGCCCGGATGGAGAGGTCCACTGGGCCAAGGTCGAACTCCGCATGGATCGCAGCGGCCGCTGCCGCTAGGTCGACGGACGGGCGAGGGCCAGCAATGGTGGCCAAGACAACACACGATAGCCCAGTCTCCAGTGCGCGAATGTCCTCCCCATGCGCCAGGAAGTAGCAGTCCACAGGCTCCGGGGGTGACGAGCTCGCCGACGAGAGCGGCTCCACAGGCACCGAGAACTGGGGACCGACCGAGCCCTGCACCGACCCAGCACTGGCCACCTGGCACCACGACCGCCCCAGCCAAAGGCGGCCCAGGCGGCTGCAGAGGCAGAGCGCCCGTCCCGAGTCGTGCTGCAATGCGCACAGCACCAGCCGACGGCAAGCCCGGCGGCTGTGGGGGAGGCGTTGGGAGGACAGGCCCGGCCGCGACGGGGGGGGGGGGGGGGGGGGAGGGGAACAGATGGGCCATGATGGAGCGCGGGAGGGGGGCGCAGTGGCTGGGACACCGGAGAGGAGCTGCGCGGCATGGTGCAGCCCCTCGAGGTGTGGTTGGCGCCTCCGCAGCGGATACAACACGTGGGGTTCTTGCATTCCACCGAGATGTGACCGTCATCGCTGCCGCAGTTGTAGCAGCAGTCGTAGAGCTCCGCCGGGAGTCTCGAGTCCGGTCGCGGTCTCGAGGCCGAGAGGTTGCGTGCCCTCCAGCCAGAGTCGCGTCGGGGCGGGGAACGCCGCCTGCCCGATCCATGGCGGCGGCCATGCTTGGTCTGCCACTCCGTGATTGATGGCTTCTCGCCCCTCGTTGGTTACCCCAAGTGGAAGGTTTGAGATGCAGTGTAGCGGAAGTTTTCCCTTGGCAAAGATACCAAAGATCGATTTCCCCTGAGACTCCCAGTTTCAACAAGAAGGTGTCAACTGCTAACGGCACCAGATATATTAGCAATCAACGTGGACCCGCACACAGATACAAATAACTTTGCTCCCAACGAGTACAGAGAGGTTGTTAATCCCTCCAGCCTTGTAGTTTACAAAGGATCAAACGCAAGTGATAATAGTGATAGGTAATGTTGCAATAGTAAGTAAAAGCGTAAAGTAAATAGCGGATGTGATCAATGATGGTAATATGGACCGGGGTCCCATGATGTTCACTAGTGATGTCTCTCTCCCAAAAGACGATAAAACAGCTATGTGAGGTAAACGAATTACAGCTGGGCAATTGACAGAATTATGTGCGCAAACCAATGCTAACTATGTTACAAGAAAGGTAGAGGTTCAAAGCATGGGCGGTACGCCAAGGCAAGTAGACCGAAATCCATCTGCATCTACTACTAATCATCCACCTTGAGATATCTATCCAGAACATCTCGCTGGTATTAAGTTGCGAGTCCCACCCATAGTGTAAACTCAAAGCAACAGACAACTGCATTAAAAGAACTTTGCGTAAAGTAAACAATCCTTGCACCCGCGGGCACAAGCACCGTTGTTTTCCCCCTTGTGGCAACAACACATCCCCTAGACTCATGTTTCTGTCACTCAAGCTAGTCATCGAGGGGCATGAACCCACAATCAAGCATAACATTCCCTCTTGGAGTCACTACCTACTACTTGGCCAAAGCAATAAATAACAACGGAGAACATGCAAGAATTACTTACGAACATAAATATAAAAGAGCTAGATCAAATATATTACTCAAACACAATCTGAACATAATCTCACAATCCATCGGATCCCAGCAAACTCAACATAGCAACAGCATAAGGATTACATATGTGCCTCGATCATGTAGGGCAGCTCACGAGGACTAATTAGTGAAGCACAAGAACGGGAGGAGAACATCACATAGCTACTGGTCATGGACCCATGGTCCAAGGGAGACTACTCACAACTCATCCGGGAGGCGTCCATGGTGGTGGAGAAGCTCCCGGTGGTGATCCTCCCCTCCGGCAGGGTGCCGGGAAGAGTTCTCCTGGTGCTCCCGATCTTGGAAGCGGCGGCGGCGGCGGAACAGAGATGAAATCGCGAAAAAGAGTTCCCGTCTCGAGGGTTTCGGGACGCGATATAAATATATGCCAAAGGGGGGCATCAGCGGAGGCTCGGGGGGCCCAGGCACCCCCCCAGCGCGGCCAGGGGGGAGGGCGCCACCAGGGCGCCTGGAGCCCTGGTGGCCCCCCTCCGGCTGTATTTTGGCAGCCGGGAAGCTTCTGGAACGCTGATTTTTTATATAATTTTTCCGGGATTTTTCTGGCAGTTCTCGTAATGTGAAAACCTGAAATACAAAAACAACAGAAAACAGAAACTGGCACTGGGGTGCACTAAGTTAATAGGTTAGTCCAAATATGATCAAAAGTGTATGGAAGTGTATAAATATCATAGCAATATCACCCAAAAGAGGCATGGAGCAAGCAGAAATTATAGATACGTTTCGGACGTATCAACATCCCCAAGCTTAATTCCTACTCGTCCTCGAGTAGGTAAATGATAACAAGAATAATTTCTGTGGTGACATGCTATTAACCATATAGGACTCTTTATAGTCATATGACAAAAGCTTACTGAGACAATGAATCTGTAGTAATTAAGTTGCCTCATGAGAAAATCACAAAGAACTGAAAGTTTTACAATATGGTATTGAAACATCAAATAGATTTGTAATGAGCATGGTGTGCAAATATGATAAAGTGATATCTCGCTTGCCCCCTTTAGTGAAGCAAAACATAAATGCAGGGGCACCTCCAAGGTTTAAGTGATGACTAGATACAATGATTTCAGAATAAACGATATCATAATCATGCAAAAGACAATGCTACTTTAGGACAATGCACATTACACTCAGAATGACAATCATGCTCTGAGTAGTTGGTGCTTTAAAAGAAGGTGGAGACTCTCGAACCGTGTCTTTTGTTGGCAAGGTTGAAAATCCGTAGTCGGAAACAAAGACAAAGCATGTACCAGAGCTCTTGGTTTTAAAAACAGAGGTAATATTTTTTTTCTTCTTAGATCATGCATGTTTCGTCAACGAATGCTAGCAGATAACTCAATTACTTCTTGAGATGGACAAGTTTCGAGGAACGGCTCCCGAATGAGGACGATCACATCCTCTTAATCTCCTTTGTTTATCACTGCCAAAGTTTTCTGATTTCTCATGAACAAAGCGTGAAGGAGGGTTTGTTTGTTATATTAATTTTGAGTCGGGCGCACTCAATGCCAGTTCCTTCTCGTGTTATGGGTTTGCACATTATACATGCAATCTCGGGGTGAAGCTTGTCCAACTTAAAAAGATCATGAATTAACTACTACTTCCTCATGGACTTACAACAGAGGCAGAAAATAGGAATGCATTTTTTTCTTTTTGAATAATTTCGAGATGGTACATGAAAGTCTTCGTTAGGAATGGCAGGTAAATACCATGTAGGAAGGTATGGTGGACTCATATGGCATAACTGGTTTAAAGGAATTTGGATGCACAAGCAGTCAGTCCTCTTAGTACAGGTGGAGGTTAGCAAAAGACTGGGAGCGACCAACTAAGAGAGCAATGACGGTCATAATCATGCAGAGCAACAAAGCAACATTGAATTGGGCATGGTAGTTATATCGCTACTCAGAAACAAAAGATCATCAAGGCTTGACAGACTTTCTTTACAGTCTTAAATATGCGTGAGCATACGCCAAGTCAATCAAAATAAATTCTTGAAGGAAGATATTACTAAACCATACCACATCATAGGCAAACAAATCATGTTGGTACTCCAATAACACATTGGAAACCCCCCAGCTATTCGGGACTAACCATAAGAAAACATGAACTACTAAGCGCCATTATGCACGTAGCATCTTTATCATAGACATACCAACCAATGCAACGGAAGCAAACTCTCTTAATAAGATAATCATGATGAATAAAGAGATTTCAAGCAACCAACTAAACGAAAGCTCTTTTAAAAAGATAAGCATGAAAACTAAAAGCTAAGCATGATAGTAGCTATTGAAAGACAAAGAACACACACAACAAGGATAGACATGAAAATTCTATGTTATGTTCTAGGTAGAAGTGGAGCGTGATTCTCTCCCACATAAAGAAAGCTGAGTTCCAACTCGTTATGAAAAGCTAAATAAAACTAAAAAGGAAAACTAAAAGCAAGACGCTCCAAGCATAACACATAACACATGAAGTGATAAAAATATAGTGGAACGAAAGACGAACTGATAATGTTGATGGAGAAGGGGATGCACGGGGGCATCCCCAAGCTTAGACGCTTGAGTCTCCTTGAATATTTCTTGGGGGTGCATGGGGGCATCCCCAAGCTTGAGCGTTTGACACTCCTGAATCTTTTTATCATCTTCCCTCGCACACTTGAAAACTCCCTTCATACATAACTCATCATAATCTGATTAGCGAGGTTAGTACCCATAATAAAATAATTGTTCCTTGCTGGAAATAAGGATATTCTTGAAGGTCTACTGTTTCTCAAGATTGCCAAAAGGTTTTTGCAAAGAAAAAGCAAGCTCTAGGTTTGCAAAATGAAGGAAAGGCAAAACAGGACAGAATCTGTGAAAAACAGAACAGCAGGTAGTAAATGATTTTTTCGGGGCACTTCTGCCACTCTAATCAAAAAACTCAAAACAGACGCACGAAATAAAATTGTATAGAGCATGCTGTAGAAACAATTCAGACCAAAAAGATGATCTGGTGATTTTATACGAATTTTTCTATCCAAGGACAGAATCTGTTTCCTGGACAGCACGTCACAACTTTTGAACTTTCTTGCAATCAGAGGCTATACTTGGCACAAAGTTGGAAAGCAAAGATACAATGATGATGCTACTGTAGTAAACAACATCATGACACAACAAAAGCAAAATAAAATTTTATTCATGTGGGCTGCCTCCCAAAAGCGCTTTCTTTTATGCCTTTAAGCTAGGCATAATGCAAAGAGATCAAGTTTTATCAAGAGTAAAAGAATAGCTAGCCCGTACAACGGACTCAAAAGGTAAATTAATCTTCTTTCGAGGGAAGTGTTCCGTCCCTTTCTTGAGAGGAAATTGGAATTTTATATTCCCCTCTTTCATGTCAATGATAGCACCAACGGTGCGTAGAAAAGGACGTCCCAAAATAATTGGACAAGAAGGTTCACATTCAATATCCATAATAGTAAAATCAACTGGAACGTAGTTGTCATTGACAATGATAAGAACATCGTCGTTCCTCCCCAAAGGTTTCTTTATGGAAGAATCAACGAGACGAACACCAAAAGAACAAGAATCAAAAGGTTTCAATTTAAGCATATCATATATTCTTTTGGGCATAACAGAGGTACTAGCACCAACATCACATAAAGCATAGCAAGAGAAGTTATTCAACTTAATTTTAATCATAGGATCCCAACCATCTTCTAGCTTTCTAGGTATGGAGGCTTCTACTCTAAGTTTCTCCTCCCTAGCTTTGATGAGAGCATTAGTGATATGTTCTGTGAAGGCAAGGTTAAGCGTGCTAGTGCGGGGATCTCTAGACATCTTGTGAAGGAAATCAATAACTTCGGTAAGAGTGCAATTGTCAAAATCAAGGTCACTACTATCAAGTAAGGTGGTAGTAGTGTCCTTTAGGTTCACTTGTTTGGTAGTTTCTATAGTCATAGCATCACCATTAATAGGTCCATTGGGACCAGGAGTACATTGGGTGCTAAGAGTTTGGATATCCTCAACAACTTGGATAGTAGCAACAGTGTGGTGGGTAGGAAGGTTCTTAATTCTATCTTCTTCCTCCCTTTCTCTAGCCCATCTCTCTTTAAGTTTAGCCAACATCCTAATATTTTCATTAATTTGCAATTGAATAGCATTCATAGGAGTGACCTTCCTCTCCTCAAGAGGAGAAGTTTTAATTTTAAGCAATTCTACCTCATTGGCTAAATTGTCTACCTTCAAAGAGAGATCACCTAGTTTGTTTAGTTTTTCTCCTACACTCTTATTAAAGGCTTTTTTAGTAGTGATGAAATCTTTAAGCATAATCTCTAGTTCAGTAGTGGAGTTCTTGGTGATAGGATAAGCATTGTTGTTCCCATAAGAATTAGAGGGGAATGGTCTAGGATTGATACCAAAGTTACTCCTATAAGCATTGTTGTTGAAATTATTTCTAGAGATAAAGTTCACATCTACTTATTCTTGAGCAATCAAAGAATTTAAAGGAACATCACGAGGATCAACAGAAGATTTCTTCGAAAGTAGAGACATGATCAAGTCAACTTTTTCATTCAAGGAGGAAATCTCCTCGACAGAGTTTACCTTCCTACCTGTTGGAGCGCGTTCGGTGTGCCATTGGGAATAGTTGGTCATCATCTCATCGAGAAGCTTCGTGGCAGCACCAAGTGTAGTTGACATAAAGGTTCCTCCCGCGGCCGAATGTAACAAGTTCCGCGAGGTAAAGTTCAAGCCTGCATAAAAAGTTTGGATAACCATCCAAGTAGTCAAACCGTGAGTGGGGCAGTTCTTGATAGGAGATTTCATACGTTCCCAAGCTTGGGCAACGTGTTCATTATCCAATTGTTTAAAATTCATTATGTTACTTCTTAGTTGGATAATTTTAGCAGGTGGATAGTACTTTCCAATAAAAGCATCTTTGCACTTGTCCCAAGAATCTATGCTATTTCTAGGCAAAGACTGAAACCAAATTTTAGCTCCTCCTCTCAAGGAGAAAGGAAAAAGCTTAAGCTTAACAATATTACCATCTATTTCTTGGTACTTTTGCATATCACAAAGTTCAACAAAATTGTTTAAGTGTAAAGCAGCATCATCTCCAGCACCGGAGAATTGATCTTTCATAACTAAGTTCAGTAAAGCAGGTTTAATTTCATATGAAGGTGCTGAAGTGGCAGGTGTAGTGATAGGTGTGCAGATAAAGTCATCATTGTTGTGACTAGTGAAGTTACACAACTTGGTGTTCTCGGTGGAACCCATAGTAGCAAGCAAGCAAGATAACTATTTTTGTGATTTTCGATAAAAGATACTAAAGCAAAACTGAAAGGTAAACTAGCAAGACTAAAAAGCAAAGGTAAAAGATAGCGTGCAACTCCCCTATCCTGAAGAGTGGAGTCCCCGGCAACGGCGCCAGAAAACTTTGCTTGATGGCTTCTCGCCCCTCGTTGGTTACCCCAAGTGGAAGGTTTGAGATGCAGTGTAGCGGAAGTCTTCCCTTGGCAAAGATACCAAGGATCGATTTCCCCTGAGACTCCCAGTTTCAACAAGAAGGTGTCAACTGCTAACGGTGCCAGATATATTAGCAATCAACATGGACCTGCACACAGATACAAATAACTTTGCTCCCAACGAGTACAGAGAGGTTGTCAATCCCTCCGGCCTTGTAGTTTACAAAGGATCAAACGCAAGTGATAATAGTGATAGGTAATGTTGCAATAGTAAGTAAAAGCGTAAAGTAAATAGCGGATGTGATCAATGATGGTAATATGGACCGGGGTCCCATGATGTTCACTAGTGATGTCTCTCTCCCAAAAGACGATAAAACAGCTATGTGAGGTAAACGAATTACAGCTGGGCAATTGACATAATTATGTGCGCAAACCAATGCTAACTATGTTACAAGAAAGGTAGAGGTTCAAAGCATGGGCGGTACGCCAAGGCAAGTACACGAAATCCATCTGCATCTACTACTAATCATCCACCTTGAGATATCTATCCAGAACATCTCGCTGGTATTAAGTTGCGAGTCCCACCCATAGTGTAAACTCAAAGCAACAGACAACTGCATTAAAAGAACTTTGCGTAAAGTAAACAATCCTTGCACCCGCGGGCACAAGCACCGTTGTTTTCCCCCTTGTGGCAACAACACATCCCCTAGACTCATGTTTCTGTCACTCAAGCTAGTCATCGAGGGGCATGAATCCACAATCAAGCATAACGTTCCCTCTTGGAGTCACTACCTACTACTTGGCCAAAGCAATAAATAACAACGGAGAACATGCAAGAATTACTTACGAACATAAATATAAAAGAGGTAGATCAAATATATTACTCAAACACAATCTGAACATAATCTCACAATCCATCGGATCCCAGCAAACTCAACATAGCAACAACATAATGATTACATATGTGCCTCGATCATGTAGGGCAGCTCACGAGGACTAATTAGTGAAGCACAAGAACGGGAGGAGAACATCACATAGCTACTGGTCATGGACCCATGGTCCAAGGGAGACTACTCACAACTCATCCGGGAGGCGTCCATGGTGGTGGAGAAGCTCCCGGTGGTGATCCTCCCCTCCGGCAGGGTGCCGGGAAGAGTTCTCCTGGTGCTCCCGATCTTGGAAGCGGCGGCGGCGGCGGAACAGAGATGAGATCGCGAAAAAGGGTTCCCGTCTCGAGGGTTTCGGGACGCGATATAAATATATGCCAAAGGGGGGCATCAGCGGAGGCTCGGGGGGCCCAGGCGCCCCCCCCGGCGCGGCCAGGGGGGCCCGTGCCACCAGGGCGCCTAGAGCCCGGGTGGCCCCCCTTTGGCTGTATTTTGGCAGCCGGGAAGCTTCTGGAACGCTGATTTTTTATATAATTTTTCCGGGATTTTTCTGGCAGTTCTCGTAATGTGAAAACCTGAAATACAAAAACAGCAGAAAATAGAAACTGGCACTGGGGTGCACTAAGTTAATAGGTTAGTCCAAATATGATCAAAAGTGTATGGAAGTGTATAAATATCATAGCAATATCACCCAAAAGAGGCATGGAGGAAGCAGAAATTATAGATACGTTTTGGACGTATCAGTGATCACCGGCACCGGGGCACGCGACGGGCCGGCCTCACCGGCACCGCCCTAGAAGATGGGGCCGAAGGCGGTGCCGACCATCGGCGAGACGATGATGGACCAAATCTGGGGCCGCAGAGGGGGTGGGGTGGGGGACGGGAGCGCCGTGTTGGGGATCGTTGCAGAAAAACAAAAACAAAATTCCTACGTATCACCAAGATCCATCTATGGAGTTTACTAGCAACGAGAGGGAGGGATTGAATCTTCATACCCTTGAAGATCGCGATGCGGAAGCGTTACAAGAACGCGTTGGTGGAGTCGTACATGTAGCGATTCAGATCTCGGTCGATTCCGATCTAAACGCCGAACAACGGCGCCTCCGCGTTCAACACACGTAAAGCCCGGGGACGTCTCCTCCTTCTTGATCCAGCAATGGGGGAGGAGAACTTGGGGAAGAGATCCGGCAGCACGACGGCGTGGTGGAGGAGCTTGCAGTTCTCCAGCATGGCTTCACTAAGCTCTACGGAGGAAGAAGAGGAGTTGGGAGGGGAATAGGGCTGCGCCAGGGAAGGGGTGCGGCTACCCTCTCTCTCCCTCACTATATATACGGGGAAGGGGGAGGAGGAGGCACCCTAGGGTTTCCCTAGGGAAGGGGCAGCGGCCACAGGGGAAACCCTAGATGGGTTTGGGCGCCCCCACCCCTAGGAAACTTGCCCCCCAAGCCGGGAGGGCGCCTGCCCTAGGGGAGGCGCCCCCACCTCTCCAGGTTACGTGAGATGGGGTGGGAGGGGCGCTCAGCCCCTTAGTGGGCTGATGTGCCCCCTCCCCTTGGCCCATAAGCCCCCCCCCAATGCTAGTCGGGGCCTCCGAAACCACTTTCGGACACGCTGCTCGTCACCCGGTACCCCCGGAACAATTCCGGACTCCAATACCCTTCGTCCAATATATCGATCTTCGCCTCCGGACCATTCCAGAGTTCCTCGTCACATCCGGGATCTTATCTGGGACTCCGAACAACCTTTGGTAACCACATACTATTCCCATAACAACTCTAGCGTCACTGAACCGTAAGTGTGTAGACCCTACGGGTTCGGGAACCATGCGAACATGACCGAGATACCTCTCCATCCAATAACCAATAGCGGGATCTGGATACCCATTTTGGCTCCCACATGTTCCATGATGATCTCATCAGATGAACCACGATGTGGGGGATTCAATCAATCCCGTATAGAATTCCCTTTGTCTACCGGTATAGTACTTGCCCGAGATTCGATCGTGGGTATACCGATAGCTTGTTCAATCTCGTTACGGCAAGTCTCTTTACTCGTTCCGTAACACATCATCTCGTGACCAACCCCTTAGTCACATTGAGCTTATTACGATGATGTCTTACCGAGTGGGCCCAGAGATACCTCTCCGTCATACAGAGTGACAAATCCCAGTCTCGGTTCGTGCCAACCCAACAGATACTTTCGGGGATACCCGTCGTGTACCTTTATAGCCACCCAGTTACATTGTGACGTTTGGCACACCCAAAGCACTCCTACGGTATCCGGGAGTTGCACAACCTCATGGTCTAAGGAAAGGATACTTGACATTGGAAAGCTTTAGCATACGAACTACACGATCTTGTGTTCGGCTTAGGATTGGGTCTTGTCCATCACATCATTCTCCTAATGATGTGATCCCGTTATCAATGACATCCAATGTCCATGGTCAGGAAACCAAAAACATCTATTGATCAGCGAGCTAGTCAACTAGAGGCTCACTAGGGACATGTTGTGGTCTATGTATTCACACATGCATTACTGTTTCCGGATAATACAGTTAAAGCATGAACAATAGACAATTATCATGAACAAGGAAATATAATAATAACCATTTTATTATTGCCTCTAGGGCATATTTCCAACAGTCTCCCACTTGCACTAGAGTCAATAATCTAGTTACATTGTGATGAATCGAGCACCCATAGAGTTCTGGTGTCGATCATGTTTTGCTCGTGGAAGAGGTTTAGTCAACGGATCCGCGACATTCAGATCCGTATGCACTTTACAAATATCTATGTCTCCATCTTGAATATAATTTCGGATGGAGTTGAAACGACGCTTGATGTGCTTGGTCTTCTTGTGAAACCTGGGCTCCTTGGCAATGGCAATAGCTCCAGTGTTGTCACATAAGAGAGTCATCGGGCCTCACGTGCTTGGAATAACTCATAGGTCGGTGATGAACTCCTTCATCCAGACTCCTTCCTGTGCTGCTTCGGAAGTAGCTATGTACTCTGCTTCACATGTAGATCCCGCCACGATGCTTTGCTTGCAACTGCACTAGCTGACTGCCCCACCATTCAAAATATACACGTATCCGGTTTGTGACTTAGAGTCATCCAGATCTGTATCGAAGCTAGCATCGACGTAACCCTTTATGACGAGCTCTTCGTCACCTCCATAAACGAGAAACATGTCCTTAGTCCTTTTCAGGTACTTCAGGATGTTCTTGACCGCTGTCAAGTGTTCCATACCGGGATCACTTTGGTACCTCCCCACCAAACTTATGGCAAGGTTCACATCAGGTCTGGTACACAGCATGGCATACATAATAGAACCTATGGCTGAGGCATAGGGGATGACACTCATCTTTTCTCTATCTTCTACCGAGGTCGGGCATTGAGCCGTGCTCAATCTCATACCTTGCAATACAGGCAAGAACCCTTTCTTGGACTAATCCATATTGAATTTCTTCAATACCTTGTCAAGGTATGTGCTTTGTGAAAGACCAATGAGGCGTCTTGATCTATCTCTATAGATCTTGATGCCTAATATGTAAGCAGCTTCTCCAAGGTCCTTCGTTGAAAAACATTTATTCAAGTAGGCCTTTATGCTTTCCAAGAGTTCTACATTATTTCCCATCATCAATATGTCATCCAAATATAATATGAGAAATGCTATAGAGCTCCCACTCACTTTCTTGTAAATACAGGCTTCTCCATAAGTCTGTATGAACCCAAACGCTTTGATCACCTCATCAAAGCGAATGTTCCAACTCCGAGATGCTTTCACCAGCCCATAGATGGAGCGCTGGAGCTTGCATATCTTGTTAGCATTCTCGGGATCGACAAAACCTTCTGGCTGCATCATATACAGTTCTTCCTTAAGGAAGCCGTTAAGGAATGCCATTTTGACGTCCATTTGCCATATCTCATAATCATAGAACGCGACAATTGCTAACATGATTTGGACGGACTTCAGCATCGCTACGGGAGAGAAAGTCTCATCATAGTCAATCCCTTGAACTTGTTGATAACCTTTAGCAACAAGCCGAGGCTTATAGATGGTCACATTTCCATCCGCGTCAGTCTTCTTCTTAAAGATCCAATTATTTTCTATGGCTCGCCGATCTTCGGGCAAGTCAACCAAAGTCCACACTTTGTTATCATACATGGATCCTATCTCGGATTTCATGGCTTCAAGCCATTTGTTGGAATCCGGGCCCGCCATCGCTTCTTCATAGTTTGAAGGTTCACCATTGTCTAACAACATGATTTCCAGGACAGGGTTACCGTACCACTCTGGTGCGGAACGTGTCCTCGTGGACCTACGAAGTTCAGCAGTAACTTGATCCGAAGCTTCATGATCATTAACATTAACTTCCTCTCTAGTCGGTGCAGGCACCACAAAAACATCTTCCTGCGCTATGCTACTTTCCGGTTCGAGAGGGGTGACAATCACCTCATCGAGTTCCACTTTCCTCCCACTCAGTTCTTTCGAGAGAAACTCTTTCTCCAGAAAGGATACATTCTTGGCAACAAAGACCTTGCCTTCGGACCTGAGGTAGAAGGTATACCCAATAGTTTCCTTAGGGTATCCTATGAAGACGCATTTTTCCGATTTGGGTTTGAGCTTTTCAGGTTGAAGTTTCTTGACATAAGCATCGCATCCCCAAACTTTTAGAAACGACAACTTAGGTTTCTTCCCAAACCATCATTCATACGGTGTCGTCTCCACGGATTTAGACGGTGCCCTATTTGAAGTGAATGCGGCAGTCTCTAAAGCATAACCCCAAAATGATAGCGATAAGTCGGTAAGAGACATCATAGATCACACCATGTCTAACAGAGTATGATTACGACGTTCGGACACACCGTTACGCTGAGGTGTTCCAGGCGGCGTCAATTGTGAAACAATTCCACATTTCCTTAGGTGCGTGCCAAATTCATGACTTAAATATTCTCCTCCACGATCTGATCGTAAGAACTTTATTTTTCAGTCACGTTGATTCTCAACCTCATTCTGAAATTCCTTGAACTTTTCAAAGGTCTCAGACTTGTGTTTCATCAAGTAGACATACCCATATCTACTTAAGTCATGAGTGAGGGTGAGAACATAACGATAGCCACCACGAGCTTCAACACTCATTGGACCGCACACATCAGTATGTATGATTTCCAACAAGTTGGTTGCTCGCTCCATTGTTCCGGAGAACGGAGTTTTGGTTATCCTGCCCAAAAGGCATGGTTCGCACGTGTCAAATGATTCATAATCAAGAGACTCCAAAAGTCCATCTGCATGGAGCTTCTTCATACATTTGACACCAATATGACCAAGGCGGCAGTGCCACAAGTATGTGGGACTATCATTATCAACCTTACATCTTTTGGCATTCACACTATGAATATGTGTAACATCACGTTCGAGATTCAATAAGAATAAACCATTGACCAACGGGGCATGACCATAAAACATTTCTCTCATATAAATAGAACAACCATTATTCTCAGATTTAAATGAGTAGCCATCTCGCATTAAATGAGATCCAGATACAATGTTCATGCTCAAAGCTGGTACTAAATAACAATTATTTACGATTAAAATTAATCTTGAAGGTAGATGTAGAGGTAGCGTGCCGACGGCGATCACATCGACCTTGGAACCATTCCCGACGCGCATCATCACCTTGTCCTTTGCCAGTCTCCGCTTATTCCGCAACTCCTGCTTTGAGTTACAAATGTGAGCAACTGCACTGGTATCAAATACCTAGGAGCTACTACGAGCGTTGGTAAGGTGCACATCAATAACATGTATATCACATATACCTTTGACGTTGCCGGCCTTCTTATCTGCTAAGTATTTGGGGCAGTTCCGCTTCCAATGACCCGTTCCCTTGCAATAAAAGCACTCAGTCTCAGGCTTGGGTCCATTCTTTGGCTTCTTCCTGGCAACTGGCTTACCGGGCGCGGCAACTCCTTTGCCATCCTTCTTGAAGTTCTTCTTACCCTTGCCTTTCTTGAACTTAGTTGTTTTATTCACCATCAACACTTGATGTTCCTTTTTGATCTCCACCTCCGCTGATTTCAACATTGAATACACCTCGGGAATGGACTTCTCCATCCCTTGCATATTGAAATTCATCACAAAGCTCTTGTAGCTAGGTGGGAGCGACTGAAGGATTCTGTGAACGACCGCGTCATCTGGGAGATTAATTTCCAGCTGAGACAAGCGGTTGTGCAACCCAGACATTTTGAGTATATGTTCGCTGACAGAACTATTCTCCTCCATATTACAACTGTAGAACTTGTCGGAGACTTCATATCTCTCGACTCGGGCATGAGCTTGGAAAACCATTTTCAGCTCTTAGAACATCTCATATGCTCCGTGCTGCTCAAAACGCTTTTGGAGCCTTGATTCTAAGCTGTAAAGCATGCTGCACTGAACCAGGGAGTAATCATCACTACGTGACTGCCAGGCGTTCATAACGTCTTGAGTTGCTGGGAAAACGGGTGCATCACCTAGCGGTGCTTCAAGGACATATGCTTTCTTGGCAGCTATTAGGATGATCCTCATGTTACGGACCCAATCCGCATAGTTGCTACCATCGTCTTTCAGCTTGGTTTTCTCTAGGAACGCGTTGAAGTTGAGGGCAACATTAGCGTGGGCCATTTGATCTACATGATATATTGTAAAGATTTTACACTATGCTCATGAAAATTAAGTTAATTTAAACAAATTTAATTAACTCCCACTCAGATAGACATCTCTCTAGTCATCTAAGTGATACATGATTCAAGTCGACTAGGCTATGTCTGATCATCACGTGAGACGGACTAGTCATCAACGGTGAACATCTTCGTGTTGATCGTATCTTCTATACGACTCATGTTTGACCTTTCGGTCTTCCGTGTTCCGAGGCCATGTCTGTACATGCCAGGCTCGTCAAGTCAACCCTAAGTGTATTGCGTGTGTAAATCTGGCTTACACCCGTTGTATGCGAACGTTAGGACCTATCACACCTGATCATCACGTGGTGCTTCGGAACAACGAACCTTAGCAACGGTGCACAGTTAGGGGGAACACAATTCTTGAAATTTTAGTGAGAGATCATCTTATTTATGCTACCGTCGTTCTAAGCAAATAAGATGTAAAACATGATAAACATCACATGCAATCAAATAGTGACATGATATGGACAATATCATTTTGCTCCTTTTGATCTTCATTTTTGAGGCTCCATGATCATCATTGTCACCGGCATGACACCATGATCTCCATCATCGTGTCTTCATGAAGTTGTCTCACCAAACGTTACTTGTACTACTATGGCTAACGGTTGATACGTCTCCAAATTATCTATAATTTTTGATTATTCCATGCTATTATTTATGAAGTCTTGGATGTTTAATGGGCTTTATCATTCACTTTTATATCATATTTGGACCTAACCTACTAACCCAAAGGCCCAGTCCAAATTGCTGTTTTTTTGCCTATTTCATGGTTTTGCAGAAAAGGAATATCAAACGGAGTCCAAACGGAATGAAACCTTCGCGAGAGATATTTTTGGAGGAAATCACGCTCGGGAAACGTCAGGACCAAGTCAGGGGACAGAGGGCCTGCCCTCGAGGGTGGGGAGTGCGCCCCCCTTCCCAGGGCGTGCCCCCCTGCCTCGAGGCTGGCCCCTGTGGCCCCCGGTGCCCTCCTTCTTCCTATATATACCTACGTACCCCAGAAACTCCATACGCAGAGAGAGAACCCTAATTCCATCGCCGTAGCTTCTGTTCCCGTGGAGATCCCATCTTGGAGCCTGTTCCGGGAGGGGGATCCATCACGGAGGCCTTCATCATCATCGTCATCGCACTCACCATGAGTTGTGAGTAGTTTACCACAGACCTTCGGGTCCATAGCTAGTATCTAGATGGCTTCTTCTCTCTCTTTGGATCTCAATACAAAGTTCCTCTCGGTCTTCGAGGAGATCTATTCGATGTAATCTCTTTTTGCGGTGTGTTTGTCGAGATCCGATGAATTGTGAGTTTATGATCAAGGTTATCTATGAAAGATATTTGGTTCTTCTCTGAACTTTTTATGTGTGCTCATAATATCCTTGCAAGTCTCTTTGAATTATTGGTTTAGTTTGGCCTACTAGATCTATAGTTCTTGCAATGGGAGAAGTGCTTGGCTTTGGGTTCAATCTTGCGGTGTCCTTTCCCAGTGACAGTAGGGGCAGCAAGGCTAATATTGTATTGTTTCCATCGAGGATAAAAAGATGGGGTTTTCATCATATTTCTTGAGTTTATCCCTCTACATCATGTCATCTTGCTTAAGGCGTTACTCTGTTCGTATGAACTCAATACACTAGATGCATGCTGGATAGCGGTCGATGTGTGCAGTAATAGTAGTAGATGCAGGCAGGAGTCGGTCTACTTGTCTCAGACGTGATGCCTATATACAATGATCATGCCTAGATAGTCTCATAATTATTCGCTTTTCTATCAATTGCTCGACAGTAATTTGTTTACCCGCCATAGAATATTGGTATCATGAGAGAAGCCACTAGAGAAAACTATGGCCCCGGGTCTATTCTCAACATATCAATCTACATCTACTTTACTTTACTGCTTTTTATTTGCTGTTTTATTAAACTAAAAATACCAAAAATATCAACTATCATCTCTATCAGATCTCACTCTCGTAAGTGACCGTAAAGGGATTGACAACCCCTTATCGCGTTGGCTGCGAAGTTCTTATTTGTTTGTGCAGGTGCGAGGGACTGGCGCGTGACTCCTACTGGATTGATACCTTGGTTCTCAAAAGCTGAGGGAAATACTTATGCTACTGTGCTGCATCTCCCTTTCCTCTTCGAGGGAATACAATGCAAGCTCAAGAGGTAGCAAGAAGAATTTCTGGCGCCGTTGCCGGGAGTCTTACGCAAAAGTCATATACCAAGTACCTATCACAAACCCTTATCCTTCGCATTACATTTATTTGCCTCTCATTTTCCTCTCCCCCACTTCACCCTTGCCGTTTTATTCGCCCTTCTTCCGCCGTGTGTTTACCGTCCGCTTGCCTCTTGTTTGCTTGTGTTGCTATGTGCCCTCTATTAGCTTGCATCTTTGCTTGCTAAGTATGGATCCTCATCCACTTGCTAATCTCTTTACGAGATCCCATTATGTTGAACCTATTGCTAGTGAGCTGCGTGCACTAGATTATCTTTATGGGGTTTTGCTTGAAATTCATGAATTTGAAAATTGTGAGGAATTGTTAAAAGAAAAAGTGATTCATGATATCTTGTTAAATAAAAAGCATGATTGCAATGATGTTATCATAAATTCTATTGATGTCAATTGTGTTAATGATATGCAAAACCCTAAGCTTGGGGATGCTAGTATTGCTATGTCCACTATTTGTTGCAATGATCATGATTGGGGTGATGCTTCTTACGATCTTGAAAATTTATTTAATCCCCATGATGAATGTAAGATTGATAATAATGTTTGCAATAATATTGAAAGTAGGTTTGGAAGATTGTCAACTTTAGATCCCAAATATTTGGAGAATGTTCAATCTTTTTTTTCGATAAAAGTGGGTTTGGAGAGGTCACGACTTTAGTTAATGTTAATCCCACTATTTTGGAAGAGTGTCAACTTTGCATGCATGTGGATCGTGTTGAGAATATGTTATGTGATAGCTATTTTGTTGAATTTGATCATGATCCTACATGCAATTATTATGAGAGAGGAAAATATGGTCATAGAAATCCTCATGTTACTAAATTACCTCTCTTCATGTTGAGATTGATCTCGTTTCTTTCTTCTCCCTTGCATGGGCTAGATCTTGCTTGTCTTGCTAATTTGTTTTCCTATAAAATGCCTATGCATAGGAAGTATGTTAGACTTAGATGTGTTTTCCATGTGCTTTATGATGTTGTCCTTGTGCTTCAATTCTTGTCTTTCACGAGAGCATCACTAAAATCGTGCCTAGCTAGGGGCGTAAAACGATAGCGCTTGTTGGGAGGCAACCCAATTTTATGTTTTTTGCTTTTGTTGCTGTTAGGGAATAAATATTGCATCTAGCCTCTGATTAGATGTGGTTTCATGTTTTGTTTAGTGTGTGTGCCAAGTAGAACCTTTGGTAAGACTTGTGTGAAGTTTATATGATCTTGCTGTGAAAAACAGAATCGTTAGCGCTCGCTTAAGTAGTCGTGGGATTTTACTGGAGCGTGCTTTTTAGTTGATTCTTTTTTCTGCTGATTGGTAGACAAATTGCGCAAATTTACCAATTTATTTTAAATTTTTGGAGTTCCAGAAGTAGGCGAACCCTGCAGATTACTACAGACTGTTCTGTCTTTGACAAATTCTCTTTTTCGTGTGTTGTTTGCTTATTCCGATGTATCTATGAGTAATATTGGAGGATATGAACCATAGAGAACTTGGAGTACAGTAGGTTTATCACCAATATAAACAAAGAATGAATTCATTGCTGTACCTTTGAGTAGTGGTTTGCTTTATCTTACTAACGGAGCTCCCGAGAATTTTTGTCTAAGTTTTGTGTTGTGAAGTTTTCAAGTTGTGAGTATTGCTTTGATGGACTATGGAACAAGGAGTAGCGAAGGCCTAAGCTTGGGGATGCCCATGGAACCCCAAGTAAATTAAAGATAATCAAAAGCCTAAGCTTGGGGATGCCCCAGGAAGGCATCCCCTCTTTCGTCTTCATCCATCAGTAACTATACTTGGAGCTATATTTTTATTCGCAACATGTTATGTCTTTTGCTTGGAGCGTCTTGTATAATTTAAGTCTTTGCTTGTTAGTTTACCACAATCATCCTTGCTGGACACACATATTTGAGAGAGTTAAATATGGACTAGAAATTGTTAGAACATTCTATGTGCTTCTGTCAGGCCCAAGATGCGATTCTATCCCGATCACGTGACACTAACGTGATTGGGGCACAACCGCATTTCGGGCGCTTAGCAAGATGGATATCATTACATCGTTCCATTACATACATACATGGGGGATACAACAATACATACAAGTCACATGAATACAACATCAATACAAGGTATCCGACTACGGATACAAACATGAAAAGCACAAAGACATCTATCTGCTATCCCAGGCTGCCGACCCGGAACCTAACCCAAGACTGAAGAAGAAGAAGAAGAACTCCAACAAAAGAATATCGCTCTCACGTCAAGACATCGGAAACCTGCACCTGCAACTGTTGTTGTAGTATCTGTGAGCCACGAGGACTCACTGTGACGCCCGAAGACCGACGTCCCAAAAGATTCCAGATGTTCCGGGTTCTTCCGTGTGTTTTATTTGTGCTTGTGTTATTTATTTTGCTTTGCATCATGTCATCATGCCATCATGACTTTAATTCTGCATCTCAACTAAATAAATTGTGTGGACCTTCCGTCCATTTAAATCGAGGGAAGGATGACTTCTCTTTATAACATATCCTCCTAATATTTAGGGAGCTATAATAAATTATTCCAATTGTTTGGAATTCACCGTAACACACTTGCAATTATTCTCCAGACCTCTTTTGCTTCAAGATTCACCGTCGAAACCTTCTCTATAATTCTTTTCCCATTTATCGAGGTTCCTCCAAAAACCTCAACATTTTGGACACTTCTGAAACCTAGTCCTAGTTCAAACTATATGAATTAAATTCAAATGAGTTTGAATTTTACTCTTGCATTCTTGCCTCTCCTATTTTTCGTGGACCGTGGACATTTTTGCGAGTCCAGAAAAAATAACCTCATGCCCTAATTCTATCCCCAACACCTCCTTTCTTTTCTCTTCTTCTTGTTGTTTTTCTGTTTTATTTGGGAAAACAACAGTAGGGAGGCAGAAGAGGCCCAGCCGCAGCCTGTTTCCCTCTAACCCTAGCGATCTAGGGTCCTCGACCCTCCTCCTCGTTTCCTCCGCCGCCACTCCTCGTTCCCTCGCTCTCGCTCGACCCCATCTCCCTCTCCTCTCGATCTCCTTCTCCCTCTGCCCCGATCCCAATCCCGCACGCACCTCGCCTCCTCTCGCCCGATCTCCTCTCGCTAGCCCCGCCTCCTTCTTCCACCTCGCCGCCTCCATGCTCCACCTCGCTGCCTCCTCCCTCCATCCACTCGCCGCCCCGCCGCGACCCCTCCTCTGCTCCACCTCCGCTGCGTCGCCTCGGCCAGCCCCCCTTGCCGCTCGGAGCCGCGCCCGTCCCGGCCGCCGCAAGATCCCATGGCCATTGCTGCCGTCAGGCGCCTAGCCGAGCCGCCCCGTGCGAGCTCACCCGAGGGGAGGAGACCCTCGAGCAGCCTCAACCAGGCAGGAGCGCCGCCGCCGTCGCGAGCCTCCCCACCGGCGCTGCTTCCCCGTCCAGCCTCCCCGTGCTCAACCCCGCTCCTCTGCTCTGGCTTCTCGTTGGAGATCGCGTCGCTGCCGTCTTCTTCCTCGGGCCTGAGTCTCCTGCATTAGCCCCGGTAGCCGCATCTCTCACCGGAGGTCTCCGTTGTCCCCGTGTACCTCCGTGGTTGTTGCTGTTGATGCCGAGTCGGACGACTACCAAACCAGGAGTAGCGCCAAGTTCCTTTTCAAGATGTACGACTACATCCGATGTGGTTTTTGACAAGTACCACGACGCATGCTCGGAGCCCTCAGATCCATCAAGTTCGACTACCACACGTGTACGACTACTACATGAACGAGTACGATGACGACCCTCGAGTACGACTACACGGTGACGCATCAAGTACCACGACGACCGTTGTTCGCCAAGTACCCCTACGACAAGTACCACGACGGCCCCGATCGAACTTGAACCGTGTACCCCTACGTCAACGACTACTTCGATGACGACCTCGTGAACAACTACTTCCTCTACGACCCGTGTACCACTACGTCCCTCGACGACTCAAACCCCTCCGAGAACGCACGCTTCGAAGGTATACCCCGAGTCAATGACCCGTGGTCTGCATGTGTTGTATGAGATGTATCGAATGTTTGCTCGTGTCCGTTGTGCCCTAGTTTGCCTTGGCGGCAACCCGTGGGAACCCGGTGACGGGATCACCCCACCTTTCATCTTGTTCAACTCGCTCACGCCACCTTTTCTTTTGCACCGGTCTCTCAACGAGTTACCGGAACCGAGATGTTGCCGTTGCATCATTTTCGGATCGTTGCCGTGGCACCCTTTCCTTCCACCACGGTGACAATACTTCATATCTCTTCATGTTAACTTTTGCTAAAATTGCATAAAACTTGATCATGTCATCCGCATTATGTTAACAACATTAAAATGTGTGAATTGTTGTTTGCTTAAAATTGCTAAACATGCATATTGGGATTTTCCGGAATTGTTGTTGTAGTTTCCGGCCTCATTTAAACATGTTGCTTGTGTTATTTTTCTGTGCTTCCTACCTTGCCATGTAATGCTTCCTGTATAGACTTGTCATGCATCATACATTGCCATGTATTGCATCATATAGACTTGTGTTGATTTCTGTGCTTCCTACCTTGCCATGTATTGCTTCCTGTATAGACTTGTCATGCATCATACCTTGCCATGTATTGCATCATATAGTCTTGTGTTGTTTTTCTGTGCTTCCTACATTGCCATGTATTGCTTCCTGTATAGACTTGTCATGCATCATACCTTGCCATGTATTGCATCATATAGGCTTGTGTTGTTTTTCTGTGCTTCCTACCTTGCCATGTTTATGCTTGTGTTTTTACTGGGTTGCTTGTTTCTTTCCAGTTTGCTTCCCTCGTTAGCTTCGGGTTCGTTCCGGAGTTGTGAGGTTCTGTTCGACTACTTCCTGGACTTGTTCTTCTCCCTCGCGGAATCCCAAGCAAGATGACCATACCCTTGGATACCTTTATTATCATTGCCATTGCTTAGTGTCTCGATGCGATCGTTACATGTCGCGCTACCCATCGTTATTGTCAGCCTCTCCTTGTTGCCATGAAACCCCTAACCTTTGAAACCTTCCTAGCAAAACCATTGTTTGGCTATGTTACCCGCTTGCTCAGCCCCTCTTATAGCGTTGATAGTTGCAGGTGAAGATGAAGATCGTTCCAGGAGGGAACTTGTTGTTGGAATATCACAATATCTATTATTATTATTAACACACCTATATACTGGGCATGGGTGGAAGGCTTGGCCTTTTTCTCGGTGTTTTGTTCCACTCATGCCACCTTAGGCGCCGATAAACCGGCATTATGTTCCTTGATTTTGCGTTCCTTACACGATGGGTATATGGGGACCCCTTAACACTTCGACCTTGAATAAAACTCCTCCAGCAAGGCCCAACATTGGTTTTAATTTTGCCTCATAATAACTTAATTAATTAATTAAATTGCATAAGGGGGACGCTCCTTGGAGATTCTTTTCTACATAGCAGGGGGGGCCAGTGCTGATGGTGTTGGTCCCAAACGGGGGTGCTGCGGGGCCACCTTGGGGAAACCCGAGGGCTGGTTTTACTCGTAGCTTCTCCCATCCGGTTGTGGCCTGAGACGAGATACGCGTGGCTACTATCAGGGTGTCGGCACGCCGGGAGGTCTTGCTGGACTTGTTTTACCATTGTCGAAATGTCTTGTGCACCGGGATGCCGAGCCTGATCGGATTTCCCTAAGATAAGGGGTGATGATATTATATTTATCACTTCAGCTAATCGTGAGAGCTTGTGATGGGCTAAGTTGGGACACCCCTGCAGGGTTATAATCTTTCGAAAGCCGTGCCCGCGGTTATGTGGCAGATCGGAATTTGTTAATGTCCGGTTGTAGAAAACTTGACAGAGGATCCGAAGTAAAACACACAACTGTGTGAGTAACCGTGACTATCTCTTTTCACTTTGAGAATAGAACACGGTGGGGTTATGTTTGACTCGTAGGTAGTTCAGGATCTTTAGCGATCACAACTAGTTTGCGACCGTTTGCGTAGATCCTCATCTTATTCTTGTACTCGTAAGTTAGCCACCATATTATGCTTAGCCGCTGCTGCAACCTCACCACTTTACCTCTTCCTACCCATTAAGCTTTGATAGTCTTGTTACCCATGGTTACGGGATTGCTGAGTCCTCATGGCTCACAGATACTACAACACCAGATGCAGGTTCAGCCGAGATTGATGCAGGAGCTAGTTCAAGTACTTCGCTGGGAGCTCGATGAAGAGAGTGGCCGTATGCTTGTGACGTTTTCGACGATCAGTAGTGGTTTCTACTAGGGGCGATTCAGACCTGTGGCTTTATGTTTTTGGTATATTTCTTTTGGATCTTCGCCCGTAGTCGGGTTGTGATGTTTTGGATGATGTTTTGCTTATGTAATGTATTGTGTGAAGTGGCGAGTGTAAGCCAACTATCTCCTTTTGCAATTTCATCCCTATTTTTACATGAGTCGTGCAAAGATACCAAACTTGAGATCATTCCAGAATGGGCTTATACCTTTAAGTCGTGCCTCGACACGTAGGAGGTATAGTCCCATCCTGGGCATTACAAGTTGGTATTCAGAGCCTTCTCCGACCTAGAAGCCCCCACTGATTGATCAAATCATTGACGGTTGAGTCTAGGCACACACTTAAAATGTTTTGAGTCCTATATATATATCGGAGAGTAGGATTTCTTTTGCTCCTCATCTCTTTTCACTCTGGTGAGGACTCCTGACGATTACTCTTGCCTCTTCTACTCTCAAAATTGCACCAATTTTTTTTTAGGAATCTCGCGAGTATTGTTTGGATTGTTCCGATGTCTTTGTGACGAGAACATTGTTCTCGATGCCTCCTGTCATTTAGGGGTTGTGGCAGTGTCCCGGGGAGTTGAGCTCTGAGGTGTTGTCGTCAAAAATATATCGCAGCAGTTCTGAATACTTAAGACGGCCGACATCGAAAACTCTCCTATGCGGTTAGTGGCAAGATAACTTCGACATCACCCAGTACTGGGGAGGTAGCTCGGGAGTATTGCCATAGCTTGTATAGTAGATGCGTTCGAAGGTCCGAGGTAAATGGTTTCCAGAAATAACTGGTTATGTGTTGAAGGATGGATACAGCTGGATGTAGGATTAGAGTTGAGTGCGCGGTGCTTCCCCTGTATCCCCGACACCTGATTGCATAACTGGAAACTTTCAGAAATTAATAGGTGGGTTTATCTAGTAGCTCGTAGGCATTCTTCCAACGAATGCATGATATGGAGTTCGGGGTTCTACATTGAGTGAAGTGGTTTTATGGGCGTTTGTTCCGATCGGGAGTTGCATCTTAAAGGGTCCTTGGCAATGCTGATCCGGGGATTGCAAAACCCTTTTGTAACACGTTCCATGAGCTTTCAGCACGAATATGTGGAACGAAGCTTCTATCTTGTATTTGTTCTATCTTCTCCTTGTTGTTTTTATTTACCTTTTGTTCTCCCAAGTGGCTTCTCGACAAGTTGATGTAACTGCGGAATTCATTCGTTCAATTCTCTGTTCGGGTGATATTGTGAAGTTATGTTGCAACATATCTATCCTTTGTTTCGTTTTGATTCTGGTATTCGAGTTGCTTCGATGTCAAATGTTGATTCCATACCTTTCCTAATTGGTGTTCTCATATTTCTATGGGAGTGCTAATCCTTCTTGATCATCGAGATTGCTATGTTAAATTCTTTTCAACCGGCGTTCTTCGCGTCAAGTTAATCCGACCTCTTCATCATTTGCAAGATCAACTCTCAATCTTTCTCAACGATGTCTGTTTTCATTCATCCCAAATTGTCTTGTTTTTCCCCGCCCTCCCCCCTTTTTTATTTATGGAGACAAAAATTCTAAATGAAATATCCATTTTATTCATGTGATGTTTCTTCATTCATTTCCTTCAATGTTCTTATCCGGTGATTTATCGTGAAGATGCTCAAGAGCTTCAAGTTCATCATTCTCCGTTCTCGTTTCTTCTCCGGTGGATTAAATTCAAGCTTCGGTCATGATCATATCTCTTCCTTTTTGTTTCACATGTTTTCCCATGTTGAAATTTGTTATCTGAAGGCTCTCTTATTCATTCAACTCTCCTATCCATATCCGGTGTGTACAAGGTATCTCAGAAGATTTGTGTTTGCATTCTTAATCCGTTCAAGCTATTTTGAGGATTATCATCTTATTCGAGCCATTTAATTCAACCGGTGCAACATCTCTTCAGCAATCTTTTTCAACGGTGATTTCTTTGAGTGGGCCCTAACCCACAGGTCTTTTCCCAGGATCTTACCTGACTCTTCTAATTTTTCTGGAGTTATTCTAAAAATTCTTTTCAAAGCGTGACATAAGAATGATTCCCATCAGTCACATGCCTTCTCCAAGATCGCTTTCAAATTCTTTTTCATCATTGGTTCAACCTTTTAATTCTTCATTACGGAGGGCCTATACAATTCATGGTGGTGTATCTCATCGTCTTCTCAGATTTTGAAGACCCGAAGACGAGTTCCTCTTGAATCCTTATCCGTTCTTCCAAGATTCGTGGTTCTAGCTTCATGCCATCCTCATTATTGTTTCGATTGTGAGGAATTATTTTCATAACCATCCGAAGCATTTCATGAATTCTTTTCTTTATGATCCTTCGAAGGCCATCATTTGAGAATATTTCTTCGTTCTCAGTTTTCAACTTTGTCCTCCAAATATTCTTAATTGATGTCTCTTCGTTTGTATCCATATTCTTACGGTGGTTCATTCAAGTTTACTCTTCCGTTGTTATCGTATTAATTCATTTGTTCTTTTCATAATCCTACCGGCGAGTCGTTCAAGATTATTCTCAAGTTTGGCTATATCTCTCTCCAATCCTTTTCAAGAAGAATAAGTAGTAGGTCAAATCCGTTGGTGGTCATCAATTTATTTTGATCAAGGATAAGCATACAGTAAATCTTATTCTTATTTCCTCGAAGTGGTTAATCCCTTCCTTCGGAGCTTGTTCATCATATCATATTCTCGGTCCTAAGTTGTTCATCTTGTTTTTCCGTAGCTCCAAGTTATTTCAATTATATCATTTCAAACCTCCATCTAATTCATCGCAGGCCTTGACTCTTATTCTTTTCATCTTTCACTTCTCATGCTTTCATTACCGGAGTTCTTCATGGTGGTTCATCAAGATTTTATTCATCCTCGAAGTCTTCATCAAGATTCTTGTTGGAGCTCAAGCATACTTCATCAAGCTTTCCAATTGCAATCCTTTCGACCTTATCTTTCAGATGGTGTTATGTCATTCTTGACAATTCCTTCATGTTTCATGATTCACGAGTTATCAAGAATGAGATATTTAAAACCATCATTTCTTTTTCTTTAGGAGATCTTTTCAACCCTTCAATTATTCGTTGGAGTTATCTTGGATTATAATTCACCTAAAAGCTTCCCCTAAGGATTGTTGCTAGTATGGTGCTTATAAATGACCCAAGTTCTTCATTTATCATTCCCGTGAAATATGTTTTTTTCATCTCCTTGTTGATCTCAATCCAATCAAATGTTTTCGTAAGTGGCTGGTTGTCACCTCTTAATTTTGATATGTTTTTCATAAGCCCACAACGAGCTTATTCTTTTCGTTGTTGATTTTCCAACAACTCCGTTCAACCCTTCTTCGTAAGGATGCTCTTTCAAATTCATTTGTGGGAGAAGTTCCCTCATCTAACCAAGTTTGCCTCTCTTTTCAACCGGAGTGATGTCTGAATCTTTCTTACCCCTTGTGCCATTCTTTCAATTGTTTCGGAGGCAATATGCTGTTGATTTCATCAAGTATCATTCCATCTCCTCAAGCTCATGTTAATTCCTTCGATTTTCAGACGGACTACTGTCCAAATTATGTCACTCTTTTTCCTTGGCTATACCATTGCGGTTTCATATTCTTTTGGTTCGTAAGCTCTTGTTTCATGTCCTTCAACCTACAAGGTTCTTGTAATGTTCCTTGTTCCTCATTTTACCGGAGTGCTCTTAACTTCGTTCATCTCCGTTGCATTCTTTCTTTCAAGATTGTTCAACCTCTCAAGGTTCATGGTTTCACTCGTTTGTCGAAGAACCAACTTTGTTTTACCTCTTCCTCTTCCGTTTTTTTACCCGGTGCCATCTCTAGGATCTCGGGTCGAGATCCTCTGTTAGTGTGGGAGAGTTGTGACGCTCGAAGACCGACGTCCCAAAAGATTCCTGATGTTCCGGGTTCTTCCGTGTGTTTCATTTGTGCTTGTGTTATTTATTTTGCTTTGCATCATGTCATCATGCCATCATGACTTTAATTCTGCATCTCAACAAAATAAATTGTGTGGACCTTCGGTCCATTTAAATCGAGGGAAGGATGACTTCTCTTTATAACATATCCTCCTAATATTTAGGGAGCTATAATAAATTATTCCAATTGTATGGAATTCACCGTAACACACTTGCAATTATTCTCCAGACCTCTTTTGCTTCAAGTTTCACCGTCGAAACCTTCTCTATAATTCTTTTCCCATTTATCGAGGTTCCTCCAAAAACCTCAACATTTTGGACACTTCTGAAACCTAGTCCTAGTTCAAACTATTTGAATTAAATTCAAATGAGTTTGAATTTTACTCTTGCATTCTTGCCTCTCCTATTTTTCGTGGACCGTGGACATTTTTGCGAGTCCAGGAAAACTAACCTCATGCCCTAATTCTATCCCCAACACCTCCTTTCTTTTCTCTTCTTCTTGTTGTTTTTCTGTTTTATTTGGGAAAACAACAGTAGGGAGGCAGAAGAGGCCCTGCCGCAGCCTGTTTCCCTCTAACCCTAGCGATCCAGGGTCCTCGACCCTCCTCCTCGTTTCCTCCGCCGCCACTCCTCGTTCCCTCGCTCTCGCCCGACCCCATCTCCCTCTCCTCTCGATCTCCTTCTCCCTCTGCCCCGATCCCAATCCCGCACGCACCTCGCCTCCTCTCGTCCGATCTCCTCTCGCTAGCCCCGCCTCCTTCTTCCACCTCGCCGCCTCCATGCTCCACCTCGCTGCCTCCTCCCTCCGTCCACTCGCCGCCCCGCCGCGACCCCTCCTATGCTCCACCTCCGCTGCGTCGCCTCGGCCAGCCCCCCCTTGCCACTCAGAGCCGCGCCCGTCCCGGCCGCCGCAGGATCCCATGGCCACTGCTGCCATCAGGCACCTAGCTGAGCCGCCCCGCGCTAGCTCACCCGAGGGGAGGAGCCCCTCGAGCAGCCTCGGCCAGGCAAGAGCGCCGCCGCCGTCGCGAGCCTCCCCACCGGCGCTGCTTCCCCGTCCAGCCTGCCCGTGCTCAACCCCGACCTCCTCTGCTCTGGCTTCTCGTTGGAGATCGCGTCGCTGCCGTCTTCTTCCTCGGGCCTGAGTCTCCTGCATCAGCCCCGGTAGCCGCGTCTCTCACCAGAGGTCTCCGTTGTCCCCGTGTACCTCCGTGGTTGTTGCTGTTGATGCCGAGTCAGACGACTACCAAACCAGGAGTAGCGCCAAGTTCCTCTTCAAGATGTACGACTACATCCGATGTGATTTTTGACAAGTACCACGTCGCATGCTCGGAGCCCTCGGATCCATCAAGTTCGACTACCACACGTGTACGACTACTACATGAACGAGTACGATGACGACCCTCGAGTACGACTACACAGTGACGCGTCAAGTACCACGACGACCGTTGTTCGCCAAGTACCCCTACGGCAAGTACCACGACGGTCCCGATCGAACTCGAACCGTGTACCCCTACGTCAACGACTACTTCGATGACGACCTCTTGAACAACTACTTCCTCTACGACCCGTGTACCACTACGTCCCTCGACGACTCGAACCCCTCCGAGAACGCACGCTTTGAAGGTATACCCCGAGTCAATGACCCGTGGTCTGCATGTGTTGTATGAGATGTATCGAATGTTTGCTCGTGTCCATTTGGCCCTCGTTTGCCATGGCGGCAACCCGTGGGAACCCGGTGACGGGATCACCCCACCTTTCATCTTGTTCGACTCGCTCACGCCACCTTTTCTTTTGCACCGGTCTCTCAACGAGTTACCGGAACCGAGATGTTGCCGTTGCATCATTTTTGGATCGTTGCCGTGGCACCCTTTCCTTCCACCACGGTGACAATACTTCATATCTCTTCATGTTAACTTTTGCTAAAATTGCATAAAACTTGATCATGTCATCCGCATCATGTTAACCATGGGGATTTTCCGAAATTGTTGTTGTAGTTTCCGGCCTCATTTAAACATGTTGCTTGTGTTATTTTTCTGTGCTTCCTACCTTGCCATGTAATGCTTCCTGTATAGACTTGTCATGCATCATACATTGCCATGTATTGCATCATATAGACTTGTGTTGTTTTCTGTGCTTCCTACCTTGCCATGTATTGCTTCCTGTATAGACTTGTCATGCATCATACCTTGCCATGTATTGCATCATATAGTCTTGTGTTGTTTTTTGTGCTTCCTACATTGCCATGTATTGCTTCATGTATAGACTTGTCATGCATCATACCTTGCCATGTATTGCATCATATAGGCTTGTGTTGTTTTTCTGTGCTTCCTACCTTGCCATGTTTATGCTTGTGTGTTTACCGGGTTGCTTGTTTCTTTCCGGTTTGCTTCCCTCGTTAGCTTCGGGTTCGTTCCGGAGTTGTGAGGTTCTGTTCGACTACTTCCTGGACTTGTTCTTCTCCCTCGCGGAATCCCAGGCAAGATGACCATACCCTTGGATACCTTTACTATCATTGCCATTGCTTAGTGTCTCGATGCTATCGTTACATGTCGCGCTACCCATCATTATTGTCAGCCTCTCCTTGTTGCCATGAAACCCCTAACCTTTGAAACCTTCCTAGCAAAACCATTGTTTGGCTATGTTACCCGCTTGCTCAGCCCCTCTTATAGCGTTGATAGTTGCTGGTGAAGATGAAGATCGTTCCAGGAGGGAACTTGTTGTTGGAATATCACAATATCTATTATTATTATTAACACACCTATATACTGGGCATGGGTGGAAGGCTTGTCCTTTTGCTCAGTGTTTTGTTCCACTCATGCCACCTTAGGCGCCGATAAACCGGCATTATGTTCCTTGATTTTGCGTTCCTTACACGATGGGTATATGGGGACCCCTTGACACTTCGACCTTAAATAAAACTCCTCCAGCAAGGCCCAACATTGGTTTTAATTTTGCCTCATAATAACTTAATTAATTAATTAAATTGCATAAGGGGGACGCTCCTTGGAGATTCTTTTCTACATAGCAGTGGGGGCCAGTGCTGATGGTGTTGGTCCCAAACGGGGGTGCTGCGGGGCCACCTTGGGGAAACCCGAGGGCTGGTTTTACTCGTAGCTTCTCCCATCCGGTTGTGGCCTGAGACGAGATACGCGCGGCTACTATCAGGGTGTCGGCACGCCGGGAGGTCTTGCTGGACTTGTTTTACCATTGTCGAAATGTCTTGTGCACCGGGATGCCGAGCCTGATCGGATTTCCCTAAGATAAGGGGTGATGATATTATATTTATCACTTCAGCTAATCGTGAGAGCTTGTGATGGGCTAAGTTGGGACACCCCTGCAGGGTTATAATCTTTCGAAAGCCGTGCCCGTGGTTATGTGGCAGATTGGAATTTGTTAATGTCCGGTTGTAGAAAACTTGACAGAGGATCCGAAGTAAAACACACAACTGTGTGAGTAACCGTGACTGTCTCTTTTCACTTTGAGAAGAGAACACGGTGGGGTTATGTTTGACTCGTAGGTAGTTCGGGATCTTTAGCGATCACAACTAGTTTGCGACCGTTTGTGTAGATGCTCATCTTATTCTTGTACTCGTAAGTTAGCCACCATATTATGCTTAGCCGCTGCTGCAACCTCACCACTTTACCTCTTCCTACCCATAAAGCTTTGCTAGTCTTGATACCCATGGTTATGGGATTGCTGAGTCCTCATGGCTCACAGATACTACAACACCAGATGCAGGTTCAGCCGAGATTGATGCAGGAGCTGGTTCAAGTACTTCGCTGGGAGCTCGATGAAGAGAGTGGCCGTATGCTTGTGACGTTTTCGACGATCAGTAGTGGTTTCTACTAGGGGCGATTCAGACCTGTGGCTTTATGTTTTTGGTATCTTTCTTTTGGATCTTCGCCCATAGTCGGGTTGTGATGTTTTGGATGATGTTTTGCCTATGTAATGTATTGTGTGAAGTGGCGAGTGTAAGCCAACTATCTCCTTTTGCAATTTCATCCCTATTTTTACATGAGTCGTGCAAAGATACCAAACTTGAGATCATTCCAGAATGGGCTTATACCTTTAAGTCGTGCCTCGACACGTAGGAGGTATAGTACCATCCTGGGCATTACACTCAGCAATCCCATAACCATGGGTAACAAGACTATCAAAGCTTAATGGGTAGGAAGAGGTAAAGTGGTGAGGTTGCAGCAGCGACTAAGCAAAATATGGTGGCTAACTTACGAGTACAAGAATAAGATGAGCATCTACGCAAACGGTCGCAAACTAGTAATGATCGCTAAAGATCCTGAACTACCTACGAATCAAACATAACTCCACCGTGTTCTCTTCTCAAAGTGAAAAGAGACAGTCACGGTTACTCACACAGTTGTGTGTTTTACTTCGGATCCTCTGTCAAGTTTTCTACAACCGGACATTAACAAATTCCAATCTGCCACATAACCGCGGGCACGGCTTTCGGAAGATCATAACCCTGCAGGGATGTCCCAACTTAGCACATCACAAGCTCTCACGATCAACTGAAGTAATAATAATTATTACCCCTTATTTTAGGGAAATCCGATCAGGCTCGATATCTAGGTGCACAAGACATTTCGACAATGGTAAAACAAGTCCAGCAAGACCTCCCGGCGTGCCGACACCCTGATAGTAGCCACGCGTATCTCGTCTCAGGCCACGACCGGATGGGCGATTCTACAGGTTATACCAAATACCTCGAGTTTCCCCGTGGCGGCCCCGCAGAACCCCCGTTTGGGACCAACACCATCAGTACTGGCCCCCCTGCTATGTAGAAAAGAATCCTGAGGGTGCGACCCCCTATATAATTTAATTAATTAATTAAGTTGTTATTATGAGGCAAATTAAAACCAATGTTGGGCCTTGTTGGAGGAGTTTTATTCAAAGATGAAGTGTCAAGGGGTCCCCATATACCCAACCGTGTAAGGAACGCAAAACAAGGAACATAATGCCGGTTTATCGGCGCCTAAGGTGGCATGAGTGGAACAAAATACCGAGCAAAAGGCCAAGCCTCCCACCCATGCCAAGTATATATGTGTGTTAATATAATAATAGATATTGTGATAATCCAACAACAAGTTCCAACATGGAACGATCTTCATCTTCACCTGCAACTAACGACGCTATAAGAGGGGCTGAGCAAACGGGTAACATAGCCAAACAATGGTTTGCTAGGAAGGTGTCAAAGGTTAGAGGTTTCATGGCAACAAGGAGAGGGGCTGATAATAATGATGGGTAGCGTGACATATAACGATAGCATCGAGACACTAAGCATGACAATGATAGTAAAGGTATCCAAGGGTATGGCCATCTTGCCTGAGATCCCGCAAGGAAGAAGAACGGATCCGTGAAGAAGACGAAGAAGAAGCCTTGAAGACGAACCATGTGTAGACGAACGAATCCTCACGATCGCAACGGAACAAGCACTAACGAGAAGAAGCAAGCAATACGGTAAACACACGACACAAGAACACAACAAGATGCTCAAACAAGTATGATGCAAGGCAAGTCTATATATGATGCAAAACATGGCAAGGGATGAAGCACACAAGAACAACACAAGTCAACAAGTTTAAATGAGGCCGGAATCAACATATAGCAAAACCGGTAAGCCCTCATTTGCATAATTTGAAATTAGTCCAGATCTGAACAAACCTTAGGTTAAAGTTGTTGATACGTCCAAAACGTATCTATAATTTCTGCTTGCTCCATGCCTCTTTTGGGTGATATTGCTATGTTATTTATACACTTCCATACACTTTTGATCATATTTGGACTAACCTATTAACTCAGTGCACCCCAGTGCCAGTTTCTGTTTTCGGCTGTTTTTGTATTTCAGGTTTTCACATTACGAGAACTGCGAGAAAAAATCCAGAAAAATTATATACAAAATCAGTGTTCCGGAAGCTTCCATGCGGCCAAAGTAGGGCCGGAGGGGACCCACAGGGGCTCCAGGCGGCCTGCCCACGCGCCCCCCCTGGCCGCGCCGGGGGGGGGGGGCGCCTGGGCACCCCTGACCCCCTCTGATGCCCCCCTTTGGCATATATTTACACCGTATCGCGGAAACCCTGATTGAAGAAGAGAAGTATTGTAAGCAACATAAGCATGAAAGAACAATCACTTGGGTCAGAGATTTAAATGAAATTGCTAGATAATTGTGTGACCTTTATCCTTTTACTTGTGAACTTTGCCGTATAGAGGGTCACTTTAATTTTCAATGCATGAACTTTCAAAACATAACTGTTAACCGGTTGTGTGATAACATGATCACCTCTGATCTTTATGATGAGCTTATGTTATTTTTGATGTGTGAAGAGTTATCAGAAAAGACTTCATGGCTAGATGTTAATGCCATATGAATAAAAAACACTTTGCAAAATTGCCATCTCTATTGTGTTGTTAATTGCCATGAAAATGATTACATAGGTAAGATTATAAAGGTGGGAACTTTACCAAAGTATAAAAATGTCTCTTATATTTCTGCTAATAAAAAGGAGAGTTTCTCCCAAGTTTCCCCTATTGTTTCTAATGATAAACCAGGATATGTGGAGAAGCTTCATCTCCAACCACTCCCTCCTAAGGTTAAGAAGAAGAAAAAGAAGAGGAGGAGGAAGAGGAGCAAGAAAGAAGAAGAATGGGTATCAACCTGGCCTGAGCATATTCCTCCCATCAACTTTTATCCTAACGATTGTAAGTTTAAAGAAGAAGGTGAAGTTTATTGCCTTAATTATCATCTTGATGATACGTCCGTAGGTACTATTGAAAATGATTTTGATTATGATATGCATGTTACTTATTGTGATTGGGAAAATGATGATAATGCTACTTATGATCTTGAAAATCTTTTTGGTACCAACTCTGAAAGTGATGATATGGGAAGCTCTAAGCTTGGGGATGATAGGATTGCAAATCCTTTACCCACTAGTGATGTGATAATTGATAATTCTTTTGCTAGTAAGAATAAAGACAACATGATTACAAATATAGTTGCTAGCAATGATAATGCTCTTCTCTACTATGATGATGTCATAACTCCAACCTATAGTGATTATAAACGTACCTATGACATAAGGAGAAATTATCCTTATGAAACTTGTCATAATCATGGAGGGAATTACTCCCTTGTTGAACACCACCCTCCTAATACACAATTAATCTATAGTGTTCAAGTTGTTTATGATAGTCCTACTCCCACTATTACCAATGAGAAAGATTATGCTTATGTGGAGAGTAAGAGTACCTTTTTGCATGTGGATCATGGTAACAATGCTTTATGTGATGCTTATATTGTTGAGTTCATCCATGATGCCACTGAAATTTATAATGAGAGAGGGAGACTTGGTTCTAAATATCTTAATAATAAGAAGTTTCCTCTCTTTATGGTGAATATTTTGAAGTTATGCTTGTTTTGCCTTCCTATGCTAGTTGCTTTGTGCTTCAATGAATTATTCTATTGCAATATTCCTATGCATAGGAAGCATGTTAGGCTTAAATGTGTTTGGTATTTGCTTCTTGATGCTCTCTTTCGTTCTTCAGCTATTATTCCTACGAGAGCATCATTAAAGTCTTAAGCCTATCTTTATGGCTATAAAGAAAGAGCTCTAGGGAGACAACCCTTGTTATGATTACTTTCAGTTTTAGTGGTCTTGATGTTTGTTACTACTGTAGCAACATCATTGTATCTTTATTTTTCAGCTTTGTGCCAAGTTTAGCCTCTGATTGCAAGAAAGTTCAAAAGTTGTAACGTGCTGTCCAGGAAACAGATTCTGTCCTTGGATAGAAAAATTCGTATAAAATCACCAGATCATCTTTTTGGTCTGAATTTTCTCGACAGAGTGCTCTATATAATTGTCTTTCGTGCATCTGTTTTGAGTTTTTTGATTAGAGTTGCAGAAGTGCCCCGGAAAAATCATTTACTACCTGCTGTTCTGTTTTTCACAGATTCTGTCATGTTTTGCCTTTCCTTCATTTTGCAAACCTAGAGCTTGCTTTTTCTTTGCAAAAACCTTTTGGCAATCTTGAGAAACAGTAGAACTTCAAGAATATCTTTATTTCCAGCAAGGAACAATTATTTTATTATGGGTACTAACCTCGCTAATCAGATTATGATGAGTTATGTATGAAGGGAGTTTTCAAGTGTGCGAGGGAAGATGATAAAAAGATTCAGGAGTGTCAAACGCTCAATCTTGGGGATGCCCCCATGCACCCCCAAGAAATATTCAAGGAGACTCAAGCGTCTAAACTTGGGGATGCCCCCGTGCATCCCCTTCTCCATCAACATTATCAGTTCGTCCTTCGTTCCACTATATTTTAATCACTTCATGTGTTATGTGCTATGCTTGGAGCGTCTTGTTTTAGTTTTCCTGTGACGCCCGGGTAATCAAGCTACAGTAACCCTCTGGTAATGATGCCACGTCACCACGGTTAATGTTGCTAAACTCGCATTAGTTCGAAACTAATTCAAAATCCAAATTCAAAAAAACAATTCAAACAATTAAAGTTTTCAAAAGTCAAAACTAAAATGTTCTTAATGTGACAAATAAATCATGGATAATATTTGTGGAGAAACAACATCTTTATCCAATAATTAAATACCCTAAAGTGATTAAAACAGCAGCAAAAACAATTAATTATATACCCAGTATATTTTATAAAATACTAAACTATTTTATTTAGGTGTCAAAGTTATTGTGGCAGTGGTATAATTAATGTTACTATTTTATGTGCTAATTGAATATTTTACAAAACTAAAACAATTTGGAAAATAAAATTTAAACAGAAAAGCAATAAAAATAGTGGAATTAGAAAACAGTAAATAAACAAAAACTAAAAGAGAAAACAAAGACCCCCCCTCCAGTGGGCCGAAGGGCCCAGCTGGCCGGCCCAGCCACACTGGCCTATATGGCCCTCCACAGCCCCCGTGACCTAGAACCCCCTCCCCCCTTTTTCTCTCGATCCCATCTGGATCGGGGCTCCAGAGCCCGACCTCGCCCCATCCCCATCGCCCCGGCGCTCCTTGCCGACCCGGTCATCGGAGCACCAGCACCTCATGGAGCTGCACGCCGTCGTCCTCCTCGACGTCGCCGCCGGAATACGCTTCGTCCCCGTCCTCCCCCCC
>LR738715.1:234654915-234834777 GCA_902687465.1 Secale cereale | reverse complement strand
CAGTGGGCCGAAGGGCCCAGCTGGCCGGCCCAGCCACACTGGCCTATATGGCCCTCCACAGCCCCCGTGACCTAGAACCCCCTCCCCCCTTTTTCTCTCGATCCCATCTGGATCGGGACTCTAGAGCCCGACCTCGCCTCATCCCCATCGCCCCGGCGCTCCTTGCCGACCCGGTCATCGGAGCACCAGCACCTCATGGAGCTGCACGCCGTCGTCCTCCTCGACGTCGTCGCCGGACTACGCTTCGTCCCCGTCCTCCCTCCCGAGCATGCTACATCTACATCGAGCCTCGACGCCCCCCTGAACATCTAACCGACGGTGAGGCCGTCGGCTTCGGCCTCCCCTCTTCCCCCCTGTAGAACGTCACCGTGATGCCGTCGTCGCCCGCACACTGCCCCAACGCCTCTCCATGCTCCGCGCCCGTGACCCCACTCCGGCTCCACCCCTTCCTGCCCGCGGTCGTCGCAGCCGTGATGCCTTCGGCCCCGCCCCGCCGTAGGCGCCCGCGCGCCGCAGTCCCTCCCCCTCGCGCCCTCTCCTGTCGCGGCTTGCTGCGTGCCGACGCCGGCCGCACCTTCTCCTCTGCCCCGCCTCCCACCTCAGCTCCCCTGCCCGTTGCATCGCGCCGCCCCCTTGGCCGCGCTCCAAGCCCCAGGCCGGGCCGCCCGCCGTGCTCCCTGTCACGCCTCGTGCACGCCGTGGCCACCCAGCTCGCCCGCGCTGCCGCCGCAATCCCGCTCCCGCCGTGTTGCGCTGCTGCTCCCGCGCTGCGCTGCTGCGTGCGCGCGCGTTCAACGCCGTGCCCCGCCTCCGCCTGGCTGGTCGGCGGCCGCGCCCCGCCTCCGCCTGGCCAGCGGCCGCGTCCCGCCTCCGCCCGGCTGGCCGGCGGCCGCGTCCCGCCTCCGCCCGTCGCTTTCTGTGGGCGAGCGCCCTGCGCCCTGGCACCCGCGCCCGTTCGGGCAAGTGCCTGCATCACCGCTCGCCCGTCGCCCCGTTTGGCCCTCTGGGCCACTGACTTGGGGGGCCCAGCCCCCAAAAAGTTAAAAAAAGATGACAGAAAAAAAAAGATAAAATAAAGAATAAAAAATAATAATAATAATAATAATAATAATAAATAATTAGTTAATTAATTAGTTAACCTGGCTTAATTAGCCTAATGAACTAGTCTAGTTAATTTAAATATGTTAACTAGATAGGTCAATGACAGAAGGGCCCCACTGCCTTGTTTGACCAGTCAACAATCCTGTTGACTGCTGACGTCATGCTGACATCATGCTGACGTCAGCATGCACTATTCTGGATAATGTTAGATTTAAATTAATTAATTAAATTCCAGAAATTAATAAAACCTTTAGAAAATCATATCTTTTAAACCGTAACTCGGATGAAAATACTTTGTACATGAAAGTTGCTCAGAACGACGAGACGAACCCGAATACGCGGTCCGTTCGTCCGCCACACATCTCTATCATACCGAACATGCAACATTCCCCTCCGTTTCATCTGCCCGAAAATGCCTAACACCGGGAGTACTTTCCCGGATGTTATTCCTCTTCGCCTGTATCACCGAGCACCGCGTTAGGTCACACGTAGCACCGCCTTTTGCCATGTTATGCTTTGTGATGCTTTTGTTTGCTCTGTTATTTATTTGTTTCCCCCTTCGTTGCTTATTTGCGGTAGACTTCGATACTGTGATAGACCCCGAGACCATTGATGCTTCGATGTTCGACTACGGCTACGCTTCCGAAGATTCCTTTCGTCTGCAGAGCTTCCTGGCAAGCCCCCCCTTTGATCACCAGATATCGACTACTCTTCTCTCTACTGCTTGCATTAGAGTAGTGTAGCATGTTACTGCTTTCGATAATCCTATTCTGCTGCATAGCCTGTCATTGTTTCTACCATTATTGATACTTTACCTACAATCCTAAATGCTTAGTATAGGATGCTAGTATACCATCAGTGGCCCTACACCCTTGTCCGTCTGCCCTGCTATTCTATCGGGCCGTGATCACTTGGGTGTGATCACGGGTATATACTACATACACTTTACATGATACTTGATGTGACTAAAGTCGGGTCGGCTCATCGAGTACCCGCAAGTGATTTGATGTGGGGGCTGAAAGGATAGGTGGCTCCATCCAGGTAGTGGTGGGCCTGAGTTCCTGACGGCCCCCAAGTGGATCGTTGTGGCTGAGCGACAGGGCAGGTTGAGACACCCAATGGAGAGGTGGCCTGGCCCTGGTCGTTGTCCGCGGTTATTTCATAATAACACGCTTAACGAGTTTGGATATTTGATCTGAGTCTGGCCATTTGGTCTATACGCACTAACCAGCTGCGTGGGAACAGTTATGGGCACTCGACGTCGTGGTATCAGCCGAAGCCTTCTTGACGTCAGCGGTATAGCGGCGCGCGCCGGGTTGGACTGCGTAACGTAACTTCCTTAGTAATGGAGGTTGCTAGGTCTGCTCACCGGCCGCCCTCGCAACGTGCAGGTGTGCATTGGGCGATGGGCCCAGACCCCTGTGTGCTTAGGACTTAGACCGACGTGCTGACCTCTCTGCTGTGCTTAGGTAGGGCCGCGACGTGTTGATCTTCCGAGGCCGGGCATGACCCTGGAAAGTGTGTCCGGCCAAAGGGGATCAAGCGTGTTGGGTTATGTGGTGCACCCCTGCAGGGAAGTTAATCTATTCGAATAGCCGTGTCCCTCGGTAAAAGGACGACCCGGAGTTGTATTCCGACCTCATGACAACTAGAACCGGATACTTAAAAAACACACCCTTACAAGTGCCAGATATAACTCGGTGGTTGCTCTCTCACAAGGTGATGTGCGGGAGGATCGCCGAGTAGGATTATGCTATACGATGTTACTTGGTGAACTTACCATCTACTCCCTTCTACTGCTGCAAGACGGAGGCCGCGAGAAGCGAGGATATTTGTTACTTTCCAGCTACCCTCATCTTCTGCTGCAAGATGGAGGTTACGAGAAGCGTAGTCTTCGATTGGATTAGCTATCCCCCTCTTATTCTGCTTTCTGCAGTTCAGTCCACATATATTACCCCTTTACACAGATATCATTGCATATGTAGCGTAGATCCTTGCTTGCGAGTACTTTGGATGAGTACTCACGGTTGCTTTTCTCCCCCTTTTTCCCTTTTGTCCCTTCTTCTCGGATGATGCAACCAGATTGAAGGAGTCCAGGAGCCAGAAGATCCCGAGGATGTTTCTACGTGGAGTTCAGCTTCGAGGAGTAGTTAGGAGGTCCCAAGCAGGAGGCCTTGCCTTTTCGATCGTTGCTATATTTGTGCTAGCCTTCTTAAGGCAACTTGTTTAACTTATGTCTGTACTCAGATATTATTGCTTCCGCTAACTCTTGTGCTTTCGAGCTTTTGTATTCGAGCCTTCGAGGCCTTGGCTTGTAATATAAAGCTTGTATTATTTTAATTTGTGTCTAGAGTTGTGTTGTGATATCTTCCACTGAGTCCCTGATCTTGGTCGTACACATTTGCGTGCATGATTAGTGTACGGTCAAATCGGGGGCGTCACATTTCCTTTTAGTTTTCTTTAGCTTTTCATAACGAGTCGGAACTCAGCTTTCTTTATGTGGGAGAGAAACACGCTCCACTTCTACCTAGAACATAACATAGAATTTGCATGTCTATCTTTGTTGTGTGTGTTCTTTGTCTTTTAATAGCTATTATCATGCTTAGCTCTTAACTTTCATGCTTATCTTTTTAAAGAGCTTTTGTTTAGTTGGTTGCTTGAACTCTCTTTAGTTATCATGTTTATCTTATTAAGAGAGTTTGCTTCCGTTGCATTTGTTGATATGTCTATGATAAAGATGCTACGTGCATAATGGCGCTTAGTAGTTCATGTTTTCTTATGGTTAGTCTCAAATAGCTGGGGGGTTCCCAATGTGTTATTGGAGTACCAACATGATTTGTTTGCCTATGATGTGGTATGGTTTAGTAATATCTTCCTTCAAAGAATTTATTTTGATTGACTTGGCGTATGCTCACACATATTTAAGACTGTAAAGAAAGTCTGTCAAGCCTTGATGATCTTTTGTTTCTGAGTAGCGATATAACTTCCATGCCTGATTCAATGTTGCTTTGTCGCTCTGCATGATTATGACCGTCATTGCTCTCTTAGTTGGTCGCTCCCAGTCTTTTGCTAACCTTCGCCTGTACTAAGCGGACTGACTGCTTGTGCATCCACATCCTTTTAATCCAGTTATGCCATATGAGTCCACCATATCTTCCTACATGGTAATTACCTGCCATTCCTAACGGAGACTTGCATGTACCATCTCGAAATTATTCAAAGAAAAAGCATTCCTATTTTGTGCCTCTCTTTTAAGTTCATGAGGAAGTAGTAGTTAATTCATGATCTTTTTAAGTTGGACAAGCTTCACCCCGGGATTGCATGTATAATGTGCAAACCCATAATACGAGAAGGAACTGGCATTGAGTGCGCCCGGCTCAAAAAGATAATATAACAAACAAACCCTCCTTCACGCTTTGTTCATGAGAAATCAGAAAACTTTGGCAGTGATAAACAAAGGAGATTAAGAGGATGTGATCGTCCTCATTCGGGAGCCGTTCCTCGAAACTTGTCCATCTCAAGAAGTGATTGAGTTGTCTGCTAGCATTCGTTGACGAAACATGCATGATCTAAAAAAAATTATTACCTCTGTTTTAAAACCAAGAGCTCTGGTACATGTTTTGTCTTTGTTTCCGACTACGGGTTTTCAACCTTGCCAACAAAAGCCACGGTTCGAGAGTCTCCACCTTCTTTTAAAAGCACCAACTATTGAGAGCATGATTGTCATTCTGAGTGTAATGTGCATTGTCCCAAAGTAGCATTGTCTTTTGCATGATTGTGATATCGTTTATTTTGAAATCATTGTATCTAGTCATCACTTAAACCTTGGAGGTGCCCCTGCTTTTATGTTTTGCTTCACTAAAGGGGGCAAGCTAGATATCACTTTATCATATTTGCACATCATGTTCATTACAAATCTATTTGATGATTCAATATCATATTGTAAAACTTTCAGTTCTTTGTGATTTTCTCATGAGGCAACTTAATTACTATAGATTCATTGTCTCAGTAAGCTTTTGTCATATGACTATGAAAAAGTCCTATATGGTTAATAGCATGTCACCACAGAAATTATTCTTGTTATCATTTACCTACTCGAGGATGAGCAGGAATTAAGCTTGGGGATGTTGATACGTCCAAAACGTATCTATAATTTATGCTTGCTCCATGCCTCTTTTGGGTGATATTGCTATGTTATTTATACACTTCCATACACTTTTGATCATATTTGGACTAACCTATTAACTCAGTGCACCCCAGTGCCAGTTTCTGTTTTCGGCTGTTTTTGTATTTCAGGTTTTCACATTACGAGAACTGCCAGAAAAAATCCAGAAAAATTATATAAAAAATCAGCGTTCCGGAATCTTCCATGCGGCCAAAGTAGGGCCGGAGGGGACCCACAGGGGCTCCAGGCGGCCTGGGCACCCCTGACCCCCTCTGATGCCCCCCTTTGGCATATATTTACACCGTGTCGCGGAAACCCTGATTCCAGACCCCTTTTCTCCAGACGCGATTCCGATCTCCGCCGCCATCGCCATCAAGCTTCGGGGGACCAGAATTCCTGCGCCGGCACCCTGCCGGGACGGGGAAGTGCCCCCGGATTCATCTCCATCGATGTTGCTTCCTCCCTCCATGATGCGGTAGTAGTTCCTCCTCGGGGCTGAGGTTCTTACCAGTAGCTATGTGGTCAATTCTCTCTCCCATGATGTGATCTTCGTTGTGATCATAGGCTATGTTAATCTAGGGTGATCCCATGATATTTCCCCTTCCTCTATGTATTGGATTGATGTACTCACTTGTCTTTATCTAGTATAATCCCCGAGACCAAGGTGACAGCGGTCTATTGGACATGGATTAGAACAATATTTTCATGAGTGATTTCCTCTCTTGTGTGTTGATTGAAGATTGAGAGTCTCTTGGTGCTTGTCTTTGACTATCCTTTAGATATGTTGTGGTGATTGTGGGACTCTCTTTGGATGGCCGCGGTGACATTGGGAAATCCTTAGATTGAGAACTACGAACTTTGAGGTGTGCTTTTGTAGCCCTACATAATTCTCGTCCTCTCTTGACCACGAAGGAATGACCTCCGAGTGCGTCCCCTTTGCATGTTTTATGGGAAATATCATGTGATTCGATTATGTTAATGTTGTTGGGAGTTGCCACTAGTGAAAGTATGAAGCTTAGGCCTTGTTTCCACCATTGCAATACCATTTGTGCTCATGTTTACCACTTGTTTGCTTGCTGCACTTTTTATTACAGATTTATATTACTTTGCTTTGCCACTCCTATCATCCATATTTTACCATCTCTTCGCCGAACTAGTGCACCTATACAACTCCTAGTTGTATTAGGTGTGTTGGGGACACAAGAGACTTCTTGTATCTTAGTTGCAGGGTTGCTTGAGAGAGACCATCTTCAACCTCTACTTCCCTGAGTTCGATAAACCTTAGGTCATCCACTTGAGGGAAATTGCTGCTGTCCTACAAGCCTCTGCGCTTGGAGGCCCAACATAGTCTACAAGAGTAGAAGCGTGTGTAGACATCAGTTGTTAAACAGCATATTAACATGCACCATGATGATCTACACGAAATTCTAGTCAAGTTTCATATAAAGTTCATTTAATTCGGAGCTACGACCTAGAAGATATGAGCAAAACAAGACAAACAAGTCAACGGTGCAAGATGCACCCAAACATCAAGCAAACACACTCCAAACATGAAAACAACATGATATTATGATTCTACATGCAAAATCACACAAGTTACATATAAGGCTCACTCAAAACGGAGCAACGGGCTAAAAGATACACATGAAACAAGATATAACAATGAGCTGAAGTTAACAGCCACATAGCAACTTTGGAGCAAGGTAAATATATGCTATGAAGGAAATATGCCCTAGAGGCAATAATAAAGTTGTTATTTTATATTTCCTTATATCATGATAAATGTTTATTATTCATGCTAGAATTGTATTAACCGGAAACTTAATACATGTGTGAATACATAGACAAAACAGAGTGTCCCTAGTATGCCTCTACTAGACTAGCTCATTGATCAAAGATGGTTATGTTTCCTAACCATAGACATGAGTTGTCATTTGATCAACGGGATCACATCATTAGGAGAATGATGTGATGGACAAGACCCATCCGTTAGCTTAGCAACTTGATCGTTTAGTTTTATTGCTATTGCTTTCTTCATGACTTATACATGTTCCTATGACTATGAGATTATGCAACTCCTGAATACCGGAGGAACACTTTGTGTGCTATCAAATGTCACAACGTAACTGGGTGATTATAAAGATGCTCTACAGGTGTTTCCGAAGGTGTTTGTGGTGTTGGCATAGATCAAGATTAGGATTTGTCACTCCGAGTGTCGGAGAGGTATCTCTGGGCCCTCTCGATAATGCACATCACTTAAGCCTTGCTAGCATTGCAACTAATGAGTTAGTTGCGGGATGATGTATTACGGAACGAGTAAAGAGACTTGCCGGTAACGAGATTGAACTAGGTATTGAGATACCGACGATCGAATCTCGGGCAAGTAACATACCAATGACAAAAGGAACAACGTATGTTGTTATGCGGTTCGACCGATAAAGATCTTCGTAGAATATGTAGGAGCCAATATGGGCATCCAGGTTCCGCTATTGGTTATTGACCGGAGAGATGTCTCGGTCATGTCTACATAGTTCTCGAACCCGTAGGGTCCGCACGCTTAAACGTTCGTTGACGATATAGTATTTAATGAGTTATGTATGTTGGTGACCGAATGTTATTCGGAGTCCCGGATGTGATCACGGACATGACGAGGAACTCTGGAATGGTCCGGAGATAAAGATTAATATATGGGATAATAGTGTTTGACCTCCGGAAGGGTTCCGGAATTCACCGGAAGGGGTTCCGGATGTTTCCCGAAGTGTTTCGGTACGAGAACACTTTATTTGGGCCAAAGGGGAAAGCCCATGAGGCTTTATGTCGGTGTACTAAGGTAGGGGTACCCTAGTACCCCAACTTGTGCACGGGCAGCGGCGGCTCCCCGCGGCAGGGTTCACCACGCGCTCGCCGGAGACCTTCCTGACCCTTATCTAGCCATTCAAAAGCAAAGTATACAAGACAGAAGACCAAGACCCCGGCAAGAGGAGCTTGCCGGGAAGGCCGTCCTAGATCATTCTCACGCTCGTGTAGCTGCTTCTTCAAGCCCCGAGCGCCCAAACTCAATACACAACCAAGCAGGAGTAGGGTTTTACGCATCCGTGCGGCCCGAACCTGGGTAAAAACTGCCCGCGCGTCTGCCTCGATCTGCTCTTCGTGCTCCCTCCGCCCTCGTACCGCACAGACAAGGGGCTCCGGTCCCATAGGTGTTCGTGGCGGACAGTTTCCCCCGACATCTTTGGCGCGCCAGGTAGGGGGCGTCGAGGTTGTGCGAACCTGATCCGGCGTTCGCGCGGGCGCAATCTTCATCAACCTCTCCAGCTTCATCAGCAACTTCATCAGCGACAACTCCATGGCCCCGAAGAAGAAGCCTTCGGAGGTCGGAGGCCCGTCCGCGTCTCACCCGCCGCCACCAGAGCCAACGGTGGGCGGGGGAGACGCCGTCGGAAGGGTGGTTGCCGGCGAGGACACTCACGGTGCCACCAGGTCCAAGAACAGGACGGACGACCGGACCTCGGTCTCCGTGGACGCGCCACGTCCATCGCAACATACGACGACCCCGCAGCGCCATACCACGGGAGGTGGTATCCGCTTGCTGGGACAAGGCCATACCGGAGGTTCGCGGGACGCCCCGGACCCCCGTCCGGGCACAAGCAAAGCGAAGGCGCCGGCGCGGGACCCCGCTCCTTCTAACGTCGTTAGAAGTCCGAGCGTATCCCGCTCCTCGCACCGCTCGCCCGCGTTCCCCACTACCCCGACAAAGATGAATCTGCGCAGGAAAAGGAAGAGGTGCGGAAGAAGATGGTGCAGCGCCCAGTGTATTTTGTAAGTTCCCTTCTCCAGGGGGCTAGATCAAGGTACTCTGGTGTGCAAAAGTTGCTTTTCGGCCTTCTCATGGCCTCGAGGAAGCTGCGCCACTACTTCCAAGCCCATGAGATAACGGTGGTCACTCGCTTTCCGTTGAAGAGGATATTGCACAATCCAGAGGCAACAGGCAGGATTGTCGAGTGGGCACTAGAACTATCAAGCTTTGGACTCAAGTTTGAAAGTACTTCAACCATACAGAGCCGAGCTTTGGCAGAATTTATAGCAGAATGGACCCCAACGCCCGATGAAGAAGTTCAAGAAACAAGCGCACCCGTGCAAGAAGCAACAAGTGAATGGGTAATGTACTTTGATGGTGCCTTTTCGCTGCAAGGCGCCGGTGCTGGCGTAGTACTCATTGCGCCCACCGGAGAACACCTCAAGTATATTATCCAGATGCACTTCCCAAGAGAGCAAGCGACAAACAATACTGCAGAGTATGAAGGCTTGCTCGCCGGCCTCAGAATTGCGGCTGAACTTGGGATCAGAAAGCTGATTGTACGTGGAGATTCTCAGTTGGTGGTCCGGCAAGTCAACAAGAGCTACCAGAGCCCTTTGATGGAAGCATATGTAGATGAAGTGAGGAAGCTTGAAGAGCACTTTGAAGGTCTGCAGATGGAGCATGTCCCGAGAGCTCAGAATGAAATTGCAGATGGCCTTTCAAAGTGTGCTGCGATGAAGCTACCTGTGGAACCAGGGACCTTTTTGCTCAAGCTGACTCAACCATCAGTTACACCATCAATTGGGCAGTCCAAGAAGAGAAAGTTGGTCTCCGGCGACTACTTGCCGGCGGATCTTCCAGAACCCGCCGCCAAAGTTCCCAAGATCAACGACAACGCTGAGGAACAGTTTGCTCCTGCAAGCCCTCGGGCTTGTGCAGTTGAAGCAAGTGTTCCCGACAAGCCTCGCCCCGGCGAGCTTGCCGGGGGACCGTCAGCTCCGACAGGACCAGAGGTCTTTGCCGTAGAAGCTGGGGTTCCCGCAGCGGCCCTCGAGCCTTTAGTCCTTGCCGTCGAGCCCCGGGCTCCGGCATGGGCACAGCAGATCGTCCGTTTTTTGCAAACTGGAGAACTTCCCGACGACCCTCAAGAGATAGAGAAGATAACCAGGCAGTCAAGTATGTATCAGTTTGTGGATAACGAGCTGTACAGAAGAAGACTCAATGGTGTCAGGTTGAAGTGCATCTCCAGGGAAGATGGACAGAAGCTGTTGGCAGAGATACACGGAGGCATATGCGGCCACCACATTGGCGCAAGGGCGCTTGCCGGAAAAGCTTTCCGGCAAGGGTTCTTTTGGCAAGAAGCCCTCCAAGATGCAACTGCACTAGTAACCAAGTGTGAAGCGTGCCAGTTTCATGCAAAGCAAATACATCAGCCAGCTCAAGCTCTCCAAACAATCCCTTTGTCATGGCCCTTCTCGGTCTGGGGGCTCGATATCCTCGGCCCTTTCCCTCGCGCTATCGGGGGCTTTGAGTACTTGTACGTTGCAATCGACAAGTTCACAAAGTGGCCGGAAGTGGAGCCAGTGAGAAAGGTGACAGCACAGTCAGCAGTCAGGTTCTTCAGGTCGATTGTTTGCCGTTTCGGGATCCCTAACAGGATCATCACCGACAACGGTACACAATTCACTAGTCGCACCTTCATGCAGTACGTCCAAGACCTTGGCGCCAAGGTCTGTTTCGCTTCTGTTGCTCACCCGAGGAGCAACGGTCAAGCGGAGAGGGCAAATGCTGAAGTGCTGCGCGGACTCAAGACAAGGACCTTTGACAGGCTGCGCAAGTGCGGAAGGAATTGGATAGAGGAGCTCCCGGCGGCTCTTTGGTCAATCAGAACGACACCAAGTCGAGCCACCGGACAGACACCTTTTGCTCTAGTTTATGGAGCAGAAGCAGTTCTCCCCACGGAACTCGTATACGGATCTCCTCGAGTGCTCGCTTATGATGAGCTCGAGCAAGAGCAACTGCGGCAAGATGACGCATTGCTCCTTGAGGAGGGACGTCTCCAGGCTGCTGTGCGAGCTGCTCGATACCAGCAAGCTTTGCGCCGCTACCATAGCCGCAAAGTCAAGGCCAGGAGTCTCGAGGAAGGCGACCTTGTTCTTCGGCGTGTTCAGTCCGCCAAGAATTCCAACAAGTTGACGCCGAAGTGGGAAGGCCCTTATCGGGTGAGACAAGTTACGAGGCCCGGCGCTGTCCGCCTCGAGACCGAAGAAGGCTTACCGGTGAGCAACTCCTGGAACATAGAGCATCTTCGCAAGTTTCACCCCTAAGGCGCGGTTGCCGTGATCCGTTCCGGCAACCACCTTTTGTACAAGCCTTGCCGCTGTTGCATGTAACCCTTTGTACAAAGCCGGGCGCAGACCCCGTGCATCAGTAAAGATTTCGTGTTTTCGCATCGATTGCCTTTCGCATGCTTCTCTTTGCTATTCGCATGTTTTATTTGGCATTTGATGCAACACTTAGACATTCGGTAAGCACTATTACGCCGAAAGGCGACATGCTTGTTTCCCTCTCCTTTTCCTTTTTCTCTTAAGCAGAAGGAACGTTCCTCGCGCACAAGTTTGCCGGGGGGGATGGAGGAGGAACTAAGTGCCATTCAAGAAAGAAGAGCCTTACCGGAAAGCAAACAACATGAGCAAGCAGCATGTGAAAGATAAGTTGTTAGAATTTGACCAGTTCAAATTTTAAATTCTGGTTGTCTTCCTTGAACGATCACACTTTGTATGGAAAACCTGTGCGCAGAGGAACCTATCCGTAGCTTGCCGCACCCTTATCTTGTCTTCGAGTCCACTCAACGATTTAAGTGAGCTGCGACAAGTGTCGCGCCCTTGCTTCGTTTCCGAGTACACTCAGCAAGCTAAGTGCGTTGCGACCTGCTGCGGCAAGGTTGCTTGCCGGCGAGGACCTTGGCCAGCAGGCCGCTCAGAGTCCAGCACTCAGCGCTCGCGGCAAGGGCCCCTTTCCGGCAAGCTCCCCGGGAGCGTAGGGTGAAAAACATACAAAGTCAAAGATTGGAACAAGGAAGATAACATTGCACTGATTGATTAAAGTAAAGCAAATATCTTACAAGGATAACTTGTCGCAATGGACTAATGAGTTCATAACATAACGTGCAGCAACAAAAAGATAAAGATAGATGGGGCCCTAGTCTACGCGGTCGCCCTCCTTCCTGCCGAGCTTTGCCACCTTGGCGATGATATGGCCGACCTGCTCCTTCAGGGCCTCCGTGTTTGCATCCGCCGGCAAGCTGCGAAGAACGTTCGTGAGGTTGATCCCCGGGTTGCGGAACACAATCTTCGTCAAGACCCGCTCCAGAGTTCCTGCGCAGAGACGGCGCGACTCCTCGGCCAGCTGCGCGGGGATGCGGTTCCGGAGACCTGCGAGGGCCGGAGCGACGCCTCTGAAGAAGAGGCTGAGCTTGGCGCTGTGCGGGAGATCTGGATCCGGCGAGTAGATAAGATGCTCGACCTTCAAAGCAAGCAACTCCTGGTCAATGTTGGACGCAGAAGAAACCAGCTCTTCGGTCCACAGCTCAATGTTCTTGCGGAAGAGCTCGGATGCCTTGTTGATGCTGTCCACCAAGGCCCGCTCCTTGCGGAGCTCCTCCTTCAGCTTGTCTTCTCGAAGCTTGGCGGCGTCAATTGAATCCCTCAGAGTTGAGACCTTCAGCTCCAAGTCTTCGATGGAATCCTTGGCGGCCTTCAACTCGTCGCCCTTCTTGGATAAACTTACTTGGAGCTCCGCGTTGGTGTGGGCGTCCTTCTCGCGCTCAGTAATGAGCGCGGCAACCTTCTCGGCGCTCACCTTCATCGCCTTCTCCAACTGGATGACCTTGGCGGCGAGCTCCTTCTTGGCGTCTTCCGCGGCAGCAGCAGCGGCTTTCGCCTCCTTCAGCTCCCCGCCAAGAGCAGCCTCGCGAGCGGCAAGGTCCTCCTCGTGGGAGTCGAGATCCACCTTCCGCTGCGCGAGCTCTCCCTCTCGCCGGGACATCTCCACCCCGGCGAGCCGTTGCTGTTCTTCAGCCTCGGCCTTCTCCAGCACCCATTCTTCGTATTCGCCGGCAAGGCGCTCACGCGCCTCCGCCACCTCGCGGAGGCCCACCTTGTGGGCGGCGCTAAGCTCCGCCGCACGCTTCTCCATTTCAGCGGCGGCCTGGGCAGCAAGGGCTTCCCGGGAGGCAAGCTTCGCCTGCCTGGCCCGGTAAAGGGCCAGGAGCTGGTGGAGAAGCTTCTCCTCCTCGGGCCCATCTCCTTCGCCGGGCGCTTCAACGACTGTCAGACCCGCGGAGGCGAGGACTTCCCCGTCAAACGCCTCGCCCTCCGCGGGAGCTCTTGATGAAGACCCCCAAGGCACTTGGATAAAGATGCCATTGGGGGCACGAAGATAGTAACCGGCTGGCTCCTCGCCGGCGGAGGGACCGGCGGCCGGTGCAGCATCTGATGCTCCCGCCACCTCCGGGTTGGCGGTGCGGTCGCCGTCCCCCTCCCCGGCCGCTGCATCGGCAGCCGGAGCGGTCTCCTGCACGGCCGGCTCGGTGGTTTCGGCCGTCTCCGCGGTGGCCTCGGCCATCTCCACGACGACGGGAACGTCATCGCCGCCGCCCTGCGCGCCCTCCTCATCCTCAATATTGATGACCTCGGTCTCCATCGGCACGGGAGGAGGAGGAGGAAGATCTAGAAGAAGAAGAAAAAGAAGTTCAAAATCAAGCAAAGATCCAAAAAGAAGCAAAGTCAAGAAAACCAAGTACAGAACATACCTTGGCGGGCGTCCTCTGCGGCGGGCTCCCTTGCCGGGGAGCTCGGCCTTGGCGGAGTGGCCGCCCTCGCCGGGCTGCTCGCCCTTGGCGGGGTACTCTGCCTTGGCGGCGGAGTACCCGCCCTTGGCGGAGCACTCTCCCTTGCCGGAGGGTTCGGCCTTGGCGGGGACGGCGGGGCCTGCGGCTCCTCGGTGACGGTCTCCGGGCGCTCTTCCCGCTGCGGCTCCACCTCTGCAAAGAACAAGACCAGAAACGTCAAGACATGAAGACAAAACCAAATCCTCAGGCGTACCCCGACAAGCGAGAAGAAAGAACCCCAGACTTACGCTGGGGGCTGCGCTGCGGGCTGCGCTGGGGGCTGCTCATCGGAGCAGTGCCAGAGTCCGGCAGGATCGGCTCCGGTGCGTCCTCTGTTGCCGCCGCCGCCGAGTCCTCCGCGACCTCAGCCTCGGGCGCCTTGGTCCTCTTCGCGGCGCGATGGGCCAGGGTCCTGAAACCAGAACAGAAGACAGAGTTAGCATCAACAGAAGCTCAAGACAAAAATTAAGAAGATAAAGAATCTCAGATCCTTACTCCTGGTCCTCCTCGTCGTCCTCGCTCAGGGCGGAGAAGTCGTACTCCACCGTGGGCGCGTCGACGCGAGGAGCGGGAGGCGAGGACTCCCTCGCGCGCTTGGTACTCGCCGGGGCTGGGGGCTGCGAAGACCCAGCCCCTGTGGCTGCCGGCGCCCGGGGGACGGGCGGAGCCGTTGCTCCGCTCCGAGAAGACCCCTGCCGGCTCGCTGCCGGCCTGCGGGGCGCCTCCGTCGTGGTCCGCGCCCGGACCGCCTCTGCTGCGGCTGGTGCGCCGGACGGCCTTGGCGCGGCTTGACTCCCCCGGGGAGCCGCCCGCCGAGGTGGCTGTTGCCGGGGCGCCCGTGCCCTTTCCCCCGTCGCCGCCTTGCGGAGACGCTTTGCCGGGGACTCCTTCGGGCTTGCCGGGGGCGGGGAGCTCTCCGACGAGGAGAGGTCGTCGGCGTACAACTCTGTCGATCCGCCGGAGTCTTCGGCCTCCTCCTCCTCCTCCTCCTCGGCCTCGGCCGGCTCGCTGGACCCAGCACCCAGCGATGCGGTCCTCTTCCCCTTGTCGCTTCCGCCCCTCGCGGCGCCTCTGCTTCCTCCGGCGGTGCCCTCCATTGCCGCGGCCTCCGTTGCGATCCCACTGATCCCGGAGTGCCTCAGCGAGGGGATCACGGCGAGCGCGTCGGGAGGGAGCTTTAGCAGCTTGCGAATCTCCTCCCTATCCGCCTGGCTGGAGGCATCCGCGGCTTCCGCCTCCGCGGGTGTGTATCCAAAGTTTCCCGCCGCCGCGGCTGCGGCGACTTCTTCAGCACGAGAAGCTATGTAAGCAATCTCTTGGTCGGTGGTGGCCCGCGTGTGCAGCTTGAGATCGTCCTTCTTCTCCAACACCTCCACAAGGCGGTCGTAGAACTCGAGGACGTCGATAGGCTTGGGCGCAATCCACGTGCGCTCCACTCCATGAGAGTCGCACGCGGGCATCATAGCGACAAGGCGATCCCGGGCGCTGCTGGCGCAGAGCGGCACCACTCCCCGGGGAGCGCGGAAGTACTCGGGGTGGGCCGGGTCGAACTTGAAAAGTTCCCTGACCATACCCCGCAGCTCGAGTGTTGTGAAGTTAAAATTGAGGCCGGGGCGCAGCCTCATGATGTCTGCCGGGCCGCCATATTGCCACGCCGGCCTCTTCCGGTCTTGGAGGGGGGCGATCCGGCGACGAAGAAAGTCCTTGCCCACTTCAGCGACAGACAGCGGCGCCAAACGAAGACGCATGATTCTGACGAGAGCGATATCCAGCTTGGAGTCGTCGGAATCGAAGTTACTCCAATCCCTGCCGCGCACGATGGGCGATGTGCGCGGCGCGGTGAAGTGTTGCGGCCGCTCCTCGACGACCCAGCACCACTCCGCACGCCACTCTTCCCACTTGCCGCGGAGCTCCCCCGGCAAGTAGGCAGGTTTCTTATTCAGCCTGAACACCCAAGAGATTCCTCCGGAGAGGGGGGCGTCGGCCTCTACTCTGGGGATGAAAAAGTGCCTAAAGAGAGCTACGTTGGGCTGGATTCCTACGAAGTTTTCGCACATGTGTGCGAAAACGGACATGGTGAGGATGGCGTTGGGAGTAAAGTCGAGGAGGTGGAGGCCATAAGTATTCATGATATCGCAGAAAAAGTTTGAGAAGGGAGGGCACAGACCGCAGTGGAAGAAGGCTGCGAAAAAGTAATACCCGCCGGGGTAGTGATCCTTGGCGACGGCCGGGTAGACGCGCGTGCGGGGGTGCGCTGGGGTCTCCTTGGCCCAGAACCAATAATATTTGCTCCAAAGCTCCCGCACGCCGAGCTTCGGCGCAAAGACGATGTGCTCCTTCCGGAACGCGACGAGCTTCGCCGCCTGATCTGACTTCTCCCGCTTGGACTTCTCCGCCTTCGCCTTGTCGGTCTTTGGGGCCATGGCGGACGCGGTGGAAGGAAGGGGGCGAAGAGCTTGGTGGTGGCGGAGGAGTAGAGGCAAAGAGCAGAGGAATCTGAGGAAGAAGACGATGGTAATGAGTGCGCAGGGAGGGGAACCACGCCGCTCTCTCTGCTTTTATGGGGGAGTGGGGGGGCGTTTCGCCCTTCCCATTAAAGAAATCGTGGGCACGTCCCATCCCACGGCGCCGCAATCGACGCGTGCCGTTACCGTGGGGTGCGGCGGATAGGGAAGTGGATTCGGCGCGCCGCGGGCCGCGGGTGCCCGTGCACTGTTTTGGGCCTGGCCCAACAGCGCTGCTTGCCGGGAAAGCTTTCCGGCAAGGGTTCTTTTGGCAAGAAGCCCTCCAAGATGCAACTGCACTAGTAACCAAGTGTGAAGCGTGCCAGTTTCATGCAAAGCAAATACATCAGCCAGCTCAAGCTCTCCAAACAATCCCTTTGTCATGGCCCTTCTCGGTCTGGGGGCTCGATATCCTCGGCCCTTTCCCTCGCGCTATCGGGGGCTTTGAGTACTTGTACGTTGCAATCGACAAGTTCACAAAGTGGCCAGAAGTGGAGCCAGTGAGAAAGGTGACAGCACAGTCAGCAGTCAGGTTCTTCAGGTCGATTGTTTGCCGTTTCGGGATCCCTAACAGGATCATCACCGACAACGGTACACAATTCACTAGTCGCACCTTCATGCAGTACGTCCAAGACCTTGGCGCCAAGGTCTGTTTCGCTTCTGTTGCTCACCCGAGGAGCAACGGTCAAGCGGAGAGGGCAAATGCTGAAGTGCTGCGCGGACTCAAGACAAGGACTTTTGACAGGCTGCGCAAGTGCGGAAGGAATTGGATAGAGGAGCTCCCGGCGGCTCTTTGGTCAATCAGAACGACACCAAGTCGAGCCACCGGACAGACACCCTTTGCCCTAGTCTACGGGGCAGAAGCAGTTATCCCCACGGAACTCGTATACGGATCTCCTCGAGTGCTCGCTTATGATGAGCTCGAGCAAGAGCAACTGCGGCAAGATGACGCATTGCTCCTTGAGGAGGGACGTCTCCAGGCTGCTGTACGAGCTGCTCGATACCAGCAAGCTTTGCGCCGCTACCATAGCCGCAAAGTCAAGGCCAGGAGTCTCGAGGAAGGCGACCTTGTTCTTCGGCGTGTTCAGTCCGCCAAGAATTCCAACAAGTTGACGCCGAAGTGGGAAGGCCCTTATCGGGTGAGACAAGTTACGAGGCCCGGCGCTGTCCGCCTCGAGACCGAAGAAGGCTTACCGGTGAGCAACTCCTGGAACATAGAGCATCTTCGTAAGTTTCACCCCTAAGGCGCGGTTGCCGTGATCCGCTCCGGCAACCACCTTTTGTACAAGCTTTGCCGCTGTTGCATGTAACCCTTTGTACAAAGCCGGGCGCAGACCCCGTGCATCAGTAAAGATTTTGTGTTTTCGCATCGATTGCCTTTCGCATGCTTCTCTTTGCTATTCGCATGTTTTATTTGGCATTTGATGCAACACTAAGATACTCGGTAAGCACTATTACGCCGAAAGGCGACATGCTTGTTTCCCTCTCCTTTTCCTTTTTCTCTTAAGCAGAAGGAACGTTCCTCGCGCACAAGTTTGCCGGGGGGGATGGAGGAGGAACTAAGTGCCGTTCAAGTAAGAAGAGCCTTACCGGAAAGCAAACAACATGAGCAAGCAGCATATGAAAGATAAGTTGTTAGAATTTGACCAGTTCAAATTTTAAATTTTTGGTTGTCTTCCTTGAACGATCACACTTTTTATGGAAAACCTGTGCGCGGAGGAACCTACCCGTAGCTTGCCGCACCCTCATCTTGTTTTCGAGTTCACTCAACGATTTAAGCGAGCTGCGACAAGTGTCGCGCCCTTGCTTCGTTTCCGAGTACGCTCAGCAAGCTAAGTGCGTTGCGACTAGCTGCGGCAAGGTTGCTTGCCGGCGAGGACCTTGGCCAGCAGGCTGCTCAGAGTCCAGCACTCAGCGCTCGCGGCAAAGGCCCCTTTCCGGCAAGCTCCCCGGGAGCGTAGGGTGAAAAACATACAAAGTCAAAGATTGGAACAAGGAAGATAACATTGCACTGATTGATTAAAGTAAAGCAAATATCTTACAAGGATAGCTTGTCGCAATGGACTAATGAGTTCATAACATAACGTGCAGCAACAAAAAGATAAAGATAGATGGGGCCCTAGTCTACGCGGTCGCCCTCCTTCCTGCCGAGCTTTGCCACCTTGGCGATGATATGGCCGACCTGCTCCTTCAGGGCCTCCGTGTTTGCATCCGCCGGCAAGCTGCGAAGAACGTTCGTGAGGTTGATCCCCGGGTTGCGGAACACAATCTTCGTCAAGACCCGCTCCAGAGTTCCTGCGCAGAGACGGCGCGACTCCTCGGCCAGCTGCGCGGGGATGCGGTTCCGGAGACCTGCGAGGGCCGGAGCGACGCCTCTGAAGAAGAGGCTGAGCTTGGCGCTGTGCGGGAGATCTGGATCCGGCGAGTAGATAAGATGCTCGACCTTCAAAGCAAGCAACTCCTGGTCAATGTTGGACGCAGAAGAAACCAGCTCTTCGGTCCACAGCTCAATGTTCTTGCGGAAGAGCTCGGATGCCTTGTTGGTGCTGTCCACCAAGGCCCGCTCCTTGCGGAGCTCCTCCTTCAGCTTGTCTTCTCGAAGCTTGGCGGCGTCAATTGAATCCCTCAGAGTTGAGACTTTCAGCTCCAAGTCCTCGATGGAGTCCTTGGCGGCCTTGAGCTCATCGCCCCTCTTGGACAGATTCACTTGGAGCTCCGCGTTGGTGTGGGCGTCCTTCTCGCGCTCAGTAATGAGCGCGGCAACCTTCTCGGCGCTCACCTTCATCGCCTTCTCCAACTGGATGACCTTGGCGGCGAGCTCCTTCTTGGCGTCTTCCGCGGCAGCAGCAGCGGCTTTCGCCTCCTTCAGCTCCCCGCCAAGAGCAGTCTCGCGAGCGGCAAGGTCCTCCTCGTGGGAGTCGAGATCCACCTTCCGCTGCGCGAGCTCTCCCTCTCGCCGGGACATCTCCACCCCGGCGAGCCGTTGCTGTTCCTCAGCCTCGGCCTTCTCCAGCACCCATTCTTCATATTCGCCGGCAAGGCGCTCGCGCGCCTCCGCCACCTCGCGGAGGCCCGCCTTGTGGGCAGCGCTGAGCTCCGCCGCACGCTTCTCCATTTCGGCGGCGGCCTTGGCGGCAAGCGCTTCCCGGGAGGCGAGCTTCGCCTGCCTGGCCCGGTAAAGGGCCAGGAGCTGGTGGAGAAGCTTCTCCTCCTCGGGCCCATCTCCTTCGCCGGGCGCTTCGACGACTGTCAGACCCGCGGAGGCGAGGACTTCCCCGTCAAACGCCTCGCCCTCCGCGGGAGCTCTTGATGAAGACCCCCAAGGCACTTGGATAAAGATGCCATTGGGGGCACGAAGATAGTAACCGGCTGGCTCCTCGCCGGCGGGGGGACCGGCGGCCGGTGCAGCATCTGATGCTCCCGCCACCTCCGGGTTGGCGGTGCGGTCGCCGTCCCCCTCCCCGGCCGCTGCATCTGCAGCCGGAGCGGTCTCCTGCACGGCCGGCTCGGTGGTTTCGGCCGTCTCCGCGGTGGCCTCGGCCATCTCCACGACGACGGGAACGTCATCGCCGCCGCCCTGCGCGCCCTCCTCATCCTCAATATTGATGACCTCGGTCTCCATCGGCACGGGAGGAGGAGGAGGAAGATCTAGAAGAAGAAGAAAAAGAAGTTCAAAATCAAGCAAAGATCCAAAAAGAAGCAAAGTCAAGAAAACCAAGTACAGAACATACCTTGGCGGGCGTCCTCTGCGGCGGGCTCCCTTGCCGGGGAGCTCGGCCTTGGCGGAGTGGCCGCCCTCGCCGGGCTGCTCGCCCTTGGCGGGGTACTCTGCCTTGGCGGCGGAGTACCCGCCCTTGGCGGAGCACTCTCCCTTGCCGGAGGGTTCGGCCTTGGCGGGGGCGGCGGGGCCTGCGGCTCCTCGGTGACGGTCTCCGGGCGCTCTTCCCGCTGCGGCTCCACCTCTGCAAAGAACAGGACCAGAAACGTCAAGACATGAAGACAAAACCAAATCCTCAGGCGTACCCCGACAAGCGAGAAGAAAGAACCCCAGACTTACGCTGGGGGCTGCGCTGCGGGCTGCGCTGGGGGCTGCTCATCGGAGCAGTGCCAGAGTCCGGCAGGATCGGCTCCGGTGCGTCCTCTGTTGCCGCCGCCGCCGAGTCCTCCGCGACCTCAGCCTCGGGCGCCTTGGTCCTCTTCGCAGCGCGATGGGCCAGGGTCCTGAAACCAGAACAGAAGACAGAGTTAGCATCAACAGAAGCTCAAGACAAAAACTAAGAAGATAAAGAATCTCAGATCCTTACTCCTGGTCCTCCTCGTCGTCCTCGCTCAGGGCGGAGAAGTCGTACTCCACCGTGGGCGCGTCGACGCGAGGAGCGGGAGGCGAGGACTCCCTCGCGCGCTTGGTACTCGCCGGGGCTGGGGGCTGCGAAGACCCAGCCCCTGTGGCTGCCGGCGCCCGGGGGACGGGCGGAGCCGTTGCTCCGCTCCGAGAAGACCCCTGCCGGCTCGCTGCCGGCCTGCGGGGCGCCTCCGTCGTGGTCCGCGCCCGGGCCGCCTCTGCTGCGGCTGGTGCGCCGGACGGCCTTGGCGCGGCTTGACTCCCCCGGGGAGCCGCCCGCCGAGGTGGCTGTTGCCGGGGCGCCCGTGCCCTTTCCCCCGTCGCCGCCTTGCGGAGACGCTTTGCCGGGGACTCCTTCGGGCTTGCCGGGGGCGGGGAGCTCTCCGACGAGGAGAGGTCGTCGGAGTACAACTCTGTCGATCCGCCGGAGTCTTCGGCCTCCTCCTCCTCCTCCTCCTCGGCCTCGGCCGGCTCGCTGGACCCAGCACCCAGCGATGCGGTCCTCTTCCCCTTGTCGCTTCCGCCCCTCGCGGCGCCTCTGCTTCCTCCGGCGGTGCCCTCCATTGCCGCGGCCTCCGTTGCGATCCCACTGATCCCGGAGTGCCTCAGCGAGGGGATCACGGCGAGCGCGTCGGGAGGGAGCTTTAGCAGCTTGCGAATCTCCTCCCTATCCGCCTGGCTGGAGGCATCCGCGGCTTCCGCCTCCGCGGGTGTGTATCCAAAGTTTCCCGCCGCCGCGGCTGCGGCGACTTCTTCAGCACGAGAAGCTATGTAAGCAATCTCTTGGTCGGTGGTGGCCCGCGTGTGCAGCTTGAGATCGTCCTTCTTCTCCAACACCTCCACAAGGCGGTCGTAGAACTCAAGGACGTCGATAGGCTTGGGCGCAATCCACGTGCGCTCCACTCCATGAGAGTCGCACGCGGGCATCATGGCGACAAGGCGATCCCGGGCGCTGCTGGCGCAGAGCGGCACCACTCCCCGGGGAGCGCGGAACCACTCGGGGTGTGCCGGGTCGAACTTGAAAAGTTCCCTGACCATACCCCGCAGCTCGAGCGTTGTGAAGTTAAAATTGAGGCCGGGGCGCAGCCTCATGATGTCTGCCGGGCCGCCATATTGCCACGCCGGCCTTTTCCGGTCTTGGAGGGGGGCGATCCGGCGACGAAGAAAGTCAGCGCCCACTTCAGCGACAGACAGCGGCGCCATCCGAAGACGCATGATTCTGGCGAGAGCGATATCCAGCTTGGAATCGTCGGAATCGAAGTTACTCCAATCCCTGCCGCGCACGATGGGCGATGTGCGCGGCGCGGTGAAGTGTTGCGGCCGCTCCTCGACGACCCAGCACCACTCCGCGCGCCACTCTTCCCACTTGCCGCGGAGCTCCCCCGGCAAGTAGGATAATTTCTTATTCAGCCTAAACACCCAAGAGATTCCTCCGGAGAGGGGGGCGTCGGCCTCTACTCTGGGGATGAAAAAGTGCCTAAAGAGAGCTACGTTGGGCTGGATTCCTACGAAGTTTTCGCACATATGTGCGAAAACGGACATGGTGAGGATGGCGTTGGGAGTGAAGTCGAGGAGGTGGAGGCCATAAGTATTCATGATATCGCAGAAAAAGTTTGAGAAGGGAGGGCACAGACCGCAGTGGAAGAAGGCTGCGAAAAAGTGATACCCGCCGGGGTAGTGGTCCTTGGCGACGGCCGGGTAGACGCGCGTGCGGGGGTGCGCTGGGGTCTCCTTGGCCCAGAACCAATAATATTTGCTCCAGAGCTCCCGCACGCCGAGCTTCGGCGCGAAGACAATGTGCTCCTTCCGGTATGCGGCGAGCTTCGCCGCCTGATCTGACTTCTCCCGCTTGGACTTCTCCGACTTCGCCTTGTCGGTCTTTGGGGCCATGGCGGACGCGGTGGAAGGAAGGGGACGAAGAGCTTGGTGGTGGCGGAGGAGTAGAAGCAAAGCGCAGAGGAATCTGAGGAAGAAGACGATGGCAATGAATGCGCAGGGAGGGGAACCGCGCCGCTCTCTCTGCTTTTATGGGGGAGTGGGGGGCGTTTCGCCCTTCCCATTAAAGAAATCGTGGGCACGTCCCATCCCACGGCGCCGCAATCGACGCGTGCCGTTGCCGTGGGGTGCGGCGGATATGGAAGTGGATTCGGCGCGCCGCGGGCCGTGGGTGCCCGTGCACTGTTTTGGGCCTGGCCCAACAGCGCTCGGCACCGTGTGTGGCCCAGGCCCGGGGGCTCCTGTCGGTGTACTAAGGTAGGGGTACCCTAGTACCCCAACTTGTGCACGGGCAGCGGCGGCTCCCCGCGGCAGGGTTCACCACGCGCTCGCCGGAGACCTTCCTGACCCTTATCTAGCCATTCAAAAGCAAAGTATACAAGACAGAAGACCAAGACCCCGGCAAGAGGAGCTTGCCGGGAAGGCCGTCCTAGATCATTCTCACGCTCGTGTAGCTGCTTCTTCAAGCCCCGAGCGCCCAAACTCAATACACAACCAAGCAGGAGTAGGGTTTTACGCATCCGTGCGGCCCGAACCTGGGTAAAAACTGCCCGCGCGTCTGCCTCGATCTGCTCTTCGTGCTCCCTCCGCCCTCGTACCGCACAGACAAGGGGCTCCGGTCCCATAGGTGTTCGTGGCGGACAGTTTCCCCCGACACTTTAGGAAAGTGCAAAAGGAAGTTTTGCGGAGACCAGAGGCTAGACGCCAGGAACCCTGGCGTCTAGGGGGTAGACGCCGGGAACCCTGGCGTCTAGCCCTGGAGTCCGAGTGGGACTCTTTCCTTTCGGGCAAAACCGACTTTGAGGAGGCTTTTGCTCCAAGTTTCGACCCCGGGGCTCAACATATAAATAGAGGGGTAGGGCTAGCACCCAAGACACATCAAGATACACCAAGCCGTGTGCCGGCTACCCCGACCCTCTAGTTTATCCTCTGTCTAGTTTCTCTAGTGCTTGGCGAAGCCCTGCAGAGATTATTCTTCATCAACAACCGTCACCACGCCGTCGTGCTGCCGAAACTCATCTACTACTTCGCCCGTCTTGCTGGATCAAGAAGGCGAGGACGTCATCGAGCTGAACGTGTGCTGAATGCGGAGGTGCCGTACGTTCGGTACTAGATCGGGACGGATCGTGAAGGTGCACGACTACATCAACCGCGTTGATAAACGCTTCCGCTTTTGGTCTACGAGGGTACGTAGACACACTCTCCCCTCTCGTTGCTATGTATCTAGTAGATAGATCTTGCGTGATCGTAGGAAATTTTGAAAATACTACGTTCCCCAACAGTGGCATCATGAGCCAGGTCTATGCGTAGATGATATGCACGAGTAGAACACAAGTGAGTTGTGGACGATACTAGTCATACTGCTTACCAGCATGTCATACTTTGCTTCGGCGGTATTGTGAGATGAAGCGGCCCGGACCGACATTACGCGTACGCTTACGCGAGACTGGTTTCACCGTTATGAGCACTCGTTGCTTAAAGGTGACTGGCGGGTGTCTGTCTCTCTCAATTTAGCTGAATCGAGTATGCCTACGCCCGGTCCTTGTGAAGGTTAAAACAGCACATACTTGACGAAACATCGTTGTGGTTTTGTATGCGTAGGTAAGAACGGTTCTTGCTAAGCCCGTAGCAGCCACGTAAAACTTGCAACAACAAAGTAGAGGACGTCTAACTTGTTTTTGCAGGGCATGTTGTGATGTGATATGGTCAAGACATGATGAGTTATACGGTTTTGTATGAGATGATCATGTTTTGTAATGTTATCGGCAACTGGCAGGGGCCATATGGTTGTCGCTTTATTGTATGAAATGCAATCGCCATGTAATTGCTTTACTTTATCACTAAGTGGTAGCGATAGTCGTAGAAGCAATAGTTGGCGAGACGACAACGATGCTACGATGGAGATCAAGGTGTCGCGCCGGTGACGAAGGTGATCATGACGGTACTTTGGAGATGGAGATCAAAAGCACAAGATGATGATGGCCATATCATGTCACATATTTTGATTGCATGTGATGTTTATCTTATTATGCTTCTTATTTTGCTTAGAACGCCGGTAGCATTATAAGATGATCCCTTACTAAATTTCAAGGTATAAGTGTTCTCCCTGAGTATGCACCGTTGCGAAAGTTCGTCGTGCCGAGACACCACATGATGATCGGGTGTGATAAGCTCTACGTTCAAATACAACGGGTGTAAGCCAGTTTTGCACACGCAGAATACTCGGGTTAAACTTGACGAGCCTAGCTTATGCAGATTTGGCCTCGGAACACTGGAGACCGAAAGGTCGAGCGTGAATCATATAGTAGATATGATCAACATAAGATGTTCACCATTGAAACTACTCCATCTCACGTGATGATCGGACATGGTTTAGTTGATTTGGATCACGTGATCATTTAGATGACTAGAGGGATGTCTATCTAAGTGGGAGTTCTTAAGTAATATGATTAAATTGAACTTTAATTTATCATGAACTTAGTCCTGCTAGTATTAGCATATCTATGTTGTAGATCAATAGCTCGCGATGTTGCTCCCCGTTTATTTTTTATATGTTCCTAGAGAAAACTAAGTTGAAAGATGTTAGTAGCAATGATGCGGAATTGTTCCGTTATCTGAGGATTATCCTCATTGCTGCACAGAGAATTATGTCCTTGATGCACTGCTAGGTGACAGACCTATTGCAGGAGCAAATGTAGACGTTATGAACGTTTTGACAAAAGCTCGGTATGATGACTACTTGATAGTTTAAGTGCACCATGCTTTACGGCTTAGAACCGGGACTTCAAAAACGTTTTGAACGCCACGGAGCATATAAGATGTTTCAAGAGTTGAAATTAGTATTCATGCCCGTGTCGAGAGGTATAAGACTTCTCACAGTACTTTGCCTACAAGATGGAGGAGAATAGCTCAACCAGTGAGCATGTGCTCAGATTGTTTGGGTACTACAATTACTTGAATCAGGTGGGAGTTAATCTTCCAGATAAGATAGTAATTAACAAAGTTCTCTAGTCACTATCACCAAGTTAGTAGAACTTCGTGATGAACTATAATATGCAAGGGATGACGAAAGGAATTCCCGAGCTCTTCGCGATGCTGAAGTCGGCGAAGGTAGAAATCATGAAAAAGCATCAAGTGTTGATGGTTAACAAGACCACTTGTTTCAAGGAAAAGGGCAAGGGAGAGAAGGGGAACTTCAAGAAGAATGACAAGCAAGTTGTCACTCCCGTGAAGAAACCCAAAGCTAAAACTCAAGCCTGAAACTAAGTGCTTCTACTGCAAAGGAAATGGTCACCGGAAGTGGAACTGCCCTAGATACTTGGCGGATAAGAAGGATGGCAAAGTGAACAAAGGTATATTTTGATATACAGATTATTGATGTGTACTTTACTAGTGTTCATAGCAACCCCTGGGTATTTGATACCGGTTCAGTTGCTAAAATTAATAACTCGAAACGAGAATTGCAGAATGAACAGAGACTAGTTAAAGGTGAAGTGACGATGTGTGTTGGAAGTGGTTCCAAGATTGATATGATCATCATCGCACACTCCCTATACTTTCGGGATTAGTGTAAAACCTAAATAAATGTTATTTGGCATTTGCGTTGAGCATGAATATGATTTGATCATATTTGTTGCAATACGGTTATTCATTTAAAGTCATAGAATAATTGTTATTCTGTTTACATGAATAAACCCTTCGATGGTCATACACCCAATGAAAATAGTTTGTTGGATCTCGATCGTGGTGATACACATATTCATAATATTGAAGCCAAAAGATGCAAGGTTAATAATGATAGTGCAACTTATTTGTGGCACTGCCGTTTGGGTCATATTGGTGTAAAGCGCATGAAGAAACTCCATAGTGATGGACTTTTGGAATCACTTGATTATGAATCACTTGGTGCTTGCGAACCATGCCTCATGGGCAAGATGACTAAATCTCCGTTCTCCGGAACTATGGAGCGAGCAACAGATTTGTTGGAAATCATACATACTGATGTATGTGGGCCAATGAGTGTTGAAGCTCGCGGTGGGTATCGTTATTTTCTGGCCTTCACTGATGATTTGAGCAGATATGGGTATATCTACTTAATGAAGCACAAGTCTGAAACATTTGAAAAGTTCAAAGAATTTCAGGGTGAAGTAGAGAATCATCGTAACAAGAAAATAAAGTTTCAACGATCTGATCGTGGAGGAGAATATTTGAGTTACGAGTTTGGTCTTCATTTAAAACAATGTGGAATAGTTTCACAGCTCACGCCACCCGGAACACCACAGTGTAATGGTGTGTCCGAACGTCATAACCGTACTTTATTAGATATGGTGCGATCGATGATGTCTCTTACCGATCTACCACTCTCGCTTTTGGGGTTATGCATTAGAGATAGCTACATTCACGTTAAATAGGGCACCATCTAAATCCGTGGAGATGACACCGTATGAACTGTGGTTTGACGAGAAACCTAAGCTGTCATTTCTTTAAGTTTGGGAATGCGATGCTTATGTGAAAAAGTTTCAACATGATAAGCTCGAACCCAAATCGGAGAATTAAATCTTCATAGGATACCCAAAATAAACTGTTGGGTACACCTTCTATCACAGATCCGAAGGCAAGGTCTTTGTTGCTAAGAGTGGATCCTTTCTAGAGAAGGAGTTTATCTCGAAAGAAGTGAGTGGGAGGAAAGTAGAACTTGATGAGGTAATTGTACCTTCTCCCGAATTGGAAAGTGGAACATCACAGAAACTAGTTCCAGTGATTCCTACACCAATTAGTGAGGAAGCTAATGATGATGATCATGAAACTTCAGATCAAGTTTCTGCTGAACGTCGTATATCAACCAGAGTATGTTCCGCACCAGAGTGGTACGGCAACCTGGTTCTGGAAGTCATGTTACTGGACCATGATGAACCTACGAACTATGAGGAAGCGATGATGAGCCCAGATTCCGCAAAATGGCTTGAGGCCATGAAATCTGAGATGGGATCCATGTATGAGAACAAAGTGTGGACTTTGGTTGACTAGCCCGATGATCGGCAAGCCATCGTAAATAAATGGATCTTCAAGAGGAAGACTGACACTGACGGTAATGTTACTGTTTACAAAGCTCGACTTGTTGCGAAAGGTTTTCGACAAGTTCAAGGAGTTGACTACGATGAGACTTTCTCACCCGTAGCGATGCTTAAGTCTGTCCGAATCATGTTAGCAATTGCCGCATTTTATGAAATCTGGCAAATGGATAACAAAACTGCATTCTTTAATGGATTTATTAAAGAAGAATTGTATATGATGCAACCAGAAGGTTTTGTCAATCCTAAAGGTGCTAACAAAATGTGCAAGCTCCAGCGATCCATCTATGGACTGGTGCAAGCATCTCGGAGTTGGAATATACGCTTTGATAAGTTGATCAAAGCATATAGATTTATACAGACTTGCGGTGAAGCCTGTATTTACAAGAAAGTGAGTGGGAGCACTACACCATTTCTGATAAGTATATGTGAATGACATATTGTCGATCGGAAATGATGTAGAATTTTCTGGAAAGCATAAAGGAGTGTTTGAAAGGAGTTTTTTTAAGAAAGACCTTGGTGAAGTTGCTTACATATTGGGCATCAAGATCTATAGAGATAGATCAAGACGCTTGATGAGACTTTCGATGAGTACATACCTTGATAAGATTTTGAAGTAGTTCAAAATGGATCAGTCAAAGAAGGAGTTCTTGCCTGACTTGTAAGGTGTAAAGTTGAGTAAGACTCAAAGCCAGACCACGGCAGAAAAATATAGAGAGAATGAAAGTCATTCCCTATGCCTCAGCCATAGGTTCTATAAAGTATGCCATGCTGTGTACCAAACATGTTGTGTACCTTGCCATGAGTTTGACAGGGAGGTACAATAGTGATCCAGGAGTAGATCACTGTACAGCGGTCAAAATTATCCTTAGTAACTAGATTACTAAGGAAATGTTTCTCGATTATGGAGGTGATAAAGAGTTCGTCGTAAAGGGTTACGCCGATGCAAGCTTTGACACTAAATCTAGATGACTCTAAGTATCAATCTGGATGTGTATTGAAAGTGGGAGCAATTAGCTAGAGTAGCTCCATGCAGAGCATTGTAGACATAGAAATTTGCGAAATACATACGGATCTGAATGTGGCAGACCCGTTGAGTAAACTTCTCTCACAAGCAAAAACATAATCACACCTTATTACTCTTGGGTATTAATCACATAGCGATGTGAACTAGATTAATGACTCTAGTAAACCCTTTGGGTGTTGGTCACATGGCGATGTGAACTATGGGTGTTAATCACATGATGATGTGAACTATCGGTGTTAAATCACATGGCGATGTGAACTAGATTATTGACTCTAGTGCAAGTGGGAGACTGAAGGAAATATGCCCTAGAGGCAATAATAAAGTTGTTATTTTATATTTCCTTATATCATGATAAATGTTTATTATTCATGCTAGAATTGTATTAACCGGAAACTTAATACATGTGTGAATACATAGACAAAACAGAGTGTCCCTAGTATGCCTCTACTAGACTAGCTCATTGATCAAAGATGGTTATGTTTCCTAACCATAGACATGAGTTGTCATTTGATCAACGGGATCACATCATTAGGAGAATGATGTGATGGACAAGACCCATCCGTTAGCTTAGCAACTTGATCGTTTAGTTTTATTGCTATTGCTTTCTTCATGACTTATACATGTTCCTATGACTATGAGATTATGCAACTCCCGAATACCGGAGGAACACTTTGTGTGCTATCAAACGTCACACAATAACTGGGTGATTATAAAGATGCTCTACAGGTGTTTCCGAAGGTGTTTGTGGTGTTGGCATAGATCAAGATTAGGATTTTTCACTCCGAGTGTCGGAGAGGTATCTCTGGGCCCTCTCGGAAATGCACATCACTTAAGCCTTGCCAGCATTGCAACTAATGAGTTAGTTGCGGGATGATGTATTACGGAACGAGTAAAGAGACTTGCCGGTAATGAGATTGAACTAGGTATTGAGATACCGACGATCGAATCTCGGGCAAGTAACATACCAATGACAAAAGGAACAACGTATGTTGTTATGCGGTTCGACCGATAAAGATCTTCGTAGAATATGTAGGAGCCAATATGGGCATCCAGGTTCCGCTATTGGTTATTGACCGGAGAGATGTCTCGGTCATGTCTACATAGTTCTCGAACCCGTAGGGTCCGCACGCTTAAACGTTCGTTGACGATATAGTATTTAATGAGTTATGTATGTTGGTGACCGAATGTTATTCGGAGTCCCGGATGTGATCACGGACATGACGAGGAACTCTGGAATGGTCCGGAGATAAAGATTAATATATGGGATAATAGTGTTTGACCTCCGGAAGGGTTCCGGAATTCACCGGAAGGGGTTCCGGATGTTTCCCAAAGTGTTTGGGTACGAGAACACTTTATTTGTGCCAAAGGGGAAAGCCCACGAGGCTTTAGGAAAGTGCAAAAGGAAGTTTTGCGGAGACCAGAGGCTAGACGCCAGGAACCCTGGCGTCTAGGGGGTAGACGCCGGGAACCCTGGCGTCTAGCCCTGGAGTCCGAGTGGGACTCTTTCCTTTCGGGCAAAACCGACTTTGAGGAGGCTTTTGCTCCAAGTTTCGACCCCAGGGCTCAACATATAAATAGAGGGGTAGGGCTAGCACCCAAGACACATCAAGATACACCAAGTCGTGTGCCGGCTACCCCGACCCTCTAGTTTATCCTCTGTCTAGTTTCTGTAGTGCTTGGCGAAGCCCTGCAGAGATTATTCTTCATCAACAACCGTCATCACGCCGTCGTGCTGCCGGAACTCATCTACTACTTCGCCCGTCTTGCTGGATCAAGAAGGCGAGGACGTCATCGAGCTGAACGTGTGCTGAACGCGGAGGTGCCGTACGTTCGGTACTAGATCGGGACGGATCGTGAAGGTGCACGACTACATCAACCGCGTTGATAAACGCTTCCGCTTTCAGTCTATGAGGGTACGTAGACACACTCTCCCCTCTCGTTGCTATGCATCTAGTAGATAGATCTTGCGTGATCGTAGGAAATTTTGAAAATACTACGTTCCCCAACATGCTACAGCACTCAAACATGCTAACAAGAAGCATGGATGTGAAATAGACATGTTACTTAACAAGTAGGAACTGAGAACACACCCAAAAGCTTGCCGGAACACATTTAAACAAGCATGGCAAGTTGCAATAAAATTATCCAGACTTAGTCAAAATCTGGGAAGGCAAAAACATCATCACAATGCTGCCTTCGGAGGCACAAAACAACATGCATATCAACTCAACTAAGTATATAAAGAGCATGGACATGTAGTAGACATCTCCTACAGCAAACAACTCCATTGGAGCAACTCCATAGGAGGCATGGATCAATAGCAACAAGCTTCACCAAATTGAACATGCTGATAAAAGGCTGACAGTTATAATTTATAGCAATTTGAGAGCAAGAAATAAATAAGCTACAGCAGGTCATATGAGCAAGTATGGGCATTAATGGAGAGAGAAAAACATGGACAACAAGGAATGATCATTATCCACTCCAAAACAAACATGGATTTGAGTGGGGCCTCAAGCAAACATAGCATCAGGATATAACAGATTCCAGACTTAGCAGTTTTTTCACTAAGTATAAAACAGCAATAACAACATGACATGTTTACAAGCATGTTTAAGTCACCTCAAGGCATATCATGGAAAGATGATTGCACCACATCAAAGACCATATTATTGTGCTTCTAAAACATCTAGACATGTGGCATGAGGACAAACACATCAATAGCAAAGAGCAATTGAAATCAGCATATCATAACAAGTTTCGGAACTTAACAACTAAACGCACTTTTGCAACAGAGTTTATCATGGCAATATGGACTCAAACAAGCATGCTACAGCAACCATCATGTAGTACACTTCACAATGAACATTTTGACATATCATATGCACCATTTGGATAAACTTGCACCAAGTTATCATATCTCAAACATGGCAACAAAATAACAAGTAACGGCAGTTTATAACAAGTAGCACTCTTGCAAAAGAGATTAGAGCATCTAGATGAAGTCAAACAAGCATGGCACAATAGAACAAAGTGTAGAGCATATCACCACGATCATTTTGACATATTATTCACTCAATTTGGATAAGCACACAAAAAGTTATCACTATGCAAACATGCACATATAATAAGCATATACAGGGACTTAGCAGTTTTTTCCCAGACAAAAAGTGAGCGCAGAATATTAAACGACGCACGGGGCGGGAGATAGCGGGCTCACCACATGGGCTCGGCCCAGGAAAGAAGAAGGAGGGAGGCAGGAGGGAGCTCGGCCTGGCTTGCGGCTGGGCCTTGGCTGGAGAGGCCGGCCCAGGCGGAGGCAGGGAGCGGGCCTCGCGCGGCCGACCGGCCCACGCGCAGAGGCGGGCGAGGCAGGAGGCCCTGGAGGCGCTGGCGTCGTCCTCCTCGGACGCCCGAGTGAACGGGGCAGGGCGCCTCGGCGGCGGCCCGACGAGAACTCTGGCGGCAGGCCGGAGATGGCGCGGAGGCGGCAGGAATGGACCTCCCCAGCCCGGATCCCGCCGGATCCGACCGAAGGTGGGGCGGCGGCTAGATGAAGAAGCGGCGGCGAGATGCAGATCGGCGGTGGGGCGCTCATGGCGGCGGGGCGCGACGATGAGCCGGCGGGAAGGCTGGGTGGCGGCGGCGCAGTCAGGCGCGGCGGCGGGGTCGCGCGCCGGCGACGTTCGGCGGCGGAGGTTGTACGGGGCGAGCGGGGCGCTCGCGCCCGCGGCGGCGGCAGCGTGATCCGGGCCCGGCGGGCCGGATCTGGGCGGCGCGGGCCCGTGGCGGCGGTGGGAGGAGAGAGAGGGTGAGGTGACAGCGCGGGATTGGCTGAGAGGGGCGGCGGGACGACGTGGCACTTCCTGATTGGGCGGAGTGAGGTGGAGGGGCGCTGGACATGTCCGGCGGCGGAACGGACATGTCCGGCTGCGCGGAGTGAGGATTTTTAGGGTTTCATCTGCGCGAAAATGGAGGGAGAGGCACATATTTATAGGTAGAGGGAGCTAGGAGTGTCCAAATGAGGAGCCGTTCGCGGTCACGCGATCGTGATCGAACGGCCAAGAGCATGGAGGGGTTAGAATGGGCTTGGTGGGCTGTGTGAAAGGGGTGCTGGGCCAAAAGAGAAAAGGCCTCCAGCGGTTAACACGGTTAACCGTTGGGCTATCAAACGAACTCCGAATGCGACGAAACTTGACAGGCGGTCTACCTATGCTATAATAAGACCACACGCCAAGTTTCAACCCATTTCGAGAAAGTTTTTCGGCCACGCACAAAATAAATATTCGGAGGCGCCGCGGGCGCGTGCAAGTGTGTCTGGGCTCAGAACGGACAACGGAAAGGACGGGCGGACTCGGACGAATGCAAGTTTTGAAAAAACATGCTGATGCAACACACATGATGACATGGCAAAATGCAACACGCAAGCAGATGACATGGCAACGACAGCGAATAACTGGCTGACACCTGGCGCACCGGTCTCGGGGTGTCACAGCTTCACTTGTATCTTTTGAGTTGAATAGTTTTTGCTCTAGCGCTTCACTTATATCTTTTAGAGCATGGTGGTGGTAATATTTTGTAGAAATTGTTGAACTCTCATGCTTCACTTATATCTATTTGAGAGTCTATTAAAACAGCATGGTAAAGTGTTTAGGCTAAATAAACTAGTCTTCACATGATAAACATCCAATGTCAATGTAGTAAAAAAATACACACCAAGTGCATTGAATAGAAAGAGATGTTGGATGCTTGATAATTGTTTTGAGACATGAGGATAGTGATATTAGAGTCATACTAGTGGAGTTATTATGAAATTGAGAAATACTTGTGTTAAGGTTAGTGATTCCCGTAGCATGCACGTATGGTGAACCGTTGTGTGACTAAGTTAAAGCATGAGGTGTTTGTAGAGTGTCAACCTTTATGTGGAGGTCGGGGGCGCGCGATGGTTAACTCCTACCAACGTCCCCCAGGAGCATGCGTTGATTGCTTTGTTTTGATGACTCGTAAATTTTTGCAATAAGTATATGAGTGCTTATGACTAATGTTGAGTCCATGGATTATACGCACTCTCACCCTTCCACCATTGCTAGCCTCTCTTGTACAGCGCAACTTTAGCCAGTGCCATAAACCCACTATATAGTCTTCCTCAAAACAGCCACCATATTGTTCCTCAAAACAGACACCATACCTACCTATCATGGCATTTCCATAGCCATTCCGAGATATATTGCCATGCAACTTTCCACCGTTCCGTTTATATGACACGCATCATATTGTCATATTGCCATCCATGATCATGTAATTGACATCGTATTTGTGGCAAGGCCACCATGCATAATCTTTTCATACATGTTACTCTTGTTTCATTGCACATAATGGTACACCGCCGAAGGCATTCATATAGAGTCATACTTTGTTGTTGTAGTATCGAGTTGTAATTTCGTGTTGTAATGAAAGTGTGATGATCATCATTATTAGAGCATTATCCCATGGAAGGAAAGGTTGAATCTATAAAGCCCCTCCGCAAAAAAAGGAAAAAAAGGAAGGGCCAAAAAAAAGGCCCCAAAAAAGAGAAAATAAAAAAGGGACAATTGCTACTATCTTTTTCCACACTTGTGCTTCAAAGTAGCACCATGTTCTTCATTGTAGAGTCTCATGCTTAGTCACTTTCATATACTAGTGGGAATTTTCATTATAGAACTTGGCTTGTATATTCCAGCGATGGGCTTCCTCAAATGCCCTAGGTCTTCGTGAGCAAGCAAGTTGAATGCACACCCACTAGTTTCTTTTGTTGAGCTTTCATTCATATTTAGCTCTATTGCATCCGTTGCATGGCAATCCCTACTCACTCACGTTGATATCTATTGATGGGCATCTCCATAGCCCGTTGATACGCCTAGTCGATGTGAGACTATCTCCCTCTTTTTGTCTTCTCCACAACCACCTCTATTCCACCCATAGTGCTATATCCATGGCTCACGCTCATGTATTGCGTGAAAGTTGAAAGGTTTGAAAAGATAGAGTATGAAAACAAATGCTTGGCTGAAATCGGGGTTGTGCATGATATGAATATTTAGTGTGACAACGAGGGAGTATAGCCAACACTATATGATTTTATAGGGATAACTTTCTTTAGCCATAGTATTTTGAGAAGACATGATTGCTTTATTAGTATTGCTTGAAGTGTTGTTATTTCTTATGTCAATATAGACTTTTATCTTGAATCTTTCAGATCTGAACATTCATGCCACAATTAAGAGAATTGCATTGAAAAATTATATTGGTTAGCATTCCACATCAAAAATTATTTCTTTATCATTTACCTACTCGAGGACGAGCAGGAATTAAGCTTGGGGATGTTTGATACGTCTCCAACGTATCTATAATTTTTTATTGTTCCATGCTATTATTTATGAAGTCTTGGATGTTTAATGGGCTTTATCATTCACTTTTATATCATTTTTGGAACTAACCTACTAACCCAGTCCAGATTGTTGTTTTTGCCTATTTCAGGGTTTTGCACAAAAGGAATATCAAACGGAGTCCAAACGGAATGAAACCTTTGCAAGAGATATTTTTGGAGGAAATCACGCTCGGGAAACGTCAGGACCAAGTCAGGGGACAGAGGGCCTGCCCTCGAGGGTGGGGGGCACGCCCCCTTCCCAGGGCGTGCCCCCCTGCCTCGAGGCTGGCCCCTGTGGCCCCGGTGCCCTCCTTCTTCCTATATATACCTACGTACCCCAGAAACTCCATACTTAGAGAGAAAACCCTAATTCCACCGTCGTAGCTTCTGTTCCCGTGGGGATCCCTGATACGTCCAAAACGTATCTATAATTTATGCTTGCTCCATGCAACTTTTGGGTGATATTGCTATGATATTTATACACTTCCATACACTTTTGATCATATTTGGACTAACCTACTAATCCAGTGCACCCCAGTGCCAGTTTCTGTTTTCGGCTGTTTTTGTATTTCAGGTTTTCACATTACGAGAACCGTCAGGAAAAATCCAGAAAAATTATATAAAAATCAGCGTTACAGAACCTACCTTGCGCCCGAAGTACAGCCGGGGGGGGGCACCAGGGCCCCAGGCACCCTGGCGGCGCCCTCCCCCCCCTGGGCCGCGCCGGGGGGGCGCTTGGGCCCCCCGAGCCCCGTCTGGTGCCCCCCTTCGGCATATATTTAGAGCGTCCTTCGAAACCCTCGGCACGGAAACTCTTTTTCGCGATCTCATCTTTGTTCCGCCGCCGTCGCCGCTTCCAAGATCGGGAGCACCAGGAGAACTCTTCCCGGCACCCTGCCGGAGGGGAGGATCACCATCGGGAGCTTCTCCACCACCATGGACGCCTCCCGGGTGAGCTGTGAGTAGTCTCCCTTGGACCATGAGTCCATGACCAGTAGCTATGTGATGTTATCCTCCCGTTCTTGTGGTTCACTAATTAGTCCTCGTGAGCTGCCCTACATGATCGAGGCACATATGTAATCCTTATGCTGTTGCTATGATGAGTTTGCTGGGATCCGATGGATTATGAGATTATGTTCAGATTGTGATTGAGTAATATATTTGATCTACCTCTTTTATATTTATGTTCGTAAGTAATTCTTGCATGTTCTTCGTTGTTATTTATTGCTTTGGCCAAGTAATACGTAGTGACTCCAAGAGGGAACGTTATGCTTGATTGTGGGTTCATGCCCCTCGATGACTAGCTTGAGTGACAGAAACATGAGTCTAGGGGATGTGCTGTTGCCACAAGGGGGAAAACAACGGTGCTTGTGCCCGCGGGTGCAAGGATTGTTTACTTTACGCAAAGTTCTTTTAATGCAGTTGTCTGTTGCTTTGAGTTTACACTATGGGTGGGGCTCGCAACTTAATACCAGCGAGATGTTCTGGATAGATATCTCAAGGTGGATGATTAGTAGTAGATATTGATGGATTTCGGTCTACTTACTTTGGCGTACCGCCCATGCTTTGAACCTCAACCTTTCTTGCAATGTAGTCAGCATTGGTTTGCGTTCGTGGTCCTGTCAATTGCCCAGCTGTAATTCGTTTACCTCACATAGCTGTTTTATCGTATTTTGGGAGAGAGACATCACTAGTGAACATCATGAGACTCCGGTCCATATTACCATCATTGATCACATCCGCTATTTAACTTTTCGCTTTTACTTACTATTGCAAACATTATCTATCACTACTATCATTTGCGTTTAATCCTTTGTGAACTACAAGGCCAGAGGGATTGACAACCTCTCTGTACTCGTTGGGAGCAAAGTTATTTGTATCTGTGTGCAGGTCCATGTTGATTGCTAATATCTGGCGGCGTTAGCAGTTGACACCTACTTGTTGAACCTAGGAGTCTCTGGGGATTCGATCCTTGGCATCTTTGCTAAGGGAAAAACTTCCACAACACTGCATCTCACACCTTCCACTTGGGGTAACCAACGAGGGGTTAGAGGCCCATCAATCCCATCTTGGAGGGGGGTCCATCACGGAGGCCTTCATCATCATCACCATCGCCCTCACCATGAGTTGTGAGTAGTTTACCACAGACCTTCGGGTCCATAGCTAGTATCTAGATGGCTTCTTCTCTCTCTCTGGATCTCAATACAAAGTTCTCCTCGGTCTTCGAGGAGATCTATTCGATGTAATCTCTTTTTGCGGTGTGTTTGTTGAGATCCGATGAATTGTGAGTTTATGATCAAGGTTATCTATGAAAGATATTTGGTTCTTCTCTGAACTTTTTATGTGTGATCATAATATCCTTGCAAGTCTCTTCAAATTATTGGTTTGGTTTGGCCTACTAGATCTTTAGTTCTTGCAATGGGAGAAGTGCTTGGCTTTGGGTTCAATCTTGCGGTGTCCTTTCCCAGTGACAGTAGGGGCAGCAAGGCACGTATTGTATTGTTGCCATCGAGGATAAAAAGATGGGGTGTTCATCATATTGCTTGATTTTATTCCTCTACATCATGTCATCTTGCTTAAGGCGTTACTCTGTTCGTATGAACTCAATACACTAGATGCATGCTGGATAGCGGTCGATGTGTGGAGTAATAGTAGTAGATGCAGAATGATTTCGGTCTACTTGTCTCGGACGTGATGCCTATATGCAATGATCATGCCTAGATAGTCTCATAATTATTCGCGTTTCTATCAATTGCTAGACAGTAAATTGTTTACCCGCCGTAGAATATCGCTATCATGAGAGAAGCCACTAGAGAAAACTATGGCCCCCGGGTCTATTCTCAACATATCAATCTACATCTAATTTACTTTACCGCTTTTTATTTGCTGTTTTATTAAACTAAAAATACCAAAAATATCAACTATCATCTCTATCAGATCTCACTCTTGTAAGTGACCGTAAAGGGATTGACAACCCCTTATCGCGTTGGCTGCGAAGTTCTTATTTGTTTGTGCAGGTGCGAGGGACTCGCGCGTGGTCTCCTACTGGATTGATACCTTGGTTCTCAAAAACTGAGGGAAATACTTACGCTACTGTGTTGCATCTCCCTTTCCTCTTCGAGGGAATACAACGCAAGCTCAAGAGGTAGCAACGGTTAGCAATAAAGTAAAGCAATTACATGGCGTTTTCAATGACACGCAGGTCATACAATATAATAAGACAACTCCTATGCCTCCTGCCGGTTGTCATACTCATCGACATGCAAGTCGTGATTCCTATTACAAGAACATGACCAATCTCATACATCACATATATATCATTCATCACATCCTTTTGGCCATATCACATCACACGGCACATGCTGCAAAAACAAGCTAGACGTCCTCTAATTGTTGTTGCAAGTTTTTTACGTGGCTGCTATAGGTTTCTAGCAAGAACGTTTCTTACCTACGCCAAAACTACAACGTGATATGCCAATTACTATTTACCCTTCATAAGGACCCTTTTCATCGAATTCGATCCGACTAAAGTGGGAGAGACAGACACCCGCTAGCCACCTCATGCAACTAGTGCATGTCAATCGGTGGAACCTGTCTCATGTAAGCGTACGTGTAAGGTTGGTCCGGGCCGCTTCATCCCACGATGCCGCCAAATCAAGATAAGCTAGTAGCGGCAAGTAAATTGACATGATCTACGCCCACAACAATCTTGTGTTCTACTCGCGCATAGTAACTACGCATAGACCTAGCTCATGATGCCACTGTTGGGGATCGTGGCAGAAAAACATTTTTTTCCTACGCATCACCAAGATCCATCTATGGAGTTTACTAGCAACGAGAGGGAGGGAGTGCATCTTCATACCCTTGAAAATCGCGATGCGGAAGCGTTACAAGAACCCGGTTGGTGGAGTCGTACACGCAGCGATTCAGATCGCGGTCGATTCCGATATAAGCGCCGAACAACGGCGCCTCCGCGTTCAACACACGTACAACCCGGGGATGTCTCCTCCTTTTTGATACAGCAAGGGGAGAGGAGAAGTTGGGGAAGAGCTCCGGCAGCATGACGGCGTGGTGGTGGAGCTTGCAGTTCTCCGGCAGGGCTTCACCAAGCTCTACGGAGGAAGAGGAGGAGTTGGGAGGGGAAGAGGGCTGCATCAGGGAAGGGGTGCGGCTGCCCTCTCTCTCCCTCACTATATATAGGGAGAAGGCGGAGGAGGAGGCGCCCTAGGGTTTCCCTAGGGGAGGGGCGGCGACCACAGGGGAAACCCTAGATGGGTTTGGGCGTCCCCATCCCTAGGAAACTCCCCCCCCCCTCAAGCCGGGAGGGGCGGCTGCCCTACGGGAGGCGCCCCCACCTCTCCAGGTTACGTGAGATGGGATGGGAGGGGCGCTCAACCCCTTAGTGGGCTGATGTGCCCCCTCCCCTTGGCCCATAAGGCCCCCCAACGCTTGTCGGGGCCTCCGAAACCACTTTCGGACACGCTGGTCGTCACCCGGTCCCCCCGGAACAATTCCGGACTCCAATACCCTTCGTCCAATATATCGATCTTCGCCTCCAGACCATTCCGGAGTTCCTCATCACGTCCGGGATTCCGAACAACCTTCGGTAACCACATACTATTCCCATAACAACTCTAGCGTCACCGAACCTTAAGTGTGTAGACCCTACGGGTTCGGGAACCATGCGGACATGACCGAGATACCTCTTCGGCCAATAACCAATAGCGGGATCTGGATACCCATATTGGCTCCCACATGTTCCATGATGATCTCATCGGATGAACCACGATGTCGGGGATTCAATCAATCATGTATACAATTCCCTTTGTCTACCAGTATAGTACTTGCCCGAAATTCGATCGTCGGTATACCGATACCTTGTTCAATCTCGTTACGGCTAGTCTCTTTACTCGTTCCGTAACACATCATCTCGTGACCAACCCCTTAGTCACATTGAGCTCATTACGATGATGTCTTACCGAGTGGGCCCAGAGATACCTCTACGTCATACGGAGTGACAAATCCCAGTCTTGATTCGTGCCAACCCAACAGATACTTTCGGGGATACCCGTCGTGTACCTTTATAGCCACCCAGTTACATTGTGATGTTTGGCACACCCAAAGCACTCATTCGGTATCCGGGAGTTGCACAACCTCATGGTCTAAGAAAAGGATACTTGAAACTGGAAAGCTTTAGCATACGAACTACACGATCTTGTGCTAGGCTTAGGATTGGGTCTTGTCCATCACATCATTCTCATAATGATGTGATCCCGTTATCAATGACATCCAATGTCCATGGTCAGGAAATCGTAACCATCTATTGATCAACGAGCTAGTCAACTAGAGGCTCACTAGGGACATGTTGTGGTCTATGTATTCACACATGCATTCTGTTTCCGGATAATACAGTTAAAGCATGAACAATAGACAATTATCATGAACAAAAAATATAATAATAACTATTTTATTATTGCCTCTAGGGCATAATTCCAACACGCCGAGGACGCGGAGGAGCCTGAGAGGGACACGCGAGACGCCATGCGCGCGGGTTCAGCTCCTCTGCAGTCAAGTACTTACTGTACCGGTACTGTAGCATTCGAAATCCGCCGTCCGTTGCAATCTGATGGCTCTCATTCATCTTCCTCCCCTCTCAGTCTTTGCAGCAATGGAGGCTCGGGCTCTCCATGATTGAGTTCCAGCCGCAATGGCTCATGAATACAACCATGTCGCCGTGCACTAAGATCTCCAGCTGCTGGCTGCTGCTTGTCGAGCCAGTCCATACACTCATGCCGCTACTTCGCCGGCGTGTGAGCGCTCGCGTCCAACAGCGGATTATAGTAGCCCAACTGCAAAAAGCTTATGCACCTTCAACTCCGGATGCCCAGCAAGTGTGTCGATGAATTCGCTCTCGGGAGCACGGCACGGGTTCATGAGCAGGCCGCCAGTGGCCATGCCCCATCCGATGTTGTACGACATGAACGCACTGCAGCCCGAACGCCTCGCCGTTGCACAACCACACTGCCTCGACCGCAATGAACGAGTTCAGCTTCACAGCTTGTGGTACACGACGACTACGCGGTGGTGAGTGGCTGAGAGATTCTTAAGAAGGTCGGCGAGCGGAGCGCGTGCGCGGCCGGCGGCCATGGTGAAGGTCTCCCACCTGGACATGGGGTGGTCCGTGGTCCCGGAAGGCACAAGGGGCCATAAGAGGAGCGGGGCTTCGGAGACTCGTACGTTTTGTGGAGGACTGCGGATCCCAGCAATGCACACCGGACCATCGATGTGTACGTCCGCTTCCTTACCGGTGCAATCCAGACGGCCGTCGCGGTAGTGGTATTTGGGATCCTCCATTGCTGCAAAGACTTAGATGGGAGGAAGATGAAGGAGAGCCATCAGATTGCAACGGACGGCGGATTTCGAATGCTACAGTACCGGTACAGTAAGTACTTGACTGCAGAGGAGCCGAACCCCATGCGCGCGCGGGGTGGCCGCCGCTTCCGGGGCGGAGAGCGGCACAGATGGTGTCCGCCGGAGCCGGAGTGGCTACCGGCGCAGCGCGCGCGAGAGCGGAGGAGAAAGGAAAGCTCTCTGCCTCCACGCCCGAGAGGAACTCGTCGACCTAAGTATTGCACATCCAAGTCTTATATCATTGATTTTACGCGAAGATTCGTGTATTTTATTTTTTATTTTTCTTTTCTTTTTTATATTTGACTAAGTCACTAACCCATTTTTTAACGTAGTTTTGGGACACTAGAAAAGAACAGAAACACATATTTTTTTTCGTATCTATTTAGTAGGATTGGAAGCAAATGTTGGTAACATTGGATACAAATTTCGCCTCATATGGAAAAACAAACTGCATGTTGCGGTAGCTTATTTCGCTAGATCGATTATTTTCCTTTAAAATCCTCAGTTAGTTTTCTATGATTTATTTTGCTTCCTTAAGTCAGGGATTTGTTTCCTCAAATCACGTGATCTATGGGCAGTTATTAGTTTCCACCATTCCCCTCTTCATCTAAGGAAAAAAGCTTTGCTGCCGCACGTCCCCTTCCAATCGGACGGTCTGCTAGTTTCCGCCCATCGTGATGTATCGCTAGGGACTCAGCAGTCTGATCCTAGCGGTTCCCAACTCATTATCTCTTCGTGCATTATCCCTTGCATATAAATGTACTCCAGAGAGATCAAAGTAAAGTTGGCGCAAAATAAACTCCTCCTATATCTCTCTCCAAAACTCCGATCCGTTCCATGGTTCTGTCGAAGGGAAGAAGAACGGACGGCGCCGGAGGGCACGCCGCGACGACGGCGGTGCTCGGCAACGACAACCTCCTCCACCAGATCCTGATCCACGTCGGCTATCCCACCACCCTCGTCTGCGCCGCTCTCGTCTCCAAGCAGTGGCTCCGCCACGTCACTGACCCGGACTTCCTCCACGGCTTCCACGGGCGCGACGATCTCGGCTGCCACTCCCGCCGCCTGCTGCGACGCCTTCGCCAACAATGCGTGGTCGACGAGGAAGACGCCATGGAGGAGGCGCGACCTCAGCAGCTTGCGAGCGTCGAAGGCTGGCGGTGGAGCGGAGCGGAGGCCACCTTGTGCGGTAGCTCTTCTTGTTACTGCCATCGTCCTTGTTCGATCTATTAAAGGCGGCGTTGCTGCACGTTTGGTTCAATTCACGATTGTTACAGAGGCCTCTGACTATCGGTCCATGCTTTTTTCAGTATGCCGTGAAAATTTACTCGATGCGATCTCTGCCATGTTGAAATTTAACACTCTAATTCTCAGCTGCAGAGTTAAGAAAACACTAGGTTGGGCATTTTCTTGTGCTTTTGCTTCCCTTTCCCCTTCTACATGTTCTACGTACGTGTGGGTATCCTTGGAGAGAGCTGCTCGTTGCAATCCCATCGAAGTCTATTATCTTGGGATCCATGGCGAATGCTATTCTAATCACGCATGTAACACAGTATGACTTTGCAACAAGTGTGTTTTCTGCTACAAAGTTCATGTTGTTCCAACAGCGTGACTGCTGCTGCAATGGCGGCGCGGTTGCGACATGGCCAGTGATGCGATGGCGGTGCTCTGCGTTAGAGTGTTTCAACAACAAGGAGTTGCGACGGCTCACAGGGTGGCAGCATCACCCGCCAGCGCTGCATACAAAGTCGAGATGGTACAATGCAACATGCCCGCGTGGAGGGGGGTGGGGGTTCAGTGCTGCAACGGCCCGTCGGAGCTCCGCGGTGTTGCAACAGGTGAAAGTGAGTAAATCGACTCCATGTCTCTCCCTCACCTTCCCCCTCTCTCAACCATTCTGATCTCCCAAGCGCTCTCCCCTTATGAACAAATCCACCACCTAATGACCGTACAATAACGCTCGGATAATTAAGCTACACTAATCCATGTTAACGATGTCATGTCATCACTATTACTCTTGCTAATCTCACTTTGATTCAAACACAAATCAAATTCAAAATCAAATCAAAAGTCAAATATTTAAAGTTTCCAAAAGTAAAAAACTAAATTGTTCATAATGTGGCAAATAAGTATTACTCCCTCCGTTTCAGTTTACAAGTCTTACGCGTATACCTAGGTTGCTAATTTTATCACTGTAATATAAATTATATAACACAAAAATTATACCGCTTAAAAATAGAACATCTAAAGTTTAAAATGGTATTTTTTGTAATAAATGGTTTCTATTAGATTGGTCAAATTGACGACCTAGGATACGCACATGCCTTGTAAACTGAGAAAGAGGTCGTAGATAATTTTGGTGAAGAAACTACATTTTTATAAAGTATTTTAGTTCTTAAAATAATTAAAACAACAACTAAAATAATTAATTAAATGCCTTTTAAAATTTCTAAAATGCAAACAAAAATATTTAATTATCAAAAGTTATTGTGGCAGTGGTATATTTAGTAATACTAATTTTGGTGCTAATTATATATTTTAGAAAACAAAAATAAAAGGGGGCCACCCAGCCGAACCCCCAGACCACCCCCGAACCCTAACCCTTCCCCCGATCCCCTCTTTCCCTCACGCGCTTCCTCCCCGATCTGGACGTCGTCACCCGTTGCCCGCCTCTGACGACCTCCTTCCCGAGCGTACCCCTACAACGGGGGTGAGCCGCCATTCCCTCCGCTTCCCTTCCCACGTTCGGCCGCCGCGCCCCGCACCACGCCCGCCACTCGCTGCGGCTGCCCGCCTCCAGCTGTCGCTGCTGACGCGGCCGCTCGCACCCCCGCCGCCCCAGGAAGTTGCCGTCCGCGCCCAGCTGCGTTGCTGCCCCGCCGTGGCCTCGCCTCTCCGCAACCGCCTGCTGTCGCCGCGCGCTTTGAGCCTTGCAGCTACCGCCTTTGCGCCACGGCTCCTCCCCTGCTAGCTGCTGCAGCTGCTGCGGTAGTTGCCTCCCGCGCCCGCCGCCTGTTGGCCACGCCGGCGTGGTCGCTACTACCTCTTGAGCTTGCGTTGTATTCCCTCGAAGAGGAAAGGGAGCTGCGGCATAGTAGTAAGTATTTTCCCTCAATTTTTGAGAATCAAGGTATCAATCCAGTAGGAGACCACGCGCGAGTCCCTCACACCTGCACAAACAAATAAGAACTTCGCAGCCAACGCGATAAGGGGTTGTCAATCCCTTTACGGTCACTTACGAGAGTGAGATCTGATAGAGATGATAATTATATTTTTGGTATTTTTGGTTTAATAAAAGAACAAATAAAAGCAAGAAAAGTAAAGTAGATGTAGATTGATATGTTGAGAATAGACCCGGGGGGGCATAGTTTTTTTTAGTGGCTTCTCTCATGATAGCGATATTCTACGGCGGGTAAACAAATTACTGTCGAGCAATTGATAGAAAAGCGAATAATTATGAGACTATCTAGGCATGATCATTGTATATATGCATCATGTTCGAGACAAGTAGACCGAAACAATTCTGCATCTACTACTATTACTCCACACATCGACCGCTATCCAGCATGCATCTAGTGTATTGAGTTCATATGAACAGAGTAATGCCTTAAGCAAATGACATAATGTAGAGGGATAAACTCAAGCAATATGATGAAAACCCCATCTTATTATCCTCGATGGCAACAATACAATACGTGCCTTGCTGCCCCTACTGTCACTGGGAAAGGACACCGCAAGATTGAACCCAAAGCCAAGCACTTCTCCCATTGCAAGAACAATAGATCTAGTAGGCCAAACCAAACCAATAATTCGAAGAGACTTGCAAGGATATTATGAGCACACATAAAAATTTCAGAGAAGAACCAAATATCTTTCATAGATAACCTTGATCATAAACTCACAATTCATCGGATCTCGACAAACACACCGCAAAAAGAGATTACATCGAATAGATCTCCTCGAAGACCGAGGAGAACTTTGTATTGAGATCCAGAGAGAGAGAAGAAGCCATCAAGATACTAGCTATGGACCTGAAGGTCTGTGGTAAACTACTCACAACTCATGGTGAGGACGATGATGATGATGATGATGATGATGAAGGCCTCCGTGATGGATCCCCCTCCCGGAACAGGCTCCAAGATGGGATCTCCACGGGAACAGAAGCTACGGCGGTGGAATTATGGTTTTCTCTCTGTGTATGGAGTTTCTGGGGTACGTAGGTATATATAGGAAGAAGGAGGGCACCGGCGGCCACAGGGGCCAGCCTCGAGGCAGGGGGGCGCGCCCCCCCACCCTCGAGTGCAGGCCCTCTGTCCCCTGACTTGGTCCTGACATTTCCCGAGCGTGATTTCCTCCAAAAATATCTCTCGCGAAGGTTTCATTCCGTTTGGACTCCGTTTGATATTCTTTTTCTGCAAAACCCGGAAATAGGCAAAAAAACAGCAACCTGGACTGGGCCTTTGGGTTAGTAGGTTAGTCCCAAAAATGATATAAAAGTGAATGATAAATCCCATTAAACATCCAAGACTTCATAAATAATAGCATGGAACAATAAAAAATTATAGATACGTTGGAGACGTATTAAGCATCCCCAAGCTTAATTCCTGCTCGTCCTCGAGTAGGTAAATGATAAAGAAAGAATTTTTGATGTGGAATGCTAACCAATATAGTTTTTCAATGTAATTCTCTTAATTGTCGCATGAACGTTTAGATCTGAAAGATTCAAGACAAAAGTCTATATTGACATAAGAAATAACAATACTTCAAGCAATACTAACAAAGCAATCATGTCTTCTCAAAATACTAGGGCTAAAGAAAGTTATCCCTACAAAATCATATAGTGTTGGCTATGCTCCCTTATTATCACACAAAAATATTCATATCATGCACAACCCCGATTTCAGCCAAGCATTTGTTTTCATACTCTATCTTTTCAAACCTTTCAATTTTCACGCAATACATGAGCGTGAGCCATGGATATAGCACTATGTGTGGAATAGAGGTGGTTGTGGAGAAGATAAAAAGGAGGGAGATGGTCTCACATCGACTAGGCGTATCAACGGGCTATGGAGATGCCCATCAATAGATATCAATGTGAGTGAGTAGAGATTGTCATGCAACGGATGCACTAGAGCTAAATATGAATGAAAGCTCAACAAAAGAAACTAGTGGGTGTGCATCCAACTTGCTTGCTCACCAAGACCTAGGGCATTTTAGGAAGCCCATCGTTGGAATATACAAGCCAAGTTCTATAATGAAAATTCCCACTAGTATATGAAAGTGACTAAACATGAGACTCTCTATAATGAAGAACATGGTGCTACTTTGAAGCACAAGTGTGGAAAAAGATAGTAGCAATTGTCCCCTTTTTTTTGGGCCCTTTTTTCTTTGGCCTTTATTTATTTATTTTTTGTGGAGGGGCTTTATAGATTCAGCCTTTCCTCCCATGGGACAATGCTCTAATAATGATGATCATCACACTTTCATTACAACACGAAATTACAACTCGATACTACAACAACAAAGTATGGCTCTATATGAATGCCTCCGGCGGTGTACCGGTATGTGCAATGAAACAAGAGTGACATGTATGAAGTTATGCATGGTGGCTTTGCCACAAATACGATGTCAACTACATGATCATGCATGACAATATGACAATATGATGTGTGTCATATAAACGGAACGGTGGAAAGTTGCATGGCAATATATCTCGGAATGGCTATGGAAATGCCATGATAGGTAGGTATGGTGGCTGTTTTGAGGAACAATATGGTGGCTGTTTTGAGGAAGGATATATAGTGGGTTTATGGCACTGGCGAAAGTTGCGTAGTACAAGAGAGGCTAGCAATGGTGGAAGGGTGAGAGTGTGTATAATCCATGGAATCAACATTAGTCATAAGAACTCATATACTTATTGCAAAATTTTACGAGTCATCAAAACAAAGCAATCAACGCATGCTCCTAGGGGGGGGGGGGTTGGTAGGAGTTGACCGTCGCGCGCCCCCGACCTCCACACAAAGGTTGGCACTCTACAAATACCTCATGCTTTAACTTAGTCACACAACGGTTCACCATACGTGCATGCTATGGGAATCACTAACCTTAACATAAGTATTTCTCAATTTCATAATAACTCCACTAGTATGACTCTAATATCACTATCCTCATGTCTCAAAACAATTATCAAGCATCCAACATCTCTTTCTATTCAATGCACTTGGTGTGAATTTTTTTACTACATTGACATTGGATGTTTATCATGTGAAGACTAGTTTATTTAGCCTAAACACTTTACCATGCTGTTTTAATAGACTCTCAAATAGATATAAGTGAAGCATGAGAGTTCAATAATTTCTACAAAATATTACCACCACCGTGCTCTAAAAGATATAAGTGAAGCGCTAGAGCAAAAACTATTCCACTCAAAAGATATAAGTGAAGCACATAGAGTGTTCTAATAATTTATAGGCCATATTTAACTCTCTCAAATAGGTGTGTCCATCAAGGATGATTGTGGCAAACTAACAAGCAAAGACTCAAATTATGACGCTCCAAGCAAAACACATAATATGTTGCGAATAAAAATATAGCTCCAAGTATAGTTACCGATGGATGAAGACGAAAGAGGGGATGCCTTCCCAGGGCATCCCCAAGCTTAGGCTTTTGATTATCTTTAATTTACTTGGGGTGCCATGGGCATCCCCAAGCTTAGGCCTTTGCTACTCCTTGTTCCATAGTCCATCAAAGCAATACTCAAAACTTGAAAACTTCACAACACAAAACTTAGACAAAAATTCTCGTGAGCTCCGTTAGTAAGAGAAAGCAAACCACTACTCAAAGGTACAGCAATGAATTCATTCTTTGTTTATATTGGTGTTAAACCTATTGTGCTCCAAGTTCTCTATGGTTCATATCCTCCAATATTACTCATAGATGCATCGAAATAAGCAAACAACACACGAAAAACAGAATCTGTCAAAAATAGAACAGTCTGTAGTAATCTGCAGGGTTCGCCTACTTCTGGAACTCCAAAAAATTCAAACTAAATCGGTAAATTTGCACAATTTGTCTACTAATCAGCAGAAAAAATAATCAACTAAAAAGCACGCTCCAGTAAAATACCACGACTACTTTAGCGAGCACTAACGATTCTGTTTTTCACAGCAAGATCATATAAATTTCACACAAGTCTTACCAAAGGTTCTACTTGGCATAAACACTAAACAAAACATGAAAACGCATCTAATCAGAGGCTAGATGCAATATTTATTCCCTAACAGCAACAAAAACAAAAAATATAAAATTGGGTTGCCTCCCAACAAGCTCTTTCTTTATGGCTATTAAGATAGCCTTGAGAATTCAATGATGCTCACATGAAAGATAAGAATTGAAGCACAAAGAGAGAATCATAAAACATGTGAAAATAACATCTAAGTCTAACATACTTCCTAGGCATAGCCATTTTATAGGAAGACAAATTAGCAAGACAAGTAAGATATAGCCTATGCAAGGAAGAAGAAGAAAACAATAGCAATCTCAACACAACGAGAGGTAATTTAGTAACATGAAAATTTCTACAACTATATTTCCCTCTCTCATAATAATTGCATGTAGGATCATGATCAAATTCAACAAAATAGCTATCACATAACATATTCTCAACACGATCCACATGCATGCAAAGTTGACATTCATCCAAAATAGTGGGATTAACATTAACTAAAATCATGACCTCTCCAAACCCACTTTCAATATTATTGCAAACATTATTATCAATCTCATATTCATCATGGGGCTTAAATAAATTTCCAAGGTCATAAGAAGAATCACCCCAATCATGATCATTGCAACAAGTATTGGGTATAGCAATACAAGCATCCCCAAGCTTATGGTTTTGCATATCATTAACTCAATTGACATCATTGCAATCATGCTTTTTATTTAACAAGCTATCATGAATCACTTTTTATTTTAACAATTTCTCACAATTTTCAGATTCATAAATTTCAAGCAAAACCCCATAAAGATAATCTAGTGCAGTCAACTCACTAGCAATAGGTTCAACATAATTGAATCTCTTAAAGAGATTAGCAAGTGGATGAGGATCCATGCTTTAGCAAGCGAAGATGCAAGATAATTGAGGGCACATAGCACACAAGAAAATAAGAGGCAAGCGGACGGTAAACACACGGCGGAAGAAGGGCAAATAAAACGGCAAGGGTGAAGTGGGGGAGAGGAAAACGAGAGGCAAATAAATGTAATGCGAAGGATACGGGTTTGTGGTAGGTACTTGGTATATGACTTTTGTGTAAGCCTCCCCGGCAACGGCGCCCGAAATTCTTCTTGCTACCTCTTGAGCTTGCATTGTATTCCCTCGAAGAGGAAAGGGAGATGCATCACAGTAGCATAAGTATTTCCCTCAGTTTTTGAGAACCAAGGTATCAATCCAGTAGGAGACCACGCGCGAGTCCCTTGCACCTGCACAAACAAATAAGAATTTCGCAGCCAACGCGATAAGGGGTTGTCAATCCCTTTACGGTCACTTACGAGAGTGAGATCTGATAGAAATGATAATTATATTTTTGGTTTAATAAAACAGCAAATAAAAGCAAGAAAAGTAAAGTAGATGTAGATTGATATGTTGAGAATAGACCCGGGGGCCATAGTTTTCTCTAGTGGCTTCTCTCATGATAGCGATATTCTACGGCGGGTAAACAAATTACTGTCGAGCAATTGATAGAAAAGTGAATAATTATGAGACTATCTAGGCATGATCATTGTATATATGCATCACGTCCGAGACAAGTAGACGAAACGATTATGCATCTACTACTATTACTCCACACATCGACCGCTATCCAGCATGCATCTAGTGTATTGAGCTCATATGAACAGAGTAACGCCTTAAGCAAATGACATGATGTAGAGGGATAAACTCAAGCAATATGATGAAAACCCCATCTTGTTATCCTCGATGGCAACAATACAATATGTGCCTTGTTGCCCCTACTGTCACTGGGAAAGGACACCGCAAGATTGAACCCAAAGCCAAGCACTTCTCCCATTGCAAGAACTATAGATCTAGTAGGCCAAACCAAACCAATAATTCGAAGAGACTTGCAAGGATATTATGAGCAGACATAAAAAGTTCAGAGAAGAAAAAAATATCTTTCATAGATAACCTTCATCATAAACTCACAATTCATCGGATCTCGACAAACACACCGCAAAAAGAGATTACATCGAATAGATCTCCTCGAAGACCGAGAAGAACTTTGTATTGAGATCCAGAGAGAGAAGAAGCCATCTAGATACTAGATATGGACCCGAAGGTCTGTGGTAAACTACTCACAACTCATGGTGAGGGTGATGATGATGATGAAGGCCTCCGTGATGGATCCCCCTCCCAGAACAGGCTCCAAGATGGGATCTCCACGGGAACAGAAGCTACGGCGGTGGAATTATGGTATTCTCTCTGTGTATGGAGTTTCAGGGGTACGTAGGTATATATAGGAAGAAGGAGGGCACCGGGGGCCACACGGGCCAGCCTCGAGGCAGGGGGCGCGCCCTGGGAAGGGGGGCGCGCCCCCCACCCTCGAGCGCAGGCCCTCTGTCCATTGACTGTTGGAAATATGCCCTAGAGGCAATAATAAAAGTATTATTATTATATTTCCTTATTCATGATAATTGTCTGTTATTCATGCTTGAATTTTATTGTACGGAAACAGCGATACATGTGTGAATATATAGACCACAATGAGTCCCTGGTGAGCCTCTAGTTACCAGTTCGTTGATCAACAGATGGTCACGGTTTCCTGACCATGGACATAGGATGTCAGTGATAACGGGATCACATCATTAGGAGAATGATGTGATGGACAAGACCCAATCTTGAGCATAGCACGAGATCGTATAGTTCGTAATGCATAAGCTTTTCGGTGTCAAGTATTTATTCCTTAGACCATGAGGTTGTACAACTCCCGGATGCCGTAGGAATACTTTGGGTGTGCCAAACGTCACAACGTAACTGGGTGGCTATAAAGGTACGCATCGGGTATCTCCGAAAGTGTCTGTTGAGTTGGTACGAACCGAGACTGGAATGTTGTCACTCCGTATGACGGAGAGGTACCTCTGGGCCCACTCGGTAAGACATCATCATAATGAGCTCAATGTGACTAAGTAGTTTGTCATGGGATGATGGATTACGGATCGAGTAAAGAGACTTGCCATGACGAGATTGAACAAGGTATCGGGAATACCGACGATCGAATCTCGGGCAAGTACCGTACCGATGGACAAAGGGAATAACATACGGGATTAAGTGAATCCTTGACACTGTGGATCATCCGATGAAGATCATCGAGGAACACGTGGGAACCAACATGGGTATCCAGATCCCGTTGTTGGTTATTGACCGGAGAGTGGTCTCGGTCATGTCTACGTGTCTCCCGAACCCGTAGGGTCTACACATTTAAGGTTCGGTAACGCTAGGGTCGTAGAGATACATGCACGTGGAAACCCGAAAGTTGTTCGGAGTCCCGGATGAGATCCCGGACGTCACGAGGAGTTCCGGAATGGTCCGTAGGTAAAGATTGATATATAGGAAGTCAGGTTTCGGCTATCGGGTGATCTCCGGGGGTCACCGGGAGCGTCCCGGGACCACCGGAGGGGCCCCGGGGGTCCACCGGGTGGGGCCACCCATCTCGGTGGGGCCCCTAGGCCGCAAGGGGGAAGTGTCCAGCCCTAATGGGCTGGCGCATCACTTGGGCCCTCCTCCCCATGCGCCTAGGGTTGAAACCCTAGGGGGAAGGGGGCGCCACTTGCCTTGGGGGGCAAGGACTCCCCCCTAGCCGCCCCCCCCTTGCAGATTGGATCTGCAGGGGCTGGCGCACCCCCCTGGCCCCCTATATATATGTGGGGGGGAGAGGGGAGCCGCACCATTGCCCTGGTGCCTCTCCCCCTCCCATCACAACCCCGTCTCCTTAACGCAGGGCGCCCGGCGAAGCCCTGCTGCAATCTCCACTGCATCCACCACCACGCTGTTGTGCTGCTGGATCTCTGACGACTTCTCCTCCCCCCTTGCTGGATCAAGAAGGAGGTGACGTTTCTGTACCGGACGTGTGTTGAACGCGGAGGTGCCGTCCTTTCGGCGCTAGATCATCGGTGACGAAGAACGCGAAGAGTACGACTACTTCATCCACGCTTCTTCGAAAGCTTCTGCACGCGATCTACATAACGGTATGTAGATGCACTCTTACTTGCTCATTGCTAGATGTCTCCTTAGTTGGATCTTGGTGAAAGTGTAGAAATTTTTTGAATTCTCCTACGTTCCCCAACAGTGGTATCAGAGCTAGGTCTTATGCGTAGCATCTTGCACGAGTAGAACACAAAGCAGTTGTGGGCGTTTGAGTTTGTTCAACTTTCTTGCCGTTACTAGTCAATCTTGATTCGGCGGTATTGTGGGATGAAGCGGCCCGGACCGACTTTACACGTACGCTTACGTGAGACTGGTTCCACCGACAGACATGCACTAGTTGCATAAGGTGGCTGGTGGGTGTCTGTCTCTCCTACTTTAGTCGGATCGGATTCGATGAACAGGGTCCTTATGAAGGATAAATAGAAATTGACAAATCACGTTGTGGTTTTGGCATAGGTAAGAAACGTTCTTGCTAGAAAACCTATAGAAGCCACGTAAAAACTTGCAACAACAGTTAGAGGACGTCTAACTTGTTTTTGCAGCATGTGCTATGTGACGTGGTATGGCCAAAACGAAGATGTGATGAATGATATATGTGTTGTATGAGATTGATCATGTTCTTGTAATAGGGAATCACGACTTGCATGCCGATGAACTTGACAACCGGCAGGAGCCATAGGAGTTGTCTTAATTATTGTATGACCTGCGTGTCACTAAATAACGCCATGTAATTACTTTACTTCATTGCTAAACGTTAGCTATAGTAGTAGAAGTAATAGTTGGCGTGACGACTTCTTCAAGACACGATGATGGAGATCATGATGATGAAGATCATGGTGTCGAGCCGGTGACAAGATGATCATGGTGCCCCGAAGATGGAGATCCAAGGAGCAAGATGATATTGGCCATATCATGTCACTTTAATTGATTGCATGTGATGTTTATCATGTTTATGCATCTTGTTTACTTAGAACGACGGTAGTAAATAAGATGATCTCTCACTAAAATTTCAAGAATTGTGTTCCCCCTAACTGTGCACCGTTGCTAAAGTTCGTTGCTCCGAAGCACCACGTGATGATCGGGTGTGATAGGTTCTAACGTTCGCATACAACGGGTGTAAGACAGATTTACACACGCGATACACTTAGGGTTCACTTGACGAGCCTAGCATGTACAGACATGGCCTCGGAACACGGAAGACCGAAAGGTCGAACACGAGTCGTATAGAAGATACGATCAACATGAAGATGTTCACCGTTGATGACTAGTCCGTCTCACGCGATGATCGGACACGGGCTAGTCGATTCGGATCGTGTATCACTTAGATGACTAGAGAGATGTCATTCTGAGTGGGAGTTCATTAAAATTTGATTAAGATGAACTTAATTATCATGAACTTAGTCTAAATTATTTACAATATCTCTTGTAGATCAAATGGCCCACGCTCAGGTTTCCCTCAACTTCAACGCGTTCCTAGAGAAAACCAAGCTGAAAGACGATGGTAGCAACTATACGGATTGGGTCCGTAACCTGAGGATTATCCTCATAGCTGCCAAGAGATCATATGTCCTTGAAGCACCGCTAGGTGATGCACCCGTTCTCCCGGCGACCCAAGACATTATGAACGCCTGGCAGTCGCGTTGTGATTACTCCCTGGTTCAGTGCGTCATGCTTTACAGTTTAGAATCGGGGCTCCAAAAGCGTTTTGAGCACCACGGGGCATATGAGATGTTCCAAGAGCTGAAAATGGTTTTCCAAGCTCATGCCCGAGTCGAGAGATATGACGTCTCCGACGCATTCTACAACTGTAAGATGGAGGAAAACAGTTCAGTCAGTGAGCACATCCTCAAGATTTCTGGATTGCACAACCGCTTGTCTCAGCTGGGAATGAATCTCCCAGATGAAGCGGTCGTTGACAGAATCCTCCAGTCGCTCCCACCAAGCTTCAAGAGCTTCGTGTTTAACTTCAATATGCGGGGGATGGAGAAGTCCATTCCCGAGGTGTATTCGATACTGAAATCAGCGGAGGTGGACATCAAGAAAGAACATCAAGTGTTGATGGTCAATAAAACCACTAAGTTCAAGAAAGGCAAGGGTAAGAAGAACTTCAAGAAGGACGGCAAGGGAGTTGCCGCGCCCGGTAAGCCTGTTACTGGGAAGAAGCCAAAGTATGGACCCAAGCCTGAGACAGAGTGCTTTTATTGCAAGGGAACGGGTCACTGGAAGCGGAACTACCCCAAATACTTAGCAGACAAGAAGGCCGGCAACGTCAAAGGTATATATGATATACATGTTATTGATGTGTACCTTACCAGCACTCGTAGTAGCTCCTGGGTATTTGATACTGGTGCGGTTGCTCATATTTGTAACTCAAAATAGGAGTTGCAGAATAAAAGGAGACTGGCGAAGGATGAGGTGACGATGCGCGTCGGGAATGGTTCCAAGGTCGATGTGATCGCCGTCGGCACGCTACTGAAGGAAATATGCCCTAGAGGCAATAATAACGTTGTTATTTGTATTTCCTTATATCATGATAAATGTCTTTTATTCATGCTAGAATTGTATTAACCGGAAACTTAGTACATGTGTGGATACATAGACAAAACAGTATGTCCCTAGTATGCCTCTACTAGACTAGCTCATTGATCAAAGATGGTTATGTTTCCTAGCCATAGACATGAGTTGTCATTTGATCAACGGGATCACATCATTAGGAGAATGATGTGATGGACAAGACCCATCCGTTAATATAGCACTATGATCGTTTAGTTTAACTGCTATTGCTTTCTTCATGACTTATACATGTTCCTATGACTATGAGATTATGCAACTCCCGAATACCGTAGGAACACCTTGTGTGCTATCAAACGTCACAACGTAACTGGGTGATCATAAAGATGCTCTACAGGTGTCTCCGAAAGTATTCGTGGTGTTGGCATAGATCAAGATTAGGATTTGTCACTCCGAGTGTCGGAGAGGTATCTCTGGGCCCTCTCGGTAACACACATCACAATAAGCCTTGCAAGCAAAAGACTAATGAGTTAGTCACGAGATGATGTGCTACGGAACGAGTAAAGAGACTTGCCGGTAACGAGATTGAACTAGGTATAGAGATACCGACGATCGAATCTCGGGCAAGTAACATACCGTTTGACAAAAGGAACAACGTATGTTGTTATGCGGTTCTGACCGATAAAAGATCTTCGTAGAATATGTAGGATCCAATATGAACATCCAGGTTCCGCTATTGGTTATTGACCGGAGATGAGTCTCGGTCATGTCTACATAGTTCTCGAACCCGTAGGGTCCGCACGCTTAACGTTTGATGACGATCGGTATTATGAGTTTATGAGTATTGATGTACCGAAGGTAGTTCGGAGTCCCGGATGAGATCACGGACATGACGAGGAGTCTCGGAATGTCCGAGACATAAAGATTGATATATTGGACGGCTATATTCGGACACCGGAAGTGTTCCGGAAAAGTTTCGGATTTATCGGGAATGCCGGAAGGGGTTACCGGAACCCCCTACGAGAGGGGATGGTCCATAGTGGGCCTAAAGGGAAAGAGAGAGGCAGCCCATAGGGCTGGCCGGCGCCCCCACCTAGGGTTCCTAGTTGGACTAGGATTGGGGGGGGGGGCGCCACCTCTCCTATTCCTTTCCCTCTTCCTTCTTTTGGTGAATCCTACTAGGAATAGGATTGCAATCCTATTCCTAGTAGGAGTCCACTCCCTAGCCGCACCAGGAAGGGCCGGCCGGCCTCCCTCCCTTGCTCCTTTATATACGGGGGCAGGGGGCACCCAAAGACACACAAGTTGAATTGTTTTAGCCGTGTGCGGTGCCCCCCTCCACAGAAACACACCTCGGTCATACCGTCGCGGAGCTTAGGCGAAGCCCTGCGCCGGTGAATACATCATATCCGTCACCACGCCGTCGTGCTGACGAAACTCTCCCGTGAAGCTCAACTGGATCAAGAGCTCGTGGGACGTCATCAAGCTGAACGTGTGCTGAACGCGGAGGTGCCGTACGTTCGGTGCTTGATCGGTTGGATCGCGAAGAAGTTCGACAACATCAACCGCGTCACTTGACGCTTCCGCTCCCGGTCTACGAGGGTATGTAGACACACTCTTCCCTCTCGTTGCTATACATCTGGTAGATAGATCTTGCGTGATCGTAGGAAAATTTTAAAATACTACGTTCCCCAACAGTGGTATCAGAGCCAGGTCTATGCGTAGATGATATGCACGTGTAGAACACAATGAATTGTGGGCGATACTAGTCATACTGCTTACCAGCATGTCATACTTTGCTTCGGCGGTATTGTGAGATGAAGCGGCCCGGACCGACATTACGCGTACGCTTACGCGAGACTGGTTTCACCGTTACGAGCACTCGTTGCTTAAAGGTGACTGGTGGGTGTCTGTCTCTCTCACTTTAGCTGAATCAAGTGTGGCTACGCCCGGTCCTTGTGAAGGTTAAAACAGCACATACTTGACGAAACATCGTTGTGGTTTTGTATGCGTAGGTAAGAACGGTTCTTGCTAAGCCCGTAGCAGCCACGTAAAACTTGCAACAACAAAGTAGAGGACGTCTAACTTGTTTTTGCAGGGCATGTTGTGATGTGATATGGTCAAGACATGATGAGTTATACGGTTTTGTATGAGATGATCATGTTTTGTAAAGTTATCGGCAACTGGCAGGAGCCATATGGTTGTCGCTTTATTGTATGAAATGCGATCGCCATGTAATTGCTTTACTTTATCACTAAGCGGTAGCGATAGTTGAGGAAGCAATAGTTGGCGAGACGACAACGATGCTACGATGGAGATCAAGGTGTCGCGCCGGTGACGAAGGTGATCATAACGGTGCTTTGGAGATGGAGATCAAAAGCACAAGATGATTATGGCCATATCATGTCACATATTTTGATTGCATGTGATGTTTATCTTATTATGCTTCTTATTTTGCTTAGATCGATGGTAGCATTATAAGATGATCCCTTACTAAATTTCAAGGTATAAGTGTTCTCCCTGAGTATGCACCGTTGCGAAAGTTCGTCGTGCCGAGACACCACGTGATGATCGGGTGTGATAGGCTCTACGTTCAAATACAACGGGTGTAAGACAGTTTTGCACACGCAGAATACTCGGGTTAAACTTGACGAGCCTAGCATATGCAGATATGGCCTCGGAACACTGGAGACCGAAAGGTCGAGCGTGAATCATATAGTAGATATGATCAACATAAGATGTTCACCATTGAAAACTACTCCATCTCACGTGATGATCGGACATGGTTTAGTTGATTTGGATCACGTGATCATTTAGATAACCGGAGGGATGTCTATCTAAGTGGGAGTTCTTAAGTAATATGATTAATTGAACTTTAATTTATCATGAACTTAGTCCTGGTAGTATTAGCATATCTATGTTGTAGATCAATAGCTCGCGATGTTGCTCCACGTTTATTTTTTTATATGTTCCTAGAGAAAACCAAGTTGAAAGATGTTAGTAGAAATAATGCGGAATTGTTCCGTGATCTGAGGATTATCCTCATTGCTGCACAGAAGAATTATGTCCTTGATGCACCGCTAGGTGACAGACCTATTGCAGGAGCAGATGTAGACGTTATGAACGTTTTGAGAAAAGCTCGATATGATGACTACTTGATAGTTTAGTGCACCATACTTTACGGCTTATAACCGGGACTTCAAAAACGTTTTCAACGCCACGGAGCATATGAGATGTTCCAAGAGTTGAAATTAGTATTTCATACTCATGCCCGTGTCTAGAGGTATAAGACCTCTGACAGTACTTTGCCTACAAGATGGAGGAGAATAGCTCAACCAGTGAGCATGTGCTCAGATTGTCTGGGTAGTACAATTGCTTGAATCAAGTGGGAGTTAATCTTCCAGATAAGATAGTAATTGACAAAGTTCTCTAGTCACCATCACCAAGTTAGTAGAACTTCATGATGAACTATAATATGCAAGGGATGACGAAAGTAATTCCCGAGACTCTTCGTGATGCTGAAATCGGCAAAGGTAGAAATCAAGAAAGAGCATCAAGTGTTGATGGTTAAACAGACCACTTGTTTCAAGTAAAGGGCAAAGGGATAGAAGGGGAACTTCAAGAAGAATGACAAGCAAGTTGTCACTCCCATGAAGAAACCCAAAGCTAAACTCAAGCCTGAAACTAAGTGCTTCTACTGCAAAGGAAATGGTCACTAGAAGTGGAACTGCCCTAGATACTTGGTGGATAAGAAGGATGGCAAAGTGAACAAAGGTATATTTGATATACAGATTATTGATGTGTACTTTACTAGTGTTCATAGCAACCCCTGGGTATTTGATACCGATTCAGTTGCTAAAGTTAGTAACTCGAAACGAGAGTTGCGGAATGAACAGAGACTAGTTAAAGGTGAAGTGACGATGTGTGTTGGAAGTGGTTCCAAGATTGATATGATCATCATCGCACACTCCCTATACTTTCGGGATTAGTGTAGAACCTAAATAAATGTTATTTGGCATTTGCGTTAAGCATGAATATGATTTGATCATGTTTGTTGCAGTACGGTTATTCATTTAAAGTCATAGAATAATTGTTATTCTGTTTACATGAATAAAGCCTTCAATGGTCATACACCCAATGGAAATTGTTTGTTGGATCCCGATCGTAGTGATACACATATTCATAATATTGAAGTCAAAAGATGCAAAGTTTATAATGATAGTGCAACTTATTTGTGGCACTGCCGTTTAGGTCATATTGGTGCAAAACGCATGAAGAAACTCCATAATGATGGACTTTTGGAATCACTTGATTATGAATCACTTGGTGCTTGCGAACCATGCCTCATGGGCAAGATGACTAAAACTCCGTTCTCCGGAACTATGGAGCGAGCAACAGAGTTGTTGGAAATCATACATACTGATGTATGCGGACCAATGAGTGTTGAAGCTCGCGGCAGGTATCGTTATTTTCTGACCTTCACTGATGATTTGGGCAGATATGGGTATATCTACTTAATGAAGCACAAGTCTGAAACATTTGAAAAGTTCAAAGAATTTCAGAGTGAAGTGGAGAATCATCGTAACAAGAAAATAAGAGTTTCTATGATATGATCGTAGAGGTAAAATATTTGAGTTAGCGAGTTTGGCCTTCAATAAAAACAATGTGAAATAGTTTCACTACTCACGCCACCTGGAACACCACAGTGTAATGGTGTGTCCGAACGTCATAACCGTACTTTATTAGATATGGTGCGATCGATGATGTCTCTTACCGATCTACCACTATCGCTTTTGGGGTTATGCATTAGAGACAGCTACATTCACGTTAAATAGGGCACCATCTAAATCCGTGGAGATGACACCTTATGAACTATGGTTTGGCAAGAAACCAAAGTTGTCGTTTCTTAAAGTTTGGGGCTGCGATGCTTATGTGAAAAAGCTTCAACCTGATAAGCTCGAACCCAAGTCGGAGAAATGTGTCTTCATAGGATACCCAAAAGAGACTATTGGGTACACCTTCTATCACAGATCCGAAGGCAAAATATTCGTTGCTAAGAACGGATCCTTTCTAGAAAAAGAGTTTCTCTCGAAAGAAGTGAGTGGGAGGAAAGTAGAACTTGATGAGGTAATTGTACCTTCTCCCGGATTGGAAAGTAGTACATCATAGGAAATTGTTCCAGTGATTCCTACACCAATTAGTGAGGAAGTTAATGATAATGATCATGAAACTTCGGATCAAGTTTCTGCTGAACGTCGTAGATCAACCAGAGTACGTTCCGCACCAGAGTGGTACGGCAACCCAGTTCTGGAAATCATGTTACTAGACCATGATGAACCTACGAACTATGAGGAAGCGATGATGAGCCCAGATTCCGCAAAATGGCTTGAAGCCATGAAATCTGAGATGGGATCCATGTATGAGAACAAAGTATGGACTTTCGTTGACTTGCCCGATGATCGGCAAGCCATCGAAAATAAATGGATCTTCAAGAGGAAGACCGACGCAGACGGTAATGTTACTGTTTACAAAGCTCGACTTGTTGCGAAAGGTTTTCGACAAGTTCAAGGAGTTGACTACGATGAGACTTTCTCACCTGTAGCGATGCTTAAGTCTGTCTGAATCATGTTAGCAATTGCCGCATTTTATGATTATGAAATCTGGCAAATGGATGTCAAAACTGCATTCCTGAATGGATATCTCAAAGAAGAGTTGTATATGATGCAACCAGAAGGTTTTGTCGATCCAAAAGGTGCTAACAAAATATGCAAGCTCCAGCGATCCATCTATGGACTGGTGCAAGCATCTCGGAGTTGGAATATACGCTTTGATGAGGTGATCAAAGCATATGGTTTTATACAGACTTTTGGAGAAGCCTGTATTTACAAGAAAGTGAGTGGGAGCTCTGTAGCATTTCTAAAATTATATGTGGATGACATATTGTTGATTGGAAATGATATAGAATTTCTGGATAGCATAAAAGGATACTTGAATAAGAGTTTTTCAATGAAAGACCTCGATGAAGCTGCTTATATATTAGGCATCAAGATCTATAGAGATAGATCAAGACGCTTAATTGGACTTTCACAAAGCACATACCTTGATAAGATTTTGAAGAAGTTCAAAATGGATCAGTCAAAGAAAGGGTTCTTGCCTGTATTACAAGGTATGAAGTTGAGTAAGACTCAATGCCCGACCACTGTAGAAAAATATAGAGAGAATGAAAGTCATTCCCTATGCCTCAGCCATAGGTTCTATAAAGTATGCCATGCTGTGTAGCAAACATGTTGTGTACCTTGCCATGAGTTTGTCAAGGGGGTACAATAGTGATCCAGGAGTAGATCACTGTACAGCGGTCAAAATTATCCTTAGTAACTGGATGACTAAGGAAATGTTTCTCGATTATGGAGGTGATAAAGAGTTCGTCGTAAAGGGTTACGTCGATGCAAGCTTTGACACTAAATCCAGATGACTCTAAGTATCAATCTGGATGCGTATTGAAAGTGGGAGCAATTAGCTAGAGTAGCTCTATGCAGAGCATTGTAGACATAGAAATTTGCAAAATACATACGGATCTGAATGTGACAGACCCGTTGACTAAACTTCTCTCACAAGCAAAACATGATCACACCTTATTACTCTTTGGTATTAATCACATAACGATGTGAACTAGATTATTGACTCTAGTAAACCCTTTGGGTGTTGGTCACATGGCGATGTGAACTATGGGTGTTATTCACATAACGATGTGAACTATCAGTATTAAATCACATGGCGATGTGAGCTAGATTATTGACTCTAGTGCAAGTGGGAGACTGAAGGAAATATGCCCTAGAGGCAATAATAACGTTGTTATTTGTATTTCCTTATATCATGATAAATGTCTTTTATTCATGCTAGAATTGTATTAACCGGAAACTTAGTATATGTGTGGATACATAGACAAAACAGTATGTCCCTAGTATGCCTCTACTAGACTAGCTCATTGATCAAAGATGGTTATGTTTCCTAGCCATAGACATGAGTTGTCATTTGATCAACGGGATCACATCATTAGGAGAATGATGTGATGGACAAGACCCATCCGTTAATATAGCACTATGATCGTTTAGTTTAACTGCTATTGCTTTCTTCATGACTTATACATGTTCCTATGACTATGAGATTATGCAACTCCCGAATACCGTAGGAACACCTTGTGTGCTATCAAACGTCACAACGTAACTGGGTGATCATAAACATGCTCTACAGGTGTCTCCGAAAGTATTCGTGGTGTTGGCATAGATCAAGATTAGGATTTGTCACTCCGAGTGTCGGAGAGGTATCTCTGGGCCCTCTCGGTAACACACATCACAATAAGCCTTGCAAGCAAAAGACTAATGAGTTAGTCACGAGATGATGTGCTACGGAACGAGTAAAGAGACTTGCCGGTAACGAGATTGAACTAGGTATAGAGATACCGACGATCGAATCTCGGGCAAGTAACATACCGTTTGACAAAAGGAACAACGTATGTTGTTATGCGGTTCTGACCGATAAAAGATCTTCGTAGAATATGTAGGATCCAATATGAACATCCAGGTTCCGCTATTGGTTATTGACCGGAGATGAGTCTCGGTCATGTCTACATAGTTCTCGAACCCGTAGGGTCCGCACGCTTAACGTTTGATGACGATCGGTATTATGAGTTTATGAGTATTGATGTACCGAAGGTAGTTCGGAGTCCCGGATGAGATCACGGACATGACGAGGAGTCTCGGAATGTCCGAGACATAAAGATTGATATATTGGACGGCTATATTCGGACACCGGAAGTGTTCCGGAAAAGTTACGGATTTATCGGGAATGCCGGAGGGGGTTACCGGAACCCCCTACGAGAGGGGATGGTCCATAGTGGGCCTAAAGGGAAAGAGAGAGGCAGCCCATAGGGCTGGCCGGCGCCCCCACCTAGGGTTCCTAGTTGGACTAGGATTGGGGGGGCGCCACCTCTCCTATTCCTTTCCCTCTTCCTTCTTTTGGTGAATCCTACTAGGAATAGGATTGCAATCCTATTCCTAGTAGGAGTCCACTCCCTAGCCGCACCAGGAAGGGCCGGCCGGCCTCCCTCCCTTGCTCCTTTATATACGGGGGCAGGGGGGCACCCAAAGACACACAAGTTGAATTGTTTTAGCCGTGTGCGGTGCCCCCCTCCACAGAAACACACCTCGGTCATACCGTCGTGGAGCTTAGGCGAAGCCCTGCGCCGGTGAATACATCATATCCGTCACCACGCCGTCGTGCTGACGAAACTCTCCCGTGAAGCTCAACTGGATCAAGAGCTCGTGGGACGTCATCAAGCTGAACGTGTGCTGAACGCGGAGGTGCCGTACGTTCGGTGCTTGATCGGTTGGATCGCGAAGAAGTTCGACAACATCAACCGCGTCACTTGACGCTTCCGCTCCCGGTCTACGAGGGTACGTAGACACACTCTTCCCTCTCGTTGCTATACATCTGGTAGAATAGATCTTGCGTGATCGTAGGAAAATTTTAAAATACTATGTTCCCCAACAGCTACCTCTACATCTACCCTCGGGATTAGTTTTAAACCTCAATAATTGTTATTTAGTACCGGCTTTGAGCATGAACATTGTATCTGGATCTCGTCTTATGCGAGATGGCTACTCTTTCAAATCGGAGAATAATGGTTGTTCTATTTATTTGAGAGATATGTTTTATGGTCATGCCCTGCTGGTCAATGGTTTTTTTTTATGAATCTCGAACATGATGATACACATATTCATAGTGTAGATGCCAAAAGATGTAAAGTTGATAATGATAGTCCCACATACTTGTGGCATTGCCGCCTTGGTCATATTGGTGTCAAACGTATGAAGAAGCTCCATTCAGATGGACTTCTAGAGTCTCTTGATTATGAATCATTTGACACGTGCGAACCATGCCTCTTGGGCAAGATGACCAAGACTCCGTTCTCCGGAACAATGGAGCGAGCAACCAACTTGTTGGAAATCATACATACCGATGTGTGCGGTCCAATGAGTGTTGAGGCTCGCGGAGGCTATCGTTATGTTCTCACCCTCACGGATGACTTGAGTAAATATGGGTATATCTATTTGATGAAACACAAGTCTGAGACCATTGAAAAGTTCAAGGAATTTCAGAATGAGGTTGAGAATCAACGTGACAGAAAAATAAAGTTCTTACGATCAGATCGTGGGGGTGAATATTTAAGTCATGAATTTGGCACACACCTTAGGAGCTGTGGAATTGTTTCACAAATGACACCGCCCGGAACACCTCAACGTAACGGTGTGTCCGAACGTCGAAATCGTACTCTGTTGGACATGGTGCCGTCTATGATGTCCCTCACCGATTTACCGCTATCTTTTTGGGGTTATGCTTTAGAGACTGCCGCATTCACTTTAAATAGGGCTCCGTCAATATCCGTTGAGACGACTCCGTATGAACTTTGGTTTGGCAAGAAACCGAAGCTGTCGTTTCTAAAAGTTTGGGGTTGCGATGCTTATGTCAAGAAACTTCAACCTGAAAAGCTCGAACCCAAATCGAAAAAATGTGTCTTCATAGGATACCCAAAGGAAACGATTGGGTACACCTTCTACCACAGATCCGAAGGCAAAGTTTTTGTTGCCAAGAATGGATGCTTTCTGGAGAAAGAGTTTCTCTCGAAAGAAGTGAGTGGGAGGAAAGTAGAACTTGATGAGGTGACAGTCACCCCTCCTGAACCGGAAAGTAGCGCAGCGCAGGAAACTGTTCCTGAGGTGCCTGCACCGACAAGGGAGGAAGTTGATGATAATGATCATAAAGAAACAGATCAAGTTACTACTGAACTTCGAAGGTCCACAAGGGCACGTTCCGCACCAGAGTGGTACGGCAACCCTGTCCTGGAAATCATGTTGTTAGACAACGGTGAACCTTCGAACTATGAAGAAGCGATGGCGGGCCCGGATTCCAATAAATGGCTTGGAGCCATGAAATCCGAGATAGAATCCATGTATGAAAACAAAGTATGGACTTTGGTGGACTTGCCTGATGACAGGCACGCCATAGAAAACAAATGGATATTTAAGAAGAAGACAGACGCGGATGGTAATGTGACCATCTATAAGGCTCGGCTTGTCGCTAAGGGTTATCGACAAGTTCAAGGGATTGACTACGACGAGACTTTCTCTCCCGTAGCGATGCTGAAGTCAGTCAGAATCATGTTAGCTATTGCCGCATTCTATGATTATGAGATATGGCAAATGGACGTCAAAACAGCATTCCTTAACGGCTTCCTCAAGGAAGAGTTGTATATGATGCAACCGGAAGGTTTTGTCGATCCAGAGAACGCTAACAAGGTATGCAAGCTCCAACGCTCGATTTACGGGCTGGTGCAAGCATCTCGGAGTTGGAATATTCGCTTTGATGAAGTGATCAAAGCGTTTGGCTTTATATAGACTTATGGAGAAGCCTGTATTTACAAGAAAGTGAGTGGGAGCTCTGTGGCATTTCTCATATTATATGTGGATGACATATTGCTAATGGGAAATGATATAGAATTCTTGGAAAGTGTAAAGGCCTACTTGAATAAAAGTTTTTCAATGAAGGACCTTGGAGAAGCTGCTTATATATTAGGCATCAAAATCTATAGAGATAGATCAAGACGCCTCATTGGTCTTTCACAAAGTACATACCTTGACAAAATATTGAAAAAGTTCAATATGGATCAGTCAAAGAAAGGATTCCTGTCTGTTTTGCAAGGTATGAGATTGAGCAAGGCTCAGTCGCCGACCATGGCAGAAGATAGAGAAAAGATGAATGTCATTCCCTATGCCTCGGCCATAGGTTCTATCATGTATGCCATGCTGTGTACCAGACCTGATGTGAACCTTGCCATAAGTTTGGTAGGGAGGTACCAAAGTGATCCCGGTACGGAACATTGGACAGCGGTCAAGAACATCCTGAAGTACCTGAAAAGGACTAAGGATATGTTTCTCATTTATGGAGGTGACGAAGAGCTCGTCGTAAAAGGTTACGTCGATGCTAGCTTCGACACAGATCTGGATGACTCTAAGTCTCAAACCGGATACGTGTATATTCTGAATGGAGGGGCAGTCAGCTGGTGCAGTTGCAAGCAGAGCGTCGTGGCAGCATCTACATGTGAAGCGGAGTACATAGCTGCTTCTGAAGCAGCACAGGAAGGAGTCTGGATGAAGGAGTTCATCACCGACCTAGGAGTCATTCCAAGCGCGTCAAGCCCGATGACTCTCTTCTGTGACAACACTGGTGCTATTGCTATAACCAAGGAGCCCAGGTTTCACAAGAAGACCAAGCACATCAAGCGTCGTTTCAACTCCATCCGGAATTATGTTCAAGATGGAGATATAGATATTTGTAAAGTACATACGGATCTGAATGTCGCAGACCCGTTGACTAAACCTCTTCCACGCGCAAAACATGATCAACACCAGAACTCTATGGGTGTTCGATTCATCACAATGTAACTAGATTATTGACTCTAGTGCAAGTGGGAGACTGTTGGAAATATGCCCTAGAGGCAATAATAAAAGTATTATTATTATATTTCCTTATTCATGATAATTGTCTGTTATTCATGCTTGAATTGTATTGTACGGAAACAGCGATACATGTGTGAATATATAGACCACAATGAGTCCCTGGTGAGCCTCTAGTTACCAGTTCGTTGATCAACAGATGGTCACGGTTTCCTGACCATGGACATAGGATGTCAGTGATAACGGGATCACATCATTAGGAGAATGATGTGATGGACAAGACCCAATCCTGAGCATAGCACGAGATCGTATAGTTCGTAATGCATAAGCTTTTCGGTGTCAAGTATTTATTCCTTAGACCATGAGGTTGTACAACTCCCGGATGCCGTAGGAATACTTTGGGTGTGCCAAACGTCACAACGTAACTGGGTGGCTATAAAGGTACGCATCGGGTATCTCCGAAAGTGTGTGTTGAGTTGGTACGAACCGAGACTGGAATGTTGTCACTCCGTATGACGGAGAGGTACCTCTGGGCCCACTCGGTAAGACATCATCATAATGAGCTCAATGTGACTAAGTAGTTTGTCACGGGATGATGGATTACGGATCGAGTAAAGACACTTGCCATGACGAGATTGAACAAGGTATCGGGAATACCGACGATCGAATCTCGGGCAAGTACCGTACCGATGGACAAAGGGAATAACATACGGGATTAAGTGAATCCTTGACACGGTGGTTCATCCGATGAAGATCATCGAGGAACACGTGGGAACCAACATGGGTATCCAGATCCCGCTGTTGGTTATTGACCGGAGAGTGGTCTCGGTCATGTCTACGTGTCTCCCGAACCCGTAGGGTCTACACACTTAAGGTTCGGTAACGCTAGGGTCGTAGAGATACATGCACGTGGAAACCCGAAAGTTGTTCGGAGTCCCGGATGAGATCCCGGACGTCACGAGGAGTTCCGGAATGGTCCGGAGGTAAAGATTGATATATAGGAAGTCAGGTTTCGGCTATCGGGTGATCTCCGGGGGTCACCGGGAGCGTCCCGGGACCACCGGAGGGGCCCCGGGGGTCCACCGGGTGGGGCCACCCATCCCGGTGGTGTAACGACAAAACCTCGAAGGATTTGAGTCTCTGTGCTTACCGTGCTAGTCCCTGGATCGAACTCGCTAGCACACACAGTATAGATGAATACCAGAATACAAGTGCATCATTTATTACAACGTATGATCCAGAGTATATAAAATAAAACAATCTGCATAGCTCATGGCTAGCTATGATTCAATCACACAGCGGAAAGTAGCAGAAAATAACGATGAGTCCCATCATAGCCCAACTGGCGATGCTGAGTGCAGACTCGCGACCCTAACGGTACCTTACTCCTCGTCTGAAAATCCTGCAACATGAGACGTTGCAGCCGTATAGGTCAATACATTGAATGTATTGGCAAGTTACACAGGAGAAGTAATAAAGCAGACCTACATGTATATGCATAGAACAACAAAGGAAGGCTTGGGGGTTTATTTTCCAGAAAGCTGATTTTGTCCTCATAACTACCTAATAGTCAATTTTTCATTTAGTTCCTTTAAATACTACAATTAAATGCACAAGGTTGAGTTGGCAAAATCAACTCCAACCTACCCATTTATTAAGTTGCCCACAAATATAATTAAGTATCACATCTGTCAAGATCATCCAACAACTGTAATGGCATAGTCGCTCAAAATTACCCATAACCGAGGGCACGGCTAATCATGATTAGTTTTATTACTCTGCAGAGTTTTGCACACTTTACCCACTAGACTCAACCCGAAGATTGAGACGAAGCCTTTCAGAAGTAGTCACCTCCACCCCCGGCAGCCGGTACACCTATCCATATCTACATCTGCTAGCATACCTAGGCGAGGATCCCACAACCTACTCAACTAAGCCAGAGCCCATATAGCTAGTGGTCGCGCATGGAAGCTACTAGTCATTAAGTCTGTCTGATCTTTTTGAGCTTGGGCGGCCGTCCACTTACATTCAGAGGGTATAAACCATGATGTTCTTAAGACCACCCATCAATACCACTTCCGCCCAGAGGTGAGTTAAGTCCTGAATTACTACTCAGTTTGTTAAATATTAATAATCCTCACATAAGCTCAATGTATTCAGGAACCAACCCCGTCTACCAGCATAGCAAAACTATACCTAACACGATTTGCAAAAGACGGGAGATAGTTCAACAATATAGCTCAAATTATAACAATCCTATAATGCATAAGTTTATAGTGTGGCATAACCTACAATGCATAGAAAAACAATAGGTAAAGGATGATCAAACATGTAACTTGCCTTGGTTCTGGTTCAAAAAGTCACACTCCTGACAATAGCTCGCGTCGCACTCTGGACAATCTACACATTCCACACAATATAACAAATCAATCACCGAAACTCCAATAAAACCAAAATAAAGCCAACAGCAAGAAAATCATTTTAAAATTCAACAACAGCAGTAAAACAACATGTACAGATCATCTACACATCACTACGATCACAATGCAAAAAGAATCACTCGATTCCGCTAAACGGTTTAAAAGATACGGCCTCCGGAAGTTTTAATTCAAATTCAAACGAATTCAAATTTGAACAGTGCAAACATGTGTGAAATTGGTACTGTGATGAAGAGACGATTTTTGTGAGTGCATAGGAAAAAGAATCACCTAATTTGGATAAACAGAATAGAAGTTAGAGCTATTTGAATTTTTGTTGCAAAAATAAGATAAGGACAGGAACCAACAGAAATCGCCTGGAACTAAAGGGAAACTCATGTAGATGCCTGTAGCGAACTGCCACGTGGCAGTTCGTGTTTGGCCCAGGTTTTTCTTTTTTTTTTCTCACCACGCGACAAGGGATCGGCGGCGGCGGCACGGGCGTCGACGGCGGGGCTGCTCCGGCGATGCTCCGGCGAAGGAGAGGGTATGGGCGGATGCGGAGGTGAGTGGCGGAGGCGTTGGTGGTGTCGGACGGCGGCGGGGCGGTCTGTGGCGGCGGCGACGACGAGATGAACGGCGGTGCTCCGGCGGCGGCTCGGGCGTCGGCGATGGAGGCCCTCCGGTGATCTCCTGCCGAGGAAACCGTGTCAAACGGACGCGAAATTGAGTAGAGGTTCGATAGGTGCAGTTAGAGTGGCTCGGAGGGTCCTTACGACGCCGGAATCGGCCGGCGAGCGGCGGCGGACGGCGGAGCTCCGCTCCAGATGCAATCAGCTCGGGCGTCGCGTGTGAACAAGGAAAAGAGAGGAGAGTGCTGCGGTAGGTCTCCCTAGGGTTTTTTTCGCGCGCACGGCGAGTCGGACGTGGACAGGGTGGCCCAGGTGCTCGAGCTCGATCCGGCTCGGCGTCAGGTGTGCGATGGTGTCCGGCTCGGGAAGGAAGGGGGATAGGGGAGGGGCGGGTCCCGCGGTCAGAGAGAGAAGCGGCAGGTCGGGTGTGGCGCTGCGGGTCAGGTGCGGTCGCTGGCGTACCGCTTCGCGAGGATGGGCTCGGCCGATGTGGTGCGCTGCTGGCCGCGGGGTGCACTGCGCTGCGCTGGCTGGCTGGCTGGCTGGCTGGTGGGCTGGGCCGCTGGCTAGCTGGCCGGCCGGCTGGCTTTTCTCTTTTCTTTTCTTTTTTAACCAGCAGAAAAACAAAATAAAGTAAAATAAAACACACAGTATAAAATCTAGATAAAAATACCTAGGCACACAGTAAAAATAGCCCTATCTATATAAACTACAGGAACACTAGTTCCCAAGCTAATGCAATTTTGTAAAATCATTTTGATGCATTTGGCCACTCAAACAGAAAATAAAATACTTTGAAGATTGCAAAAATTACCAGAACATATCAAATCAATTGGAAACATTATCCTGGACATTATGAACATTTTTAAAAACAGGGGAGAAGTCATGTTATCTCCACTCCAATTAAATTGCCTTTAGTTGCATAATGAAAAGAATATTGCAGAAAGACAAATAATGCAATAAAAATATGATATGCAAGTGAATGATCTATTAACATCCAAATTAGGAAAATTGGGATGTTACAAACCTACCCCCCTTAAGATGAATCTCGCCCTCGAGATTCGGGTTGGCTAGGAAATAGGTGTGGGTGCTCCTGCTTGAGATCTTCCTCTCGCTCCCAGGTAGCTTCTTCCTCAGTATGATGATCCCACTGAACCTTGCATAACTTAATTGTCTTGGTGCGAGTAACTCTCTCTGCTGTCTCCAGAATCTTAACAGGTTTCTCCTCATATGTCAAATCACTCTCCAACTGAATTGCATCAAGTGGCACTGTGTCCCTCAACGGAACATCCATCATCTCTGCGTGGCACTTCTTCAACTGAGATACATGAAATACATTATGAACTCCAGACCGAGATTCTGGCAACTCCAGCTGATAAGCTACCTCTCCTCTATGCTCCAAGATCCTGTAAGGCCCCACGAAACGTGGTGCTAACTTACCCTTAATGCCAAACCTCTTAATTCCACGAAGTGGTGAAACTTGAAGATATGCACGGTCTCCTACCTCATATGTCACCTCCTTGCGCTTTGCATCTGCATACCTCTTCTGTCTGGATTGTGCTATCTTCAACCTGTCATGAATCAGCTTGACCTTCTCCTCGGCATCTCTGATCAAGTCTGGTCCAAAGAACTGTCGCTCTCCAACCTCATCCCACATCAACGGTGTCCTGCACTTCCTGCCATACAATACCTCAAACGGTGCCATCTTCAGACTAGCCTGATAATTGTTATTATATGAGAACTCTGCATAAGGTAAATTATCATCCCAACTGGACCCATAGTCCAAAACACAAGCTCTCAACATATCCTCCAAAATCTGATTTACCCTCTCTGTCTGCCCATCAGTCTGTGGATGGAAAGCTGTACTGAACTCCAGCCTGGTGCCCAAGGATTCGTGCAACCGACGCCAAAATTTAGATGTGAACTGAGTACCTCTATCAGACACTACCTTCCTTGGAACTCCATGCAGACAAACAATTTTAGACATATAAACTTTAGCTAGCTGAGCACTGGTATAAGTAGTCTTTACCGGAATGAAGTGAGCAACCTTAGTCAAACGATCAACAATTACCCAAATAGAATCATAACCTGACCGAGTCCTGGGTAAACCTGTAATGAAATCCATACCAATCTGATCCCGTTTCCACTCAGGTATAGGCAATGGCTGTAACAAACCTGCTGGCCTCTGATGTTCTGCTTTAACTCTCTGGCACACATCACATGTTGCAATATATCCAGCAATCTCCCTCTTCAGGCTAGGCCACCAAAATCTTTCCCTCAAGTCCAAATACATCTTAGTATTACCTGGGTGAATAGAATAAGGTGAATCATGTGCCTCCTGAAGAATTAATTTCCTGATGTCTGCATCTTGCGGTACACAAACACGCTTCTCAAACCATATGGTCCTATGTTCATCCTCATGGAAACCTTCTGCCTTACCTTTAGTCATATTCTCTTTTATTGCAGCAATCTCTTTATCACCCTTTTGAGCTTCCCTGATCCTGTCAAGCAAAGTAGGCTTTACCTCAAGTGTTGCCAAATATCCCTTAGGAACCATCTCCAACCTGAGATCCCTGAACTGATCACACAACTCTTGTGGCATATCACTAATATCAACTGCATTAACATGGCTCCTACGACTCAATGCATCAGCAACAACATTAGCCTTACCAGGATGATACTGCACATTCAAATCATAATCCTTAATAAGCTCCAACCATCTCCTCTGCCTGAGGTTCAAATCTTTCTGAGTAAAAATATACTTCAAGCTCTTATGATCAGTAAATATATCACAATGATTACCAATAAGATACTGCCTCCAAGTTTTTAATGCATGCACAACTGAGGCTAACTCCAAATCATGTGTAGGATAATTATGCTCATGATTCTTAAGCTGACGTGAAGCATATGAAACAACTTTACCTTCCTGCATCAAAACACTCCCAAGTCCCTGACGAGAAGCATCACAATATACCTGGAAGTCCTTATGTATATCAGGCAGAATTAAGACTGGTGCTGTAACCAAACGCTGCTTCAATTCCTGAAAGCTGGCTTCACATTCATCAGTCCAAGCAAACTTCTTCTCCTTCTTCAACAATTCAGTCATAGGCTTTGCAATTTTAGAAAAGTTCTCAATAAACCTCCTATAATAACCTGCAAGGCCCAAAAAGCTACGAATCTCTCCAACTGTTGTGGGTGCCTCCCACTCTGTAACTGCAGCAACCTTGGATGGATCAACTGCAACTCCATTACCTGACACAACATTTCCAAGGAATGCTACCTCATCCAGCCAAAATTCACATTTGCTGAACTTGGCATACAACTGATGTTCCCTCAGCTTCTCCATCACCAAACGTAGATGTACCTCATGCTCTTGCTTATTCTTGGAGAACAGCAATATATCATCAATGAAAACAACCACAAATTTATCCAAGTACTCCATAAACACCTTGTTCATCATATTCATGAAGTATGCAGGAGCGTTAGTCAATCCAAATGACATAACAGTATATTCATACAACCCATACCTCGTAGTAAAAGCAGTCTTTGGAATATCTTGCTCACGAATCTTTAATTGATGATAACCAGAACGAAGATCAATCTTAGAAAACACAGTAGCTCCCTCCAACTGGTCAAACAAATCATTTATCATAGGCAAGGGATATTTATTCTTAATGGTTACCTCATTCAGAGAACGATAATCAACACACATCCTTAAGGTACCATCTTTCTTCTCCACAAACAAAACTGGAGCTCCCCAAGGTGATGAACTTGGGCGAATAAATCCTTGTTCCTGCAATTCCCTTATCTGCTTCTTCAATTCCTCCAACTCCTGAGGAGGCATTCTATACGGTCTCTTTGCAATAGGTCCGGTGCCTGGTATTAAATCAATAAGAAACTCAATATCTCTGTCTGGTGGCATACCTGGCAACTCCTCTGGAAACACATCTGGGTAGTCCCTCACAACTGGCACATCTTCCAGACTACCCCCCTTAAGAGAGTTCACTTGCACCTGATTATGCTTATACTTACATACATATCTGATCCTCTTACCTCCTGGTGCACTGAGAGTAATAGATCGACTTGCACAATCAATAAGACCTTTATATTTAGTCAACCAGTCCATACCCAAAATAACATCAATACCCTGTGACTTCAATATAACCAAATCTGTGGGAAAAACATGCTTCCCAATGGACAAAGGCATCTGAAAACATCCCAAACTTGCTGCCATCTCAGCCCCCGGAGAACTTACTAGAATAGGTGTCTTAAGCGCTACGGTAGGCAACTTATGTTTATCCACAAATACCCGTGAGATGAATGAATGCGATGCACCAGAATCAAAAAGAACAAGTGCAGGTACCGAATTAATCAAGAACTTACCAATCACGGCATCAGGTTCATCATAAACCTCCTCCACATTAACATGGTTAACATGACCCTTTTGGAAGGGGTTTGGCTTGCTGACTCCAGAATTTCCATTACCGTTCTTGCTCTTTGGGCAAGCGTTGGAGTAGTGGCCCATCCGCCTACACTTATAGCACTGAACCTGGCTAATGTCCCTCTGCACAGGCACACTCTAGTGGTTCTGGTTATTACTCCCTCCATTACCATTACCATTACCATTACCTTTGACATTGCCATTGTTACTCTTGTGCCCATTGTGATTATGATGGCCATTATGGTTGTGGCCATTCCCTCCATGATGATTATGTCCATTACCTCCATGATGATGATGACTCCCATTACCTCCATTACCCTGATATGAAGTGCATGGCTTCTGTTGTGGTCCTGAATTATACCTGTTATTGTTGTTGTACTTCCTCTTGCGATTCTCTATGGCCTGATGCTTCCCCTCTAGCATAATAGCCTTATCAATCAGCTGCTGACAATTATCAAAAGTGGCCACTGTCATCTGAAGGCTCAACTCATCATTTAGGCCCTCCAAGAATTTCTCCTGCCTAGCTGCATCAGTGTTAACATCATTAGGAGCATAGCGTGCAAGATTATTAAATTCATCCACATACGCATTAACCGTGCGTCCTCCCTGACGCAAACTGCGAAACTCCTTCTTTTTCAGACTCATAGCACCAGCAGACACATGTGCAGCACGAAAAGCAGTCTGAAACTGAGTCCAAGTGATACCAGCAATGGGATAAGAGACCAAGTAGTTGTCCCACCAAGCTGCGGCAGGACCCTCCAACAAATGTGCGGCAAACCTCACCCTCTCTGCATCTGTGCATCCAACTGTCTCCAGGTTCTTATTGACTCCACGGATCCAATCATCAGCCACAATAGGTTCAGGGGAACTGGAGAACCTCTGAGGATTCAACCTCAGGAACCTGGTAAGCATATCCACGGGTGGCGGGTTGTTGTTGTTGTTGTTCTGGTTGTTCTGGTTCTGCACAAGCAACTGGATCAACTGCGTCTGCCCCTGAAGCAACTGCTGCATGTATGGAGGTATGTCATTGCCATTGTTCTCTCCTCCTGCAGCATTGCGCCTATTCTCACGCCTCGGCGGCATCTGGTGGGCAAGCATAGAAGAGTTATAGATATAATAGGGCCAAAGCTATAGATATAAATATATTCTACCCATATGCATATATGATCAAGGCAATAAAACACAACAGCGAATAACACAAGCAAACAAACAAACAAACAAACACAATAATATAGTAGTATATATATATATATATGCATATATAGTCAAATAATTTTGACGAGATAAAATTTAATAAGCAAGCTACCAATCAAGCAAACAATCTAGTATCTTCATACCACAAAAGTGGACATAATCAGATACTCTAACACGATAACGTTGCAAAATAAAACAAGCATATATGGTGGTATCAGCACTAGTTCCTACTTAACTGTTCAAGATACTTGAGGGGATGAACTACTAAACAGTAAGAAGTATAACTAGTTTATAAAATAATTTTCACTCCTATGGCTTTTCTAATCCATTTTCTAGGGTCACGTCCTACAGTCAACACACTGCTCTGATACCATCTGTAACGACCAAACCTCGAAGGATTTGAGTCTCTGTGCTTACCGTGCTAGTCCCTGGATCGAACTCGCTAGCACACACAGTATAGATGAATACCAGAATACAAGTGCATCATTTATTACAACGTATGATCCAGAGTATAGAAAATAAAACAATCTGCATAGCTCATGGCTAGCTATGATTCAATCACACAGCGGAAAGTAGCAGAAAATAACGATGAGTCCCATCATAGCCCAACTGGCGATGCTGAGTGCAGACTCGCGACCCTAACGGTACCTTACTCCTCGTCTGAAAATCCTGCAACATGAGACGTTGCAGCCGTATAGGTCAATACATTGAATGTATTGGCAAGTTACACAGGAGAAGTAATAAAGCAGACCTACATGTATATGCATAGAACAACAAAGGAAGGCTTGGGGGTTTATTTTGCAGAAAGCTGATTTTGTCCTCATAAATACCTAATAGTCAATTTTTCATTTAGTTCCTTTAAATACTACAATTAAATGCACAAGGTTGAGTTGGCAAAATCAACTCCAACCTACCCATTTATTAAGTTGCCCACAAATATAATTAAGTATCACATCTGTCAAGATCATCCAACAACTGTAATGGCATAGTCGCTCAAAATTACCCATAACCGAGGGCACGACTAATCATGATTAGTTTTATTACTCTGCAGAGTTTTGCACACTTTACCCACTAGACTCAACCCGAAGATTGAGACGAAGCCTTTCAGAAGTAGTCACCTCCACCCCCGGCAGCCGGTACACCTATCCATATCTACATCTGCTAGCATACCTGGGCGAGGATCCCACAACCTACTCAACTAAGCCAGAGCCCATATAGCTAGTGGTCGCGCATGGAAGCTACTAGTCATTAAGTCTGTCTGATCTTTTTGAGCCTGGGCGGCCGTCCACTTACATTCAGAGGGTATAAACCATGATGTTCTTAAGACCACCCATCAATACCACTTCCGCCCAGAGGTGAGTTAAGTCCTGAATTACTACTCAGTTTGTTAAATATTAATAATCCTCACATAAGCTCAATGTATTCAGGAACTAACCCCGTCTACCAGCATAGCAAAACTATACCTAACACGATTTGCAAAAGACGGGAGATAGTTCAACAATATAGCTCAAATTATAACAATCCTATAATGCATAAGTTTATAGTGTGGCATAACCTACAATGCATAGGAAAACAATAGGTAAAGGATGATCAAACATGTAACTTGCCTTGGTTCTGGTTCAAAAAGTCACACTCCTGACAATAGCTCGCGTCGCACTCCGGACAATCTACGCGTTCCACACAATATAACAAATCAATCACCGAAACTCCAATAAAACCAAAATAAAGCCAACAGCAAGAAAATCATTTTAAAATTCAACAACAGCAGTAAAACAACATGTACAGATCATCTACACATCACTACGATCACAATGCAAAAAGAATCACTCGATTCCGCTAAACGGTTTAAAAGATACGGCCTCCAGAAGTTTTAATTCAAATTCAAACGAATTCAAATTTGAACAGTGCAAACATGTGTGAAATTGGTACTGTGATGAAGAGACGATTTTTGTGAGTGCATAGGAAAAAGAATCACCTAATTTGGATAAACATAATAGAAGTTAGAGCTATTTGAATTTTTGTTGCAAAAATAAGAAAAGGACAGGAACCAACAGAAATCGCCTGGAACTAAAGGGAAACTCCTGTAGATGCCTGTAGCGAACTGCCACGTGGCAGTTCGTGGTTGGCCCAGGTTTTTCTTTTTTTTTCTCACCACGCGACAAGGGATCGGCGGCAGCGGCACGGGCGTCGACGGCGGGGCTGCTCCGGCGATGCTCCGGCGAAGGAGAGGGTATGGGCGGATGCGGAGGTGAGTGGCGGAGGCGTTGGTGGTGTCGGACGGCGGCGGGGCGGTCTGTGGCGGCGGCGACGACGAGATGAATGGCGGTGCTCCGGCGGCGGCTCGGGCGTCGGCGATGGAGGCCCTCCGGTGATCTCCTGCCGAGGAAACCGTGTCAAACGGACGCGAAATTGAGTAGAGGTTCGATAGGTGCAGTTAGAGTGGCTCGGAGGGTCCTTACGACACCGGAATCGGCCGGCGAGCGGCGGCGGACGGCGGAGCTCCGCTCCAGATGCAATCAGCTCGGGCGTCGCGTGTGAACAAGGAAAAGAGAGGAGAGTGCTGCGGTAGGTCTCCCTAGGGTTTTTCTCGCGCTCACGGCGAGTCGGACGTGGACAGGGTGGCCCAGGTGCTCGAGCTCGATCCGGCTCGGCGTCGGGTGTGCGACGGTGTCCGGCTCGGGAAGGAAGGGGAACAGGGGAGGGGCGGGTCCCGCGGTCAGAGAGAGAAGCGGCGGGTCGGGTGTGGCGATGCGGGTCAGGTGCGGTCGCTGGCGTACCGCTTCGCGAGGATGGGCTGGGCCGCTGCGGTGCGCTGCTGGCCGCGGGGTGCACTGCGCTGCGCTGGCTGGCTGGCTGGCTGGCTGGTGGGCTGGGCCACTGGCTAGCTGGCCGGCCGGCTGGCTTTTCTCTTTTCTTTTTTTTTAACCAGCAGAAAAACAAAATAAAGTAAAATAAAACACACAGTATAAAATCTAGATAAAAATACCTAGGCACACAGTAAAAATAGCCCTATCTATATAAACTACAGGAACACTAGTTCCCAAGCTAATGCAATTTTGTAAAATCATTTTGATGCATTTGGCCACTCAAACAGAAAATAAAATACTTTGAAGATTGCGAAAATTACCAGAACATATCAAATCAACTGGAAACATTATCCTGGACATTATGAACATTTTTAAAAACAGGGGAGAAGTCATGTTATCTCCACTCCAATTAAATTGCCTTTAGTTGCATAATGAAAAGAATATTGCAGAAAGACAAATAATGCAATAAAAATATGATATGCAAGTGAATGATCTATTAACATCCAAATTAGGAAAATTGGGATGTTACAGGTGGGGCCCCTAGGCCGCAAGGGGGAAGTGTCCAGCCCTAATGGGCTGGCGCATCACTTGGGCCCTCCTCCCCATGCGCCTAGGGTTGAAACCCTAGGGGGGAGGGGGCGCCACTTGCCTTGGGGGGCAAGGACTCCCCCCTGGCCGCCGCCCCCCCTTGCAGATTGGATCTGCAGGGGCTGGCGCACCCCCCTGGCCCCCTATATATATGTGGGGGGGAGAGGGCAGCCGCACCATTGCCCTGGCCCCTCTCCCCCTCCCGTCACAACTCCGTCTCCTTAACGCAGGGCGCCCGGCGAAGCCCTGCTACAATCTCCACTGCATCCACCACCACGCCGTTGTGCTGCTGGATCTCTGACCACTTCTCCTCCCCCCTTGCTGGATCAAGAAGGAGGTGACGTTGTTGTACCGGACGTGTGTTGAACGCGGAGGTGCCGTCCGTTCGGCGCTAGATCATCGGTGACGAAGAACGCGAAGAGTACGACTACTTCATCCACGCTTCTTCGAAAGCTTCCGCACGCGATCTACATAACGGTATGTAGATGCACTCTTACTTGCTCGTTGCTAGATGTCTCCTTAGTTGGATCTTGGTGAAAGCGTAGAAATTTTTTGAATTCTGCTACGTTCCCCAACACTGACTTGGTCCTGACGTTTCCCGAGCGTGATTTCCTCCAAAAATATCTCTCGCGAAGGTTTCATTCCGTTTGGACTCCATTTGATATTCTTTTTCTGCAAAACCCTGAAATAGGCAAAAAAAATAGCAATCTGGATTGGGCCTTTGGGTTAGTAGATTAGTCCCAAAAATGATATAAAAGTGAACGATAAAGCCCATTAAACATCCAAGACTTCATAAATAATAGCATGAAACAACCAAAAATTATAGATATGTTGGAGACGTATCAGTCGCCGCCCCGCCGCAGCCGCTGCTGGTTCCCCCCACCAGCGCGCGCCCGTCCCGTCGCGCCCCGCTCCCGCCGCCACCGCTCGCCGTGGTCGTGGCCATGTGTGCGCGTGTGTGCGTGTATGGCCGCATGGGCCACTCATCGGTGGGGCCTACCCACCGTAAAACGAAAATGAAATAAAAGAAAAATAAATATAAAAAGATAAATAACAATAACAAACAATAAAATGTAATTAATTAAATAAGTAATTAACCTAATCAATTTAGCTTAATTAACTAGCTAATTAACTAATTAGTTAATTCTAACAGTATGAGAGGTAGGCCCACGGGGCCAATTAACCAGTCAACGAGCCCCACTGTCGGCCCCTTAGCACACTTCTATGTGCACTCTGCTGGGTGCACATAGCTTTTTCAACTTTTATTTCCGAATTAAAATAATTTCACAAAATGTTTAAAACTTTGAAAATTAATATAAGATAATCCGTAACTCGGATGAAAATAATTTGTATATGAAAGTTGCTCAGATAAATATGGCGACTCTGAATATACCTTTCATTCATCTGTCGCGTGCCTCTATCATAGCGAATATAGATCCGCCCCCTCTGATTCATCTGTCCGCCAAACGTTGGGAAACCATTCTCGGATGTTTCACCCTTCACATGTACCATGTAGCACTGCGTTAGATCACCTCTAGCTGTGCATATTGTCACGCCATGCATCAGTTTGCTTTTATATTTATTGTTTCTTCCCCTTTTCTCTCCGATAGACACCAAGACTGACGCTGATGCTGGGTACGACTACGGTGTCGACGACCTACCCCTCCTTCTCGGCAGACCTTCCAGGCAAGCAAAACCCCCTTGATCATCCAGATATCGCTCATTCTTTCTCTCTTACTCTTGCATTAGGTTTTGCTGTTGTTGTTGTTCCGATAGCTCATATTCTGTTGCATAGCCTGTCCTTGATTACTGTTGTTGATACCTTTACCTGCTATCCTAAATGCTTAGCATAGGTTGCTAGTATTCCATGAGTGGCCCTACATTCTTGTCCGTCTGTCATGCTATACTATCGGGCTGTGATCCCTCCGGGAGGTGATCAGGGTATATACATATATACATATTACACATGATACATGTTGTGACTAAAGTCGGGTCGGCTCGTAGAGTACCCGCGAGTGATTCATGGACTGGGGGATGAAAGTTGTGACTAAAGTAGCACACCCCTGCAGGGAAGTTGATATATTCGAATAGCTGTGTCCACGGTAACAGGACAACTTGGAGTTCTATTCCGACCTCTTACAACTAAAATCGGATACTTAATAAAACACACCCAGACAAGTGATAAATACAACCCAGTGATTGCTCTGTTGCAGGGTGATGAGGAGAGGATCGCCGGGTAGGACTATTGCTATGCGATGATACTTGTTACATACTAGCTACTCTCTTCTACTGCTTCAAGATGGTGGCTGCCAGAAGCGTAGTCTTTGATAGGACTAGCTCCCCTCTATTCTGGCATTCTGCAGTTTAGTCCACAGATACTATCCCATTCAATATTACCGATGCATATGTAGTGTAGATCTGATGTAAGTCTTGCGAGTACTTCCGATGAGTACTCACGGTTGTTTTGTTACCTTTTTCTCCCTACTTTCTTCCTCTTGGATATTGCGATCAGATGGTGGATCGCAGGAGCTAGATGCCACCATCGATGACTACTGCTACCCCGACGGTGCCTACTGCCACGTGGAGACCGCCAACGACCGGGAGTAGTTAGGAGGCTCCCAGGCATGATGCCTTGCCTTTTGATTGTTGCTACTTTTGTGCTAGCCTTCTTAAGGCAAATTTGTTTAACTTATGTCTGTACTCGGATATTGTTGCTTCCGCTGACTTGTTTGTATTTGAGCTTATGTATTCGAGCCCTCTGGCTTGTAATGTGAAGCTTGTGTGAATTTCATTTGTGTCTAGAGTTGTGTTGTAATATTATCCCGTGAGTCTCTAATCTTGATTGTACATGTTTGCGTGTATGATTAGTGTATGATTGAATCGGGGGGTGTCACATTATCGGGATGAAACTCCGACGCTACTACGCCAACTTCAACAAGATGTGATCCTTTACATGTTTGTTATGATCAAATGGTTGCAATTGCGTCTTTAGAGCAACTCTAGCAGAGTCATGATATCTCCAAATCGCCATATGAGATATGGAGCACGCTCCATTACACTCCGGGTTTTGGAGACACTTTTTCAGTTGCCCACCCAACTCTCGCAACAAAATACAAACGAAGCCAATGTTCCAAATGTGACCTCCAAACAGAAGTTCGGCCAATATTTTCTAAGTGCTTATGGCTAAAAGGCGAGGGAGGTATGGTTTTCCGTGACCTTAGGTTATTTAATCAAGCTTTTCTAGCTAAACAAGCTTGGCGACTGTTGATATTTTCGGAATTGCTTTGATGAAGGCTAAATATTACCCTCAAGGTCACCTTCTTGGCTCGGTTTCTCCACAATCAATTTCAGCAACTTGGCAAGGTATTATGCATGGCTGGATCTCCTTAAAAAGGGGATTATTTAGATAGTTTTTTATGGCTCTGGTATAAATATTTGGAGAGATAACTGGTTGCCTAGGATTTCTGCACTAAAAATTTCAGGAAAAATGAATGGAACCGGGATTAAATGGGTGTCGAAATTATTCATGAGCGGATCAAGTAGTTGGGACGTGAATTTAGTCAATCACTTGCTTTACCCCATGATGTCGATGAGGTTCTAAAAGTGTGTATCCAATCCTCTAGAGAGGGCGATTTTATTGTTTGGCACTATGAAAAGAATGAATTGTTCTCCATAAGAAAACGTGTATAATTTGGCGCTTATGCTCAAGGAGAGGAAGGAGGAAGGGGACACTCTAGTGGAGGTGCCTATGGGAAGAGGAAACTATGCAATGTCATTTGAAGATCAGAATTTTTGCATGGCGTGCAACATCCAATAGCGTGGTGGTACAAATTAATAGAGTGAAACATCATCAAGCGACTTCACGCGGATGCTCTATTTGTTGATTGGAGGATGAAAGTACTTTTCACGCTTTAGTGTCTTATCCTAAGACGTGAGCTCTGCATATGGAGTAAGAGGATTGTGGAATATGCCGAGGGAAGATGTTTTCAAGTGCTCAAGTCATTGTCTCCTTGTGGGATTATATTGGTTTGTGTACCAACGTTGATGAAGCGGAGCTTTGAGCGTGTCTCGCGGGACTGTATATCGGTATCACTATCCATAAGCGTGTTGTTTTGGAAACGTACTATGCTTTTGTGGTCTCCTTCCTTGCGCATGGTAATTTTGATAGATTTTCTCTCATGAATTTGAAGATGGAAGCGGTAGCCATCACCAAGCCTCTACCAAATTTTAAGCGAGCGAAAATTAATAGATAAGCCAATGTGGTGGCTTACCAAATAAGTATAGTTTTGATAATAGGTCTGATGGTTTTCTCTGTAATAGTTATCCACCCTGCGTGGCGAATGCTGCAAGGAATGATTGTATTCGACTATTTTAAGTTTTAATATATGGGTTGGTTCTAAAAAAAAACTAAGTGCTTAACAACTACCCGAGTTCCTTCTGCTGTTACATACCAGAGCAGTTAATAACCAACATGGCGAGAGGTTTTACAAGCATACAAAGCGAAGCAAAAGACAGCAAAAAACAGAAACTGGAGCACTATAAAACTGTACAGCTGCCCTGGTGCAATTGTCACATGTGCTCGCCCAATGAAAGCTGAGCAATCAGAGTCACTCTGTGCGTTCGGTTTATTCGGTTTACATGGTTCGGTTTATACAGTTTTTCGGTTTGTACGCTATAAATGCTTCGGTAAATACGGTATGAAATGAAAATACGGTTCGGTTTCGGTATATACCAAATTATTTCGGTATGGTTTCGGTATATACCATAAAAACCAAATTTGACGCGAATTTGAAAATGACGTAATAATGATTTACAAATTTTATGACTCAAAACCAATCAAAACACATACTATTTTACATAAATAGTATATAACTATATATATAAGTATATATGCATGCATATATTCATCACTTAATGATTATGGACGTGCTTAGCATCTTTTAAAGAGAAAAATTACTATCTTACAAGAAAAATGTACATGCTTAGTAGTGAATTTGACTCATGTACAAGAAAAATGACAACTTCTATGGTTGTTTATCTCAAGAAATATAAATTTATTTTTTACTTTGGTTTATTCGGTTAACCGTTCGGTTTTTCGGTATATACCATAAAAACCAAAGTTCAAAACGGTATGAAAATTCCATACCATACCAAAACCATAAACTATAAAAACCATAAAATTGGTTCGGTTCGGTTTATTTTCGGTATGGTTTTTCGGTTCGGTTTCAAAATGCACAGCCCTAAATCAGAGTCAAGGCAGAGGTGAAGGCCTTGATCTTACTGAAACCAGTTTTGACTCTGTAATAACCATACTTCAGCTCACATCACTCCGGCGTGCTGAATTTAAGTACCAACCCAAACAAATTTAGCTTACACAGTTCCTCTTTGTAGCAAATGAATATGTTCATGAAACATAACTGCTTCTATCAACAACGACAAAAAAAAAAACAGATGGCTGTTTGGATAACATGATAGGCATGCCGTCACTATTCGGTCCTGTTCTTGATAGCAAGATGCAAAGAGAGATGTGCCTTTGGCGGTTCGGCCCAAAGACACATGTAGTTCAGCAACGGTGCAGATGAAAATCTAACCTATTAACTATCCAGTGCCGTGTTCCTTTGCCATCTCTGCAAAAATCAGTCTGCCGCGTAGAATCTGAAGAAAAGGACAAAATCGATTAAGAAATTTAAAGTCCAAGCAGACGGTGCTGCAAACATGCCAAATCAGGTAATATTAAAGCCAATACCGGTTAGCATCATGCTCGAACATTTCAATTTGCACACAGTTGTCATTACAACAAATGGCTTTCACTGCTCAAATCCAAATAGTTTGGAGTGAGATGATGGTAATACCAAGATAAAAGCATCACCTAATGGAAAAATGACAAGATCCCAGATGACTGGCAATTTGGCAAATGTAAAGACAAGAATCTGAACACTGAACAGAGCAATTCCTGATTATTTTGATGCTATTTCCAAAAAAATGTGTTCCTCACAATTGCATCGAAAAGATAAAGTAGCTAATTTGCAGCATTTCCTGACTTGGTAATGCACAAAAGGCCTAAAAAATGCATTTTAGTAGCAAATGACAGAAACCAGTCTACGACACTACTTAAAACACCTTTGATTATGACTTTCGTAGTAAGTTTGCAAACTCATGTTGTGGTTATACATGGGGTGTAATTGCTACAACTAAGGCTCAAGAGATGACCACTTCTCTCTTTGGAGAATTTTCCAGGTAAACGCCTTGTCTAATGCAGTTCTTAGTTTAAGTGCCTATGAATAGAAAGCGGTAAAATGTAGCGACAAAACAGCTGAGTGAAATTGTGCCACTTAATATGTGAAATAGCAGATGAAAAAGATAAAATAACCATGAATCAAAAAACAAGTTAGTTTAACCAAATCTACCAGAAAAGGCGTTCTCACTAGTCAACAGAGAAAAACCAACGCATGCTTCATGTGAATAAACTAGAAAATGATTTAGATAAAGAGCCAACTCTGACACTCTGGTACAACAAGAGTCTTTATTAACCTTAAATTATGTTGAAAACATTGTTAACAAGAGTAAACACAGAAACATGGCTTCCACCAGTCGACCTGACTGGTGGACCAACGTGGCCCAAATGCTCTATGTACACTTCTTATCATCACTGGAAGATGGTAAAGGAAGGATGATATAAGAACTCTGTACATATTTAGTGAATTTAGAATTAATGTAGGTACCTCTTAACACACTGCAGGTCTAATTATTTAGTTACAGAAGTCAATACCCTTAAGCAGTATTCAGAAGAATGACCCTATGGTTTTCTTGAGTACATCAGCATTGTCAGTTTTGGCGACAAATGACTAAACATGAGAGATTAGTTTTTTTTTCGAATGACCTCAAAGGTCCTGGTTATGTGATAAAAGCAATGTCACCAAGAGTTGTGGTTTATCACATTACCCCTAAGGTGTGTTTCTGTGCACTTTACTCTATGAACAAGGTGTCTTCACAGGGTAGTTGCAGTTGAGAAAGGAAGGAGTATCAGCGGCAAAGAGTTATGGCTCCATCTTTTTCTCCAGTGGAACTTCAACACAGTTTCCTCTAGGGTAAATGGCAATCATGAATTCTCAGTTTATAAAATTATCAATATGTCAGCACCAGCAAATGATGTTTGAAGGTTACACCCAAGATAGTAGGTGAGCAATGTGCATACCCTTCCATCCATTGCCTTGATAGCTTTCTGTGCCTCCTCTTGTGATGAATATCTTACAAAACCAAATCCCTTCAGCCTTCCAGTTTGGTTGTCTCTCACTAACCGAACTATATTTGATAGAAACAGATAGCAGCATTAGACCAAAATATTTCCATGGAACTAACATAATAAGAACTTCAAGTATCAGTAGGAAACAATGACAAAGATTTACAATTCCATGTGCCAAACAGCGTCACACAAGTTCAAAAATGGCATAAATACCTTCCTCAATGGCGCCAAATGGTGAGAAGACCTTCTTAAATTCTTCTTCCGTTGTGTAAAATGATAACCCTAACAAAAAAATCTAGAAGGATGAATAAGTGTTACATGTTATATCTACATTAAAAGGCAGCATCAGTTAAATTCTTGGCGCAAAATTCCCTGTGAGCAGAATATGTAGAGATTCATTTCATAATGGTACTCTCTCTGAATAAAAATATAATATGTTTTTTGACACTGTCATAGTGTCAAACAACATCTTATATTTTGGTAAAGAGGGAAGTAGAACATATATGGTGATCTTACAAATTAAAATGAAGAGGCAAACTGCGACACTATCACTATATTTGTTGTGTATGGGTACTTCAGGTCCATGTTGACAATGTGCGTCCCTCAAGCACAACAATTTCCAGCAAGACAAACTAGAGATGAAAACAATTTTTCATCGCAAACATTTCGGCCAAGATGATAAAGTGCCCCCCAAGTACAATAGATACTACTAAATTTCAGGTGGTAAAACAGCAACTAGTCTACTTTTGGCAGAAGCAACTTGTGGCTACAAATTGTACTGCCCATAGAGCAACAATTAGTTTTCATCGACACGCATAATCAGTCAGCATGTGTGAGATTCATTAGCTCTAGAACAAGGAAAATATAACATCAGGTGAACCAATCTAGCCTGTGATCAGGTTCTGAAAAGATGGCATGAAGCATCCTTGTTGTTATGTAACTATCTGAAGGAATCATATTCTAAAGCTCATATATCAATAGCAGGCTCAAAGCATTCCCTGGCATGCTGAAGCTGACGTTCATGTTCATAAGGAAAAAGAAAGCAAAGGAGACCGGCACCACGCCAACCAGTGCCCAATCCATCCACGCCCAACCAACCGCAGAGGCAGGCTAACACTCGAGCATGAACCAGAAGTTGCGCACAATAATCGCCACCATAATCACGCAGCATCAACTCATCGCATACAAGAGCAAGTATTCATGCAGGCACCGGGAATGGGGAGAAAACAGAGGATGATTGCTTACTGCTCACAAATATCTCGGTGCTGAAACCATGGGACCCCAGGTGACGAGAGGCCAAACGCATGACCCTCCCTCCTCGCAACATCATCGGCAGCAGCATCTGCGGCCGCGTCTGACGGCAGCTCGAGTACCCACTCCCTCAAACCCTAGATCCCCAATTTGTTTGCCAGAATGAAGCAACAGCTCGAAGATTGAAAAGTCAAATACAACCTCTTCCATTACTTGAAATCAAAGCCGTCCATCACAGCCTGACACGATTTACAAAGCAGGCGCGCTACCTACCTAGAACGATACACATGGACACGACCGACGGCAACACAGAAGCTATAGAAGAGAACACGGCGACGAACCCTAGAGATAACGCCTCCCCCTAGTTGCTGGTGAACTTGGTGACGGCCTTGGTGCCCTCGGAGACGGCGTGCTTGGCGAGCTCGCCGGGGAGGACGAGGCGGACGGAGGTCTGGATCTCCCTGGACGTGATTGTAGGCTTCTTGTTGTACCTGGCCAGCTTGGCCGCCTCGCCGGCGAGCTTCTCGAAGATGTCGTTGATGAAGGAGTTCATGATGGACATGGCCTTGGAGGAGATGCCGATGTCCGGGTGCACCTGCTTGAGCACCTTGAAGATGTAGATCTTGTAGGTCTCGACGCTCTTCTTGTTCTTCTTCCGACCCTTCTTGTCGCCGCCCTCCTTGGCCGACTTGGACGCCGGCAGCCGCTTCTCCGCCTTGGGCTTCTTGCCGGCGGGGGTCTTCTCGGCCTTCTCCGCGACCTCGGCGGCCGGCTTCTTCTCAGCGGGCTTCTTCTCGGCCTTGGGCGCCATCGATCGGGATTGAGCTCGAGCTGTCGGGTTGGAGTGGAGGGAAAGGGATGAGTTGTTGCGGGGGAGACTTTTCTTTGGTGTGTTTTGATGGAGCAGGGGAGGGGATTAATATACAGGCATGCGGTGGAAGGGGATTGGTGGAGAGGGGCGGGCGCGGATCCGTGAGGTGGCACTTGTGTAGGGCGTCGGATCCAGGGAGCGGGCTGTGCACGGTAGCGATGGACGAGCCTCAAGTTTCCGCAGGCGCGTATGGTTTTCGCATCATATTTTTTGCTTGGACCCGAATCGTTGGCGAGGCCTCCCCATCTCTTCCTTATCGTTCACGAGTGAAGCCCGTCACAATGATTTCGTTCGTTAGATATCTTTACCTAATAATAAAGCACGGAACGAGTTTGTCGGGTTCGGATTCACCGTCACAATACGCTTCTTCCTGTAATTTTACGCTTTTAGTTGATTTTAAAACATATTCGAGGTGGTACTAAATTTCTAAGTGAAATAACGATTCACGATGAAAAAAAAGGGTCCCGAACATATGCTGCATCGCCCGCACCGCTTCGCCACGCTTGGCACCGGCGCAGCCCACCCCACCGCCTGAACTCGCCTCGCACCGGAGGCGAGCACCACCATCCTCGCCGCTCCCTCCCCTCCCCCAGCCCGATCTAGATGCCTAACCTGCCCCTTCCTCCCATCTCTGAATCCTTCTGGCCGGATCAAGGCGAGGAGACCCATGCTCCTCTCATCTGGTTGGATCCCCTCCTCCGGTAGGATCTCCTCTCCGAGCTGGATGTTGAGCATGAGATCCGTGCTCTATGGATCACCTCCCCTCATGCGGTCACCCCATGTGGCGACCCTGCAACCTGAAACCACCAACGCTGCCTCCTTCGACCACGTGAAGAAATCTAGATGCAGCTGATCGGACATCATGGATGAGGACGGCACAACCTCCCCCACATGCCGGTTTACCAAATTAAGCTTTCTATTTTCTTCTAATATTTGGTTCTGCAGATTAGTTTTGTCGATGACGGCAAGTTGTTTGATGAAAACCCAACCTGACTACACACTTGCTATGTATATTTTTTATATGTCCACAAGGTATTTGATGACAATCCAAACAGGTATTTGATTATTCTCATATGTCTCTCAATTTTATGACTAGATTAGTTCATCTAACTAATCATGTTTAGGTTTTTTAGGCACTGTAGTACAAGCATGTAGGATACAGATGCATTCTATAGTGTTTTTCATGATGGATGTACTAATGAACATGACTGCCTGTGTCTAAATACTAAGATCCAACTTACATACAGGTGTGGAAATAGTAACCCTCTTTCCCATGTTTTTGTCTTCTTTACCGCTTCAAAATTGTTTCTACTTTCTGCAGTCCTACCCATGCCAATTTGTTGGAGCAGAGATCATCTGGCTTAACCAAGTCTAAGTCAGAGGGACGTCCATCCATGTCACATCGGGTGACAATGAAATCTAGAGAGGCTCTATCGCTCAGGTCGCCATGAAACCAGCGGCCCATCCGACTCAGTGTGACACAAGTGAAGGAAACAACATGCAAGGTGTACAGAAATAGCGTGTGATCAATCAGAACGATACCGCCGTGGCCGGATGGTACGCGTTGCTCTGCTCGTGACCTCACGTAAATATCAATACTCCGCCTTTCTAATGTCATCTTCCACATGATTAAAAACATTGGAATTGATTGAACTCCCACCATCTGATTTCGTTGGAACTTGATCAATTTCCCTTTTTCTCATGGAAAAAGCATCTGAATGAACTTGATCAAATATCCTTTTTTATTATATAAGTAGCAACTGAGATGTAATCATGGAAGAAAGAGGCACCACACACATTCAGATTCCAATAACTACATATATATTATTATTCCAAGTACATTCACTTTGGCACCAGTTAACGTTTTGTCATCCAGAGCAACAATTCAAGTTTTGTGCTATTCAGTCATGTTCAATTATATACATTCACGAGTTGCTTATCAGTCATCAATCATGTACAATTCCGGATAATTTGGCATTTAGTTCAGTTATGGGCAGTAGTTACCATTTAACTGTTCTGGGTTCCATTAGTTCAATTGTGGGCAATAGTGGCCATTTAATTTTGTTCAAGTTCAGTTCTAGGTGCCAGCAATAGTTGTCATTTATTTAGTTCAAGTTTAGTTTTGGGTGCCATTTAGTTCAGTTCGGTCAGAAACAACAATTGACATTCAGTTCATTTCATAATTCTGCATATGTACTTCTGTCCAATTCTGCAGTTACACAAAGCTTACTGGAACACTCATTTAGTCATAACATTCAAGCAAACACTAAAACAATTTACCACTAAATCTGTTTTTTATAGATGTACAAGTAGCAGCTGCAATTCCTATTCAGTCATAACAATAATATTTAGTGATCTCAGTTTTCATGCCATACTAAATTCAGCTAACGTCAGTGACTTAGTTGTACGCTTCCTGCACTTTCAACTTTATAAAATGGTTGTTTGCGGTCAGCAACTCATTAGACGGCAACGACATCGACATGATTGGCACACTTGAATACAAACCACAGGACGTCAACAACGCAGGGCCGATGGAACCTCGTCCTCCGGTGCTACCATTGCTTCTCCTCGTGACCATGTGGTCTACGGTGACAGCCTTGGCTGGCGGCTAATGCCATGAGGCCTCGGAGCCGGACTTGTGCTCCTCCTCTTGGGAGGTCGTCGCCAGTGCGTCGGCCCTGAAGCCGGTTGTAAGACGTGTCTTCTGTGCGCTAGGGAGTGGCATCGCAGAGGATGAGACCCACACTGGTTGAGAGCGGCCTTGATGGTGTGGTGTAGTTGACCACGACTATGGGGATGGGCGTGCCGGACGCGTGAATGGAAACGGCGAGTCCATGCCGGGCCCTCCTTTGGTGAGTGGACAACGACGAGAGTGTAGGGGAATTCAAGAAAGGAGGGCTTTTTCAGAGCTGGAGTGCCACTTTCCCTCTCCCTTCCGTTGGACTGGGTTGCATCATGCTTTTGGGCCGATCCTGCTCTGTGTTTCCACGGGCTCCACCTGCTTACGCCGGATGTGCAAAGAATGTGCTACACACATCCAATAATTTGGATGCAAGCAACATGAGTCTTCTCCTTTTCAATTTCTTCCCTGCTTTGATGCTGATTATCCCCTTCTATATGCACTCGCTAGGTGCTTGGTACTACAACTTCTACATCTTGATGACTTGTGACAATAAAGGTGAGGCGCTTTGTATCTTGATGACAACTCTATAATGGATGTCTTGCTTTCAGGCATATGCAATTCGGCCACTTTGATTGCCGACTGTCTTCGACAACGACGATGCTCTACCTCAGCATGGTCTAACTCTACGTCGGCCAGGTGTGGTGTCACGACGAAGCACGCAAGGTACATTTGTGTGTGTGTGTGTGTGCGTGTGCTAATATAGATTGACTACAGATAAGTACATCGGTCCCATCAGACTGGCCACCATGTAAATCAGCAGCGGCCATCAGTACAAGAATTCTCTTAAATACTAAAAATATTATCCTACTTATTTTAACTCAAAATTAAGCTACTATTGTTTTTAAAATATTAGAATCACTTGACTTTGAAAACTATATTCTGGTTGTTAAGGTGACTTGCATATACTTAATGCTTTAGTTTAATCTTTTAAACTGAAAGTTTAAAATATATATTTTAGAGTTTATATGGTGGAGAAATTATTTGATAAAAAAATATTATGGATTTTTAAATGACTTTGACATTAATTTTAAATCCATATTGGTAAAAGCCACTTAAAATCAAAAATAAATGCATCATAATTTAGATTATAACTATGTATTATTTGGAACAAACATTAGGAGCCACCGAAACTAGCCGAAGAGATTTGAGGAAGAGCTCGCAAGGTTAATACGCCGGCGGGGTCGGCTGATAGACGATGCACACACTTCGACAAGGCCGAGCGAGAGGCTAAGCTTACTCGTGTGAAATGCTTCGAAGGCCATGGGCGGCACGTGGCATTATGAATGGGCGAGTGTTGAAATAGAGGGCATGAGCTTGTGGGGATCTTGAGTCATGCTTCCCGTGGGAAGGACATCTAATATATTTTTTCTTCACATGTTGCGACGTACGGTTTTTCCAGTGTAAAGGATATACGTGATTGGCAGACTAATCCATGCACCACTACTGTTCCATCAAATCAAGTACGCCATAGTGGATTCTTCACGTCCACAATTCATGCTCCGAAAAGCAATAATCAGTTTAAACTTATTATCGATGGTTATTAGAAATGGGTATAAGAAATGGTGAGTAATGGTATGCGGAGTAGGTTTTATGATTTTGTTTTCTGTCCATTGCAATACACGAGCATTTCTACTATGTAACGAAAAAAGGGAAAGAGGAACATAGGCTACTGTTGCATTCTCAGCAAGCTTTATCTTATTCATTGTCGACGCTTCAAAGGTAACCTATGTTGTCCACATAGATATCGATGGGTAGATTCAAAAATGCACCGGTTTAAATACACATTGTTCTTCTCAAATCTTTGAAAAAAAGAAAAACCTTGGAAACCCCTGTTTTTGTATTTCATTTGTGTATCTGAGCTTACTTTCGTACTATAGGATACTTGCCATGTTCCAATTATTCTGCTAGCCAATTTTATTTTGACAATACTCAGTTTGATGCTTCTGCAAGATTAGAATAAAAAATGGGTCTATCATGCTCGAGTTAGGAGTGTCTGTAGATTAAAAAAACGTGCAGGTTATACATATGCCCAACACCCTTATTTATCTTCATGCACGCATGTATGTGTGATACGTCCAAAACGTATCTATAATTTCTGCTTGCTCCATGCTTCTTTTGTGTGATATTGCTATGATATTGATGCACTTCCATACACTTTTGATCATATTTGGACTAACCTATTAACTCAGTGCACCACAGTGCCAGTTCCTGTTTTCTGCTGTTTTTCTATTTCAGGTTTCCTCCATATTAAAAGTGCTCCAAAAATTCCGAGAAAAATACAGGAAAAATCAGCGTACAGGAAGCTTCGCGAAGAACCAAAGCGGGGCCAGAGGGGAGCCAGGGGAGGCCCAGGCGGCCACCTGGCGCGGCCCCACCCTGGCCGCGCCAGGGGGGCGCCTGGGGCCCCTGCTCCGCCTCTGGTTGCCCCCCTTCGCATATATATTCCTCTCGTCCCGAAACCCTCGAGGACAGAACCCTTTTTCGCGATCTCGCCTCTGTTCCGCCGCCGCAGCGCTTCCAAGATCGGGAGCATCAGGAGAACTCTTCCCGGCACCCTGTCGAAGGGGAGAACCACCACCGGGAGCTTCTCCACCACCATGGACGCTTCCCGGATGAGTCGTGAGTAGTCCACTTTGGACCATGGGTCCATGATCAGTAGCTATGTGATGTTCTCCTCCCCTTTTTGCTCTTCATGGTTTAGACCTCGTGAGCTGCCCTACATGATCGAGGCACATATGTAATCTTTCTGCTGTTGCTTTGCTGAGTTTGTTGGGATCTGATGGATTATGAGACTATGTTCAAATTATGTTTGAGTAATATATTTGATTCACCTCTTTTATATCTTTGTTCTTGAGTAATTTTTGCATGTTCTCCGTTGCTGTTTATTGCTTTGGCCAAGTAGTAGGTAGTAACTCTAAGAGGGAGCGTTATGCTTGATTGTGGGTTCATGCCCCCTGATGACTAGCTTGAGTGACAGAAACATGAGTCTAGGGGGTGTGTTGTTGCCACAAGGGGGAAAACAACGGTGCTTGTACTTGCGGGTGCAAGGATTGTTTACTTTACGCAAAGTTCTTTTAATGCAGTTGTCTGTTGCTTTGAGTTTACACTTTGGGTGGGATTCACAACTTAATACCAGCGAGATGTTCTGGATATATATCTCAAGGTGGATGATTAGTTGTAGATGCAGATGGATTTCGGTCTATTTGCCTTGGCGTACCGCCCATGCTTTTGAGCCTCTACCTTTCTTTGCAGCATAGTTAGCATTGGTTTACGCACATAATCCTGTCAATTGCCCAGCTGTAATTTGTTTACCTCGCTTTGCTGTTCTATCGTCTTTTGGGAGAAAGACATCACTAGTGAACATCATGGGACCCCGGTCCATATTACCACTGCTGATCACAACTTCTATTTACTTCCTGTTTTTATTTCCTAGTTGCAGTCATAGCTATCATTATTATCTCTTGTGTTTGATCCTTTGTAAACAACAAGGCCGGAGGGATTGACAACCTCTCTGTACTCGTTGGGAGCAAAGTTATCTGTATCTGTGTGCAGGTCCTGTCAACCGCTAAGTTTCTGACGCCGTTGACACCTACTTGTCGACCCTCGGAGTCTCACGGGATTCTATCCTTGGTATCTTTGCCAAGGGAAATTTGCCGCTACGCTACATCTCAATCTTCCACTTGGGGTAACCAACGAGGGGCGAGAAGCCATCAAGCAAGTTTCTAGCGCCGTTGCCGGGGACTCCACTCTTCAAGATAGGGGAGTTGCACGCTATCTTTTATCTTTGCTTTTTAGTCTTGTTAGTTTACCTTTCAGTTTTTGCTTTAGTGTCCCTTACCAAAAATCACAAAAATAGTTATCTTGCTTTTAGTTGGCATTATGTCTGGTCCTTTTGCCTTTGGTGAGGCAGAAGTGCTCACCTTTAAACAAAGAGGTGGTGAAAGTCTAAAAGATGCTTGGTATAGAATTAATGATTCTCAAAAAAGAGCCACCAAGAAGCAATCTACTACTATCCTGCTTAGAAATTTTTATGTTGGAATTACTTCTTGGAATAGGTTTATTCTAGATTCTGCTATCAATGGAAATTTCCTAGAAGCCCCAGTTTGGGAATCTCTTAGTATTATGAAAAATCTTGTTGGAAATCCCCCTGTAGTTAGCATTCAAGAGACATTACCCTAGCTCACATTATGAAAAAACTTGAAAAGATAGAGCTAGAGATGCCAAGCATTAATAAGATAAATGAGTTGGACCGTAAGATCCAAGGGAATTTGAATAGGCTTGATAGCTCCATGCATAAAATTCTCAAAACTTTGGAGACCATCAAATCCCATGACTTGGATTCTTCTAGGATAGACAAGATTGAGGAAATCTTTGACACTTTAGGAACTACTTTCTCCTCAATCAAAGCCAAAAAGGTAGAAACTCCGGCAAAGAAGGAACCTAAGTTCGTTTACGTTCCAAAGGCTCCTCGTTCCAAAAGTAATCCATCTATTGCAAAAGGGGTTGAAACTGTGAAGACTTTGGAAGAAATACCTCTCTTTGATAAATTTATAAATGAATCTCCCATTGACTTCCCACCTTTTGGTTTTCTCCCTAGAAGTATCTTTATTAGGCCTTTATTTGAAAGTCCTCTTAAGACTAGTTGTACTATTGAAGAGCTTTTTGATGATCTTGATGATGGTTCAATTGATACAACTTGATCTTTTTGCATCATGCCTAGCTTAAAGGCATAAAAGAAAGCGCTTTTGGGAGGCAGCCCACAACGAATTATGTTTTATTTTGCTTTTGTTGTGTCTTGATGTTTGTTACTACAGTAGCATCATCATTGTATCTTTTCTTTTCAGTTTTGTGCCAAGTTTAGCCTCTGATTGCAAGAAAGTTCAAAAGTTGTGACGTGCTGTCCAGAAAACAGATTCTGTCCTTGGACAGAAAAAATCGAATAAAATCACCAGATCATCTTTTTGATCTGAATTTTTTTGACAGCGTGCTCTATACAATTGGCTTTCGAGCGTCTGTTCTGAGTTTTTTGATTTGAGTTGTAGAAGTGCCCCGAAAAAATTATTTACTACCTGCTGGTCTGTTTTTCACAGATTCTGTCCTATTTTGCCGTTTCTTCGTTTTGCAAAGCTTGAGCTTGCTTTTTCTTTGCAAAAACCTTTTTGCATTCTCGAGAAACAGTAGCTCTTCAAGATTATCTTTATTTCCAGTAGGGAAAAATTATTTTATTGTGGGTACTAACCTCGCTAATCAGATTATGATGAGTTATGTATGAATGGAGTTTTCAAGTGTGCGAGGGAAGATAATAAAAGAAGATTCAGGAGGGTCAAACGCTCAAGCTTGGGGATGCCCCCGTGCACCCCCAAGAAATATTCAAGAAGACTCAAGCGTCTAAGCTTGGGGATGCCCCCATGCATCCCCTTCTCCATCAATAATTATCAGTTCATCTTTCGTTCCACTATATTTTTATCACTTCATGCGTTATGTGCTATGCTTGGAGCGTCTTGCTCTTAGTTTCCTTTTTAGTTTTCTTTAGCTCTGCCTGCTGTTCATAACAAGTTAGAACCCAACTTTCTTTGTGTGGGAGAGAAACACGCTCCACTTCAACCTAGAACACAACATAGGATTTTCATGCTTATCTTTGCTGTGTGTGTTCTTTGTCTTTCCATAGCTGCTGTCATGTTTAGCTCTTAGTTTTCATGCTTTTCTTTTTAAAGATCTTTTGTTTAGTTGGTTGCTGAACTCTCTTGAGTTTTTATGTTTATCTTGTTAAGAGAGTTTGCCTGTTGCACTGAGTTGTGTGTCTTAACTTAAAGTAGGTAATTGAGGTTGCTATTTAATTTTAGTAGTAACTTGCAATAGTTTTGATGTATTGCCATGAGTAATGTCTGAACTTTTGGTGTCAAGAGCTTTAGCCTATTAGTGATAGATGTCATATTTTGGGCAATCCGTGTTTATTTTAGAAAACCTACAAAATAGTTGAGAACTTTTGCTACTAGATGGATCACTAATCTTTGGAGGGATCGAATATTAGAGTACACTCACGTACCATGAGTCGAGGATGCGCAAGGATAACCAAACCACCATACACTCCTCCTCGGAGTACTTGTCTCTTTGTGAGCCTCCTAATTAGATTGAGAGTTACCGATAATAAGTGCATGAGTTCTTCGGACTAATGTGAGTATTCGAAAGTTGATACTTCCACCTAGCCATATTTTTCTAGCCTCTTCGGTACCGTGCATTGCCCTTTCTCACCTCGAGAGTTGGCGCATACTTCGCCGGTGCATCCAAATCCTTGGCACGATACGCTCTGTCATCATAAGCCTCATTATATCCTTCCTCAAAACAGCCACCATACCTACCTATCAAGGCATTTCCATAGCCTTTCCGAGATACATTGCCATGCAACATCCATCTTCTCATGACTTGATCTTCATGTCATACATGCTTTTTGCTTGATCGATGAGCCGCATGCTAGTTGGGCCTTGCCCTAATCATTGCTACATGACGCGTTAGTATCATTGCATATCCTGCTACACTGGCAGAGGCATACATTTGCATACATCATGATAGTTTCATTTTCTTCATGTTGAGTACTTTTGTAAAGTGTGAAAGATCTTTTATACTTCTTGTAATATATAGAGTGTTGCCCCTAAAGTGAGGAAAAGATCCGAAAGAGGACAAAATCAAAAGATCCCAAAGAGGACAAAATCAAAAGATCCCAAAGAGGACAAATGAGAGTTAAATAGAAAGAGCCATTGAGGCCACAAAAAAATAAAAATAAAATAGAAAAAAGAGAAAAATAAATAAAAAGAGAGAAGGGGGCACACTACTATTTCTTTTGAGAGATCCACACTCGTACTCCATCTTATACCTTGTACTCCATAGAGATTATCATTCATGCATATAGCTATGTGGGAACCTTCACACTATAGAACTTGGCTTGTATATTCCAATGATGAGCCTCCTCAAAAGAGCTCTAGGTCTTCTTGAGCAAGCAAGTTGGATGCACCCCCACTAGTTCCATTGGAGAGCTTACCTTAGCTCATATGTGCATCCATTGCATGGCAATCCCTACTCCTCACATCATATCTATCATTTGGCTTTCTCTCGCCTATGATTGTCCTCATTGATGTGAGCCTTTCACACCTTTTTTTGTCTCCCCCTTCATCATTTTTCTCTCTTTGCCATCCTAAGTGTCAACTTTCTTGCTTACGCTCATCCATTGCATGAGTGCTCAAAATATCGAAAGGGAGTGGATCATTTTGACTTGTACCTGGCTGGTGGTCTGGGGATGAGTCAAGATAAGATTCCAAAGAAGACCAAGTGTGAAACTTTAGTAGATTAAGTTCTCAACAATACAAAAACTATGTTTTACTCTCTCGTATATCCCTATCCCCTTTCTTGCACGCAAACACCATTTGGAGACATTCGAGTCACGGACAGCGAGAGCTCTTGCACCTTTATATTCTTATGTTGCTTGTTACAATGCTAATATAGACTCTTGCTTGTTATGACTTGAATTGAATTGCATGCCTTGATTGTTTTACTTAAAAAGTTCTTATATGGTTGGTAGCATGTCACCACAGAAATTATGCTTGCTATCATTTACCTACTCGAGGACGAGCAGGAATTAAGCTTGGGGATGTTGATACGTCCAAAACGTATCTATAATTTCTGCTTGCTCCATGCTTCTTTTGTGTGATATTGCTATGATATTGATGCACTTCCATACACTTTTGATCATATTTGGACTAACCTATTAACTCAGTGCACCACAGTGCCAGTTCCTGTTTTCTACTGTTTTTCTATTTCAGGTTTCCCCCATATTAAAAGTGCTCCAAAAATTCCGGGAAAAATACAGGAAAAATCAGCGTACAGGAAGCTTCGCGAAGAACCAAAGCGAGGCCAGAGTGAGCCAGGGGAGGCCCAGGCAGCCACCTGGCGCGGCCCCACCCCTGGCCGTGCCAGGGGGGCGCCTGGGGCCCCTGCTCCGCCTCTAGTTGCCCCCCTTCGGATATATATTCCTCTCGTCCCGAAACCCTCGAGGACATAACCCTTTTTCGCGATCTCGCCTCTGTTCTGCCGCCGCAGCGCTTCCAAGATCGAGAGCATCAGGAGAACTCTTCCCGGCACCCTGCCGGAGGGGAGAACCACCACCGGGAGCTTCTCCACCACCATGGACGCTTCCCGGATGAGTCGTGAGTAGTCCACCTTGGACCATGGGTCCATGATCAGTAGCTATGTGATGTTCTCCTCCCCTCTTTGCTCTTCATGGTTTAGACCTCGTGAGCTGCCCTACATGATCGAGGCACATATGTAATCTTTCTGCTGTTGCTTTGCTGAGTTTGCTGGGATCTGATGGATTATGAGACTATGTTCAGATTGTGTTTGAGTAATATCTTTGATTCACCTCTTTTATATTTATGTTTTTGAGTAATTCTTGCATGTTCTCCGTTGCTGTTTATTGCTTTGGCCAAGTAGTAGGTAGTAACTCTAAGAGGGAGCGTTATGCTTGATTATGGGTTCATGCCCCCTGATGACTAGCTTGAGTGACAGAAACATGAGTCTAGGGGATGTGTTGTTGCCACAAGGGGGAAAACAACGATGCTTGTACTTGTGGGTGCAAGGATTGTTTACTTTACGCAAAGTTCTTTTAATGCAGTTGTCTGTTGCTTTGAGTTTACACTTTGGGTGGGATTCGCAACTTAATACCAGCGAGATGTTCTGGATAGATATCTCAAGGTGGATGATTAGTAGTAGATGCAGATGGATTTCGGTCTACTTGTCTTGGCGTACCGCCCATGCTTTTGAGCCTCTACCTTTCTTTGCAGCATAGTTAGCATTGGTTTGCGCACATAATCCTGTCAATTGCCCAGCTGTAATTTTTTTACCTCGCTTTGCTGTTCTATCGTCTTTTGCGAGAGAGACATCACTAGTGAACATCATGGGACCCTGGTCCATATTACCACCGCTGATCACACCTTCTATTTACTTCCTGTTTTTATTTCCTAGTTGCAGTCATAGCTATCATTATTATCTCTTGTGTTTGATCCTTTGTAAACAACAAGGCCGGAGGGATTGACAACCTCTCTGTACTCGTTGGGAGCAAAGTTATCCGTATTTGTGTGCAGGTCCTGTCAACCGCTAAGTTTCTGGCGCCGTTGACACCTACTTGTCGACCCTTGGAGTCTCACGGGATTCGATCCTTGGTATCTTTGCCAAGGGAAATTTGCCGCTACGCTACATCTCAACCTTCCACTTGGGGTAACCAACGAGGGGCGAGAAGCCATCAATGTGCTTTCCAGGTGATGTGCCCAACATTTTATTTATGCTGGGTAATTTGAGGTGTGCCTGTTGGTTATGTCATTTATCTTTTTTCTGTCAAGCAATTGTTTTGTATTGCTGTGAGGCCTGAATCAATTTTTTTGTATACACCGAGATGAAGCAGAAAGTTATGACGATCAGATCAAATACCAAAAGTTGTCACTCGGATATACAATGATATTAAATGGTGTGATACCTTGACAGCTCTCAGTGGTATGTTGTCTGTTCAATTCTGGAAACAAGATTTGTTGTAGGTTGACCTGTTGATAGTTTTCAATGCTATGTTGTTTGTAATTCATAATTGTAAATAATGGGAAGCACACAGTGATATACACATTGTATGCATTGTGAAAGAAAATATTTTTGTAATTGTTCTTGTGTTTAACAAGAATTGGTAGAAACAATTTTGTTTTAATTTTAATGAATACCGTCTGTGTAAACTAAGTCATATTGTCGCACTATCATTTTCTTTGTTTTTGTTTTATTGTTTGCCTTTTTTTGTCCCGTTGCAACGCACGAGCCCTTTTGCTAGTATATAATAACAAATCCTCCCTTGGACCAGAGACCGAGTTAAAATATATATTTTTCTTAACGAAAATGTCATGAACAAAATAATGTATTTCTTATAAAAACATGAAAAATGACATGCTGCTTTGTCAAAATTGCCATGGACCAAAAAACAAATGCCATCATGTAATATTTTTACTTGAGTTAGCAGTTTTTCTATATAGAAAAATGCCATGAACCCCAACAAAATTATTTCTTATAAATACACATAGAAAATATAAAAAAATGGAAAATTACATGCTCTTAATTTATGAAAAATGTCGTCTCTAACATCAAAAAATAATTTTGGATGTTTAAAAAAACTTGTCGTGGTCCTACAATTTGAGCTGCAATGTAAACACAACAGAAAGAAAATATGTCATCTCTTAATAAACAAAAAATACCATCTAAAAATAACAAATGTCATATCTTAATAGAAAAATACCATCTAAAAATAACAATTGTCCTCTCTTAATAATAATAATAATAAAATATCATCTCTTGATAAACAAAAAAATGTCATCTAAAAATAACAAATGGCATCTCGTAATGATAAAATGCCATCTCTTATTCTTAATAACACTCTCTATATGTCCCACAATATAAGATCATTTTCCGAGCCATGTTAGCTTTAAATCCGCTTTTATATTATGGGACAAACTGAGTAATAGATGCCATCCCTTGATATAAATATGCCATTTCTTAATAATAAGGAATGTCATCTCTTAATAATAAAAATGACATCCCTTAATATAAAAATGTCATTTCTTAATAATAAAGAATGCCAAGTCTTAATAATAAAAACATCATCTCTTAATATTAAAATGTCATCTCTTGATAATAAACAAATTCCATCTGTTAATAACAAAAATGCCATCTCTTAATACAAACATGACATCTCTTATAATAATAATAATAATAATAATAATAATAATAATAATAATAATAATAATAATAATAATAATAATAATAATAATAATAATAATATGTCATCTCTTAATATAAAACATGCAATCTCTTAATAAAAAATGTAATCTCTTAATAAATAATGCCATCTCTTAAATAAATAAAAATGATCATCTCTTATAATAAATTAAAAAAATCCATGTGACATAGTTTGAAAATTTATAAACTGCCATGTTGATTTTCCATAGAGAAAATGCCATCTGGTGCAAAAAAGATAAAAAGGGACCAGACACAAAATGCCATGATGTCTTTTTTTTTTGCATGAGCTGGTCCATCGTGCACCCCTAGCATCTTCCATGCGCCAAGATTTTTGTGTCTAGTCCCTTTTTATTTGCATGGATCTTGGCGCTCGCCAGGGGTCCCCCCCCCCTAGTGAACGTTCACTAGATAGTATTTTTGTTCTTTTTATTGAAACACACCCCTAGCCTTTCCACCGAAAGTTTTATAATTCTTAAAAAAATGTTTGATAAATTAAGCGCCTGAGTAGGACGATGCTACAAGAAAATCTGGTGGAGAATCCAAGCGATACTTACGTGCAAATTGTTCCTCTCACCAAGGTATAGGGGTGAAAGACTACTCAACCCTTAGAAGCAAACCATTGCTTCGGAATTGGAGTATTGATTAATAGGGACAATCACGGCATTTGTATTTCATACTCAAAGGTGAATTTTTTAGTTTATGAAAGACGGCCAACTATGAAAACAGTTGCCAAGGATGTTTTCATTAGTTAAGAATGGGAGTTGAGGGCTCAAAGATGATTAGATATTGTCAACCGGGGATTGACAGATGTTGCTTATGGAAATCTGTCGACGCTTTAGAAACAAATTAAAGTCCTTGGGTTCCTTGAGAGCATGGTTGCAAGGCTGAAACTTGAAGAAAAATTAGCGGAAGGGCATCAGAGCCCGTGGCTTTGGTTGTCCGCCTGGGTTGGCTCAATAGGGCTTTGAGCCGAGTGGTTGTAGGAGAAAATAAAACAGAGAGAGCTGGAACGGTTGGGTTGTGTGGTGATTTGGGCCATGATTGTGCCTCGGGCCTGTTGCTACTGCTGCGATGCGCCCCTGTGCGGCGGGTGCTCCAAAGCGCCACACTTTGCGGCAAATGGACGCTCCTTCGCATAGGATATGCATCGATTGGGCCAGTTCATTGTGGATGCATGTGGGTGCATGTACCAGATGTGATGGGAAGCTTTCGTTGGTACAGTAGCGTAACAGGAAAAAATCTCGAAAAAAGCAGCACGTTGTAGAGAGAGCTCTCAATAATAAAGTGTTGTCGATAGCCATGGGAGCTGATGATTGTAAGTGACTGATTCAGAACGTTAATATCTAAGAACTATCCATAGTGCCATAACTCAACACTTTTTGATTATATTCAAACAATTCTTGAAAACTTTAAAGAAATTTTTAAAAAGTAAGTAATGTTCCCAAGTCCGAACATTTTTCCAACAACACAAAAAATTTGTAATTCATTTTTTAAATGGATATTTATGAAATTGATAACAATTTTGAACATGTATTTTTTCAATTGTGAACCGTTTTTTGAACTTGCAACATCTATTTTACCACGCGAACAAAATTTTAAACTTTTTGAATGAACGTGAACAAATTTTGGAAAAGGTTATAATTTCTTGAATTTTTGAAAAATAAATCTAAACAAATTTGGAAACCTGGACATTTTTTAAATTCTCAAATGTTTTTGAATCTGTGAACAAATGTTGAAAAAAATAAACATTTTTTTGGAATTCAAAACAAATTGAAACCACGAACATTTTTGGAAAACTCCCGAACATATTTTGAATTTGTGAAAAAACTTCAAAAATGGGAAAAAATAATCTTGAACTTTTTTTAAATGATTTTTTGCTTCTAAATTTGTAAACATTTTTTTAAAGAAACTTTTTCGAAATTTAGAATTAAATTTTTGTCTAAATTTATTTTTGAAAAACAAAAAGGAATAGTATACTAAAAGAAACAAAAAAAGAAGAATAAAAGTTGAAAAGCAAGAAAGAAGAAAGAAACAGAAAAAAAAATGAAAAGAGGAATCTGAAAAGCCGAAACCGGGATCCTGTAGCACAATTATCCTGTCGGAAGTGCACCGGCCCATATCGTGTTTTTTAAAAAAAAACCGGGCATAACCCCTTTCCATTACTTAGCATAACGAAGTACATAAGTTTCAACCAACAATTCTAAAGGAGGCTAGAAAGGGGAAAGCGAGTTCGACGCATCTTTGAGAAACCCACTGCAAGCACTCGTCATCTAGCAGCTTACCGTGGGGCAAAAACCCAAAGACACCAGAGAATTACTAACCTACAAAGTACCAATATTCGGACCACACGCCGGGATAGAGTTTACTTAGGGGGAGTAAGGATCCCAAAAGGCTCACACGGGAGCAAAAACAAAAGGCTAGCACAGGAGCAAAATGACGGCATTAACGCTATCAGGGAGAAAATCTAACTATAGGACCAGCACATCAGGTTCCAGTGTAGTAGAAAGAATTCCATGAGTCCTTCACCATGCTCCCTAGCGCTACGCATATCCTCATCACGGCCGAGGCGTTGGTCCTCAACATTTTAGCTCCACGCTCCATTGCCTCATGATCAGCTCTAGTCATCAAACCTGCCCAGTAAGTTATATAGCTACAAGCGGAGAATACAACATCGAAATGCGTTCTTAGTTTTTTCTGTTGAAAGGTAACTTGGTTACGTCCGTTCTACATAGACCAGCATATGGCAGCCAACCCAAATGTGTAGAATCTTGCACCATCAGGAAGGAAAACATAGCACCAAGAGAAATATTGCCAACTGTTATTTGGACATAGTTCTGTGCCCAGGACACAACCCATCGCCCTCCAGGTCACTCTAGCTACAAGACAAGTAAAAAACAAGTGTTGAGATGGTTCCCTTTTTTCTGCAAAATGAGCACTTGGGGTTGCGAGCCCAGTTTCTCCTGTTCATGACATCTCTTGTCAGGAGAGCATCCTAGAAGAGCTGCCACAAGAAAGCTTGAATTTTAAGGGGATTTTTTGTTTTCCAGGTACACTTATAGTTGCACCCAGCTATATTTCTTTCTAAATATTCATACACTGATCTAGTCATGGATTTTTCTTCTTCTTCCCCATGGTCCAGATTACTTGATTTGGGTCCCAGAGAGATGCCAAGATGCAACTACACCTCGAAGCTCCTCCTACTACTCCAACAAAGGAGAGTGGAGTCGCCTGCGAAAGAAATCATCATCCACTCCATTTTTTTAATTTGGCCACCGTAATCTCTTGGTCATTACAAATGCAATATAGAACATGATATTTAGAGCACAAAGTAGAAATATTATTCAAGGAATCATTCCACACTCTAGAAAGGATACCGGAATTCAGCACCACTCCCCTTCCAGTTAAGTAGCAATCTTTCACTTTCATGATAGCTTTCCAAATAGGAGAATCACTAAACTTACACTTCGTCAAGGTTATAGTATCTCTTTTTAGATATTTATCATGGATTACTTCTTGCCACAAGCCTTGTTTTGTTTCAAGTTTCCACCAACATTTAGTAAGCAAGCTAATGTTTTGCCCCTTGAGGTCTTTCACCCCCAGTCCCCCTTTATTCTTAGATCTACAAATTCTGCTCTACTTCACCAGATGATATATCTTGCACCCTTCATGCTCTTGCCAGAAGAAATGCTTCCGATGTTTGTCCAGTTTATCAATGATAATTTTAGGTAGCAAAAACATGGGCGTATAAAAACATATGATACTAGTAAGTGAGGAGTATAAGTCTTCCACCAGAGTGTTGGAAATATGCCCTAGAGGCAATAATAAAATGGTTATTATTATATTTCCTTGTTCATGATAATTGTCTATTGTTCATACTTCAATTGTATTATCCGGAAACAGTAATACATGTGTGAATACATAGACCACAACATGTCCCTAGTGAGCCTCTAGTTGACTAGCTCGTTGATCAATAGATGGTTACGGTTTCCTGATACGTCCAAAACATATCTATAATTTCTGCTTGCTCCATGCCATTTTTGGGTGATATTGCTATGATATTCATACACTTCCATACACTTTTGATCATATTTGGACTAACTTACTAATCCAGTGCACCCCAGTGCCAGTTTCTGTTTTCGGTTGTTTTTGTATTTCAGGTTTTCACGTTTCGAGAACTGCCCAGAAAAATCCAGAAAATTTATATAAAAAATCAGCGTACCGGAAACAACACTGCGTCCGAAGGGCAGCCTGGGGGGGGGGGCACAGGGGCTCCAGGCGCCCTGTGGGCGCGCCCCCCCTGGGCCGCGCCGGGGGGGCGCCTGGGCCCCCCGAGGCTCCCCCGGTGCCCTACTTTGGCATATATTTAAAGGGTTCCCCGTAACCCTCAGAAGAGGACTTCTTTTCGCGATCCCATCTCTGTTCCGCCGCCGCCGCCGCTTCCAAGATCGGGAGCACCAGGAGAACTCTTCCCGGCACCCTGCCGGAGGGGAGGATCACCACCGGGAGCTTCTCCACCACCATGGACGCCTCCCGGATGACTCGTGAGTAGTCTCCCTTGGACCATGAGTCCATGACCAGTAGCTATGTGATGTTCTCCTCCCGTTCTTGTGCTTCACTAATTAGTCCTCGTGAGCTGCCCTACATGATCGAGGCACCTACGTAATCCTTATGCTGTTGCTATGTTGAGTTTGCTGGGATCCGATGGATTATGAGATTATGTTCAGATTGATCTTGAGTAATATATTTGATTCACCTCTTTTATATTTTAGTTCATAAGTAATTCTTGCATGTTCTCCGTTGTTATTTATTGCTTTGGCCGAGTAATAGGTAGTGACTCCAAGAGGGAACGTTATGCTCGATTGTGGGTTCATGCCCCTCGATGACTAGCTTGAGTGACAGAAACATGAGTCTAGGGGATGTGCTGTTGCCACAAGGGGGAAAACAACGGTGCTTGTGCCCGCGGGTGCAAGGATTGTTTACTTTACGCAAAGTTCTTTTAATGTAGTTGTCTGTTGCATTGAGTTTACACTATGGGTGGGACTCGCAACTTAATACCAGCGAGATGTTCTGGATAGATATGTCAAGGTGGATGATTAGTAGTAGATATTGATGGATTTCGGTCTACTTACTTTGGCGTACCGCCCATGCTTTGAACCTCAACCTTTCTTGCAATGTAGTCAGCATTGGTTTGCGTTCGTGGTCCTGTCAATTGCCCAGCTGTAATTTGTTTACCTCACATAGCTGTTTTATCGTCTTTTGGGAGAGAGACATCACTAGTGAACATCATGAGACTCCGGTCCATATTACCATCATTGATCACATCCACTATTTATTTCCCGTTATTATTTACTATTGCAAAGACTATCTTCCTTCGAGAATTTATTTTGATTGACTTGGCGTATGCTCATGCATATTTAAGACTGTAAAGAAGTCTCTCAAGCCTTGATGATCTTTTATTTCTGAGTAGCGATATAACTACCATGCTGATACGTCCAAAACGTATCTATAATTTCTGCTTGCTCCATGCCACTTTTGGGTGATATTGCTATGATATTCATACACTTCCATACACTTTTGATCATATTTGGACTAACTTACTAATCCAGTGCACCCCAGTGCCAGTTTCTGTTTTCGGCTGTTTTTGTATTTCAGGTTTTCACGTTTCGAGAACTGCCCAGAAAAATCCAGAAAAATTATATAAAAAATCAGCGATACGGAAACAACACTGCGTCCGAAGGGCAGCCTGGTGTGGGCCACAGGGGCTCCAGGCGCCCTGTGGGCGCCCCCCCCCTGGGCCGCGCCGGGGGGGCGCCTGGGCCCCCCGAGGCTCCCCCGGTGCCCTACTTTGGCATATATTTAAAGGGTTCCCCGAAACCCTCAGAACAGGACTTCTTTTCGTGATCCCATCTCTGTTCCGCCGCCGCCGCCGCTTCCAAGATCGGGAGCACCAGGAGAACTCTTCCCGGCACCCTGCCGGAGGGGAGGATCACCACCGGGAGCTTCTCCACCACCATGGACGCCTCCCGGATGACTCGTGAGTAGTCTCCCTTGGACCATGAGTCCATGACCAGTAGCTATGTGATGTTCTCCTCCCGTTCTTGTGCTTCACTAATTAGTCCTCGTGAGCTGCCCTACATGATCGATGCACCTATGTAATCCTTATGCTGTTGCTATGTTGAGTTTGCTGGGATCCGATGGATTATGAGATTATGTTCAGATTGATCTTGAGTAATATATTTGATTCACCTCTTTTATATTTTAGTTCATAAGTAATTCTTGCATGTTCTCCGTTGTTATTTATTGCTTTGGCCGAGTAGTAAGTAGTGACTCCAAGAGGGAACGTTATGCTCGATTGTGGGTTCATGCCCCTCGATGACTGGCTTGAGTGACAGAAACATGAGTCTAGGGGATGTGCTGTTGCCACAAGGGGGAAAACAACGGTGCTTGTGCCCGCGGGTGCAAGGATTGTTTACTTTACGCAAAGTTCTTTTAATGCAGTTGTCTGTTGCATTGAGTTTACACTATGGGTGGGACTCGCAACTTAATACCAACGAGATGTTCTGGATAGATATCTCAAGGTGGATGATTATTAGTAGATATTGATGGATTTCGGTCTACTTACTTTGGCGTACCGCCCATGCTTTGAACCTCAACCTTTCTTGCAATGTAGTCAGCATTGGTTTGCGTTCGTGGTCCTGTCAATTGCCCAGCTGTAATTTGTTTACCTCACATAGCTGTTTTATCGTCTTTTGGGAGAGAGACATCACTAGTGAACATCATGAGACTTCGGTCCATATTACCATCATTGATCACATTCACTATTTACTTTTCGCTATTTTATTTACTATTGCAAAACACTATCTATCACTACTATCATATTGCTTTTAACCCTTTGTGAACTACAAGGCCGGAGAGATTGACAACCTCTCTGTACTCGTTGGGAGCAAAGTTATTTGTATCTGTGTGCAGGTCCACGTTGATTGCTAATTGCGCCGTTAGCAATTGACACCTACCTGTTGAACCTAGGAGTCTCTGGGGATTCGATCCTTGGCATCTTTGCTAGGGGAAAACACTTCTACTTACTGCATCTTACACCTTCCACTTGGGGTAACCAACGAGGGGTTCGAGGCCCATCAAGGAGTATTTTCTGGCGCCGTTGCCGGGGACTCCACTCTTCAGGATAGGGGAGTTGCATGCTATCTTTTACCTTTGCTTTTTAGTCTTGTTAGTTTACCTTTCATTTTTGCTTTAGTTCCTTTTTATCGAAAATCACAAAAAAAAATTTATTTACCTTCCTGTTAGTAGTCCTATCTGTTTAGTTAAACATGTTAGGATTTGGTGCTTTGAGGGAATTGGAAGTTTTAGATTTCCATCAAAGGGATGGAGAAAATATGAAGAAGGCATGGGACAGAATTTCTGATGCACATAGGAGAATTATGCCTTGGATACCTATAAAAATTGTGCTTAGGAATTTTTACCATGGTCTTTTTAAATGGTGTAAACACTCCCTTGACATTATAGCTGAGGGAGATTTCTTAGAATGTGATGAAGCTAGAGCCCTTGAGATTATACATGGTCTATCTAGTTACTTTGTTTATGATCATAACTTTGATACTATCATAGATAGACTTGCTACTATTGAGAAAAGAATGGATGCTCTAGACTTAACGAAGGTAGAGAAACCCAAACCCAATAAGAGAGACATTTTGGAAATAGATAATGACTGGGAACCTCTTGTTAGGATTAGCATCTCTAATCAAGACTTCCTTGCTTATTGTGATATTGGATCTATGGTTTCTACTATGCCAAAAATTGTTCATGATTCTTTAAAATTTAACATGGATAGATTACCATCTTATCATGAACACACTAATGGAGATATTTCTGAAATCCAGGGAAAAATAAAAGACGTACCGGTTAAATTCCTTAAAGGGATTGCAATGATTGATTTCTTCATCGTGGAGCCAAACCAAGGAAATATAGTGCTTGGAAGGGACTTCCTCCGAGCAGTTAAAGGCTTCATCGATATAGGTAAGGGACAAATCCGCTTACGCGGGAAGGCAAAAGGTGTGTACCCCTTTCCTAGAAGGAACAAGAATGAACTTATCGACGATCCATTTGAAACGATTTATAACTCTGATTATTATGATGATTATTGATTCCTCTATGCATTATGCCTAGCTTAAAGGCATAAAAGAAAGCGCTTTTGGGAGGCAGCCCACATGAATAAAATTTTTGTTTTTGTTGTGTCTTGATGTTGTTTACTGCTGTAGCATCATCATTGTATCTTTACTTTTCATATTTGTGCCAAGTATAGCCTCTGATTGCTAGAAAGTTCAAAAGTTGTGAGGTGCTGTCCAGGAAACAGATTTTGTCCTTGGATAGAAAAATTCGTATAAAATCACCAGATCATATTTTTGGTCTTAATTTTTTCTACAGCGTTCTCTATATAATTGTCTTTCGTGCGTCAGTTCTGAGTTTTTTGATTTGAGTTGCAGAAGTATCCCGAACAGGTCAATTACTGCCTGCTGTTCTGTTTTCACAGATTCTGTCCTGTTTTGCCTTACCTTCACTTTGCAAATTAAGAACTTGCTTTTTCTTTGCAAAAACCTTTTGGCAAGCTTGAGAAACAGTATAACTTCAAGAATATCCTTATTTCCAGCAAGGTATAATTATTTTATTAAGGGTACTAACCTCGCTAATCAGATTATGATGAGTTATGTATGAAGGGAGTTTTCAAGTGTGCGAGGGAAGATGATAAAAAGATTCAGGAGTGTCAAGCGCTCAAGCTTGGGGATGCCCCCGTGCACCCCCAAGAAATATTCAAGGAGACTCAAGCGTCTAAGCTTGGGGATGCCCCCGTGCATCCCCTTCTCCATCAACATTATCAGTTCGTCTTTCGTTCCGCTATATTTTTATCACTTCATGCGTTATGTGCTATGCTTGGAGCGTCTTGCTTTTAGTTTTCTTTTTAGTTTTTCATAACGAGTCGGAACCCAGCATTCCTTTATGTGGGAGAGAAACACGCTCCATCTCTACCTAGAACATTACATAGAATTTTCATGTCTATCTATGATGTGTGTGTTCTTTGTTTTTAAATAGCTACTATCGTGCTTTGCTCTTAGTATTCATGCTTATCTTTTCAAGAGCTTTTATTTAGTTGGTTGCTTGAAATCTTTTTAATTACCATGCTCATCTTATTAAGAGAGTTTGCTTCCGTAGCATGGGTTAATGTGTCTATGATAAAGATGCTACTTGCATGATGGTGCTTAGTAGTTCAGGTTTTCTTTTGGTTAATCTCAAATAGCTGGGGGGTTCCCAGTGTGTTATTGGAGTACCAACTTGGTTTGTTTGCCTATGATGTGGTATGGTTTAGTAATATCTTCCTTCGAGAATTTATTTTGATTGACTTGGCGTATGCTCACGCATATTCAAGACTGTAAAGAAAGTCTGTCAAGCCTTGATGATCTTTTGTTTCTAAGTAGCGATATAACTGCCATGCCTGATTCAATATTGCTTTGTCGCTCTGCATGATTATGACCGTCATTGCTCTCTTAGTTGGTCGCTCCCAGTCTTTTGCTAACCTCGCCTGTACTAAGCAAATTAACCATGCAATACATAGCTCATGGGAAAGTAGCCTAAAAACTATTGTGGTAAAGAATATGTTGCCTATGTATGTTATTTCTTATGAGTTGCTTGCTGAGCGGTAACCATGTTTCTGGGGACGCCATCAACTGTCACACTTTTGTTGAATATCATGTGAGTTTCTATGCATGTTCGTCTTGTTTGAAGTAAGGGTGATTTACCGTGGGTTGAATTAATATGCATATTGTTAGAGAAGAACATTGGGCCGTCAACCAAAGCCATGCATCATGGTGGAAGTTTTAGCTTGGACCTTAATCCTCAATCTCTCATGAGAATATGCTTATGCATTAAAGAGGAGTCCATCATCTATTTTCTATGTTGTCCCGGTATGGATGTCCTCAAGTTGAGATCTATCAAAAACGAGAAATCAAATGGGATTTATCTCCTTGGACCTTTGTACAGGTGGCATAGAGGTACCCCTTTGTGACACTTGGTTAAAACATATGCAATGCAATGATAACCCATGGGGATCCGAGCTAATTAGGACAAGGAGCGGGCACTATTAGTATTCGATGCATGAGGCTTGCAACTTATAAGATGTTTTATGCATGACACATATGAAGTACTACTACCGTTGACACAATTGCTTCCATGTTTCAAAATAAAAAGCTCTAGCACTTCAAGCACCAACTATTGAGAGCATGATTGTCATTCTGAGTGTAATGTGCATTGTTCCAAAGTAGCATTGTCTTTTGCATGATTGTGATATCGTTTATTCTGAAACGATTGTATCTAGTCATCACTTAAACCTTGAAGGTGCCCTTGCATTTATGTTTTGCATCACTAAAGGGGGCAAGCTAGATATCACTTGATCATATTTGCACATCATGTTCATTGCAAATCTTTTTGATGTTTCAGTTTCATGTTGGAAAACTTTCAGTCATTTGTGATTTTCTCTTGAGACAACTTAATTACTTTAGAATCATTGTCTCAGTAAGCTTTTGTCATATGACTATGAGAAAGTCCTATATGGTTAATAGCATGTCACCACAGAAATTATTTTTGTTATCATTTACCTACTCGAGGACGAGCAGGAATTAAGCTTGGGGATGTTGATACGTCCAAAACGTATCTATAATTTCTGCTTGCTCCATGCCACTTTTGGGTGATATTGCTATGATATTCATACACTTCCATACACTTTTGATCATATTTGGACTAACTTACTAATCCAGTGCACCCTAGTGCCAGTTTCTGTTTTCGGCTGTTTTTGTATTTCAGGTTTTCACGTTTCGAGAACTATCCAGAAAAATCCAGAAAAATTATATAAAAAATCAGCGTACCGGAAATAACACTGCGTCCGAAGGGCAGCCTGGGGGGGGGGGGCACAGGGGCTCCAGGCGCCCTGTGGGCGCGCCCCCCTGGGCCGCGTCGGGGGGCGCCTGGGCCCCCCGAGGCTCCCCCGGTGCCCTACTTTGGCATATATTTAAAGGGTTCCCCGTAACCCTCAGAAGAGGACTTCTTTTCGTGATCCCATCTCTGTTCCGCCGCCGCCGCCGCTTCCAAGATCGGGAGCACCAGGAGAACTTTTCTCGGCACCCTGCCGGAGGGGAGGATCACCACCGGGAGCTTCTCCACCACCATGGACGCCTCCCGGATGACTCGTGAGTAGTCTCCCTTGGACCATGAGTCCATGACCAGTAGCTATGTGATGTTCTCCTCCCGTTCTTGTGCTTCACTAATTAGTCCTCGTGAGCTGCCCTACATGATCGAGGCACCTATGTAATCCTTATGATGTTGCTATATTGAGTTTGCTGGGATCCGATGGATTATGAGATTATGTTCAGATTGATCTTGAGTAATATATTTGATTCACCTCTTTTATATTTTAGTTCATAAGTAATTCTTGCATGTTCTCCGTTGTTATTTATTGCTTTGGCCGAGTAGTAAGTAGTGACTCCAAGAGGGAACGTTATGCTTGATTGTGGGTTCATGCCCCTCGATGACTGGCTTGAGTGACAGAAACATGAGTCTAGGGGATGTGCTGTTGCCACAAGGGGGAAAACAACGGTGCTTGTGCCCGCGGGTGCAAGGATTGTTTACTTTACGCAAAGTTCTTTTAATGCAGTTGTCTGTTGCATTGAGTTTACACTATGGGTGGGACTCGCAACTTAATACCAGCGAGATGTTCTGGATAGATATCTCACGGTGGATGATTAGTAGTAGATATTGATGGATTTCGGTCTACTTACATTGGCGTACCGCCCATGCTTTGAACCTCAACCTTTCTTGCAATGTAGCCAGCATTGGTTTGCATTCGTGGTCCTGTCAATTGCCCAGCTGTAATTTGTTTACCTCACATAGCTGTTTTATCGTCTTTTGGGAGAGAGACATCACTAGTGAACATCATGAGACTCCGGTCCATATTACCATCATTGATCACATTCACTATTTACTTTTCGCTATTTTATTTACTATTGCAAAACACTATCTATCACTACTATCATATTGCTTTTAACCCTTTGTGAACTACAAGGCCGGAGAGATTGACAACCTATCTGTACTCGTTGGGAGCAAAGTTATTTGTATCTGTGTGCAGGTCCACGTTGATTGCTAATTGCGCCGTTAGCAATTGACACCTACCTGTTGAACCTAGGAGTCTCTGGGGATTCGATCCTTGGCATCTTTGCTAGGGGAAAACACTTCTACTTACTGCATCTTACACCTTCCACTTGGGGTAACCGACGAGGGGTGCGAGGCCCATCATTTCCTGACCATGGACATTGGATGTCATTGATAACGGGATCACATCATTAGGAGAATGATGTGATGGACAATACCCAATCCTAAGCCTAGCACAAGATCGTGTACTTCGTACGCTAAAGCTTTTCCAATGTCAAATATCCTTTCCTTAGACCATGAGATTGTGCAACTCCCGGATACCGTAGGAGTACTTTGGGTGTGCCAAACGTCACAACATAACTGGGTGGCTATAAAGGTACACTACGGGTATCACCGAAAGTATCTGTTGGGTTGGCACGAATCGAGACTGGGATTTGTCACTCCGTATGATGGAGAGGTATCTCTGGGCCCACTCGGTAAGACATCATCATAATGAGCTCAATGTGACTAAGGGGTTGGTCACGGGATGGTGTGTTACGGAACGAGTAAAGAGACTTGCCGTAACAAGATTGAACAAGGTATCGGTATACTGACGATCGAATCTTGGGCAAGTACTATACCGCTAGACAAAGGGAATCGTATACGGGATTGATTGAATCCTTGACATCGTGGTTCATCCGATGAGAACATCGTGGAACATGTGGGAGCCAACATGGCTATCAAGATCCTGCTGTTGGTTATTGGTCGGAGATATGTCTCGGTCATGATTGCATGGTTCCCGAACCCGTAGGGTCTACACACTTAAGGTTCGATAACACTAGGGTTATAGGGAATGTAGTATGTGGTTACCGAATGTTGTTCGGAGTCCCAGATGAGACCCCAGACGTCACGAGGAGTTCCGGAATGGTCCGGAGGTAAATATTTATATATGGGAAGTCCCGTTTTGGTCACTGGAATTGTTCTGGGCGTTATCGGTAACGTACCAGGACCACCGGAAGGGTTCCGGGGGTCCACCGGGAGGGGCCACCAGCCCTAGAGGCTTGCGTGGGCCAAGTGTGGGAAGGGACCAGCCCTAGGTGGGATGGCGCGCCCCCACCAAGGCCCAGGGCGTAGGGGATGAGAGAGGGGGCAACCCTAGGTCCAGATGGGCCTTAAGGCCCACCCTAGGGCGCCCCCCCTCTCTTCCCCCTCCTGGCCGCCCCTAGATGGGATCTAGGGGCTGCCGCCACCCCTAGGGGGGAAACCCTAGATGGGGGCGCAACCCCTCCCCTCTTCCTATATATATGTGGGGTTTCGGGGCTGCCAGATGCACGAGTTCCTCCCTCTCTTGGCATAGCCCTACCCCTCTCCCTCCTCGTCTCTTGCGGTGCTTGGCGAAGCCCTGCTGGAGTGCCACGCTCCTCCACCACCACCATGCCGTCGTGCTGCTGCTGGACGGAGTCTTCCCCAACCTCTCCCTCTCCCCTTGCTGGATCAAGGCGCGGGAGACGTCACCGGGCTGCACGTGTGTTGAACGCGGAGGTGCCGTTGTTCGACGCTTAGATCGGATTCGACCGCGATCTGAATCGCTTCGTGTATGACTCCACCAACCGCGTTCTTGCAACACTTCCGCATCGCGATCTTCAAAGGTATGAAGATGCACTCCCCTCTCATTGCTAGTAAGTAGACTCCATAGATAGATCTTGGTGATGCGTAGGAAATTTTTGATTTTCTGCGACGATCCCCAACAGTGGCATCATGAGCTAGGTCTATGCGTAGTTACTATGCACGAGTAGAACACAAGATTGTTGTCGGCGTAGATCATGTCAATTTACTTGCCGCTACTAGTCTTATCTTGATTTGGCGGCATCATGGGATGAAGCGGCCCGGACCGACCTTACACGTACGCTTACGTGAGATAGGTTCCACCGACTGACATGCACTAGTTGCATAAGGTGGCTAGAGGGTGTCTGTCTCTCCCACTTTAGTCGGATCGGATTCGATGAAAATGGTCCTTATGAAGGGTAAATAGTAATTGGCATATCACGTTGTGGTTTTTGCGTAGGTAAGAAACGTTCTTGCTAGAAACTTATAGCAGCCACGTAAAAACTTGCAACAACAATTAGAGGACGTCTAACTTATTCTTGCAGCATGTGCCGTGTGATGTGATATGGCCAAAAGGATGTGATGAATGATATATATATATGTGATGTATGAGATTGATCATGTTCTTGTAATAGGAATCATGACTTGCATGTCGATGAGTATGACAACCGACAGGAGCCATAGGAGTTGTCTTATTTTATTGTATGACCTGCGTGTCAGTAAGAACGTCACGTAATTACTTTACTTTATTGCTAACCGTTAGCCATAGTAGTAGAAGTAATGTTTGGCGAGACAACTTCATGAAGACACGATGATGGAGATCATGATGATGGAGATCATGGTGTCATGCCGGTGACGATGATGATCATGGAGCCCCGAAGATGAAGATCAAAAGGAGCAAAATGATATTGGCCATATCATGTCACTATTTGATTGCATGTGATGTTTATCATGTTTTACATCTTATTTGCTTAGAACGACGGTAGTGAGTAAGATGATCTCTCACTAAAATTTCAAGAATTGTGTTCCCACTAACTATGCACCATTGCTAAGATTCGTTGTTCCGAAGCACCACATGATGATCGGGTGTGATAGGTCCTAACATTCGCATACAACGAGTGTAAGCCAGATTTACACACACAATACACTTAGGGTTGACTTGACGAGCCTAGCATGTACATACATGGCCTCGAAACACGGAAGACCGAAAGGTCGAACATGAGTCGTATAGAAGATACGATCAACATAAAGATGTTCACCGTTGATGACTAGTCCGTCTCACGTGATGATCGAACACGGCCTAGTCGATTCGGATCATGTATCACTTAGATGACTAGAGAGATGTCTATCTGAGTGGGAGTTCATTAAATTTGTTTAGATGAACTTAATTGTCATGAACATAGTCCAAAATCTTTACAATATGTCTTGTAGATCCAATGGCCCACGCTAATGTTTCCCTCAACTTCAACGCGTTCCTAGAGAAAACCAAGCTGAAAGACAATGGTAGCAACTATACGGATTGGGTCCGTAACTTGAGGATCATCCTCATAGCTACCAAGAAAGCATATGTCCTTGAAGCACCGCTAGGTGATGCACACGTTTTCCCAGCAAGTCAAGACGTTATGAACGCCTGGCAGTCGTGTAGTGATGATTACTCCCTGGTTCAGTGCGGCATGCTTTAGAGCTTAGAATCGGGGCTCCAAAAGCGTTTTGAGCAGCACGGGGCATATGAGATGTTCCAAGAGCTGAAAATGGTTTTCCAAGCTCATGCCCGAGTCGAGAGATATGAAGTCTCCGACAAGTTCTACAGTTGTAAGATGGAGGAGAATAGTTCTGTCAGCGAACATATACTCAAGATGTCTGGGTTGCACAACCGCTTGTCTTAGCTGGGAATTAAACTCCCAGATGACACGGTCGTTGACAGAATCCTCCAGTCACTCCCACCTAGCTACAAGAGTTTCGTGATGAACTTCAATATGCAGGGGATGGAGAAGTCCATTCCTGAGGTGTATTCAATGCTGAAATCAGCGGAGGTGGAGATCAAGAAAGAACATCAAGTGTTGATGGTGAATAAAACCATTAAGTTCAAGAAATGCAAGGGTAAGAAGAACTTCAAGAAGGACGACAAAGGAGTTGCCGCGCCCGATAAGCCAGTTGCCGGGAAGAAGACAAAGAATGGACCCAAGCATGAGATTGAGTGCTTTTATTGCAAGGGAACGAGTCACTGGAAGCGGAACTGTCCCAAATACTTAGCGGACAAGAAGGACGGAAACGTCAAAGGTATATGTGATATACATGTTATTGATGTGTACCTTACTAGCGCTCGTAGTAGCTCCTGGGTATTTGATACCGGTGCAGTTGCTCACATTTGTAACTCAAAGCACGAGCTGCGGAATAAGCGGAGACTGGCGAAGGACAAGGTGACGATGCGCGTCAGGAATGGTTCCAAGGTCGATGTGATCGCCGTCGGCACGCTACCTCTACATCTACCTTCGGGATTAGTGTTAAACCTCAATAATTGTTATTCAGTACCAGCTTTGAGCATGAACATTGTATCTTGATCTCGTTTAATGCGAGATGGCTACTCATTTAAATGTGAGAATAATGGTTGTTCTATTTATATGAGAGAAATGTTTTATGGTCATGCCCTGCTGGTCAATGGTTTATTCTGAATGAATCTCGAACGTGATGTTACAAATATTCATAGTGTGGATGCCAAAAGATGTAAGGTTGATAATGATAGTCCCACATACTTGTGGCACTACCGCCTGATACGTCTCCAACGTATCTATAATTTTTTATTGTTCCATGCTATTATTTATGATGTTTTGGATGTTTAATGGGCTTTTTCATACACTTTTATATTATTTTTGGGACTAACCTACTAACCCAAAGGCCTAGTCCAGATTGCTGTTTTTTGCCTGTTTCAGGGTTTTGCAGAAAAGGAATATCAAACAGAGTCCAAACGGAATGAAACCTTCGGGAGAGATATTTTTGGAGAAAATCACGCACGGGAGACTGGAAAACCACGGAGTAGGGGCCATGAGGTGCCCACGAGGGTGGGGGCGCCCCCCCTAGGGCGCGCCCCCTGCCTCGTGGGTCCCTCGTGAGGCCCCCGACGTCCTCCTTCCTCCTATATAAGCCTACGTACCCCGAAACCATCAGAGCAACAGAGAAAACCCTAGTTCCACCGCTGTAACCTTCTGTTCCCGTGAGATCCATATTGGGGCCTGTTCCGGAGCTCCGCCGGAGGGGGGATCTACCACGGAGTGCTTCTACATCATCATCATTGCCTCACCATGAGTTGTGAGTAGTTTACCACAGACCTTCGGGTCCATAGCTAGTATCTAGATGGCCTCTTCTCTCTCTTTGGATCTCAATACAAAGTTCTCCTCGGTCTTCAAGGAGATCTATTCGATGTAATCTCTTTTTGCGGTGTGTTTGTCGAGATCCGATGAATTGTGGGTTTATGATCAAGATTATCTATGAGAAATATTTGGTTCTTTTCTGAACTCTTTATGTGTGCTCATAATATCCTTGCAAGTCTCTTCGAATTATTGGTTTCGTTTGGCCTACTAGATCTATAGTTCTTGCAATGGGAGAAGTGCTTGGCTTTGGGTTCAATCTTGCGGTGTCCTTTCCTAGTGACAGTAGGGGCAGCAAGGCACGTATTGTATTGTTGCCATCGAGGATAAAAAGATGGGGTTTATATCATATTGCTTGATTTTATCCCTCTACATCATGTCATCTTGCTTAAGGCATTACTCTGTTCTTATGTACTCAATACACTAGATGCATGCTAGATAGCGGTCGATGTGTGGAGTAATAGTAGTAGATGCAGGCAGGAGTCGGTCTACTTGTCTCGGACGTGATGCCTATATACAATGATCATGCCTAGATAGTCTCATAATTATTCGCTTTTCTATCAATTACTCGACAGTAATTCGTTTACCTGCCGTAGAATATCGCTATCACGAGAGAAGCCACTAGAGAACACTATGGCCCCCGGGTCTATTCTCAACATATCAATCTACATCTACTTTACTTTTTCCGCTTTTACTTTCTGTTCTTATAATTAAAAATACCAAAAATATAAACTATCATCTCTATCAGATCTCACTTTCGTAAGTGACCGTAAAGCGATTGACAACCCCTTATCACGTTGGCTGCGAAGTTCTTATTTGTTTGTGCAGGTGCGAGGGACTCGCGCGTGGTCTCCTACTGGATTGATACCTTGGTTCTCAAAAACTGAGGGAAATACTTACGCCACTGTGCTGCATCTCTCTTTTCTCTTTAAGGGAATACAACTCAAGCTCGAGAAGTAGCAAGAAGAATTTCTGGCGCCATTGCCGGGGAGGCTTGCGCAAAAGTCATATACCAAGTACCTATCACAAACCCTTATCCTTCGCATTACATCTTTTGCCTCTCGTTTCCTCTCCCCCACTTCACCCTTGCCGTTTTATTTGCCCTTCTTCTGTCGTGTGTTTATCGTTCGCTTGCTTCTTGTTTGCTTGTGTGTTGCTTGCTTGCTTGTCCTCATGTCTAGCACACCTATCATTATCAACACTCCCGAGAGCGAGGTCCTCAACTTTAAACAAAGGGAGGAAGAAAACTTAAAAGATGCCTGGTATAGAATTTGCAATGCTCAAAATAGATCTAATAGGAAGCTTTCCACTTCCGTGCTTCTTCGCATTTTTTATGTTGGCATAACCCCGTGGAATAGATTTATCTTAGATACCATTACCGGAGGGAATTTCTTGGGTAGCCATACCTTTTATTCTTATAATGCAATGACTGAATTATTTGGCTCACCACCTCTTATGGTTAATGGGACCGTTTTAACTTTGGAGCATGTTATGCAAAGGTTAGAAATCTTTGAAAACAAAGTTGGTACAGTAGAACTGGTAGAAAACTTGGATATAAAAATCCATAATGAAATCACCCAATATGGATCCAAGGTAGGAGTTGTTCTGAAAAATCTTAAGGAAAAAGCACCCATAGTTAAAGAAAAGCTAGATCAGGATTCTACTAGAATCAATAAGCTTGAGGATATTATTACTAATGTGGGTTCTGCTCTTTCTACTATAAAAACTACTCCAAATACTTCTACCACTAAATTATCTAAGTTCATGTATGTCCCTAAAGATAAGGGTGAAACATCTAGTAAAGGAATTGCAGATCTCAAATCCATAAGTGTTCACCCTAATTTTCTTACTTTTGCAAGAGACCCTTTTGACACTTTAGAATTTCTTGATTTCTTGCCCAAGAGTTTGATTATCAATAGGGATAAAGAAGTGCCTAAGAATCGCAAGTGCTTAATTAAAGAATTGCCTTCCAAAGATGGCAATACCTAGATCTATCATGTATCGTGCCTAGCTAGGGGCGTAAAACGATAGCGCTTGTTGGGAGGCAACCCAATTTTATAATTTTTTTGTTTTTGCTGCTATTAGAGAATAAATATTGCATCTAGCTTCTGTTTAGATTTGGTTTTGTGTTTTGTTTAGTGTTTGTGCCAAGTAGAACCTTTGGGAAGACTTGTGTGAAGTTTATGTGATCTTGCTGTGAAAAACATAATCGTTAGCACTTGCTAGAATGGTCATCATGTTTTACTAGAGCATGCTATTTAGTTGATTCTTTTTGCAGATAATTAATAGACAAATTCCTCACGTTTACCAATTTAGTTTGAATTTTTTGGAGTTACATAAGTATGCGAAACCTGCAGATTACTACAGACTGTTATGTTTTTGTCAGATTCTGTTTTTCGTGTGTTGTTTGCCTATTTCAATGCATCTATGAGTAATATTGGGAGGTATGAACCATATAGAAGTTGTAATACAGTAGGTTTAACCCCAATATAAACAAAGAATGAATTCATTGCAGTACCTTTGAGTAGTGGTTTGCTTTCTTATACTAACGGAGCTCATGAGATTTTTGTCTAAGTTTTGTGTTGTGAAGTTTTCAAGTTTTGAGTATTGCTCTGATGGACTATGGAACAAAGAGTAGCAAGGGCCTAAGCTTGGGGATACCCAAGGCACCCCAAGTAAAATTCAAGGACAACCAAAAGCCTAAGCTTGGGGATGCCCCGGGAAGGCATCCCCTCTTTCGTCTTCATCCATCGGTAACTATACTCGGAGCTATATTTTTATTCACTACATGATATGTGTTTTGCTTGGAGCGTCTTGTATAATTTGAGTCTTTGCTTGTTAGTTTGCCACAATCATCCTTGCTGGACACACCTATTTGAGAAAGTTAAATATGTCCTAGGAATTGTTAGAACACTCTATGTGCTTCACTTATATCTTTTGAGTTGAATAGTTTTTGCTCTAGTGCTTCACTTATATCTTGTAGAGCGCGATGGTGATAATATTTTGAAGAAATTTTTGAACTCTCATGCTTAACTTATATCTATTTAAGAGTCTATTAAAACAACATGGTAATGTGTTTAGGCTATACAACTAGTCTTCACATGATAGACATCCAATATCAATGTAGTAAAAACTTTCACACTAAGTGCATTGAATATGATGAGAAGTTGGATGCTTGATAATTGTTTTGAGATATGAGGATAGTGATATTAGAGTCATGCTAGTGGAGTTATTATGAAATTGAGAAATACTTGTGTTAAGGTTAGTGATTCCCGTAGCATGCACATATGGTGAACCGCTATGTGACGAAGTTAGAGCATGGGGTATTTGTAAAGTGTCAACCTTTGTGTGGAGGTCGGGGGCGCGCGATGGTTAACTCCTACCAACCCCCCCCCCCTAGGATCATGCATTGATTGCTTTGTTTTGATGACTCCTAGATTTTTGCAATAAGTATATGAGTTCTTATGACTAATGTTGAGTCCATGGATTATACGCACTCTCACCCTTCCACCATTGCTAGCCTCTCTTGCACCGCGCAACTTTCGCCGGTACCATACACCCACTATATATCCTTCCTCAAAACAGCCACCATATTATTCCTCAAAACAGCCACCATTCCAAGATATATTGCCATGCAACTTTCCACCGTTCCGTTAATATGACACGCATCATATTGTCATATTGCCATGCATGATCATGTTGTTGACATCGTATTTGTGGCAAGGCCACCATGCATAATCTTTCATACATGTCACTCTTGATTCATTGCACATCCCGATACACCACCGGAGGCATTCATATAGAGTCATACTTGTTCTAGTATCGAGTTGTAATATCGAGTTATAATTCAATGAAAGTGTGATGATCATCATTATTAGAGCATTGTCCCATGTGAGGAAAGGCTAAATCAATAAATCCCCTCCAGAAAAAAGGGGACAATTGCTACTATCCTTTTCCACACTTGTGCTTCAAAGTAGCACCATGTTCTTCATGATAGATAGTCTCATGTTTAGTCACTTTCATATACTAGTGGAAATTTTCATTATAGAACTTGGCTTGTATATTCCAATGATGGGCTTCCTCAAATGCCCCAGGTCTTCGTCAGCAAGCAAGTTGGATGCACACCCACTAGTTTCTTATGTTGAGCTTTCATACATATTTAGCTCTAGTGCATCCGTTGCATGGCAATCCCTACTCACTCACATTTATATCTATTGATGGGCATCTCCATAGCCCGTTGATACGCCTAGTCGATGTGAGACTATCTCCCTCCTTTTTGTCTTCTTCACAACCACCTCTCTATTCCACCCATAGTGCTATGTCCATGGCTCATGCTCATGAATTGCGTGAAAGTTGAAAGGTTTGAATGAATAGAGTATGAAAACAAGTGCTTGGCTGAAATCGGGGTTGTGCACGATATGAATATTTTGTGTGCTGAAGAGGGAGCATAGCCAGACTATATGATTTTGTAGGGATAACTTTCTTTAGCCATAGTATTTTGAGAAGACATGATTACTTTGTTAGTATGCTTGAAGTATTATTATTTCTTATGTCAATATAGACTTTTGGCTTTCAGATCTGAACATTCATGCCACAATTAAGAGAATTACATTAAAAAACTATGTTGGTTAGCATTCCACATCAAAAATTCTGTTTTTATCATTTACCTACTCGAGGACGAGCAGGAATTAAGCTTGGGGATGCTTGATACGTCTCCAACGTATCTATAATTTTTGGTTGTTCCATGCTATTATTTATGATGTTTTGGATGTTTAATGGGCTTTGTCATACACTTTTATATTATTTTAGGACTAACCTACTAACCCAAATGCCCAGTCCAGATTACTATTTTTTGCCTGTTTAAGGGTTTTGCAGAAAAGGAATATCAAACGGAGTCCAAATGGAATGAAACCTTCGGGAGAGATATTTTTGGAGAAAATCACGCACGGGAGACTTGAGAACCACGGAGTAGGGCCCACGAGGTGCCCACGAGGGTGGGGGGCGCGCCCCCCTAGGGCGCGCCCCTGTCTCGTGGGTCCCTCGTGAGGCCCCCGGTGCCCTCCTTCCTCCTATATAAGCCTACGTACTCCAAAACCATCAGAGCAACAGAGAAAACCCTAGTTCCACCGCCATAACCTTCTGTTCCCGTGAGATCCCATCTTGGGGCCTGTTCCGGAGCTCCGCCGGAGGGGGGATCTACCACGGAGTGCTTCTACATCATCATCATCGCCTCACCATGAGTTGTGAGTAGTTTACCACAGACCTTCGGGTCCATAGCTAGTATCTAGATGGCTTGTTCTCTCTCTTCGGATCTCAATACAAAGTTCTCCTCGGTCTTCGAGTAGATCTATTCGATGTAATCTCTTTTTGCGGTGTGTTTGTCAAGATCCGATGAATTGTGGGTTTATGATCAAGATTATCTATGAGAAATATTTGGTTCTTTTCTGAACTCTTTATGTGTGCTCATAATATCCTTGCAAGTCTCTTCGAATTATTGGTTTGGTTTGGCCTACTAGATCTATAGTTCTTGCAATGGGAGAAGTGCTTGGCTTTGGGTTCAATCTTGCGGTGTCCTTTCCCAGTGACAGTAGGGGCAGCAAGGCACGTATTGTATTGTTTCCATCGAGGATAAAAAGATGGGGTTTATACCATATTGCTTGAGTTTATCCCTCTACATCATGTCATCTTGATTAAGGCGTTACCCTGTTCTTATGAACTCAATACACTAGATGCATGCTGAATAGCGGTCGATGTGTGGAGTAATAGTAGTAGATGCAGGCAGGAGTCTGTCTACTTGTCTTGGACGTGATGCCTATATACAATGATCATGCCTAGGTAGTCTCATAATTATTCGCTTTTCTATCAATTGCTCGACAGTAATTCGTTTACCTGCCGTAGACTATCGCTATCATGAGAGAAGCCACTAGAGAACACTATGTCCCCCGGGTCTATTCTCAACATATCAATCTACATCTACTTTACCTTTTCTGCTTTTACTTTCTGTTCTTATAATTAAAAGTACCAAAAATATAACCTATCATCTCTATCAGATCTCACTTTCGTAAGTGACCGTAAAGGGATTGACAACCCCTTATCGCGTTGGCTGCGAAGTTCTTATATGTTTGTGCAGGTGAAAGGGAATCACGCGTGGTCTCCTACTGGATTGATACCTTGGTTCTCAAAAACCGAGGGAAATACTTACGCTACTGTGCTGCATCTCCCTTTCCTCTTTGAGGGAATACAACACAAGCTCGAGAAGTAGCACCGCCTTGGTCATATTGGTGTCAAACGTATGAAGAAGCTCCATGCAGATGGACTTTGGAGTCTCTTGATTATGAATCATTTGACATGTGCGAACCATGCCTCTTGGGCAAGATGACCAAGACTCCGTTCTCCGGAACAATGGAGCGAGCAACCAACTTATTGGAAATCATACATACTGATGTGTGTGGTCCAATGAGTGTTGAAGCTCGCGGTGGCTATCGTTATGTTCTCACCCTCACTGATGACTTGAGTAGATATGGGTATGTCTACTTGATGAAACACAAGTCTGAGACCTTTGAAAAGTTCAAGGAATTTCAAAATGAGGTTGAGAATCAACGTGAGAGAAATATAAAGTTCTTACGATCAGATCGTGGAGGAGAATATTTAAGTCACAAATTTGGCACGCACCTAAGGAAATGTGGAATTGTTTCACAATTGGCGCCGCCTGGAACACCTCAACGTAATGGTGTGTCCGAACGTCGTAATCGTACTCTATTGGACATGGTGCGATCTATGATGTCTCTTACCAACTTACCGCTATCATTTTGGGGCTATGCTTTAGAGACTGCCGCATTCACTTTAAATAGGGCACCGTATAAATCCGTTGAGACGACACCGTATGAACTATGGTTTGGGAAGAAACCTAAGTTGTCGTTTCTAAAAGTTTGGGGATGCGATGCTTATGTCAAGAAACTTCAACCTGAAAAGCTCGAACCCAAATCGGAAAAATGCGTCTTCATAGGATACCCTAAGGAAACTATTGGGTATACCTTCTACCTCAGATCCAAAGGCAAGATTTTTGTTGCCAAGAATGGATCCTTTCTGGAGAAAGAGTTTCTCTCGAAAGAAGTAAGTGGGAGGAAAGTGGAACTTGATGAGGTGATTGTCACCCCTTCCGAACTGGAAAGTAGCGCAGCGCAGGAAGATGTTTCTGTGGTGCCTGCACCGACTAGAGAGGAAGTTAATGATAATGATCATGAAGCTTCAGATCAAGTCACTGCTAAACTTCGTAGGTCCACAAGGACACGTTCCGCACCAGAGTGGTACGACAACCCTGTCCTGGAAATCATGTTGTTAGACAACGGTGAACCTTCGAACTATGAAGAAGCGATGGCGGGCCCGGATTCCAACAAATGGCTTGAAGCCATGAAATCCAAGATAGGATCCATGTATGATAACAAAGTATGGACTTTGGTTGACTTGCCCCATGATCGGCAAGCCATAGAAAATAAATGGATCTTTAAGAAGAAGACTGACGCGGATGGTAATGTGACCATCTATAAGGCTCGGCTTGTCGCTAAAGTTTATCGACAAGTTCAAGGAATTGACTACGACGAGACTTTCTCTCCCGTAGCGATGTTGAAGTCCGTCCGAATCATGTTAGCAATTGCCGCATTCTATGATTATGAGATATGGCAAATGGACGTCAAAACGACATTCCTTAACGGCTTCCTTAAGGAAGAACTGTATATGATGCAGCCGGAAGGTTTTGTCGATCCTGAGAATGCTAACAAGGTATGCAAGCTCCAACACTCCATCTATGGGCTGGTGCAAGCATCTCAAAGTTGGAACATTCGCTTTGAGGAGGTGATCAAAGCGTTTGGGTTTATACAGACTTGGGGAGAAGCCTATATTTACAAGAAAGTGAGTGGGAGCTCTGTAGTATTTCTAATATTATATGTGGATGACATATTGCTGATGGGAAATGATGTAGAATTCTTGGAGAGCATAAAGGCCTACTTGAATATATTTTTTTCAATGAAGGACCTTGGAGAAGCTGCTTACATATTAGGCATCAAGATCTATAGAGATAGATCAAGACGCCTCATTGGTCTTTCACAAAGCACATACCTTGACAAGATATTGAAGAAGTTCAATATGGATCAGTCCAAGAAAGGGTTCTTGCCTGTATTGCAAGGTATGAGATTGAGCACAGCTCAATGCCCGACCTCGACAGAAGATAGAGAAATGATGAGTGTCATCCCCTATGCCTCGGCCATAGGTTCTATTATGTATGCCATGCTGTGTAGCAGACCTGATGTGAACCTTGCCATAAGTTTGGTGGGGAGGTACCAAAGTGATCCCGGTATGGAACACTGGACAGCGGTCAAGAACATCCTGAAGTACCTAAAAAGGACTAAGGATATGTTTCTCGTTTATGGAGGTGACGAAGAGCTCGTCGTAAAGGGTTACGTCGATGCTAGCTTCGACATAGATCTGGATGACTCCAAGTCACAAACCGGATACATGTATATTTTGAATGGTGGGGCAATCAGCTGGTGCAGTTGCAAGCAAAGCGTCGTGGCGGCATCTACATGTGAAGCAGAGTACATAGCTGCTTCCGAAGCAGCACAGGAAGGAGTCTGGATGAAGAAGTTCATGACCGACCTAGGAGTTATTCCAAGCGCGTCGGGCCCGATAACTCTCTTCTTTGACAACACTGGAGCTATTGTCATTGCCAAGGAGCCCAGGTTTCACAAGAAGACCAAGCACATCAAGCGTCGTTTTAACTCCATCCGGCATTATATTCAAGATGGAGACATAGATATTTGTAAAGTGCATACGGATCTGAATATCGCAAATCTGTTTACTAAACCTCTTCCACGAGCAAAACATGATCAACACCAGAACTCTATGGGTGTTCGATTCATCACAATGTAACTAGATTATTGACTCTAGCGCAAGTGGGAGACTGTTGGAAATATGCCCTAGAGGCAATAATAAAATGGTTATTATTATAATTCCTTGTTCACGATAATTGTCTATTGTTCATGCTTTAATTGTATTATCCGAAAACAGTAATACATGTGTGAATACATAGACCACAACATGTCCCTAGTGAGCCTCTAGTTGACTAGCTCGTTGATCAATAGATGGTTATGGTTTCCTGACCATGGAAATTGGATGTCATTGATAACGAGATCATATCATTAGGAGAATGATGTGATGGACAAGACCCAATCCTAAGCCTAGCACAAGATCGTGTAGTTCGTACGCTAAAGCTTTTCCAATGTCAAGTATCCATTCCTTAGACCATGAGATTGTGCAACTCCCAGATACCGTAGGAGTACTTTGGGTGTGCCAAACATCACAACGTAACTGGGTGGCTATAAAGGTACACTACGGGTATCCCCGAAAGTACCTGTTGGGTTGGCACGAATCGAGACTGGGATTTGTCACTCCGTATGACGGAGAGGTATCTCTGGGCCCACTCAGTAAGACATCATCATAATGAGCTCAATGTGACTAAGGGGTTGGTCACGGGAGGGTGTGTTACGGAACGAGTAAAGAGACTTGCCATAATGAGATTGAACAAGGTATAGGTATACCGACGATCGAATCTCGGGCATGTACTATACCGCTAGACAAAGGGAATCATATACGGGATTGATTGAATCCTTGACATCGTGGTTCATTCGATGAGATCATCGTGGAACATGTGGAGCCAACATGGGTATCCAGATCCCGCTGTTGGTTATTGACCGGAGATATGTCTCGGTCATGACTGCATGGTTCCCGAACCCGTAGGGTCTACACACTTAAGGTTCGATGACGCTAGGGTTATAGGGAATGTAGTACGCGGTTACCGAATGTTGTTCGGAGTCCCGGGTGAGATCCCGGACGTCAGGAGGAGTTCTGGAATGGTTCGGAGGTAAAGATTTATATATGGGAAGTCCCGTTTTGGTCACCGGAATTGTTCTGTGCGTTATCGGTAATGTACCGGGACCACCGAAAGGGTTTCGGGGGTCCACCGGGAGGGGCCACCAGCCCCAGAGGCTTGCGTGGGCCAAGTGTGGGAAGGGACCAGACCTAGGTGGGCTGGTGCGCCCCCTACCAAGGCCCAGGGCGCAGGGGATGAGAGAGGGGGCAAACCCTAGGTCTAGATGGGCCTTAAGGCCCACCCTAGGGCGCCCCCTCTCCCCCCCTCCTGGCCGCCCCCTAGATGGGATCTAGGGGCTGCCGCCACCCCTAGGTGGGAAACCCTAGATGGGGGCGCAACCCCTCCCCCTATATATATGTGGGGTTTTGGGGCTGCCGGATGCACGAGTTCCTCCCTCTCTTGGCGCAGCCCTACCCCTCTCCCTCCTCGTCTCTTGCGGTGCTTGGCGAAGCCCTGCTGGAGTGCCACGCTCCTCCACCACCACCACGCCGTCGTGCTGCTGCTGGACGGAGTCTTCCCCAACCTCTCCCTCTCCCCTTGCTGGATCAAGGCGCGGGAGACGTCATCAGGCTGCACGTGTGTTGAACGTGGAGGCGCCGTTGTTCGGCGCTTAGATCGGATTCGATCGCGATCTAAATCGCTTCGTGTACGACTTCACCAACCGCATTCTTGCAACTCTTCCGCATCGTGATCTTCAAAGGTATGAAGATGCACTCCCCTCTCGTTGCTAGTAGACTCCATAGATAGATCTTGGTGATGCGTAGGAATTTCTTTGATTTTCTGCGATGATCCCCAACACAGAGGAAGCTGCATTACCAATCCAAGATTCATAGCACTTCAGGAATCTTTCGTCGGCAAAATTCCAGTTCAGGTTATGGAGAGTAGAATAACTGACTGGCACTCCCAGATATTTCACCAGGAAGTGCCCTATTTGACAATTGAAAAGCTCTACATAAAAGGCCAATGTAACACCCCCCCGATGCATGATATTTCACTTTTTAGGAAATTATTTTTGAGACCCGACATGAGCTCAAATATATATAGCAGAAGTTTCAAGTTAACAACTACTTCCTTATCATGCTCGAAGCATATAACTGTGTCATCAGCGTACTGAAGAATGGCCACTCCATCCTTAATAAGGTCTGGTGCTAATCCAGTGAGCAGTTTCTCTTTCCGAGCATTACGAACCATCTTCGAAAGTACTTCCACCACCGGATTCAGCAAAAAAGATGGAAGGGGTCGCCTTGGCGCACCCCTTTGTGGCTTTGGAAATATGGACACACCTCGTTGTTGAGCTTAATACTCGCAGTCCCATTACGCGGGATTTTTTGAACCCAACTGCACCATGTTGGTCCAAATCCATGATCTTGGTGATACTCAAGGAGGAAGTCCCAATTGATCTTATCGTCGGCCTTTTCAAAATCCAATTTTAAAACAATACTGACTTTTTCTTATGGTGTGTATGATGTAGCACCTCATGCAATGTGATGATACCATCCATGATGTTTCTATGTTTAATGAAAGCATTTTTCTGTATACGGATACGTCTTCGTCGTATCTACCTTTTCAAACTATTTTCCCCTTGTTTTGGACTCTAATTTGCATGACTTGAATGGAACTAACCCGGACCGACGCTGTTTTCACCAGAATTGCCATGGTGTTATTTTTGTGCAGAAATAAAAGTTCTCGGATTGACCTAAAAATTTACGGAGAATATTTTTGTATTATGTAAAAAATACTAGCAAAAGAATCGACCAGAGGGGACCCACCAGATGACCACAAGGGTGGGGGCGCGCACTACCACCCTGGGCGCGCCCCCCTGGCTTGTGGGCCCCCTGAGCCTCCTCCGACCCTAACTCCAACACCATATATTCACGTTCGAGGAGAAAAAAACAGAGAGAAGGATTCATCACGTTTTAGGACACGGAGCCACCGCCACCTCATGTTGTTCATCAGGAGGGCTGATCTGGAGTCCGTTCGGGGCTCCGGAGAGTGGAATCCATTGTCGTCGTCATCATCAACATTCCTCCATCACCAATTTAATGATGCTCACCACCGTGTGTGAGTAATTCCATCGTAGGCTTGCTGGACGATGATGGGTTGGATGAGATTTATCATGTAATCGAGTTAGTTTTGTTAGGGTTTGATGCCTAGTATCCCCTATGTTGTGAGATTGATGTTGCTATGACTTTGCTATGCTTAATGCTTGTCACTGGGGCCCGAGTGCCATGATTTCAGATCTGAACCTATTATGTTTCCATGAATATATATATGTGTGTTCTTGATCCGATCTTGCAAGTTGTAGACACCTACTATGTGTTATGATCCGCATACCCTAAGGTGACAATAATTGGGATTCTTTCCGGTGATTGTCGTAGTTTGAGGAGTTCATGTATTCACGAAGCGCTAATGCTTTGTTCCATTCTCTATTAAAAGGAGGCCTTAATATCCCTTAGTTTCCATTAGGACCACGCTGCCACGGGATGGTAGGACCAAAGATGTCATGCAAGTTATTTTCCATAAGCACGTGTGACCTTATACGGAATACATGCCTACATTATGTTGATGAATTGGAGCTAGTTTGTCGTTCCCTAGGTTATAACTTCTACATGATGAATGTCATCCGACACATATCATCACCGATCCATTGCCTATGAGTCCTTCTCATATTGGTCCCCGCTAAGTTACATTCGTTGCTACTGATGTCACAATCACTACCAAACTGCTACTGTTACTTTTGCCACCGTTATTGTTACTTCCATACTACTTTGCTACTAAATACTTTGCTACAGATATTAAGTATTTCAGGTGTGGTTGAATTGACAACTCAACTACTAATACCTGTGAATATTCTTTGGCTCCCCTTTTGTCGAATCAATAAATTTGGGTTGAATACTCTATCCTCGAAAACTATTGCCACCCCCTATACTTGTGGGTCATCAAGACTATTTTCTGGCGCCGTTTCGGGGGAGCATAGCTATATTTGCTGAGTCACTTGGGATTTACATCCATTGATAACTATGAAGAATCCGAGAGATTATAGAACCAAGATCGTTCCCTCTAGGACGAGGGGAGGTAAGGAAATGCCATCTAGCTCTGCACTTGATTCGCCTTCTGTTTTGAGTAAACTTGCAACACCACCACCTGCTATTAATCTTGATATGTCGGAAGTAATTGATGATGCTACTTCTCCTATGAATGATACTTATGATGATAATAGTACTTTGCTTGATGATGTGCCACTAGGTGAATTTCTCGATGAACAACTTGCTAGAGTTACAAATGTTGAGAATGCTGAAATTGATGAAACTGTTGAAACTGATGAAGTCTTTGAAACTGAAAATTATGATACACCTTTTAGATCTAGCACACCTAGATATGAATTGCATGATATACCTGAAGGTTATGTCATGGAGGGAGAGGTAGCTAGAGACTTTCTTACTTGTAAGGATAGAGATGATGTGAAGAAATTGTTATGGAAGTGGAAAGAAAAAATCTTTAAATGCTAGTATGAAATATAATCCTGAGTTTGCTACTTCACCTATTCGTGTTACTGATGAGGATTATGAATTTTTAGTTGATCCCGAGATAATCACTTTGGTTGAATCCGATCCTTTCCATGGTTATGAAACTGGAACTGTTGTGGCACATCTTACTAAACTGAATGATATAGCCACCCTATTTACTCATGAGGAAAAAATGCTATTACTATATCCTTAAGTGGTTTCCTTTCTTGCTAAAGGGTGATGCTAAGATATGGTTTAATTCTCTTGCTCCTGGTTGTGTGCGTAGTTCCCAGGATATGATTTACTACTTCTTTGAAAAACATTTTCCTGCTCATAAGAAACAAGGTGCCTTACAGGAAATATTTAACTTTTTGCAAATTGAAGAAGAGAGTCTCCAACAAGCTTGGGGGAGGCTTCTCTAGTTACTTAATGCTTTGCCTAGTCACCCTCTCAAGAAAAAAATGAAATACTTGATATATTTTATAATGGATTAACCGATGCTTCTAGGGACCACCTAGATAGTTGTGTTGGTTCTGTTTTCAGGGAACGGACTATTGAACAAGACAAAGAACTATTGAATAATATATTGAGAAATGATAATGAGTGGAATCTTCCTGAACCTCCTAAGCCAACTCCGAAGAAGAGGGAAATTTTATTTTCGAGTCCCGAAGATATGCAAGAGGCAAAGAAATCAATGAAGGAAAAATGTATTAAAGTTGAAGATGTTAAAAATTTACTACCTATTGAAGAAATACATGGTCTCGATAACCCGACACAGGTAGTAAAGGTAAATTCTCTTTATAGATATGATGAAGGTGATATTCCTCATAATAAATCTGCTAGTCAGTGCATGGATGAATTTGATAACTTTATTGTGAAAGAAGAAAACTTCAATGCATATGTTAGTAGACAGTTGAAACAAAATGCTTATATGGTTGAATACTTGAGTGTTAACATGTCTAGAGTTAAAGATGATCTTAAGCTTGTTGCTAAATATGCTTCCATGATAAGAACCTAGGCAGAACAAGTCTTCAAAGCACAAAATGATTTGATTAATGAGATGAACAATAAGAGAAATGTTCATGTTGTTAGAATTATGACTAGAACTGGTAAAATGACTCAGGAACCCTTGTATCCCAAAGGTAATTCTAAAATACTTGAACAAGACTCTCAAAGGATTAATGTCGATGCACCGAGTTCATCTAAAAGGAAAAAATGGTAAGACTTTGCATGCTTCTAGTGAACCTACTGTAGACACACCTGAAAATCCTAATGATATTTCTATTTCTGATATTGAAACACAATTCAATGAACATGAACCTAGTGACAATGATAATGATGATGTTCATGTTGATGCCCAACCTAGTAATGATAATGATGTGGAGATAGAACCTGCTGTTGATCTTGATGACCCACAACCTAAGAACAAAAGATATGGGAAAAGAGACTTCATTGCTAGGAAGCATGGCAGGGAGAGAGAACTCTGGGTTCAGAAACTCATGCCCTTTCCTCCTAAACCATCCAAGAAAAATGATGATGATGAATTTGAACACTTTTGTGAAATGCTTAGACCTGTCTTTTTACGCTTGCATTTGACTGATATTCTGAAAATGTCTCCTTATGCTAAGTATATGAAAGATATTTTTACCAATAAAAGAAAGATACTGGAAGCTGAAATTTGCACCATGCTTGCAAACTACACTTTTAAGGGTGGAATACCTAAGAAACTAGGAGATCTGTGAATACCAACTATATCTTGCTCCATTAAAAGAAATTATGTTTAAACTGCTTTGTGTGATTTAGGAGCCAGTGTTAGTGTTATGACTTTCTCTTTGTATCGGAGACTTGATTTGTATAAGTTGACACCAACTGAAATCTCTTTGCAAATGGCCGATAAATCAACTGCTATACTCATCGGTATTCGCGAGGATGTACATGTTGTAGTTGCAAATGTTACTATCTTAACAGATTTGTTATTCTTGATATTCCCAAGGACGACAGTATGTCGATTATCCTTGGTAGACCTTTTTTGAATACTGCAGGGGCTGTTATTAATTGCAATAAAGGCAATGTCACTTTTCATGTCAATGGTAATGAGCATACAATACACTTTCTGAAGAAACAACCTCAAGTTAATAGCATCAATTCTATTGGAAAAAAATTCAACAATTGCCATTGGAGGTTTTGAATTCCCTATTCCAACTGTCAAAAAGAAATATGATATTCCTATTGTTGGGGACATGCATATCCCCATTGAGGTACCTAGTGTTATACGAAGATTCTCTGGTTTCATGTCATTTGGAAGAAGTTTGTTAATAAGACTTGATCAACCTTATTAATGGATTCCTTTTGACGGGCATGAGATGGGTGAATTTAGTAAACACAACTTTCCGTACCTACTTTATATTCTCTGTTATTTAGAATTAATAAAGCAAAAATAGTATTTTTTTTCTTTTTTCTATCTTATCTGTGCAATAAAAAATTACCATAAAATAAAAGTTCTCCAAATGCCCTAAAAATTTAGTATGATTTTTTCTGGAATATATTAGAATTTTCGGTACTGAACACATAGCAGGGGCAGGCACCAGTGGGCCACAAGACCACAGGGCGCACCCACTGAAGGAAATATGCCCTAGAGGCAATAATAAAGTTGTTATTTATATTTCCTTATATATCATGATAAATGTATTTTATTCATGCTAGAATTGTACTAATCGGAAACTTGATACATGTGTGAATACATAGACAAAATAGAGTGTCCCTAGTATGCCTCTACTAGACTAGTTCGTTAATCAAAGATGGTTATGTTTCGTAACCATAGACATGTGTTGTCATTTGATCAATGGGATCACATCATTATGAGAACGATGTGATCGACAAGACCCATCCGTTCTCTTAGCACTATGACCGTTTAGTTTTACTGCTATTGCTTTCTTCATGACTTATAAATGTTCCTCTAACTATGAGATTATGCTACTCCCGAATACCAGAGGAACACCTTGCGTTCTATCAAACATCACAACGTAACTGGTTAATTATAAAGATGCTCTACATGTGTCTCCGAAGGTGTTTGTGGTGTTGGCATAGATCGAGAATAGGATTTGTCACTCCGAGTGTCGGAGAGGTATCTCTGGGCCCTCTCGGTAATACACATTGTAATAAGCCTTGGAAGAAAACGACTAATGAGTTAGTCACGATATGATGTATTACGGAACAAGTAAAGAGACTTGCCGGTAATGATATTGAACTAGGTATGATGATACCGACGATCGAATCTCGGGCAAGTAACATACCCATGACAAAGGGAACAACGTATGTTGTTATGCGGTTCGACCGATAAAGATCTTTGTAGAATATGTAGGAACCAATATGAGCATCCAGGTTCCGCTATTGGTTATTGACCAGAGATGAGTCTCGGTCATGTCTACATAGTTCTCGAACCCATAGGGTCCGCACGCTTAACATTTGATGATGATCGATATTATAAGTTTATGTGTTTTGATGTACGAAAGGTTGTTCGGAGTCCCGGATGAGATTACAGAGATGACGAGGAGTATCGAAATGGCAGAGACATAAAGATTGATATATTGGAAGGTTATATTCGGATATCGGAAGGGTTCCGGGGGTCACCGGATAAATACCGGAGTACCGAGGTGTTACCGGAAACCCCGGGGGGTCAATGGGCCTTCATGGGCCTTAGTGGAAATAGAGGGCGGCAAGGGAGGTGTGGGGCGCGCCCCTAGGCCCAAACCAAATTGGTTTAGGATTTGGGGGGCCGGGTCCTTCTTTCCTTCTCCCCTCCTACTCTTTCCTTTCCCTCCTAGTTAGACTAGGAAAGGGGGAACCTACTCCTAGTAGGAGTAGGATTCCCCCCTTGGGGCACCCCCTATGAGGCCGGTGATACGTCTCAAACGTATCTACTTTTCCAAACTCTTTTGATATTGTTTTGACCTCATTCTCGCATGATTTGGACTAAACTAACCCGGGCTGACGCTGTTTTCAGAAGAGCTGCCTGTATGTTTTATTTGTGTGCAGGAAAACGGATTTTTAACTATCTCAGAAAAATCCACGAAAAATCACGAAAAATCCACGCACCCGAAGAAACAACATACCAGAAGTGGGGCCAGAGGGGGGCCAGGGGGTGCCCAGGCGCCCTGTGGGCGCGCCCCCCCTAGGCCGCGCCGGGGGGGCGCCTGGGTGGGGCCCACACCCCCTGGTGCCCTACTTTAGCCCGTATTTTTTCCTCCGAGGCAGAAACCCCAGATCAAAAGTCCTTTTCGTTGTTTCTCGTCGCGGAGCCGCCGCCACCCTCTGTTCTTCTTCGGGAGGGCTAATCTGGAGGCTGATTTGGCCTCCGGAGAGGGGAGATCGTCGCCATCGTCATCATCATCACCACTTCATCATCTCTCCATGACTTCCCCCTTCATGTGTGAGTAATTCCCTTGCTGTAGGCGAAGGGGATGGTAGGGATTGGATGAGTTAGATCATGTAATAGTTCGTCAGATTGTTGGGGGCATGTTGCCTATCATCTAGTATGGTGTTTATCATCTTTGCTACAACTTGTTATTCTTAATGCTTGACACTTAGGGCCCGAGTGCCATGATTTCAGATCTGAACCATATGTGTTTGCATGAATATATTTGTGTTCTTGATCCTATCTATGAGTTGTATGCACCTGTTACGGTTCGGAACCGGCTATCCCAAAAGTGACAGCTTGGGACACCAAAGGGGATGGTCCGTAGTTTGAGGATTATATGTATCCATTGAGTTCATTGCTTTGTTCCGGTGCTCTTTGACAGGAGCACCTTAATATCCATTAGTTCCTTTTGGCCCCGTTCGTAGCGGGATGGTAGGACAAAAGATGTTGTGCAAGTTCTTATTGCAAGCACGTACAACTACCTACGGGATACATGCCTAATGTTTGATATTTGCCTAGATGATCATTACTTTTCCGTGTGCCGTGCCCCGAGTTAGAAACTATCTCATCCATGCAATGCCCAACCATCCATCTCCCTAGCCTACAGTATTTTAAACCTTGCTTGTCACTAGTTGCCACTTTTGCCATTTACTACTGCTATTTACTTTTGCTGTTTACTTTTACTATTACTATCATCACTATCATATCACTGTTACCACTTATCTTTTGTTGCAAGTTAGTATATTTCAGGTGCGGTTGAATTGACAACTCAACTGTTAAATCTTATAAATACTCTTTGGCTCCCCGTGTGTCGAATCAATAAATTGGGTTATTCTTACCCGCGAAGACTATCTCGATCCCTTACGGTTGAGGGTTATCAAGTACCGTTTTCTGGCGCCGTTGCCGGGGAGCATAGCAATATTTACAAGTCTACTTGAGATATCCTACCCGCTGCACTTTATTCACTATGGGTAAGAAAGGTGACCCCAAGGTTCCGATCTTACGATCCACTACAAGAAGAGGTACTGCTCTGAGCACTAGTGCTACGCTTGATTCACCTTCTGTTATGGGTAAGTTTGCCTCACCACCACCACATGATGCTCCTACTGAATCTATTACTATGTTTGATACACTTGATGATGCTTCTACTACTTTTGATGATGATATTAGTTCACTTGGTTATGCTCTTGAGAAACAAATTACTGCTGCTGCTGAAAAATATGGAATTGAACTTCCTGTTACTCGCTACCCTATTGGTGAAACTTATGATTTTCCTGAATTGAGTAAACTCTAGGAGAGGCTCCTTGATGATGATTACTATATACTTGATGAAGATTTATGCAAGGAACTGACAAAGTTTGCCGGCTCTGACCCTGAAACTATTAAGAAAATATTTGAAAAACACTCTTTGAAAAACAAAACCGTTCCTAATCCTGAGTTTGCTACATCTCCTATATGCATTGATGATCCTGATTTTGATTTCTCTGTTGATCTTTCACTTATACCCATGGTTGAAGCTGACCCTTTTTATGGCAGAGAAAATGATGATGCTATTGCACACCTAACTAAACTTGGTGAACTAGGTAGCCTGTTTACCACAGATGAGAAGATGCGCTACTTTTATGTGACCAAGCTTCTTCCTTTCTCGTTGAAGGAAGGTGCTAAAGCATGGTATGATTCACTCCCATGCGGTTCTATTAAGAGTCCTCAGGACCTAGCTCACTCTTTTGTTGATAAATACTTTCCTGCTCATATGCAACATGCTGCTTTACAAAGAATTTATAATTTTAAACAGTTGCACGATGAGTCCCTCCCTAAAGCTTGGGGGAGGTACTGCAGCTTGATTCAGGCTAGACCAGGACATGGAGTTCCTAAGAATGAATTAATTGATATATTCTATGCTGGTTTAACTGATGAATCTAGGTCCTAGCTGGACAGTTGTGCTGGTTGTGTTTTCAGGAAAAGAACACCGGACGACGCGGAAGATCTAATGGGCAGAATTGCCAAGAACCATGAAGATTGGTCCGTCCCTGAACCACCTCCACCAACAAAGAAGAGGGGCATGTTTGTTCTAAGCCCCGAGGATATGCGAGAAGCAAAGAAGTCTATCAAAGAGAAAGGTATTAAAGCTGAAGACGTGAAGAATCTACCCCCTATTAAGAAGCTGTGTGAGCCTACCACTCACCCTCCTATGGTAGAGGTACACTCTCTTTTAGATTTCAACGAAAGTGACATCCCTCATGGTAAGCCTCCTGATCAATGTTTAGATGAGTTTGATATTTTTATTATGAAACAGAATCATTTTAATGAGAGGATAGAAAGTCAGTTGCATGATAATTCCCTTGCTATCAAAAAGTTGCTTGGTGTTTTAGATAGAACAGTTAATGATGTTCAGTGTCTTGTGAAGCATTTTCATATGGTTCAAACTCAGCTTGATCAAATTTCTAATATGCAAAGAGATTTGCTTGCTAACAATGCCAAACAAGATAAATTGCAGGCTTTTGGGATTAAGACCCGAGGAGGAACTAGTACTCAAGATCCTCTTTATCCAGAGGGACATCCGAAGAGAATCGAGCAAGATTCTCAAATGCAGGAAGAAGAAATTGTTGTCTCTCCAAATAAGAAAAAGAAACATAAAGAGACTGACAATTCTAATGATCCTATTGCAGATGAAGAGCCAGCTATTGATCCCAACAGTGTATCTATCTCCGATGCTGAGACTGAAGATGGTGCTGAACCTGAAGGTAATAATAATGAGAAGAATGATCCACCTGAAGTTTGAGAAGAAGAAGCACCTGACAAACGTAATAGGTACACTAGAGAAGACTTCATCGCAAGAAAACATGGGAAGGAGAAAGAACCATGGGTACAGAAACCCATGTCCTTTCCAGGTAAGTCCATCAAATCTAAAGAAGAAGAGCATTATAATAAGTTTTGTGAATGGATTAAACCTCTTTTTCTTCAAATCCCTTTGACTGATGCTATTAAGTTACTCCCGTATTCAAAATATATGAAAGATATTGTCACTAACAAAAGAAAAGTTCCTAATGATGCAATATCTACTATGCTTGCTAACTATTCTTTCAGTGGAAAGATTCCTGAGAAGCTCGGTGATCCAGGTATACCCACCATCCCTTGCTCCATAAAAAATAATTATGTCAAAACTGCTTTATGTGATCTTGGAGCGGGAGTGAGTGTTATGCCTCTCTCTCTTTACGAGAGGCTCTGTTTAGAAAAACTAATTCCTACAGATATCTCCCTTCAGATGGCTGACAAGTCAACCGCTGTTCCGATAGGTATTTGTGAGGATGTTCCAGTTGAAGTTGCTAATTGTTTAATTCTTACTGATTTTGTTGTGCTTGACATGCCCGAGGATGGGAGAATGTCCATTATTCTTGGTAGACCTTTCCTTAACACCGCAGGTGCTATTATTGATTGCAACAAAGGGAAGGTTACCTTTCATGTGAATGATAAAGAACACACGGTATATTTTCCGAAGAAGACCGACAGGAGGCATGCCCTCAACTCTATAGAGAATATCGAGACCGTGAAAATTGGAGAATGGGATTGTCCACTACATGTGCCTCACAAATACAAAACTATCATGGTAGGGACAATGTCCATCAAGGTAAAAGTTCAGTGATTACTTCGTAGGAGGTGAGACTTTTTGTTCTATATACCGCTTGTTTGTTGGTAAGACTTGATCAACCTTACTAGTGAACGTGTTATATACGGATAAAAAGTTGAGCTTTCTATGTATTTATTTGTTTTTAGTATTGTCCTACTTGCTGTACCAAGTATCTATGTTTTTGAAACTTCACAATACTACTAACTACTTCAAGTTTTCAGAGAGTTTCGCAGCTTTTTGAACTTCGAAAAAAATTTCAACAGTGAAGTTTTCAGAAAAATTCCAGAAAAATTATATTAAAAATTTCCACAACGGGAGAGACCCGAAAAGTCCTGGGGCCAGCCAGGGGGGGTACCGGTGGCCCAGGCGGCCAGCTGGCGCGGCCCAGCCCCTGGCCGCGCCCACAGGGCGCCTGGGGCCCACAAGACCCCCCTCCAGGTACTTCTTCTTCCCCTCTCTTTCTCTTTTTCCAGAAACCCGAGTTCTGGTCGTGTTCTTCTTGTTCTTGCTGTTCTTGGGGGCGATTCTTCGATCTCTCTCTACAGCCCATCATTTGAGCTGAAATTTTGAGCAAATACTCCCTGGTATGTGACTCCTCCACTCCTCCAATTAGATTTTTGATTGGTGGCCTCATTTGTGAGTATTTAGTAGTTCTTGGTGCTGTAGAGATGAGCTTGCATGCATGTGTAGAAAGTTATTTTCCAAGTTTTGATGCAAGTTTATGCCTTGGGCAAGTGAGTTGAGTAGTTTGCCTTAGCTCACTTTGTTTTAATCCTCGTTTTTGTGAATTGTAATTTTTTTTCAGAAATGAGTTTATTAGGAAGGGCAAAAGGATGGCTTGAGAAGAGGAGACCCGCACACTCCGATCGAGTCACTAGAGCCGCAGCTTCACCATCGACTGCCAGGGTGAGCTATAATGAAGATCATGTGCCCCTGGAGTTATTGGAAGATACAAGTCCAACACGTGCGATGACATATCCATGTGACGTATTCATGGAAGCTGCGGGAATCAAGGATGAGTTTTATAATCTTTGTGCTAATGCAGGTTTGACACGACTCGTCACGAGCCATGTAACTCAGTATCAGAAACTCACCTCCGGTTTCATTAACAGTTTTAAATATAATCCTGATTCAGGTGCTATTGATATCACCATGACTCTGGGAAATTTTTGTGAAGTAATAGGTGTGCCGAACGTTGGGAGGACGGCAAGGATGGGCACGCAGCCCTCCGAGCTAAAAACCGTCATCAACTCTCTCTGCAGCATGGGTACGAGGGATATTCATCGGTCGAAGATCTCCAGCATCTTGTTTCCTCACCTCAGGTATTTTGCATATTATATTGCTAGAGGGGTGTTAGCTCGTGACAACACGAGCAACATTTCTGCTCCGGATATTGCTATCCTGGCAGCAGCCCTCTCAGGGAGGTCTGATTATAATATTGGTACCTTAATTGCTCGACGCCTTGCTATGAACGGTAACAAGGGGGACTTATATGGTGGCATTTATGCCACACTTATCTTAGAGCATCTTGGAGGCACCCCACACCCTGATGATACTCCTTTTACTTATTTAAACTTTGATCTTGCTGCTATGAAAAGGCATAAGTTTGTTACCATGGGTTGAGAGCTTGATAACCTTGTTTATATCTTGCGTTTCGGAACTACCACGGAACGCGAGATCCGTCTACCTGCACCTCTTTTGTTTGATTTTTCTCGCAGGAACGGATGGTCCTTTGATGTTGTCCAGTTCGATGAGTTCATGGTCCAGCATCAGTTCCATAACCCCATGGAGGGGGTTGTGCCCGACGAGGAGAGGCACGGTGAGATACCACATTTTCAGGATGAGACCGCCACCGAGTTTGGTGAAGGGTCTTCCTCTGTTTGGCGCTCGGAACCTTCCTCGTGGGAGACTCGGAGGAGTTCAGTGTACGCGCCATCATCCTTCTATGACCCTTGGTCTCACCACCATACCCCTGGAGCAGGAGGCTCCTGGGGGCAGTAGCTGCTACCAACTTAGGCCAAAAGCCTAAGCTTGGGGGAGTACGTGCCCTTCTCACCTTTTCATTGTACTATCCGTTTTATTCACTTTGATCTTTTCGAAGTTTTTACCCGCTCTTCTTTATTCATCTATATTGCAAAAACAACAAAAAGATTTTCTCTTTCTTTTGCTTTTATTCAACCTTTGAAAAACCCAAAAAGATTTCCTTTCTCTCTTTAGTTTGCTTTGTTTTCAGAGATCAGCTCGAGTCCGTGATGGCATTTGATTATATTTCCTACGTTCGATCGTACAAGTGACAAGCAATAATGACGAAGATCGACTGAAAGGAAGCAACAAGGAAGACCGGTATGAACTCTTATTGTTTCTACTTTTGTACATATGCCTGTACTTATGATCTAGAGACCAGTTTGTAGCGACATCGTGCTATGATTACAATGCTCATCCAGTGGTTCATGCTTTCCTTGTGGCTGGTCTCCAATAACTAGAGTATATAATGTGTTATTGAAATGATTTACATGCATTGCACTGTTCCTAGTCTGGCATACTATGGTGGTATTTCACTTTAGAGAATTTTTGGATTGACTTGGCACATGCTTACACATGTTTAAGACTAAAAAGTCTACTTTGCCTTGATGATCTTTGAGTTTTAGAATAGTTATATCACTTTCATGCTCGATTCAATGTTGCTTTGTCGCTCTGCATGATTATGACCGTTATTGCTCTCTAGTTGGTCGCTTCCCAGTCTTTTGCTAAACCTCCACCCGTACTAAGCGGAATGACTGCTTGTGCATCCAAAACCTTTAAACCTGTTATGCCATATGAGTCCACTATACCTTCCTATACATGGTATTTACCTGCCATCCCTAACGAAGACTTTCATGTACCATCTCGAAATTGATCAAAAGCATTTCTCTTTTGTGCCTATGTTTTAGCTCATGAGGAAGTAGTAGTTAATTCATGATCTCTTTAAGTTGGACAAGTTTCACCCCTGGATTGCATGCACAATGTGCGAACCCCTAATATGAAAAGGAACTGGCATTGAGTGCGCCCGTCTCGAAAAGATAATATAACAAACAAACCCTCCTTCACGCTTTGTTCATGAGAAATCAGAAAACTTTGGCAGTGATAAACAAAGGAGATTAAGAGGATGTGATCGTCCTCATGCGGGAGCCGTTCCTCGAGACTTGTCTAGCTTAAAAAGTGATTGAGTTATCTGCTAGCATTCGTTGACGAAATATGCACCTCTCAAAAACATGTTTACTTCTGTTTTTAAAACCAAGAGCTCTGGTACATGTTTAGTTTTTGTTTCCGACCACGGGTTTTCAACTTTGCCAATAAAAGCCACGGTTTGAGAGTCTCACCTTCTTTCTTCAAAGCACTGACTAGGAGAGCATAATTGTCATTCTGAGTGTAATGTGCATTGTCCCAAAGTATTACATTGTCTTCTGCATACTTGTGATATGATTTATTCTGAAATTCTTAGTTCTAGTCTCCTTTAAAACTCTGGAGGAGTCTCTGCATTTATGTTTTGCTTCACCCATGGAGGCCGGCGAGATACCACCTTAATATGCTCAAGCTATGTGCAATGTGATCTTGTCTTGATTTTCAGTAATATATTGTTTACTCTTAATTATTTGTGACTGGTCACTTGAAAGAAGGATTTCTCCTTGCATTGTTCTCATAAGTACTGTTAATATTTGCTGAATTCTTTTCGTAGTACATGCTTATATACATCTAATGAAGCAAAAGAGTTTGTCAAAGTTTTCTTTGTCGCGTCCAGTTCGTTGAACTGAATTGCTTGAGACAAGCAATATGCTAAGCATGGGGGAGTTGATACGTCTCAAACGTATCTACTTTTCCAAACTCTTTTGATATTGTTTTGACCTCATTCTTGCATGATTTGGACTAAACTAACCCGGGCTGACGCTGTTTTCAGTAGAGCTGCCTGTATGTTTTATTTGTGTGCTGGAAAACGGATTTTTAACTACCTCAGAAAAATCCACGAAAAATCACGAAAAATCCACGCACCCGAAGAAACAACATACCAGAAGTGGGGCCAGAGGGGGGCCAAGGGGTGCCCAGGCGCCCTGTGGGCGCGCCCCCCCTGGGCCGCGCCGGGGGGGGGCCTGGGTGGGGCCCACACCCCCTGGTGCCCTACTTTAGCCCGTATTTTTTCCTCCGAGGCAGAAACCCCAGATCGGAAGTCCTTTTCACTGTTTCTCGTCGCGGAGCCGCCGCCACCCTATGTTCTTCTTCGGGAGGGCTAATCTGGAGGCTGATTTGGCCTCCGGAGAGGGGAGATCGTCGCCATCGCCATCATCATCACCACTTCATCATCTCTCCATGACTCCCCCTTCATGTGTGAGCAATTCCCTTGCCATAGGCGAAGGGGATGGTAGGGATTGGATGAGTTAGATCATGTAATAGTTCGTCAGATTGTTGGGGGCATGTTGCCTATCATCTAGTATGGTGTTTATCATCTTTGCTACAACTTGTTATTCTTAATGCTTGACATTTAGGGCCCGAGTGCCATGATTTCAGATCTGAACCATATGTGTTTGCATGAATATATTTGTGTTCTTGATCCTATCTATGAGTTGTATGCACCTGTTACGGTTCGGAACCGGCGATCCCAAAAGTGACAGCTTGGGACACCAAAGGGGATGGTCCGTAGTTTGAGGATTACATGTATCCATTGAGTTCATTGCTTTGTTCCGGTGCTCTTTGACAGGAGCACCTTAATATCCATTAGTTCCTTTTGGCCCCGTTCGTAGCGGGATGGTAGGACAAAAGATGTTGTGCAAGTTCTTATTGCAAGCACGTACAACTACCTACGGGATACATGCCTAATGTTTGATATTTGCCTAGATGATCATTACTTTTCCGTGTGCCGTGCCCCGAGTTAGAAACTATCTCATCCATGCAACGCCCAACCATCCATCTCCCTAGCCTACAGTATTTTAAACCTTGCTTGTCACTAGTTGCCACTTTTGCCATTTACTACTGCTATTTACTTTTGTTGTTTACTGTTACTATTACTATCATCACTATCATATCACTGTTACCACTTATCTTTTGTTGCAAGTTAGTATATTTCAGGTGCGGTTGAATTGACAACTCAACTGTTAAAGCTTATAAATACTCTTTGGATCCCCGTGTGTCGAATCAATAAATTGGGTTATTCTTACCCGCGAAGACTATCTCGATCCCTTACGGTTGAGGGTTATCAGCCGGCCGCCCCCTTGCTCCTTTATATACGTGGCCAGGGGCACCCCATAGATACACACGTTGACAATTGTTTTAGCCGCGTGCGGTGCCCCCCTCCATTGTTACACACCTCGGTCATATTGTCGCAGTGCTTAGGCGAAGCCCTGCGTCGGTAACTTCATCAACACCGTCACCATGTCGTCGTGCTGACGAAACTCTCTCTCGGCCTCAACTGGATCAAGAGTTCGAGGGACGTCACCGAGCTGAACATGTGCAGATCGCGGAGGTGCCGTGTGATGGCTTCTCGCCCCTCGTTGGTTACCCCAAGTGGAAGGTTGAGATGTAGCATAGCGGCAAATTTCCCTTGGCAAAGATACCAAGGATCGAATCCCGTGAGACTCCAAGGGTCGACAAGTAGGTGTCAACGGCGCCAGAAACTTAGCGGTTGACAGGACCTGCACACAGATACATATAACTTTGCTCCCAACGAGTACAGAGAGGTTGTCAATCCCTCCGGCCTTGTTGTTTACGAAGGATCAAACACAAGAGATAATAATGATAGCTATGACTGCAACTAGGAAATAAAACAGGAAGTAAATAGAAGGTGTGATCAGCGGTGGTAATATGGACCGGGGTCCCATGATGTTCACTAGTGATGTCTATCTCCCAAAAGACGATAAAAGAGCAAAGCGAGGTAAACAAATTACAGCTGGGCAATTGACAGGATTATGTGCGCAAACCAATTCTAACTATGCTGCAAAGAAAGGTAGAGGCTCAAAAGCATGGGCGGTACGCCAAGGCAAGTAGACCGAAATCCATCTGCATCTACTACTAATCATCCACCTTGAGATATCTATCCAAAACATCTCGCTGGTATTAAGTTGCGAATCCCACCCAAAGTGTAAACTCAAAGCAACAGACAACTGCATTAAAAGAACTTCGCGTAAAGTAAACAATCCTTGCACCCGCAAGTACAAGCACCGTTGTTTTCCCCCTTGTGGCAACAGCACATCCCCTAGACTCATGTTTCTGTCACTCAAGCTAGTCATCAGGGGGCATGAACCCACAATCAAGCATAACGCTCCCTCTTGGAGTTACTACCTACTACTTGGCCAAAGCAATAAACAACAATGGAGAACATGCAAGAATTACTCAAGAACAAAGATATAAAACAGGTGAACTCAAACACAATCTGAAGATAGTCTCATAATCCATCAGATCCCAGCAAACTCAGCGAAGCAACAGCAGAAAGATTACATATGTGCCTCGATCATGTAGGGCAGCTCACGAGATCTAAACCATGAAGAGCAAAGAGGGGAGGAGAACATCACATAGCTACTGATCATGGACCCATGGTCCAAGGTGGACTACTCCCGACTCATCCGGGAAGCGTCCATGGTGGTGGAGAAGCTCCCGGTGGTGGTTCTCCCCTCCGGCAGGGTGCCGGGAAGAGTTCTCCTGATGCTCCCGATCTTGGAAGCGCTGCGGCGGCGGAACAGAGGCGAGATCGCGAAAAAGGGTTCCGTCCTCGAGGGTTTCGGGACGAGAGGAATATATATGCGAAGGGGGGCAACCAGAGGCGGAGCAGGGGCCCCAGGCGCCCCCCTGGCGCGGCCAGGGGTGGGGCCGCGCCAGGTGGCCGCCTGGCCCCCTTGGCTCCCCTCTGGCCCCGCTTTGGTTCTTCGCGAAGCTTCCTGTACGCTGATTTTTCCTGTATTTTTCTCGGAATTTTTGGGGCACTTTAATATGGGGGAAACCTGAAATAGAAAAACAACAGAAAACAGGAACTGGCACTGTGGTGCACTGAGTTAATAGGTTAGTCCAAATATGATCAAAAGTGTATGGAAGTGCATCAATATCATAGCAATATCACACAAAAGAAGCATGGAGCAAGCAGAAATTATAGATACGTTTTGGACGTATCAACACCCCCAAGCTTAATTCCTACTCGTCCTCGAGTAGGTAAATGATAACAAGCATAATTTCTGTGGTGACATGCTATCAACCATATAAGAACTTTTAAGTAAATCAATCAAGGCATGTAATTCAATTCAAGTCATAACAAGCAAGAGTCTATATTAGCATTGTAACAAGCAACATAAGAACATAAAGGTGCAAGAGCTCTCGCTGTCCGTGACTCGAATGTCTCCAAATGGTGTTTGCGTGCAAGAAAGGGGATAGGGATATACGAGAGAGTAAAACATAGTTTTTGTATTGTTGAGAACTTAATCTACTAAAGTTTCACACTTGGTCTTCTTTGGAATCTTATCTTGACTCATCCCCAGACCACCAGCCAGGTACAAGTCAAAATGATCCACTCCCTTTCGATATTTTGAGCACTCATGTAATGGATGAGCGTAAGCAAGAAAGTTTGACACTTAGGATGGCAAAGAGAGAAAAATGATGAAGGGGGAAGACAAAAAAGGTGTGAAAGGCTCACATCAATGAGGACAATCATAGGCGAGAGAAAGCCAAATGATAGATATGATGTGAGGAGTAGGGATTGCCATGCAACGGATGCACATATGAGCTAAGGTAAGCTCTCCAATGGAACTAGTGGGGGTGCATCCAACTTGCTTGCTCAAGAAGACCTAGAGCTCTTTTGAGGAGGCTCATCATTGGAATATACAAGCCAAGTTCTATAGTGTGAAGGTTCCCACATAGCTATATGCATGAATGATAATCTCTATGGAGTACAAGGTATAAGATGGAGTACGAGTGTGGATCTCTCAAAAGGAATAGTAGTGTGCCCCCTTCTCTCTTTTTATTTCTTTTTTCTCTTTTTTCTATTTCTATTTTTATTTTTTGTGGCCTCAATGGCTCTTTCTATTTAACTCTCATTTGTCCTCTTTGGGATCTTATGATTTTGTCCTCTTTGGGATCTTTTCCTCACTTTAGGGGCAACACTCTATGTATTACAAGAAGTATATAAGATCTTTCACATTTTACAAAAGTACTCAACATAAAGAAAATGAAACTATCATGATGTATGCAAATGTATGCCTCTGCCAGTGCAGCAGGATATGCAAGGATACTAGCGCGTCATGTAGCAATGATTAGGGCAAGGCCCAACTAGCATGCGGCTCATCGATCAAGCAAAAAGCATGTATGACATGAAGATCAAGTCATGAGAAGATGGATGTTGCATGGCAATGTATCTCGGAAAGGCTATGGAAATGCCTTGATAGGTAGGTATGGTGGCTGTTTTGAGGAAGGATATAATGAGGCTTATGATGACAGAGCGTATCGTGCCAAGGATTTGGATGCACCGGCGAAGTATGCGCCAACTCTCGAGGTGAGAAAGGGCAATGCACGGTACCGAAGAGGCTAGAAAAATATGGCTAGGTGGAAGTATCAACTTTCGAATACTCACATTAGTCCAAAGAACTCATGCACTTATTATGGGTAACTCTCAATCTAATTAGGAGGTTCACAAAGAGACAAGTACCCCGAGGAGGAGTGTATGGGGGTTTGGTTATCCTTGCGCATCCTCGACTCATGGTACGTGAGTGTACTCTAATATTTGATCCCTCCTAAGATTAGTGATCCATCTAGTAGCTAAAGTTCTCAACTATTTTGTAGGTTTTCGAAAATAAACACGGATTGCCCAAAATACGACATCTATCACTAATAGGCTAAAGCTCTTGACACCAAAAGTTCAGACATTACTCATGGCAATACCTCAAAACTATTACAAGTTACTACTAAAATTAAATAGCAACCTCAATTACCTACTTTAAGTTAAGACACACAACTCAGTGCAACAGGCAAACTCTCTTAACAAGATAAACATGAAAACTCAAGAGAGTTCAGCAACCAACTAAACAAAAGCTCTTTAAAAAGAAAAGCATGAAAACTAAGAGCTAAACATGACATCAGCTATGGAAAGACAAAGAACACACACATCAAAGATAAGCATGAAAATCCTATGTTGTGTTCTAGGTTGAAGTGGAGCGTGTTTCTCTCCCACACAAAGAAATCTGGGTTCTAACTTGTTATGAACAGCAAGCAAAGCTAAAGAAAACTAAAAAGGAAACTAAGAGCAAGACGCTCCAAGCATAGCACATAACGCATGAAGTGATAAAAATATAGTGGAACGAAAGACGAACTTATAATTGTTGATGGAGAAGGGAATGCATGGGGGCATCCCCAAGCTTAGATGCTTGAGTCTTCTTGAATATTTTTTGGGGGTGCACGGGGGCATCCCCAAGCTTGAGCGTTTGACCCTCCTGAATCTTCTTTTATCATCTTCCCTCGCACACTTGAAAACTCCCTTCATACATAACTCATCATAATCTGATTAGCGAGGTTAGTACCCACAATAAAATAATTTTTCCCTACTGGAAATAAAGATAATCTTGAAGAGCTACTGTTTCTCAAGATTGCCAAAAGGTTTTTGCAAATAAAAAGCAAGCTCAAGGTTTGCAAAACGAAGAAAAGGCAAAACAGGACAGAATCTGTGAAAAACAGACCAGCAGATAGTAAATGATTTTTTCGGGGCACTTCTGCAACTCAAATCAAAAAACTTAGAATAGACGCTCGAAAGCCAATTGTATAGAGCACGCTGTCAAAACAATTCAGATAAAATAGATGATCTGGTGATTTTATTCGATTTTTTCTGTCCAAGGACAGAATCTGTTTTCTGGACAGCACGTCACAACTTTTGAACTTTCTTGCAATCGGAGGCTAAACTTGGCACAAAGCTGAAAAGAAAAGATACAGTGATGATGCTACTGTAGTAACAAACATCAAGACACAACAAAAGCAAAATAAAACCTAATTCGTTGTGGGCTGCCTCCCAAAAGCGCTTTCTTTTATGCCTTTAAGCTAGGCATGATGCAAAAAGAGAAGATCAAGTTTTATCAAGAGTAAGAGAATAGCTAGCCCGTGTAACGGACTCAAAAGGAAACTTAATCTTCTTTCTAGGGAAGTGTTCCATCCCTTTCTTGAGAGGGAATTGGAATTTTATATTCCCCTCTTTCATGTCAATGATAGCACCAACGGTGCGAAGAAAAGGACGTCCCAAAATATTTGGACATGAAGGTTCACATTCAATACCCATAATAGTAAAATCAACGGGAACATAATTGTCATTGACAATGATAAGAACATCGTCGATCTTCCCCAAAGGTTTCTTTACGGAAGAATCAACAAGACGAACACCAAAAGAACAAGGATCAAAAGGTTTCAATTCAAGCATATCATACATTCTTTTGGGCATAACGGAGGTACTAGCTCCAACATCACATAAAGCATAGCAAGAGAAGTTATTCAACTTAATTTTAATCATAGGATCCCAACTATCTTCTAGCTTTCTAGGTATGGAGGCTTCTACCCTAAGCTTCTCCTCCCTAGCTTTGATAAGAGCATTAGTGATATGCTCCGTGAAGGCAAGATTAAGCATGCTAGTGTGGGGATCTTTAGCCATTCTTTGTAAAAAGGTGACAACTTCCGAGAGACTACAATTATCAAAATCAAGGTCACTACTATCAAGTAAAGTGGTAGTGGTGTCCTTTAGGCTCACTTGTTTGGTAGCTTCTATGGTCATAGGAGTTTCTTGTTCTACGGTTGAGGTCATAGCATCACCATTAATAGGTCCAATGGGACTAGGAGTGCATTGGGTGCTAAGAGTTTGGATATCCTCAACAACTTGGATAGTAGCAACAGTGTGGGGGGTAGGAAGGCTCTTAATTCTATCTTCTTCCTCCTTTTCTCTAGCCCATCTCTCTTTAAGTTTAGCCATCATCCTAATGTTTTCATTAATTTGCACTTGAATAGCATTCATAGGAGTGGTCTTCCTCTCCTCAAGAGGAGAAGTTCTAATTTTAAGCAACTCTACCTCATGGGCTAAATTGTCTACCTTCGAAGAGAGATTATCTAGTTTGTCTAGTTTTTCTTCTACACTCTTATTGAAGGCCTTTTGGGTAGTGATGAAGTCTTTAAGCATAATCTCTAGTTCACAAGTGGAGTTCTTGGTGCTAGGATAAGCATTGTTGTTCCCATAGGAATTAGAGGGGGACGGTCTAGGGTTGCTACCAAAATTACTCCTATAAGCATTGTTATTGAAATTGTTTCTAGAGATAAAGTTCACATCTACTTGATCTTGAGCAATCAAAGAATTTAAAGGAAAATCATGAGGATCAATAGAAGATTGCTTGGAAAGTAGAGACATGATCAAGTCAACTTTTTCATTTAGGGAGGAAATCTCCTCGACAGAGTTTACCTTCCTACCTGTTGGAGCGCGTTCGGTGTGCCATTGGGAATAATTGGTCATCATCTCGTCGAGAAGCTTCGTGGCAGCACCAAGTGTAGTTGACATAAAGGTTCCTCCCGCGGCCGAATCTAACAAGTTCCGCGAGGTAAAGTTCAAGCCTGCATAAAAAGTTTGGATAACCATCCAAGTAGTCAAACCATGAGTAGGGGAGTTCTTGACAAGAGATTTCATGCGTTCCCAAGCTTGGGCAACGTGTTCATTATCCAATTGTTTAAAATTCATTATGTTACTCCTTAATTGGATAATTTTAGCAGGGGGATAGTACTTCCCAATAAAGGCATCCTTGCACTTGTCCCAAGAATCAATACTATTCCTAGGCAAGGATTGAAACCAGATTTTAGCTCCTCCTCTCAAGGAGAAAGGAAAAAGCTTATGCTTAACAATATCACCATCTATTTCTGTGTACTTTTGCATATCACAGAGCTCAACAAAATTATTTAAGTGCAAAGCAGCATCATCTCCAGCACCGGAGAATTGATCTTTCATAACTAGGTTCAGTAAAGCATGTTTAATCTCATAAGAAGGTGCTGAAGTGGCAGGTGTAGCAATAGGCGTGCAGATAAAGTCATCGTTGTTATGACTAGTGAAGTCACACAACTTGGTGTTCTCAGTGGAACCCATAGCAGCAGCAAGCAAGATAACTATTTTTGTGATTTTTGGCAAGGGACACTAAAGCAAAAACTGAAAGGTAAACTAACAAGACTAAAAAGCAAAGATAAAAGATAGCGTGCAACTCCCTGATGTCTACACACTCTTCTACTCTTGTAGACTTTGTTGGGCCTCCAAGCGCAGAGGTTTGTAGGACAACATCAATTTCCCTCAAGTGGATGACCTAAGGTTTATCGAACTTAGGGAAGTAGAGGTTGAAGATGGTCTCTCTCAAGCAACCCTGCAACTAAGATACAGGAAGTCTCTTGTGTCCCCAACACACCTAATACACTTGTTAGATGTATAGGTGCACTAGTTCGGCGAAGAGATGTTAAATGGCAAGTGATATGGATGGCAAAACAAAGTAATATAAATCTGTAATAAAAAGTGCAGCAAGCAAACAAGTGGTAAACGTGAGCACAAATGGTATTGCAATGGTGGAAACAAGGCCTAGGGTTCATACTTTCACTAGTGGAAACTCCCAACAACATTAACATAATCGAATCACATGATATTTCCCATAAACATGCAATGGAGACGCACCCGGAGGTCATTCCTTCGTGGTCAAGAGAGGACGAGAATTATGTAGGGCTACAAAAGCACACCACAAAGTTCGTAGTTCTCAATCTAAGGATTTCCCAATGTCACCGCGGCCATCCAAAGAGAGTCCCACAATCACCACAACATATCTAAAGGATAGTCAAAGACAAGCACCAAGAGACTCTCAATCTTCAATCAACACACAAGAGAGGAAATCACTCATGAAAATATTTTTCTAATCCATGTCCAATAGACCGTTGTCACCTTGGTGTCGGGGATTATACTAGATAAAGACAAGTGAGTACATCAATCCAATACATAGAGGAAGGGGAAATATCATGGGATCACCCTAGATTAACACAGCCTATGATCACAACGAAGATCACATCATGGGAGAGAGAGATAACCACATAGCTACACGTACGAGCCCTCGGCCCCGGACAAGACTACTCACACATGGACATGGTGAGGAGGAGGTTGATGATGGTGTTGATGTAGAGGTGCAGCCCCGCGAGGAGGAGACGGCCGGCAGCAGCCACGGAGGCGGCGACGGCGGCCCTTGGGGGCGCGGCGGCGGCGGCGGCCCTCGGGGCGGCGGCGGCCCTAGGGGGCAGCGGCTCCTTGGCCCCCCTTCTTCCTTGTGGATGGTGCTGCAATGGTGCTGGTCCTCCCCTCCAAGACGGCGGCTCGGGAGGAGGAAAATTCGTGGCCGTTGGTGACCTAGGTTTTCTCTCTTTATATAGACTCTCGGATTCCCGTCATCAGATTTTGGGCTTCAGTAAAACGGGCTTAACTCGGCCGTCCGGACTCCGATTTGGACGAAATTTATATCCGGAAGCATTGCCTCGAAATTCCCCACAACTTTTGCAACTAGACTTTTTCCGTTTGACGTCGTCTTTAGGCCGGAACGTGACCATCTTTAGAAAACAATCTCAGACAGATTTCAGGAAAGTCAGAGTCCTACTCCAATACGACTCCTTTTGCGTTTTTGTCAATTTCCAAGTAATTCCGACACAATAAAGTGTAAAACAAGAAAATTGTGCACTTTTGCAACCATTAGTAGGTTAGTTCAAATATGATCAAAAGTGTATGGAAGTGCATAAATATCATAACAACATCACATAAAAAAAGGCATGGAGCAAACAGAAATTATAGATACGTTTTGGACGTATCAACATCCCCAAGCTTAATTCCTGCTCGTCCTCGAGTAGGTAAATGATAACAAGCATAATTTATGTGGTGACATGCTATTAACCATATAAGGACTTTTCACAGTCACATGACAAAAGCTTACTGAGACAATGAATCTGTAGTAATTAAGTTGCCTCATGAGAAAATCACAAATAACTGAAAGTTTTACAATATGATACTGAAACATCAAATAGTTTTGTAGTGAGCATGGTGTGCAAATATGATAAAGTGGTACCTCGCTTGCCCCCTTTAGTGAAGCAAAACATAAATGCAGGGGCACCTCCAAGGTTTAAGTGACGACTAGATACAATGATTTCAGAATAAACGATATCATAATCATGCAAAAGACAATGGTACTTTGGGACAATGCACATTACACTCAGAATGACAATCATGCTCTCAATAGTTGGTGCTTTAAAGAAGGTGGAGACTCTCGAACCGTGGCTTTTGTTGGCAAGGTTGAAAACCCGTGGTCGGAAACAAAAACTAAACATGTACCAGAGCTCTTGGTTAAAAACCAGAGGTAATAATTATTTTTTAGAATATGCATATTTCATCAACGAATGCTAGCAGATAACTCAATCACTTCTTGAGCAGGACAAGTTTCGAGGAACGGCTCCCGAATGAGGACGATCACATCCTCTTAATCTCCTTTGTTTATTACTGCCAAAGTTTTCTGATTTCTCATGAACAAAGCGTGAAGGAGGGTTTGTTTGTTGTATAATTTTTTTAATGAGCCGGGCGCACTCTATGCCAGTTCCTTCTCGTATTATGGGTTTGCACATTAGACATGCAATCCCGGGGTGAAGCTTGTCCAACTTAAAAAGATCATGAATTAACTACTACTTCCTCATGAGCTAAAACAGAGGCACAAAAGAGAAATGCTTTTTTTTTGAATAATTTCGAGATGGTACATGAAAGTCTTCGTTAGGAATGGCAGGTAAATACCATGTATAGGAAGGTATGGTGGACACATATGGCATAACTGGTTTAAAGGATTTTGGATGCACAAGCAGTCAGTCCGCTTAGTACAGGCGAAGGTTAGCAATAGACTGGGAGCGACCAACTAAAAGAGCAATGACGGTCATAATCATGCAGAGCGACAAAGCAACATTGAATCAGACATGGAAGTTATATCGCTACTCAGAAACTAAAGATCACCAAGGCTTGATAGACTTTCTTTACAGTCTTAAATATGCGTGAGCATACGCCAAGTCAATCAAAATAAATTCCTGGAGGAAGATATCACTAAACCATACCACATCATAGGCAAACAAATCATGTTGGTACTCCAATAACACATTGAGAACCCCCCAGCTATTTGAGATTAACCATAAGAAAACATGAACTACTAAGCATCATTATGCACATAGCATTTTTATCATAGACATATCAACCAGTGCAACAGAAGCCAACTCTCTTAATAAGATAAGCATGATAACTAAAGAGAGTTCCAGGGACCAACTAAACGAAAGCTCTTTAAAAAGGTAAGCATGAAAACTAAGAGCTGAAAATGATAGTAGCTATTGAAAGACAAAGAACACACACAGCAAGGATAGGCATGAAAATTCTATGTTATGTTCTAGGTTGAAGTGGAGCATGTTTCTCTCCCACACAAAGAAGGCTGAGTTCCAACTCGTTATGAAAAGCAAGCAAAGCTAAAGAAAACTAAAAAAGGAAACTAAAACCAAGACGCTCCAAGCATAGCACATAACACATGAAGTGATAAAAATATAGTGGAACGAAAGACGAACTGATAATTGTTGATGGAGAAGGGGATGCACGGGGGCATCCCCAAGCTTAGACGCTTGAGTCTTCTTGAATATTTCTCGGGGGTGCACGGGGGCATCCCCAAGCTTGAGCGTTTGACACTCCTGAATCTTTTTATCATCTTCCCTCGCACACTTGAAAACTCCCTTCATACATAACTCATCATAATCTGATTAGCGAGGTTAGTACCCATAATAAAATAATTTTTCCCTACTGGAAATAAAGATATTCTTGAAGGTCTGATGACCCTCAACCGTAAGGGATCTGTTGCAGCGTTTTCGACAAGTAAGAGTGTCGAACCCAATGAGGAGCAGAAGGTATTGATAAGCGATTCTGAACAAGAAATTACTGCAAGCACTGAAAGATAACTTTTTAGGGGTTTTCTCGATATAAGCAACAGGAATGTAAAGGCAAGTAATGTAAAAGATACTGAGAATAACAAGTGGCCCAATCCTTTCTTAGCAAAGGAGAGGCCTAGCAACTGAACTTATAAAGACTAAAGCGTTCTTGAGGACACACGGGAGAGGTAGTCATGTGCTTTCGCCATATTCCGTATCGATACTATGTTATGTGTTGATAAGTGTTGGTGGGTGGATCTATGCTAGTGCACTCTCTAGACTAAGATGAATGCACTCTTATGATTAAACACCTTGCAAGCATCCGCAAATACAAGATAGAATTTAAGGCAAAAGCCTAACCATAGCAATACGATCGAGGATCCATTATTCCCTTATGCAAAAGCGTGCAAACTGGGGTTCAGGTTTCTGTCACTCCGGCAACCCATCGTAAGCATTCTTTATACACAATGCATTCCCCTAGGTCCTTAATAAGGCGAAGTGTTGGGTGTTCGACTCACACAACACCACTAGTAGAATGACAACGCAACTTAAGTATCAAACAACACATATTACTTCAACAGCATATGACTACTAACAACAAGACTTTCCCCATGTCCTCAAGAACTAAAGTAACTACTCACAAGACATAAAAGAGATCATGATCAGTGGGGATAAATATGTGATAAACAATCTGGACATAATAATATTTCTCCAACAAAACTCAATAGCATTCACCACAAAGTAGTAATCAACACCGATGGAGTAGAGAGGATAGGTAGTACAAGTTACAACACGAGTTGCGATGGAAAGATGAGATTTGGATGAAGATGGAGATGGTGCTGGTGTTGGGGATGATGTTGATGATGATCTCGATGATGCCCGTGATGATGGTGATGACGATGGCGACGATCTCCCCTTCCGGGAGGTGATCTCCCTGGCGGAATCTGCCCACCGGAGATGCCCTTTTCTTCCCTGTAGGTTTCCGCCTCGAAGCGGCGGCGGAACTCTGTAAAAAGTCCCATTCCTAGGGTTTTCGGGGGACGGAGAACATATATGCAAAAGGGGGCGACCAGAGGTGGGCCAGGGGCTCCAGGCGCCCCCCCGGCGCGGCCAGGGGGGGGGGGGCGCCCCCAGGCCGCCTGGGCACCCTGTGGCCCCCCTCTGACTCCCCTTTTGCGTGTCTTCGTTATTCATCTGAAAAATACCTCCCGTCAATTTTCAGGTAATTTGGAGGTGTTCTTCTTCAGCAACTCAGCATCCACTTTTTCCTGCTGAATCCTGCGTCTGCTGTTCCGGCACCGGAAAGTTGCAAACTGTGTAAAATAGACCAAAACAATATAAGAACATCATCACAACGTGAAATATATCAATGAATAAAGATGAATTATGATACAAAATAGTGATGCATTTTGGACGTATCAACACCCCCAAGCTTAGACCTCGCTTGTCCCCAAGCGAATATGAACTCGGTAAACCTGTCCACAAGTTTAGAGAGTGAAGTGTCGATAAATAGAATACGGACAAGAAGCATCATAATCTCTTCACCAACTCAAATATCCTCGGCAGCAATCTTCAACTCATAAGGCTCTTATGAAAAAGTGTTAACACTTATATTCGAAAGTAGGACCAAGGAAACTCATTATATCATGGCAAACATGTCCTTTGGTCAAAGAACAACAAATAATTTTAGCTTTTACTCTTATATTTTGATGGGATTAATTGAAGCTTTTTGAAATAACATGTTAGTAAGCAAGAAGTGAAAGTGTTAACACAAAGGAAGATATTTGCCTTAGCTGGGCATGACAAACAACTTACTTATCAAATGATAATGTCAACAAGGATATGATATGACAAATCTTAATGCAGCTTTATATGAATGAATCCTTATCAACATCAAACGTCTGCTCTCTTTGAGAAATAGAGGGAAGTAGAAATAACTGACTCAACTTAAAATTAAAAGATAGGCCCTGCTCTAGGGTAGTAGGGAAAACTCATGTGCTATCCTCAAATCAAACAGAATGAAAACAAGTTTTTGAGAGGTGCATGATTCGTCAACGAATGCTAATAGATAACTCAATTACTTCTTGAACTGGACAAGTTTCGAGGAACGGCTCCCGTATGAGGACGATAACATCCTCTTATTCTCCTTTGTTTATCACTGCCAAAGTTTTCCGATTTCTCATGAACAAAGCGTGACGGAGGGTTTGTTTGTTATATTATTTTTAAGCCGGGCGCACTCAATGCCAGTTCCTTTTCGTATTATGGGTTTGCACATTATACATGCAATCCCGGGATGCAGCTTGTCCAACTCAAAAAGATCATGAATTAGCTACTACTTCCTCATGAGCTAAAGCAGAGGCACAAAATAAAAGATTTTGAACATTTAAGGATAACACATAAATTATATACTTTAGGAGGTGGTAGTGGAGTACCACGAGTAGGTAGGTATGGTGGACTCATATGGAAGATATTGGCTTAAGGGTATGAACGCACAAGCAGAATTCCGCTTAGTACAAAGTTAGGCTAGCAAAGGTTTTGAAAGAGCAGACAATTGATGATGACTAAGATGCAAAGCAATATAAAGCATGAACATTGAAATAAGCATAACACATCAAGTTGTCTTCCTTGTCAACATAACACTTCAAGTATAATGACATAAAGGTTTTGGCTATGTTGATACTTTAAGAAAATCATGCTTGTTGTTATGACCAAAGCTATATTTGCCAAGATTAAATAAAGTTTCATAGCCATACCTGACATAAGGTCAATACTCCCCATAAGAATCATCATATAAGGTCGATTGCGTGAAGAGAATACCGAGTGCAGCAAAAAGGAACCGATAAACTTCTCATTAATATTCCATCATAGACGACTCCACTCACACGGATACAATTCTTCACTAAGGGGGCGATAGACCTCAATGCACACACCTATCTCATATAATAACCTCCCTAGACATGATACGACTCTACTTGACTTCTAAAAGACAAAAGGTAAAAGACAAAGATACCGGGCACTCCCCCAAGCTTGGAACAAGCCAAGGGAATGCCATTACCCACGGAGATTTCACCCATGCTTGTTGGCGTTAACCACGTAGTCCTTGGCGAAACGCTTCCATGAATATCTTGCTAAAATCTCTTGTGAGAGGCTTATCTCCTGAATCCTGCATTCAGCACCCAAACTCATGCGCATAAATCTTAGTTCATACTCACAGTTCTGGTTATATAAATCATTAATTTGCCCTTGGAGTTCTATGATTCTGTCTTCAGACGCGGCGATTCTTTCCCACATCTCCTTCATCTCCTTCAGAAAGTAGTTCTTCAACTCGTTGGTGATGTCAAAGTTAGCTTCGACACCACGCTCGGTCATCTTCTTGTACTTGAAGACTTCTTGCTCCACTTCTTCCAGCCTGGCCTGGACGCTCCCCTCCTTGATAGGTCCCTTCAGATCTTCTTGGTGAAGGACGCCTTCATTCATCTGAACAACCTGAGGGTGCTTCTTTACCTCGGCGAGGTAAGGGTTGATGACGTTGACGACGAACGTGTCCTTGGGGGAACTTGGAGAAGCCATGGCACCTAGATTTAGCTGAAAGATTTCTTGGCAGAAACAGATCGAAGAGAAAACACGCGAAATCGCAAGATACGTTGCCGGAACAGTCCGGGCAAATATATAGGAAAACTTTATGTACAGAAAGGAAGGTAACGGACCAAAGCGGGGTCGGAGACGGGCACCAGGGTGTCCAGGCGGCCTGTCGGCACGGCCCAGGGGGGGCGCCAGGGGGGCGCCTGGACTCCCTGGTGGTCGTCTCCGGCTCCACTTCGTCTCGGAATTTTACTAAATTTTCAAAAACTCGTAATACGGAACTTTTATGATGTTTTGCGGTGTTTTCTTACCGTACTACATACCTTTTCTTTATTCTGCTTCTGCTGGCGTCTGAAACAGGGCTGCAACATGTTCTTCGTGGGTTGTTGTGTATATTATATTCACATCAACATCGACAGGGTCTCCTGCTATGTAATGTTTAAGTCTTTGCCCATTCACAACTTGAGGTTTGGTGCCTTCAAAATTATTAATCTTAATTGCACCAGACCGATAAACTTCTTCAATATGAAATGGTCCTTCCCACCTGGAAAGTAGTTTACCTGGAGAAAACCTAAAACTGGATCTAAACAACAAAACTTTATCACCAACATTAAATTCACGTTTCAGAATCTTCCTATCATGCCACCTTTTTACCTTTTCCTTGAACATTTTAGCGCTCTCGTAAGCTTCACTTCTCCATTCATCTAGAGAAGTCAAGTTCATGAGACGCTTCTCACCAGCTAGTTTTGGGTCAGCGTTAAGCTCTCTAACAACCCAGAAAGCTTTGTGCTCTAGCTCTAATGGCAGATGGCAAGCCTTGCCATATACCATCTTATAGGGGGACATGCCCATGGGGTTTTTGTAAGCAGTTCTATATGCCCACAAAGCATCTCCTAATTTATTTGACCAATCCTTCCTATTTTTGTTTACTGTTTTCTGCAAGATCAACTTAATCTCTCTATTGGTGAGCTCAACTTGCCCACTAGTTTGAGGATGATAAGGTGAAGCAATTCTATGATTAACATCGTATTTAGCCAAAGCTTTCCTAAAAGCTCCGTGCGTGAAGTGTGATCCTCCATCGGTCATGAGGTACCTTGGTACACCAAACCTAGGAAATATTACATCCTTAAGCATTTTCAAGGATGTTTTGTGATCAGCACTTTCAGTGGGGATTGCTTCAACCCACTTGGTCACATAATCAACAGCTACTAAAATGTGAGTGTACTTGTGCGAAGAAGGAAAAGGACCCATAAAATCGAAACCCCAACAATCGAAAGGTTCAATCACTAGTGAGTAATTCATAGGCATCTCATTCCTTCTACTAATGTTACCAACTCTCTGACATTTATCACAAGCTAAAACATAATTTCTAGCATCTTTAAAGAGAGTAGGCCAATAAAAACCTAACTGAAGAACCTTATGTGCAGTCCTCTCATCGGCATGATGTCCTCCATAGGGACTATCATGACATCGTCGGAGAATGTCCTTCTGCTCATGTTTCGGAATGCATCTTCTCACGATCCCGTCGGGACCTTCTTTGAAAAGATGTGGGTCATCCCAAAAGTAGTGCCTCAAATCATGAAAGAACTTCTTCCTCTGCTGAAATGTTAGACCTGGAGGCAAATACTTCGCAACAATAAAATTAGCATAATCTGCATACCAAGGATCGGAAAGAGGTTGTACTTTTACAACGGCAAGTTGTTCGTCTGGAAAACTATCGTTAAATGGAATGGGGTCATGCGGTATATCTTCCATTCTTGAAAGATTGTCCGCCACCGGATTGTCTTCCCCCTTCCTATCAACAATCTGCAAATCAAATTCTTGAAGAAGGAGTACCCATCTGATAAGCCTTGGCTTGGCATCCTTCTTTGTCATAAGGTACTTAATGGCAGCATGATCAGTATGAATAATAACTTTGGAATCAACAATATACTGCCTAAACTTATCACAAGCAAAAACTACAGCTAAGAATTCCTTCTCAGTAGTAGCATAATTTCTTTGAGCACTATCAAGGGTCTTACTAGCATAATGTATAACATTCAATTTCTTATCAACCCTTTGTCCTAAAACAGCTCCAACAGCAAAATCACTTGCATCACACATAATTTCAAAAGGTAAGTTCCAGTCAGGTGGTTGTACTATAGGAGCAGTTATTAAAGCTTTCTTAAGGATTTCAAAAGCTTCCTTACAATTTTCATCAAACGCAAAAGGAACATCCTTCTAGAGAAGATTAGTGAGGGGTCTCGAGGTTTTAGAAAAGTCTTTAATAAATCTTCTATGAAAACCTGCATGACCGAGAAAACTGCGAATACCTTTGATGTCCTTTGGATAAGGCATCCTCTCAATAGCTTCGATCTTGGCTTTGTCCACTTCAATTCCCCTTTCGGAAATCTTGTGACCAAGAACAATTCCTTCATTAACCATAAAGTGGCACTTCTCCCAGTTGAGTACCAAATTTGTCTCCTCGCATCTCTGCAAAACTTTATTAAGGTTGTGAAGACAATGGTCAAATGAAGTTCCATAGACGGAGAAATCGTCCATGAAGACTTCCATAATATCCCCGCAGAAACCATGAAAGATAGCAGACATACACCTTTGAAAAGTAGCAGGGGCATTACATAAACCAAAAGGCATACGTCTGTAAGCATAAGTACCAAAAGGACAAGTAAAAGTGGTCTTCTCTTGATCGACAGTGTTAACATGAATTTGAGAGAAGCCAGAATAACCATCGAGATAACAAAAGTGTGTATTTTTGGATAACCTTTCAAGCATTTGGTCGATGAACGGCAACGGGTAGTGATCCTTCCTGGTTGCCTTGTTCAACTTCCTGTAATCAATACACATTCTATATCCAATAATAATTCTCTGAGGTATTAGTTCATTTTTATCATTAGGAACCACAGTTGTACCTCCTTTCTTAGGAACACAATGTACCGGACTTACCCACTTACTGTCAGCTATAGGGTAGATAATACCTGCGGCTAGGAGCTTGAGAATCTCAGTTCTCACGACATCCATCATCTTCGGGTTCAACCGTCGTTGATGATCAACAACTGGCTTAGCATCAGGTTCAAGGTTGATAGTGTGCTGACAGATAGATGGACTAATCCCCTTAAGGTCATCAAGGGTATAGCCAATTGCGCCTCGGTGTTTACGAAGTACTTCCAATAATCGCTCTTCTTCATATCCTGAAAGGTTAGAATTGATAATAACAGGATATACTTTCTTTTCATACTTGAGCGTATCGGGAAGAGGTTTAAGATCGAACACCGGGTCTTCTTTCGGTTTTGATAAAATTCCCAAAGGTTCAACCGGAAGGTTGTGCTTCAGGATAGCAGGCTGCCTCAAGAATATTTCATCTAGTTCATTTCTTTCCTGCATATGTAAATCATTCTCGTGGTCCTCCATGTATTGTTGCAAAGGATCATCAGGGGGAATAGCAATAGAGGCAATACTTTCAATAATTTTATCATCACTAGGTAAATCAGTACCACGAGGCTGCTTAGAGAAATTAGAAAAATTAAATTCATATGGCTCACCATTGAATTCAACAGAAACTTTACCTTTCTTGCAATCTATTATAGCTCCACAAGTTCTAAGAAAAGTTCTACCAAAAATGTTGGGACAAAAATTGCCCCTGGCTGAACCAAGTACCAAAAAGTTGGTAGGGTATTTTACCTTTCCACATAGGACTTCAACGTCCCTTATAATTCCGATAGGAGAGATAGTTGATCTATTTGCAAGATGAATAGTAACATCAACTTCTTCAAGTTCACAAGGGGAAATCTCACCGATGATTTATTCATAGAGTGAATAAGGAATAGCACTTGCACTCGATCCCAAATCGCATAGCCCATAATAATTGTGATCTCCTATTTTAACAGATACCACCGGAGTACCTGAAATTGGGCCTTTGTTCTTGGCTGTGACAAGGTTAGTGGAAACAGCACAAAAAGTTATATTGGAATCCAAAACATCATCAGTAACAAGGTCTTTAATCAATGCAACTCGAGGATCGACCCTAATCTGGTTCTCAGGTTCATCAACTCTTCTCTCACTTTTATTTATTATGCCTGTTACAAGAGAGTGTTCCTTTATCCTCGTGGGAAAAGGAGGCTGTTCATATATAACTGCAGACAAAATAGGCTCAGCAACATAAATATCAATAGGTTTTTCTTTAAAAGGTGCATGGTGCTGGTCTCTATTCTTTTTAAAAGAATCAACGTGAGAGGCAAAGTTCTTACATAAATCAATCACTAGATGGGAATCAAGACCAATCTTAGAGCAAAAAGTATTGAAGTAATCAATTTCTACATAGCTCTCAATATAATCATGTTCATAATTTATAGTGGGTTCAATACCTTTATCAATTTCCCAATCTTCAGTATTCCTCTGGATTCTTTCAAGGAGATCCCACCTTTCTTCAACACTCTTCTTCTGAAATACCCCACTAGAGGAGGCATCCAGCATCTCCTTATCCTGACGAGAAAGCCTGGCATAAAAATTTGTAAGTATAATTTCCTTGGGAAGCTTATGAATAGGGCATTTGAGCATTAGAGACTTCAATCTCCCCCAAGCTTGAGCAATGCTTTCTCCGTCGCGAGACCTAAAGTTATAGATATAATTCCTGTCTCGATGAATTTCATGAAGAGGATACAATTTAGTATAAAAGAGAGACATAAGCTCCTGCCAGTCCAGCAAGTGTGGGTTATCGAGAAGCCCATACCAATCTGAAGCTTTATCTATAAGGGATACGGCAAACAATTTCCTCATGACAAACTCCCTCGATACACCTGCAAGCTTAAATAATGAACATAGTCGTGACAAATATAGCAAGTGTTCACCGGGATGTCTGTCTCCTGCATAACGATTAGCCAAAACATAATTGATAATGCCAGCTGGTATTTTATAAGGCACAATTTCAGTAGGGGGAGGATCAACCACCACAGGTGTGGGGTGTCTTCCCGCAAGCAACGCTCCAATAATAGGGTTATCCATACGGACAGAGAGCAGCAATAACAAAAAATAAAAATAGAATTATAAAATGACTTTCTTACCAGTTTCACTTTACCAATAGCGCTACGCTCCCCGGCAACGGCGCCAGAAAACGGTACTTGATGACCCTCAACCGTAAGGGATTTGTTGCAGCGTTTTCGATAAGTAAGAGTGTCGAACCCAACGAGGAGCAGAAGGTATTGATAAGCGATTCTGAACAAGAAATTACTGCAAGCACTGAAAGATAACTTTTTAGGGGTTTTCTCGATATAAGCAACAGGAATGTAAAGGCAAGTTATGTAAAAGATACTGAGAGTAACAAGTGGCCCAATCCTTTCTTAGCAAAGGAGAGGCCTAGCAACTGAACATATAAAGACTAAAGCGTTCTTGAGGACACACGGGAGAGGTAGTCATGTGCTTTCGCCATATTCCGTATCGATACTATGTTATGTGTTGATAAGTGTTGGTGGGTGGATCTATGCTAGTGCACTCTCTAGACTAAGATGAATGCACTCTTATGATTAAACAGCTTGCAAGCATCCGCAAATACAAGATAGAATTTAAGGCAAAAGCCTAACCATAGCAATACGATCGAGGATCCATTATTCCCTTATGCAAAAGCGTGCAAACTGGGGTTCAGGTTTCTGTCACTCCGGCAACCCACCGTAAGGAGCTTTATACACAATGCATTCCCCTAGGTCCTTAATAAGGCGAAGTGTTGGGTGTTCGACTCACACAACACCACTAGTAGAATGACAACGCAACTTAAGTATCAAACAACACATATTACTTCAACAGCATATGACTACTAACAACAAGACTTTCCCCATGTCCTCAAGAACTAAAGTAACTACTCACAAGACATAAAAGAGATCATGATCAGTGGGGATAAATATGTGATAAACAATCTGGACATAATAATATTTCTCCAACAAAACTCAATAGCATTCACCACAAAGTAGTAATCAACACCGATGGAGTAGAGAGGATAGGTAGTACAAGTTACAACACGAGTTGCGATGGAAAGATGAGATTTGGATGAAGATGGAGATGGTGCTGGTGTTGGGGATGATGTTGATGATGATCTCGATGATGCCCGTGATGATGGTGATGACGATGGCGACGATCTCCCCTTCCGGGAGGTGATCTCCCCGGCGGAATCTGCCCACCGGAGATGCCCTTTTCTTCTCTGTAGGTTTCCGCCTCGAAGCGGCGGCGGAACTCCGTAAAAAGTCCCGTTCCTAGGGTTTTCGGGGGACGGAGAACATATATGCAAAAGGGGGCGACCAGAGGTGGGCTAGGGGCTTCAGGCGCCCCCCCGGCGCGGCCAGGGGGGGGGCGCCCCCAGGCCGCCTGGGCACCCTGTGGCCCCCCTCCGACTCCCCTTTTGCGTGTCTTCGTTATTCGTCTGAAAAATACCTCCCGTCAATTTTCAGGTAATTTGGAGGTGTTCTTCTTCAGCAACTCAGCATCCACTTTTTCCTGCTGAATCCTGCGTCTGCTGTTCCGGCACCGGAAAGTTGCAAACTGTGTAAAATAGACCAAAACAATATAAAAACATCATCACAACGTGAAATATATCAATGAATAAAGATGAATTATGAAAAAAAATAGTGATGCATTTTGGACGTATCAAGGTCTACTGTTTCTCAAGATTGCCAAAAGGTTTTTGCAAAGAAAAAGCAAGCTCAAGGTTTGCAAAACGAAGAAAAGGCAAAACAGGACAGAATCTGTGAAAACAGACCAGCAGGTAGTAAATAAGATTTTCGGGGCACTTCTGCAACTCAAATCGAAAAACTCAGAACTGACGCCCGAAAGCCAATTGTATAGAGCACGCTGTCGAAAAAATTCAGACCAAAAAGATGATCTGGTGATTTTATACGAATTCTTCTGTCCAAGGACATAATCTGTTTCCTGGACAGCACGTCACAACTTTTGAACTTTCTTGCAATCAGAGGCTACACTTGGCACAAAGCTGAAAAGTAAAGATACAATGACGATGCTACTGTAGTAACAACATCAAGACACACCAAAAGCAAAATAAAATTTTATTCATTGTGGGCTGCCTCCCAAAAGCGCTTTCTTTTATGCCTTTAAGCTAGGCATAAGACTTTAATGATGCTCTTGTAGGAATAAGAATTGAAGAACAAAAGAGAGCATCAAGAAGCAAATACCAAACACATTTAAGCCTAACATGCTTCCTATGCATAGGAATATTGCAATAGAATAATTCATTGAAGCACAAAGCAATAAGCATAGGAAGACAAAACAAGTGCAGCTTCAAAACCTTCAACATAAAGAGAGGGAACTTAATATTATTGAAATATCTATAAGCATATGTTCCCTTCTCATAATAAATTTCAGTGGGATCACGAATAAACTCAACAATATAAGCATCACATAAAGCATTGTTACCATGATCCACATGCAAAAAGGTACTCTTACTCTCCACATAAGTATCTTTGGGGAGCCCATGGTTAGGACTTTTTAGCATTAACGTTTTCAGTCTCCCCCAAGCTTGAGCAATGCTTTCTTCGTCACCAGACCTAAAGTTATAGATATAGTTCCTGTCTCGATGAATTTCATGAAGAGGATAAAACTTAGTATAAAAAAGAGGCATAAGCTCTTGCCAATCAAGCAAGTGCGGGTTATCGAGAAGCTTATACCAATATGAAGCTTTATCTATAAGTGATACGGCGAACAATTTCCTCATGACAAACTCCCTTGATACACCTGCAAGCTTAAATAATGAACATAATTGTGACAGATATAGCAAGTGTTCACCGGGATGTCTGTCTCCTGCATAACGATTAGCCAAAACATAATCGATAATACCAGCTGGTATTTTATAGGGCACAATTTAAGTAGGGGGAGGAGCAACCACCACAGGTGTGGGGCGTCTTCCCACAAGCAACGATCCAATAGCAAGGTTTTCCATAAACATAACTAGTGAAATAAAAACAAGAAACAAAAAGATTTAATTGCAAGATCTAAAGATATACCTTCAAGCACTCACTTCCCCGGCAACGGCGCCAGAAATAGCTTGATGTCTACACACGCTTCTACTCTTGTAGACTATGTTGGGCCTCCAAGCGCAGAGGTTTGTAGGACAGCAGCAATTTCCCTCAAGTGGATGACCTAAGGTTTATCGAACTCAGGGAAGTAGAGGTTGAAGATGGTCTCTCTCAAGCAACCCTGCAACTAAGATACAAGAAGTCTCTTGTGTCCCCAACACACCTAATATACTTGTTAGATGTATAGGTGCACTAGTTCGGCGAAGAGATGTTAAATGGCAAGTGATATGGACGGCAAAACAAAGTAATATAAATCTGTAATAAAAAGTGCAGCAAGCAAACAAGTGGTAAACGTGAGCACAAATGGTATTGCAATGGTGGAAACAAGGCCTAGGGTTCATACTTTCACTAGTGGCAACTCCCAACAACATTAACATAATCGAATCACATGATATTTCCCATAAAACATGCAATGGAGACGCACCCGGAGATCATTACTTCGTGGTCAACAGAGGACGAGAATTATGTAGGGCTACAAAAGCACACCTCAAAGTTCGTAGTTCTCAATCTAAGGATTTCCCAATGTCACCGCGGCCATCCAAAGAGAGTCCCACAATCACCACAACATATCTAAAGGATAGTCAAAGACAAGCACCAAGAGACTCTCAATCTTCAATCAACACACAAGAGAGGAAATCACTCATGAAAATATTTTTCTAATCCATGTCCAATAGACCGCTGTCACCTTGGTCTCGGGGATTATACTAGATAAAGACAAGTGAGTACATCAATACAATACATAGAGGAAGGGGAAATATCATGGGATCACCCTAGATTAACACAACCTATGATCACAACGAAGATCACATCATAGGAGAGAGAGATAACCACATAGCTATAAGTACGAGCCCTCGGCCCCGGAGAAGACTACTCACACATGGACATGGTGAGGAGGAGGTTGATGATGGTGTTGATGTAGAGGTGCAGCCCCGCGAGGAGGAGACGGCCGGCGGCGGCCCTTGGGGGCGCGGCGGCGGCGGCGGCCCTCGGGGCGGCGGCGGCCCTATGGGGCAGCGGCTCCTTGGCCCCCCTTCTTCCTTGTGGATGGTGCTGGTCCTCCCCTCCAAGACGGCGGCTCGGGAGGAGGAAAATTCGTGGCCCTTGGTGACCTAGGTTTTCTCTCTTTATATAGACTCTCGGATTCCCATCATCAGATTTTGGGCCTCAGTAAAACGGGCTTAACTCGGCCGTCCGGACTCCGATTTGGACGAATTTTATATCCAGAAGCATCGCCTTGAAATTCCCCACAACTTTCGCAACTAGACTTTTTCCGTTTGATGTCGTCTTCAGGCAGGAACGTGACCATCTTTAAAAAACGTTCTCAGATAGATTTCATGAAAGTCAGAGTCCTACTCCAATACGACTCCTTTTGTGTTTTTGTCAATTTCCAAGTAATTCCTACACAATGAAGTGTAAAACAAGAATATTGTGCACTTTTGCAACCATTAGTAGGTTAGTTCAAATATGATCAAAAGTGTATGGAAGTGCATAAATATCATAACAATATCACACAAAAAAAAGGCATGGAGCAAGCAGAAATTATAGATACGTTTTGGACGTATCACTCCCCTATCTTGAAGAGTGGAGTCCCCGGCAACGGCGCCAAAAACTTGCTTGATGGCTTCTCGCCCCTCGTTGGTTACCCCAAGTGGAAGGTTGAGATGTAGCGTAGCGGCAAATTTCCCTTGGCAAAGATACCAAGGATCGAATCCCGTGAGACTCCGAGGGTCGACAAGTAGGTGTCAACGGTGCCAGAAACTTAGCGGTTGACAGGACCTGCACACAGATACAGATAACTTTGCTCCCATCGAGTACATATAGGTTGTCAATCCATCCTGCCTTGTTGTTTACAAAGGATCAAACACAAGAGATAATAATGATAGCTATGACTGCAACTAGGAAATAAAACAGAAAGTAAATAGAAGGTGTGATCAGCGGTGGTAATATGGACCGGGGTCCCATGATGTTCACTAGTGATGTCTCTCTCCCAAAAGACGATAAACAACAAAGCGAGGTAAACAAATTACAGCTGGGCAATCGACAGGATTATGTGTGCAAACCAATGCTAACTATGCTGCAAAGAAAGGTAGAGGCCCAAAAGCATGGGCGGTACACCAAGGCAAGTAGACCGAAATCCATCTGCATCTACTACTAATCATCCACCTTGAGATATCTATTCAGAACATCTCGCTGGTATTAAGTTGCGAATCCCACCCAAAGTGTAAACTCAAAGCAACAGACAACTGCATTAAAAGAACTTTGCGTAAAGTAAACAATCCTTGCACCCGCAAGTACAAGCACCGTTGTTTTCCCCTTTGTGGCAACAGCACATCCCCTAGACTCATGTTTCTGTCACTCAAGCTAGTCATCCGGGGGCATGAACCAACAATCAAGCATAACGCTCCCTCTTGGAGTTACTACCTACTACTTGGCCAAAGCAATAAACAGCAATGGAGAACATGCAAGAATTACTCAAGAACAAAGATATAAAAGAGGTGAATCAAATATATTACTCAAACACAATCTGAACATAGTCTCATAATCCATCAGATCCCAGCAAACTCAGCGAAGCAATAGCAGAAAGATTACATATGTGCCTCGATCATGTAGGGCAGCTCACGAGATCTAAACCATGAAGAGCAAAGAGGGGAGGAGAACATCACATAGCTACTGATCATGGACCCATGGTCCAAGGTGGAATACTCACGACTCATCCGGGAAGCGTCCATGGTGGTGGAGAAGCTCCCGGTGGTGGTTCTCCCCTCCGGCAGGGTGCCGGGAAGAGTTCTCCTGATGCTCCCGATCTTGGAAGCGCTGCGGCGGCGGAACAGAGGCGAGATCGCGAAAAAGGGTTCCGTCCTCGAGGGTTTCGGGATGAGAGGAATATATATGCGAAGGGGGGCAACCAGAGGCGGAGCAGGGGCCCCAGGCACCCCCTGGCACGGCCAGGGGTGGGGCCGCGCCAGGTGGCCGCCTGGGCCCCCCTGGCTCCCCTCTGGCCCCGCTTTGGTTCTTCACGAAGCTTCCTGTATGCTGATTTTTCTGTATTTTTCCCGGAATTTTCGGGGCACTTTTAATATGGGGGAAACCTGAAATAGAAAAACAGCAGAAAACAGGAACTGGCACTGTGGTGCACTGAGTTAATAGGTTAGTCCAAATATGATCAAAGGTGTATGGAAGTGCATCAATATCATAGCAATATCACACAAAAGAAGCATGGAGCAAGCAGAAATTATAGATACGTTTTGGACGTATCACCGTGCGTTCGGTGCTTGGATCGGTTGGATCGCGAAGACGTTCGACTACATCAACCACGTTACTAAACGCTTCCGCTTTCGGTCTACGAGGGTACGTGGACACACTCTCCCGCTCGTTGCTATGCCTCTTCTAGATAGATCTTGCGTGATCGTAAGATTTTTTTGAAATACTACGTTCCCCAAAAGTGGCATCATGAGCCAGGTCTATGCGTAGATGATATGCACGAGTGGAACACAATGAGTTGTGGGCGATAATAGTCATACTGCTTACCAGCATGTCATACTTTGATTCGGTGGTATTATTGGATGAAGCGGCCCAGACCGACATTACGCATACGCTTACACGAGACTGGTTCTACCGACATGCTTTGCACATAGGTGGCTGGCGGGTGTCAGTTTCTCCAACTTTAGTTGAATCAAGTGTGACTACGCCCAGTCCTTGTTAAGGTTAAAACATCACACTTGATGAAAAATCGTTGTGGTTTTGACGCGTAGGTAAGAACGGTTCTTGCTAAGCCCGTAGCAGCCACGTAAAACTTGCAACAACAGAGTAGAGGATGTCTAACTTGTTTTTGTAGGGCATGTTGTGATGTGATATGGTCAAGACGTGATGAATTATACGTTATTGTATGATATGATCATGTTTTGTAAATTATTGGCAACCGGCAGGAGCCTTATGGTTGTCTCTTTATTGTACAAATTGCGAAAGCCATGTAATTGCTTTACTTTATCACTATGAGTTAGCGATAGTAGTAGTAGCAATAACTGGCGAGACGACCACGACGCTACAATGAATATCATGGTGTCAAGACGGCGACGATGGAGATCATGACGATGCTTTGGATATGGAGATTAAAAGCACAAGATGATGATGGCCATATCATGTCACATATTTTGATTGCATATGATGTTTATCTTATTATGCTTAGTACGGAAATAGCCTTATAAGATGACCCCTTACAAAATTTCAAGGTACAAGGGTTCTCCCTGAGTATGCACCGTTGCAACAGTTCGTCGTGCCGAGACACCACGTGATGATCGGGTGTGATAAGCTCTACGTTCAAATAAAACGGGTGTAAGACAGTTTTGCACATGTAGAATACTCGGGTTAAACTTGGCGAGCCTAGCATGTACATACATGGCCTCGGAACACTAGAGACCGAAAGGTCGAGCATGAATCATATAGTAGATATGATCAACATAAGATGTTCACCATTGAAAACTACTCCATCTCACGTGATGATCGGACATGGTTTAGTTGATTTGGATCACCTGATCATTTAGATGACTAGAGGGATGTCTATCTAAGTGGGATTTCTTTAGTAATATGATTAATTGAACTTTAATTTATCATGAACTTAGTCCTGATAGTTTTTGCATATCTAAGTTGTTGTAGATCAATGGCCCGTGCTACCGTTCCCTTGAATTTTAATGCGTTCCTAGAGAAAGCTAAGTTGAAAGATGATGGTAGCAACTACAAAGACTGGGTCCATAACTTGAGGATTATCCTTATTGCTGCACAGAAGTATTATGTCCTTGATGCACCGCTAGGTGACAATCCTATTGCAGGAGCAGATGCAGACGTTATGAACATTTGACAAGCTCGGTATGATGACTACTTGATAGTTTAGTGCGCCATGATTTACAGCTTATAGCCGGGACTTCAAAAATGTTTTGAATGCCACAGAGCATATGAGATGTTCCAAGAGTTGAAAATAGTATTTCAGACTCATGCCCATGTCGAGAGGTATGAGACCTCTGAAAAGTTCTTGGCCTACAAGATGGAGGAGAATAGCTCAACTAATGTACATATGCTCATAATGCCTGAGTACTACAATCGCTTGAATCAAGTGGGAGTTTATCTTACAGATAAGATAGTGATTGACAAAGTTCTCTAGTCACTATCACCAAGTTACCAGAACTTCTTGATGAACTATAATATGCAAGGGATGACTAAAACGATTCCCGAGCTCTTCGTGATGCTGAAATCAACGAAGGTAGAAATCAAGAAAGAGCATCAATTATTAATGGTTAACAAGACCACTAGTTTCAAGAAAAGGGCAAGGGGAAGAAAGGGAACTTTAAGAAGAATGGCAAGCAAGTTGTCACTCCCGTGAAGAAACCCAAGTCTGGACCCAAGCCTGAAACCGAGTGCTTCTACTGCAAAGGGACTGGTCACTAGAAGATGAACTGCCCCAAGTATTTGGCGGATAAGAAGGATGGCAAAGTGAACAAAGGTATACTTGATATACATATTGATAATGTGTACCTCACTAGTGTTCATAGTAGCCCCTGGGTATTTGATACTTGTTCGATTGCTAAGATTAGTAACTCGAAACAGGAGTTGCATAATAAACGGAGACTAGTTGAGGGTGAGGTGACGATGTGTGTTGGAAGTAGTTCCAATATTGATATGATCATCATCGCACCCTCCCCATACTTTTGGGATTAGTGTTAAACCTAGATAAATTTTTGCGTTGAGCATGAACAAGATTGGATCGTGTTTATTGCAATACGGTTATTCATTTAAGTGAGAGAATAATTGTTATTATGTTTACATGAATAAAACCTTCTATAGTCATACACACAAGGTGAATGTTTTGTTGAATCTCGATCGTAGTAAATACACATATTCATAATATTGAAGCCAAAAGATACATAGTTGATAATGATAGTGCAACATACTTGTGGCACTGCCGTTTAGGTTATATTGGTGTAAAGCGCATGAAGAAACTCCATGCTGATGGACTTCTGGAATCACTTGATTATGAATCATTTGATGCTTGCGAACCATGCCTCATTGGCAAGATAACTAAAACTCCTTTCTCCGGAACAATGGAGCGAGCAAATGACTTATTGGAAATAATACATACTGATGTATGCGGACCAATGAGTGTTGATGCTCGCGGCGGGTATCGCTATTTTCTCACCTTCACTCATAATTTGAGCAGATATGGGTATATCTACTTGATGAAGCACAAGTATGAAAATTTGAAAATTTCAAAGAATTTCAGAGTGAAGTAGAGAATTATCGTAACAAGAAAATAAAGTTTCTACGATCTGATTGCGGAGGCGGATATTTGAGTTATGAGTTTGGTCTTCATTTGAAACAATGTGGAATAGTTTCACAGCTCACGCCACCTGGAACACCATAATGTAATGGTGTGTCTGAACGTCATAACCGTACTTTATTAGATATGGTGTGATCTATGATGTCTGTTACTGAATTGCCACTATCGCTTCGGGGTTATGCATTAGAGACAGCTGCATTCACGTTAAATAGGGCACTATCTAAATCCGTTGAGACGACACCATATGAACTATGGTTTGGCAAGAAACCAAAGTTGTCGTTTCTTAAAGTTTGGGGTTGCGACGCTTATGTTAAAAAGCTTCAGCCTGATAAGCCCTTCTATCACAGATCCGAAGGCAAGACTTTTGTTGCTAAGAATGGATCCTTTCTAGAGAAGGAGTTTCTCTCGAAAGAAGTGAGTGGGAGAAAAGTAGAACTTGATGAGATAATTGTACCTTCTCTAGAATTGGAGAATAGCTCATCACAGAAAATTGTTCCTGTGATGCCTACACCAATTAATGAGGAAGCTAATGATAATGATCATGAAACCTTGAATCAAGTCACTACCAAACCTCATAGGTCAACCAGAGTACGTTCCGTGCCAGAGTGGTAAGGTAACCCGGTTCTAGAAGTCATGTTACCGGACCATGATGAACTTGCGAACTATGAGGAAGCGATGATGAGCCCAGATTCAACAAAACGGCTTGAGGCCATGAAATCTGAGATGGGATCCATGTATGAGAACAAAGTGTGGACTTTGGTTGACTTACCCGATGGTCGGCAAGCCATTGAAAATAAATGAATTTTTTAAGAGGAAGACTGACGCCGATGGTAATGTTACTGTCTACAAAGCCCGACTTGTTGCGAAAGGTTTTTGACAAGTTCAAGGAGTTGACTACGATGAGACTTTCTCACCCGTAGCGATGCTTAAGTCTGTCCGGATCATGTTAGCAATTGCCGCATTTTATGATTATGAAATCTGGCAAATGGATGTCAAAACTGCATTCCTTAATGGATATCTCAAAGAAGAGTTTTATATGATGCAATCAGAAGGTTTTGTCGATCCAAAAGGTGCTAACAAAGTGTCCAAGCTCCAGCGATCCATGTATGGACTGGTGCAAGCATCTCGGAGTTGTAATATACGCTTTGATAAGATGATCAAAGGATATGGTTTTATACAGACTTGCGGTGAATCCTGTATTTACAAGAAAGTGAGTGGGAGCACTGCGACATTTTTGATAAGTATATGTGAATGAGATATTCATGATCGAAAATGATGTAGAATTTTCTGGAAAGCATAAAGGATTGTTTGAAAGGAGTTTTTCAAAGAAAGACCTCGGTGAAGCTGCTTACATATTGGGCATGAAGATCTATAGAGATAGATCAAGATGCTACTTTCGATGAGTACATACCTTGAATAGATTTTGAAGAAGTTCAAAATGGATCAGTCAAAGAAAAAGTTCTTGCCTGAGTTGTAAGGTATGAAGTTGAGTAAGACTCCAAACCCGACCACGGTAGAAGATAGAGAAAGAATGAAAGTCATTCCCTTTGCCTCAGCCATAGGTTCTATAAAGTATGCCATGCTTTGTACCAAACCTGTTGTGTACCTTGCCATGAGTTTGGCAAGGAGGTACAATAGTGATCCATGAGTAGATCACTGGACATCGGTTAAAAATTATCCTTAGTTAGTGGATGACTAAGGAAATGTTTTTCGATTATGGAGGTGATAAAGAGTTCGTCGTAAAAAGTTATGCTGATGCAAACTTTGACACTAATCCAGAAGATTATGAGTATCAATCTGGATGCGTATTGAAAGTGGGAGCAATTAGCTAGAGTAGCTCCATGCAGAGCATTGTAGACATAGAAATTTACAAAATACATACGGATCTGAATGTGACAGACCCGTTTACTAAACTTCTCTCGTAGAGCAAAATATGATCACACCTTAGTACTTTCCATGCTATTATTGATTACAAAATACATGGCGATGTGAACTATGGGTGTGATACATCTCCAACGTATCTATAATTTTTGATTGTTCCATGCTATTATTTATGATGTTTTGGATGTTTAATGGGCTTTGTTATACACTTTTATATTATTTTTGGGACTAACCTATTAACCCAAAGGCCCAGTCCAGATTGTTGTTGTTTTGCCTATTTCAGGGTTTTACAGAAAAGGAATATCAAACGGAGTCCAAACGGAATGAAACCTTCGGGAGAGATATTTTTGGAGCGATATCTTCACGAGAGACTTGAGAACCACGGAATAGGGCACACGTGGCGTTCACGAGGGTGGGGGGTGCGCCCCCCTACAGGGTGCGCCCCCTGCCTCGTGGGCCCCACGTTGGTCCCCCGATGTCCCGCTTCCTCCTATATATACCAATGTACCCCAAAAACATCAGAAGAGGAGAGGAAACCCTAGTTCCACCGCTGCAACCTTCTGTTCCCGTGAGATCCCATCTTGGGGCCTATTCCGGAGCTCCGCCGGAGGCGGGATCTACCACGGAGTGCTTCTACATCAACACCATCGCCTCACCATGAGTTGTGAGTAGTTTACCACAGACCTTCGGGTCCATAGTTAGTACCTAGATGGCTTATTCTCTCTCTTTGGATCTCAATACCAAGTTCTCCTCGGTCTTCGAGGAGATCTATTTGTTGTAATCTCTTTTGCGGTGTTCGAGATCCGATGAATTGTGGGTTTATGATCAAGATTATCTATGAGAAATATTTGGTTATTTTCTGAATTGTTTTATGTATGATTATAATATCCTTGCAAGTCTCTTCGAATTATTGGTTTGGTTTACCCTACTAGATCTATAGTTCTTGCAATGGGAGAAGTGCTTGGCTTTGGGTTCAATCTTGCAGTGTCCTATCCCAGTGACAGCAGGGGCAGCAAGGCACGTATTGTATTGTTGCCATCGAGGATAAAAAGATGGGGTTTATATCATGTTGCTTGAGTTTATCCCTCTACATCATGTCATCTTGCTTAAGGCGTTACTCTGTTCTTATGAACTTAATACTCTAGATGCATGATGGATAGCGGTCGATGTGTGGAGTAATAGTAGTAGATGCAGAATCGTTTCGGTCTACTTGTCACAGATGTGATGCCTATATATAATGATCATGCCTAGATATTCTCATAATTATTCGCTTTTCTATCAATTGCTCGATAGTAATTCGTTCACCCACCGTAGAATTCTGCTATCATGAGAGAAGCCACTAGTGAAACCAATGGCCCCCGGGTCTATTCTCAATATATCAATATACAATCTACTTTACTTTTCTGTTTTTACTTTCGATTCTTATATCCAAAAATACCAAAAATATCAAACTATCATATCTATCAGATCTCACTTTCGTAAGTGACCGTAAAGGGATTGACAACCCCTTATCGTGTTGGCTGCGAAGTTCTTATTTGTTTGTGCAGGTGCGAGGGACTCGCGCGTGGTCTCCTACTGGATTGATACCTTGGTTCTCAAAAACTGAGGGAAATACTTACGCTACTGTGCTGCATCACCCTTTCCTTTTCGAGGGAATACAACGCAAGCTCGAGAAGTAGCAGGGTGTTAATCACATGACGATCTGAACTATCGGTGTTAAAACACATGGCGATGTGAACTAGATTATTGACTCTAGTGCAAGTGGGAGACTGAAGGAATTATGCCCTAGAGGCAATAATAAAGTTCTTATTTATATTTCCTTATATATCATGATAAATGTCTTTTATTCATGCTAGAATTGTATTAACCCGAAACTTGATACATGTGTGAATACATAGACAAAACAGAGTGTCCCTAGTATGCCTCTACTAGGCTAGCTCGTTAATCAAAGATGGTTATGTTTCCTAACCATAGACATGTGTTGTCATTTGATCAACGGGATCACATCATTATGAGAATGCTGTGATGGACAAGACCCATCCGTTAGCTTAGCACTATGATCGTTTAGTTTTACTGCTATTTCTTTCTTCATGACTTATACATGTTGCTCTGACTATGAGATTATGCAACTCCCGAATACCGGAGGAACACCTTGTGTGCTATCAAACGTCACAATGCAACCGGGTGATTATAAAGATGCTCTACAGGTGTCTTCGAATGTGTTTGTGGTGTTGGCATAGATCGAGAATAGGATTAGTCACTCCAAGTGTCGGAGAGGTATCTCTGGGCCCTCTCGGTAATACACATCGTAATAAGCCTTGCAAGCAAACGACCAATGAGTTAGTCACGAGATGTTGTATTACGGAACGAGTAAAGAGACTTGCCGGTAACAATATTGAACTAGGTATGTTGATATCGACGATCGAATCTCGGGCAAGTAACATACCGATGACAAAGGGAACAACGTATGTTGTTATGCGGTTTGACCGATAAAGATCTTCTAGAATATGTGGGAACCAATATGAGCATCCAGGTTCCACTATTGGTTATTGACCAGAAATGAGTCTCGGTCATGTCAACATAGTTCTCAAACCCGTAGGGTCCACACGCTTAACGTTCGATGACGATCGGTATTATGAGTTTATGTGTTTTGATGTATCGAAGGTTGTTCGGAGTCCCGGATGAGATCCCAGACATGAAGAGGAGTCTCGAAATGGTTGAGACATAAATATTGATATATTGGAAGGTTATATTCGGACAAATGGGTTCCGGGGGTCATCGGATAAATACCGTAGTACGAGAGAGTTACCGGAACCCCCCGGGGGGTCAATGGGCCTTCATGGGCCTTAGTGGAAATAGAGGGCAACAAGAGAGGTGCGGGGCGCGCCCCCTAGGCCAAAACTGAATTGTTTTAGGGCTTGGGGGGCGGCCTTCTCTTTCCTTCTCCCCTCCTCCTATTTCCTTCCCCTCCTAGTTGGACTAGGAAAGGGGGAACCTACACTACAAAAAAAGACACATCCGTGACATTTTGGGCCGAACGAAACTTTTTTCTGTCATACTTATGACACTTCTATGACAATAATTGTGACAAAACACGGTATCATCATAGATGTGGTGGGGTCCTACTTGTATGACAAAAAATCATGACAGAACATGGGCTTTTCGTCTTGGGCGGGTTGGAGACGCAGCTGCATGACATTCTTTGGGCCGTCCATGATGGAAATAACCGTGGTAGAAGCGAGAGCGAGGAAAATATCGGGGTGTTCCCGGTTACGGTGGGTGGTCGGGGCCGAGCGATGCGCGTTTCTCTCATACACGCACGCGGGTGGGTGCGAGACGTTGGGCTCTAACTGAACCTGAGCGAGGTGTCGGGCTCTAACTGAACCCGAGCGATTGCACTGCAGGCTACGTGTTACTGAACCCGATCGATCGATCGATGGCTGTTAAATGAACCCGATCGAGCGATTCCTTCACTACTGCTGCTAACTGTAGCCGATCGATGCTGCCTCTGCATGAATAGTGAGCGTT
>LR738715.1:234632550-234654905 GCA_902687465.1 Secale cereale | reverse complement strand
GGGGGTGGCTGAACATGACCCCGTGGTGTTGCCTCTCCATGAAAAGGACCCCGTTCGATCGAGCCGGTTGGGGCTGCATGAACAGGACCCCGTGGAGGGCTGCATGAATAGGACCACCCCGTGGAGGGCTGCATGAACAGTAGACGGTGGAGGGCTGGATGAACAGTAGCCCGTGGAGGGGTGGTTGAACAGGAGCCCGTGGAGAGGGCTGGTTGAACAGTAGCCGGTGGAGTAACGCGCGGTGGAGGCTGAACATTCGCATGTGGAGGCTGGAGGAGGTCGAAGGTGGATGAACAGTAGCCCGTGGAAGCTGGAGGGGTCGACGGTGGTGATGAACAGTATCTCGTGGAGTCCCATTTTGTTGTACGCTGATACGTCCAAACCGTATCTATAATTTCTGCTTGCTCCTTGCCACTTTTGGGTGATATTGCTATGATATTCATACACTTCCATACACTTTTGATCATATTTGGACTAACTTACTAATCCAGTGCACCCCAGTGCCAGTTTCTGTTTTCGGCTGTTTTTGTATTTCAGGTTTTCACGTTTCGAGAACTGCCCAGAAAAATCCAGAAAAATTATATAAAAAATCAGCGAACCGGAAACAACACTGCGTCCGAAGGGCAGCCTGGGGGGGGGGCACAGGGGCTCCAGGCGCCCTGTGGGCGCCCCCCCTGGGCCGCGCCGGGGGGGCGCCTGGGCCCCCCGAGGCTCCCCCGGTGCCCTACTTTGGCATATATTTAAAGGGTTCCCCGTAACCCTCAGAACATGACTTCTTTTCGCGATCCCATCTCTGTTGCGCCTCCGCCGCCGCTTCCAAGATCGGGAGCACCAGGAGAACTCTTCCCGGCACCCTGCCGGAGGGGAGGATCACCACCGGGAGCTTCTCCACCACCATGGACGCCTCCCGGATGACTCGTGAGTAGTCTCCCTTGGACCATGAGTCCATGACCAGTAGCTATGTGATGTTCTCCTCCCGTTCTTGTGCTTCACTAATTAGTCCTCGTGAGCTGCCCTACATGATCGAGGCACCTATGTAATCCTTATGCTGTTGCTATGTTGAGTTTGCTGGGATCCGATGGATTATGAGATTATGTTCAGATTGATCTTGAGTAATATATTTGATTCACCTCTTTTATATTTTAGTTCATAAGTAATTCTTGCATGTTCTCCGTTGTTATTTATTGCTTTGGCCGAGTAATAGGTAGTGACTCCAAGAGGGAACGTTATGCTCGATTGTGGGTTCATGCCCCTCGATGACTAGCTTGAGTAACAGAAACATGAGTCTAGGGGATGAGCTGTTGCCACAAGGGGGAAAACAACGGTGCTTGTGCCCGCGGGTGCAAGGATTCTTTACTTTACGCAAAGTTCTTTTAATGCAGTTGTCTGTTGCATTGAGCACTATGGGTGGGACTCACAACTTAATACCAGCGAGATGTTCTGGATAGATATCTCAAGGTGGATGATTATTAGTAGATGCAGATGGATTTCGGTCTACTTACTTTGGCGTACCGCCCATGCTTTGAACCTCAACCTTTCTTGCAATGTAGTCAGCATTGGTTTGCGTTCGTGGTCCTGTCAATTGCCCAGCTGTAATTTGTTTACCTCACATAGCTGTTTTATCGTCTTTTGGGAGAGAGACATCACTAGTGAACATCATGAGACTCCGGTCCATATTACCATCATTGATCACATACACTATTTACTTTTCGCTATTTTATTTACTATTGCAAAACACTATCTATCACTACTATCATATTGCTTTTAACCCTTTGTGAACTACAAGGCCGGAGAGATTGACAACCTCTCTATACTCGTTGGGAGCAAAGTTATTTGTATCTGTGTGCAGGACCACGTTGATTGCTAATTGCGCCGTTAGCAGTTGACACCTACCTGTTGAACCTAGGAGTCTTTGGGGATTCGATCCTTGGCATCTTTGCTAGGGGAAAACAGTTCTACTTACTGCATCTTACACCTTCCACTTGGGGTAACCAACGAGGGGTTCGAGGCCCATCAAGGAGTATTTTCTGGCGCCGTTGCCGGGGACTCCACTCTTCAGGATAGGGGAGTTGCATGCTATCTTTTACCTTTGCTTTTTAGTCTTGTTAGTTTACCTTTCATATTTGCTTTAGTATCTTTTATCGAAAATCACAAAAATAGTTATCTTGCTTGCTTGCTACTATGGGTTCCACCGAGAACACCAAGTTGCGTGACTTCACTAGTCACAACAACGATGACTTTATCAGCACACCTATCACTACACCTGCCACTTCAGCACCTTCATATGAAATTAAACCTGCTTTACTGAACTTAGTTATGAAAGAACAATTCTCCGGTGCTGGAGATGATGCTGCTTTACACTTGAACAACTTTGTAGAACTTTGTGATATGCAAAAGTACCAAGAAATAGATGGTAATATTGTTAAGCTTAAGCTTTTTCCTTTCTCCTTGAGAGGAGGAGCTAAAATTTGGTTTCAGTCTTTGCCTAGAAATAGCATAGATTCATGGGACAAGTGCAAAGATGCTTTCATCGGAAAATACTATCCACCTGCTAAAATTATCCAACTTAGAAGTAACATAATGAATTTTAAACAATTGGATAATGAACATGTTGCCCAAGCTTGGGAACGTATGAAATCTCTTATCAAGAACTGCCCTACTCACGGTTTGACTACTTGGATGGTTATCCAAACTTTTTATGCAGGCTTGAACTTTACCTCGCGGAACTTGTTGGATTCGGCCGCGGGAGGAACCTTTATGTCAACTACACTTGGTGCTGCCACTAAGCTTCTCGATGAGATGATGACCAACTATTCCCAATGGCACACTGAACGCGCTCCAACATGTAGGAAGGTAAACTCTGTCGAGGAGATTTCCTCCCTCAATGAAAAAGTTGACTTGATTATGTCTCTACTTTCGAAGCAATCTACTGTTGATCCTCGTGATGTTCCTTTAAATTCTTTGATTGCCCAAGAACAAGTAGATGTTAACTTTATCTCTAGAAACAATTTCAACAACAATGCTTATAGGAGTAACTTTGGTAACAATTCTAGACCGTTCCCCTCTAACTCTTATGGGAACAACAATGCTTATCCTAGTACCAAGAACTCCAATACTGAACTAGAGACTATGCTTAGAGATTTCATCACTACCCAAAAAGCCTTTAATAAGAATGTAGAAGAGAAACTACATAAACTAGATGATCTTTCTTTCAAGGTAGACCACTTAGCCAATGAGTTAAAATTGCTAAAAATTGAAACTTCTCCTCTTAAGGAGAGGGAAGTCATCCCTATTAATGCTACTCAAGTACAAATTAATGAAAATATTAGGATGATGGCTAAGCTTAAAGAGAGATGGGCTAGAGAAAGGGAGGAAGAGGAAAGAATTAAGAGCCTTCCTACCCACCACACTGTTGCTACTATCCAAGTTATTGAGGATGTTCACACTCTTAGCACCCAATGTACTCCTGGTCCCAATGGACCTATTAATGGTGATGATATAGAAACTACCAAACAGGTGAGCCTTAAGGACACCACTACCACTTTACTTGATGCTCGTGACCTTGATTTTGATAATTGCACTCTTACAGAAGTTATTGATTTCCTTCACAAAATGTCTAGAGATCCCCGCACTAGCACGCTTAACCTTGCCTTCACAGAGCATATCACTAATGCTCTTATCAAAGCTAGGGAGGAGAAACTTAGAGTAGAAGCCTCCATACCTAGAAAGCTAGAAGATGGTTGGGATCCTATGATAAAAATTTATTTGAATGACTTCTCATGTTATGCATTATGTGATGTTGGTGCTAGTACCTCTGTTATGCCCAAAAGGATATATGATATGCTTAAATTGAAATCTTTTGATTCTTGTTCTTTTGGTGATGCTCTCGTTGATTCTTCCATAAAGAAACCTTTGGGGAGGATATACGATGTTCTTATTGTTGTCAATGATAATTATGTGCCCGTTGATTTCACTATCATGGATATTGAATGTGATCCTTCATGTCCAATTATTTTGGGACGTCCCTTTTTGCGCACCGTTGGTGCTGTCATTGACATGAAAGAGGGTAATATAAAATTTCAGTTTCCTCTCAAGAAAGGGATGTAACACTTCCCTCGTAAGAAGGTCAAGTTACCTTTTGAGTCCGTTGTACGGGCTAGCTATTCTTTTACTCTTGATAAAACTTGATCTATGCATTATGCCTAGCTTAAAGGCATAAAAGAAAGCGCTTTTGGGAGGCAGCCCACATGAATAAATTTTTTGCTTTAGTTGTGTCTTGATGTTGTTTACTGCTGTAGCATCATCATTGTATCTTTGCTTTTCATATTTGTGCCAAGTATAGCCTCTGATTGCTAGAAAGTTCAAAAGTTGTGAGGTGCTGTCCAGGAAACAGATTATGTCCTTGGATAGAAAAATTCGTATAAAATCACCAGATCATCTTTTTGGTCTGAATTTTTTCAACAGCATTCTCTATTCTAATTGTCTTTCGTGCGTCAGTTCTGAGTTTTTTGATTTCAGTTGCAGAAGAACCCCGAACAGGTCAATTACTGCCTGCTGTTCTGTTCTTCACAGATTCTGTCCTGTTTTGCCTTACCTTCACTTTGCAAATTAAGAACTTGCTTTTTCTTTATAAAAACCTTTTGGCAATCTTGAGAAACAGTAGAACTTCAAGAATATCCTTATTTCCAGCAAGGTATAATTATTTTATTAAGGGTACTAACCTCGCTAATCAGATTATGATGAGTTGTGTATGAAGGGAGTTTTCAAGTGTGCGAGGGAAGATGATAAAAAGATTCAGGAGTGTCAAGCGCTCAAGCTTGGGGATGCCCCCGTGCACCCCCAAGAAATATTCAAGGAGACTCAAGCGTCTAAGCTTGGGGATGCCCCCCATGCATCCCCTTCTCCATCAACATTGTCAGTTCGCCTTTCGTTCCGCTATATTTTTACCACTTCATGTGCTATGTGCTATGCTTGGAGCGTCTTGCTTTTAGTTTTCTTTTTAGTTTTTCATAACGAGTCGGAACCCAGCATTCCTTTATGTGGGAGAGAAACACGCTCCACTTCTACCTAGAACATAACATAGAATTTTCATGTTTATCTATGCTATGTGTGTTCTTTGTCTTTTAATAGCTACTATCGTGCTTTGCTCTTATTATTCATGCTTATCTTTTCAAGAGCTTTTATTTAGTTGGTTGCTTGAACTCTCTTTAATTACCATGCTCACCTTATTAAGAGAGTTTGCTTCCGTTGCATGGGTTAATGTGTCTATGATAAAGATGCTACTTTCATGATGGTGCTTAGTAGTTCAGGTTTTCTTTTGGTTAATCTCAAATAGCTGGGGGGTTCCCAATGTGTCATTGGAGTACCAACTTGGTTTGTTTGCCTATGATGTGGTATGGTTTAGTAATATCTTCCTTCGAGAATTTATTTTGATTGACTTGGCGTATGCTCACGCATATTCAAGACTGTAAAGAAAGTCTGTCAAGCCTTGATGATCTTTTGTTTCTGAGTAGCGATATAACTACCATGCCTGATTCAATATTGCTTTGTCGCTCTGCATGATTATGACCGTCATGGCTCTCTTAGTTGGTTGCTCCCAGTCTTTTGCTAACCTCCACCCGCGCTAAGCAAATTAACCATGCAATACATAGCTCATGGGAAAGTAGCCTAAAAACTATTGTGGTAAAGAATATGTTGCCTATGTATCTTATTTCTTATGAGTTGCTTGCTGAGCGGTAACCATGTTTCTGGGGACGCCATCAACTGTCACACTTTTGTTGAATATCATGTGAGTTGCTATGCATGTTCGTCTTGTCTGAAGTAAGGGTGATTTACCGTGGGTTGAATTAATATGCATATTGTTAGAGAAGAACATTGGGCCGCCAACCAAAGCCATGCATCATGGTGGAAGTTTTAGCTTGGACCTTAATCTTCAATCTCTCATGAGAATATGCTTATGCATTAAATAGGAGTCCATCATCTATTTTCTATGTTGTCCCGGTATGGATGTCCTCAAGTTGAGATCTATCAAAAATGAGAAATCAAATGCGATCTATCTCCTTGGACCTTTGTACAGGTGGCATAGAGGTACCCCTTTGTGACACTTGGTTAAAACATATGCAATGCAATGATAACCCATGGGGATCCGAGCTAATTAGGACAAGGAGCGAGCACTATTAGTATTCGATGCATGAGGCTTGCAACTTATAGGAAGTTTTATGCATGACACATATGAAGTACTACTACCGTTGACACAATTGCTTCCATGTTTCAAAATAAAAAGCTCTAGCACTTCAAGCACCAACTACTGAGAGCATGATTGTCATTCTGAGTGTAATGTGCATTGTCCCAAAGTAGCATTGTCTTTTGCATGATTGTGATATCGTTTATTCTGAAATGATTGTATCTAGTCATCACTTAAACCTTGAAGGTGCCCCTGCATTTATGTTTTGCATCACTAAAGGGGGCAAGCTAGATATCACTTTATCATATTTGCACATCATGTTCATTACAAATCTTTTTGATGTTTCAGTTTCATGTTGTAAAACTTTCAGTCATTTGTGATTTTCTCTTGAGGCAACTTAATTACTTTAGAATCATTGTCTCAGTAAGCTTTTGTCATATGACTATGAGAAAGTCCTATATGGTTAATAGCATGTCACCATAGAAATTATTCTTGTTATCATTTACCTACTCGAGGACGAGCAGGAATTAAGCTTGGGGATGTTGATACGTCCAAAATGTATCTATAATTTCTGCTTGCTCCATGCCACTTTTGGGTGATAGTGCTATGATATTCATACACTTCCATACACTTTTGATCATATTTGGACTAACTTACTAATCCAGTGCACCCCAGTGCCAGTTTCTGTTTTCGGCTGTTTTTGTATTTCGGGTTTTCACGTTTCGAGAACTGCCCAGAAAAATCCAGAAAAATTATATAAAAAATCAGCGAACCGGAAACAACACTGCGTCCGAAGGGCAGCCTGGGGGGGCCACAGGGGCTCCAGGCGCCCTGTGGGCGCACCCCCCTGGGCCGCGCCGGGGGGGCGCCTGGGCCCCCCGAGGCTCCCCCGGTGCCCTACTTTGGCATATATTTAAAGGGTTCCCCGTAACCCTCAGAACATGACTTCTTTTCACGATCCCATCTCTGTTCCGCCGCCGCCGCCGCTTCCAAGATCGGGAGCACCAGGAGAACTCTTCCCGGCACCCTGCCGGAAGGGAGGATCACCACCGGGAGCTTCTCCACCACCATGGACGCCTCCCGGATGACTCGTGAGTAGTCTCCCTTGGACCATGAGTCCATGACCAGTAGCTATGTGATGTTCTCCTCCCGTTCTTGTGCTTCACTAATTAGTCCTCGTGAGCTGCCCTACATGATCGAGGCACCTATGTAATCCTTATGCTGTTGCTATGTTGAGTTTGCTGGGATCCGATGGATTATGAGATTATGTTCAGATTGATCTTGAGTAATATATTTGATTCACCTCTTTTATATTTTAGTTCATAAGTAATTCTTGCATGTTCTCCGTTGTTATTTATTGCTTTGGCCGAGTAATAGGTAGTGACTCCAAGAGTGAACGTTATGCTCGATTGTGGGTTCATGCCCCTCGATGACTAGCTTGAGTGACAGAAACATGAGTCTAGGGGATGTGCTGTTGCCACAAGGGGGAAAACAACGGTGCTTGTGCCCGCGGGTGCAAGGATTGTTTACTTTACGCAAAGTTCTTTTAATGCAGTTGTCTGTTGCATTGAGTTTACACTATGGGTGGGACTCGCAACTTAATACCAGCGAGATGTTCTGGATAGATATCTCAAGGTGGATGACTAGTAGCTATGTGATGTTCTCCTCCCGTTCTTGTGCTTCACTAATTAGTCCTCGTGAGCTGCCCTACATGATCGAGGCACCTATGTAATCCTTATGCTGTTGCTATGTTGAGTTTGCTGGGATCCGATGGATTATGAGATTATGTTCAGATTGATCTTGAGTAATATATTTGATTCACCTCTTTTATATTTTAGTTCATAAGTAATTCTTGCATGTTCTCCGTTGTTATTTATTGCTTTGGCCAAGTAGTAGGTAGTGACTCCAAGAGGGAACGTCATGCTCGATTGTGGGTTCATGCCCCTCGATGACTAGCTTGAGTGACAGAAACATGAGTCTAGGGGATGTGCTGTTGCCACAAGGGGGAAAACAACGGTGCTTGTGCCCGCGGGTGCAAGGATTGTTTACTTTACGCAAAGTTCTTTTAATGCAGTTGTCTGTTGCATTGAGTTTACACTATGGGTGGGACTCGCAACTTAATACCAGCGAGATGTTCTGGATAGATATCTCAAGGTGGATGATTAGTAGTAGATGCAGATGGATTTCGGTCTACTTACTTTGGCGTACCGCCCATGCTTTGAACCTCAACCTTTCTTGCAATGTAGTCAGCATTGGTTTGCGTTCGTGGTCCTGTCAATTGCCCAGCTGTAATTTGTTTACCTCACATAGCTGTTTTATCGTCTTTTGGGAGAGAGACATCACTAGTGAACATCATGAGACTCCGGTCCATATTAGCATCATTGATCACATACACTATTTACTTTTCGCTATTTTATTTACTATTGCAAAACACTATCTATCACTACTATCATATTGCTTTTAACCCTTTGTGAACTACAAGGCCGGAGAGATTGACAACCTCTCTGTACTCGTTGGGAGCAAAGTTATTTGTATCTGTGTGCAGGTCCACGTTGATTGCTAATTGCGCCGTTAGCAGTTGACACCTACCTGTTGAACCTAGGAGTCTCTGGGGATTCGATCCTTGGCATCTTTGCTAGGGGAAAACACTTCTACTTACTGCATCTTACACCTTCCACTTGGGGTAACCAACGAGGGGTTCGAGGCCCATCATACGCCACACACCTCCCGATGAACAGGACCCCCGTTTCGACCGTAGCGCTCCAACACAAGTCTGTTTCCTCCGTTTTGCGGTAAGGCACACCCCTCCCGATGTACAAGACCCCCGTTTCGACCGTAGCGCTCCAACACAAGTCTGTTTCCTCCGTTTCGCGGTACACCACACCCCTCCCGATCAACAGGACCCCCGTTTTGACCATAGGAGGTCCGTTTCCTCCGTTTTGCGGTACACCAGACCCCTCCCGATGAACAGGATCCTGTTTGAATGTGTCCGGTCGAACACAAGGCCGTTTCCTCCGTTTTGCGGTACGCGAGGCCTCGTTTCCATCGGTTGTTCCGTCCAAGCCCTCCCGATGAACACGACGACGCATTCCGTTCCGACCCAGACGGTTGGCTCCCCATGAACACGACGACGACGATGTTCCTCCGTTCCGACCCAGCCATGTACACGAGCCCTGGCCGTACGTATGCGCGAGTAGGCGTTTGAGACCCTGCCCGTATGTACGTACGTCGCCATATTTTCTTTCTTGCACACTGGCCGCTGTACGTACGTGTACATGCTATGTGCGCGGCTCTACTACGACACGTGCGCACCTCTACATCGACCAGTATGTACGTGCACGTTCGCGACCAGAATGACAACGCTACGTACGCTTCGACCAGGTGGGTCCCGACTGTCAGGCACTTCCTTGCGTGCGAAGATGTAGTTGGTGGGTCCCAGCAGTCAGGGGGGCGAATCGTTTTTTTGCCCAGACGCACTTCATAGCGTGCGAAGATGTAGCTGGTGGGTCCCAGCAGTCAGGGGGAAACATTTTTTGCAAAATACGGTGGCCCGTCCGGTGGGTCCCCGCTGTTAGGTGTAAGAATAATTATTTTGTGCATAATAAGGAGGCACTTCCTTGCGGCGGCCGTGGACCCAGCTGTCAGCCTCTCCACGTACAGTACTCTTCCGATGGAAGTCATTCCTTGACCACGTTGACCACGCGGCGCCAAGAGCACCAGGGCGGTGGATGACGACGAGGCCTAGGAAGGGGACGACGCGGAGCCGGGGAAGACGCAGCAGTGGAAGCCCACGCGAAGAGGAGTATGAGAGTTCACTAGTACGGCTGCGGTGTAAGGCTGCCGTTGCCGCAGAATAACATGGGGTGTGGGTGAGTAGAGGGATGGCCTGGCCAGCGGTGGGAGTAGTAGGGGGCGGTGAGGCCTCCGCGGCATCGCAGCCGGCCACGGGAGGCAGGAGCACGAGGCAAGACCGGCGCTGGTTTGGGCGGCTGGAGCAAGAAGACCAGAGGTTAAAGAGGCACTACGACCGTTGGATGGACATCGTACGGTCAATGGAGCTAGAATCGTGCATATTGACTAAGTTGACAAACCCCTCCATCCCCGTCAACTTAGTAGGCCCACAAATCAGCCTCCCACTATACTGGGTCCCAGCTAGCAGGGGGAGTATTCATTTTTTTGTGCGTAATAAGGAGGCACTTCCGATGGGTCCGAGCTAACACCTGGGGGAACATTTTTTTTTGCGAAATACGGTGGCCCGTCCGGTGGGTCCCAGCAGTCAGGGGGGAAATGTTTTTTCGCCAAATACGGTGGCCTGTCCGGTGGGTCCCTGCTGTCAGGTGGAGGAATAATTATTTTCCGCGTAATAAGGAGGCACTTCCTTGTGGCTGCCGTGGACCCAGCTGTCAGCCTCTCCATGACAGTACTCTTCCGATGGAAGTCGTTCCTTGACCATGTTGACCAGGCCGCGCCGAAAGCACCAGGGCGGTGGACGACGGCGAGCCCTAGGAAGGGTACGACGCGGAGCCGGGGAAGACGCGGCAGTTGATACCCACATGGAGAGGAGTACAAGGGTTCACTGGTTCGGCTGCAGTGTGAGGCTGCCGTCGCCGCAGAATAACACGGGGTGTGGGTGAGTAGAGGGATGGCTTGGCCAGCGGTGGGAGTAGTAGGGGCCGGGGAGGCCTCCGCGGCATCGCAGCCACCCACGGGAGGCAGGAGCACGAGGCAGGACCGACGCTGGTTTGGGCAGCTGGAGCAAGAAGACCAGAGGTTGAAGAAGCACTACGGCCGTTGGATGGACATCGTACGGTCAATGGAACTAGAATCGTGCATATTGACTAAGTTGACAAAGCCCTCCGTCCCCGTCAACTTAGTAGGCCCACAAGTCAGCCTCCCACTATACTGGGTCCCAGCTAGCACGGGGAGTATTCATTTTTTTATGCGTAATAAGGAGCCACTTCCGGTGGGTCCGAGCTGACAGCGGGGGGACCATTTTTTCACGAAATACGGTGGCCCGTCCAGTGGGTCCCAGCAGTCAGGGGGGAAACATTTTTTTGCCAAATACGATGGCTCGTCCGGTGGGTCCCTGCTGTCAGGTGGAGGAATAATTATTTTTTGCGTAATAAGGAGGCACTTCCTTGCGGCTGTCGTGGACCCAGTTGTCAGCCTCTCCATGACAGGTTTCTTCCGATGGAAGTCGTTCCTTGACCACGTTGACCATGCCGCGCCGAGAGCACCAGGGCGGTGGACGACGACGAGGCCTAGGAAGGGGACGATGCGGAGCCGGGGAAGACGCGGCAGTGGATGCCCACGCGGAGAGGAGTACGGGGGTTCACTGGTTCGGCTGCGGTGTGAGGCTGCCGTCGCCGATGAATAACATGGGGTGTGGGTGAGTAGAGGGATGACCTGGCCAGCGGTGGGAGTAGTAGGGGCGGGGAGGCCTCCGCGGCTGATGGGCCTCGAACCCCTCGTTGGTTACCCCAAGTGGAAGGTGTAAGATGCAGTAAGTAGAAGTGTTTTCCCTTAGCAAAGATGCCAAGGATCGAATCCCCAGAGACTCCTAGGTTCAACAGGTAGGTGTCAACTGCTAACGGCGCAATTAGCAATCAACGTGGACCTGCACACAGATGCAAATAACTTTGCTCCCAACGAGTACAGAGAGGTTTTCAATCTCTCCGGCCTTGTAGTTCACAAAGGGTTAAAAGCAATATGATAGTAGTGATAGATAGTGTTTTGCAATAGTAAATAAAATAGCGGAAAGTAAATAGTGTATGTGATCAATGATGGTAATATGGACCGGAGTCTCATGATGTTCACTAGTGATGTCTGTCTCCCAAAAGACAATAAAACAACTATGTGAGGTAAACAAATTACAGCTGGGCAATTGACAGGACCACGAACGCAAACCAATGCTGACTACATTGCAAGAAAGGTTGAGGTTCAAAGCATGGGCGGTACGCCAAAGTAAGTAGACCGAAATCCATCAATATCTACTAATAATCATCCACCTTGAGATATCTACCCAGAACATCTCGCTGGTATTAAGTTGCGAGTCCCACCCATAGTGTAAACTCAATGCAACAGACAACTGCATAAAAAGAACTTTGCGTAAAGTAAACAATCCTTGCACCCGCGGGCACAAGCACCGTTGTTTTCCCCCTTGTGGCAACAGCACATCCCCTAGACTCATGTTTCTGTCACTCAAGCTAGTCATCGAGGGGCATGAACCCAATATCGAGCATAACGTTCCCTCTTGGAGTCACTACCTATTACTCGGCCAAAGCAATAAATAACAACGGAGAACATGCAAGAATTACTTATGAACTAAAATATAAAAGAGGTGAATCAAATATATTACTCAAGATCAATCTGAACATAATCTCATAATCCATCGGATCCCAGCAAACTCAACATAGCAACAACATAAGGGTTACATAGGTGCCTCGATCATGTAGGGCAGCTCACGAGGACTAATTAGTGAAGCACAATAACGGGAGGAGAACATCACATAGCTACTGGTCATGGACTCATGGTCCAAGGGAGACTACTCACGAGTCATCCGGGAGGCGTCCATGGTGGTGGAGAAGCTCCCAGTGGTGATCCTCCCCTCCGGCAGGGTGCCGGGAAGAGTTCTCCTGGTGCTCCCGATCTTGGAAGCGGCGGCGGCGGCGGAACAGAGATGGGATCGCGAAAAGAAGTCCTGTTCTGAGGGTTTCGGGGGACCCTTTAAATATATGCCAAAGTAGGGCACCGGGGGAGCCTCGGGGGGCCCAGGCGCCCCCCCGGAGCGGCCCAGGGGGGGGGGCGCCCACAGGCCGCCTGGAGCCCCTGTGGCCCCCCCAGGCTGCCCTTCGGACGTAGTGTTGTTTCCGTATCGCTGATTTTTTATATAATTTTCTGGATTTTTTTGGGCAGTTCTCGAAACGTGAAAACCTGAAATACAAAAACAGCCGAAAACAGAAACTGGCACTGGGGTGCACTGGATTAGTAAGTTAGTCCAAATATGATCAAAACTGTATGGAAGTGTATGAATATCATAGCAATATCACCCAAAATTGGCATGGAGCAAGCAGAAATTATAGATAAGTTTTGGACGTATCAACATCCCCAAGCTTAATTCCTGCTCGTCCTCGAGTAGGTAAATGATAACAAGAATAATTTATGTGGTGACATGCTATTAACCATATAGGATTTTCTCATAGTCATATGACAAAAGCTTACTGAGACAATGATTCTAAAGTAATTAAGTTGTCTCAAGAGAAAATCACAAATGACTGAAAGTTTTACAACATGAAACTGAAACATCAAAAAGATTTGCAATGAACATGATGTGCAAATATGATAAAGTGATATCTAGCTTTCCCCCCTTTAGTGATGCAAAACATAAATGCAGGGGCACCTTCAAGGTTTAAGTGATGACTAGATACAATCATTTCAGAATAAACGATATCACAATCATGCAAAAGACAATGCTACTTTGGGACAATACACATTACACTTAGAATGACAATCATGCTCTCAGTAGTTGGTGCTTGAAGTGCTAGAGCTTTTTATTTTGAAACATGGAAGCAATTGTGTCAACGGTAGTAGTACTTCATATGTGTCATGCATAAAACATCCTATAAGTTGCAAGCCTCATGCATCGAATACCAATAGTGCTCGCTCCTTGTCCTAATTAGCTCGGATCCCCATGGGTTATCATTGCATTGCATATGTTTTAACCAAGTGTCACAAAGGGGTACCTCTATGCCACCTGTACAAAGGTCCAAGGAGATAGATCGCATTTGATTTCTCATTTTTGACAGATCTCAACTTGAGGACATCCATACCGGGACAACATATGAAGTAGATGATGGACTCCTCTTTAATGCATAAGCATATTCTCATGAGAGATTGAGGATTAAGGTCCAAGCTAAAACTTCCACCATGATGCATGGCTTTGGTTGGCGGCCCAATGTTCTTCTCTAACAATATGCATATTAATTCAACCCACGGTAAATCACCCTTACTTCAGACAAGACGAACATGCATAGCAACTCACATGATATTCAACAAAAGTGTGACAGTTCATGGCGTCCCCAGGAACATGGTTACCGCTCAGCAAGCAACTCATAAGAAATAAGATACATAAGCAACATATTCTTTACCACAATAGTTTTTAGGCTACTTTCCCATGAGCTATGTATTGCATGGTTAATTTGCTTAGTGCAGGTGGAGGTTAGCAAAACACTGGGAGCGACCAACTAAGAGAGCAATGACGGTCATAATCATGCAGAGCGACAAAGCAATATTGAATCAGGCATGGTAGTTATATCGCTACTCAGAAACAAAAGATCATCAAGGCTTGACAGACTTTCTTTACAGTCTTGAATATGCGTGAGCATACGCCAAGTCAATCAAAATAAATTCTCGAAGGAAGATATTACTAAACCATACCACATCATAGGCAAACAAACCAAGTTGGTACTCCAATAACACATTGGGAACCCCCAGCTATTTGAGATTAACCAAAAGAAAACCTGAACTACTAAGCACCATCATGAAAGTAGCATCTTTATCATAGACACATTAACCAATGCAACGGAAGCAAACTCTCTTAATAAGGTGAGCATGGTAATTAAAGAGAGTTCAAGCAACCAACTAAATAAAAGCTCTTGAAAAGATAAGCATGAATACTAAGAGCAGAGCACGATAGTAGCTAGTTAAAGACAAAGAACACACACATCATAGATAGACATGAAAATTCTATGTAATGTTCTAGGTAGAGGTGGAGCGTGTTTCTCTCCCACATAAAGTAATGCTGGGTTCCGACTCGTTATGAAAAACTAAAAAGAAAACTAGAAGCAAGACGCTCCAAGCATAGCACATAACACATGAAGTGATAAAAATATAGCGGAACGAAAGACGAACTGATAATGTTGATGGAGAAGGGGATGCACGGGGGGCATCCCCAAGCTTAGACGCTTGAGTCTCCTTGAATATTTCTTGGGGGTGCATGGGGGCATCCCCAAGCTTGAGCGCTTGACACTCCTGAATCTTTTTATCATCTTCCCTCGCACACTTGAAAACTCCCTTCATACATAACTCATCATAATCTGATTAGCGAGGTTAGTACCCTTAATAAAATAATTATACCTTGCTAGAAATAAGGATATTCTTGAAGTTCTACTGTTTCTCAAGATTGCCAAAAGGTAAGGCAATTGACAGGACCACGAACGCAAACCAATGCTGACTACATTGCAAGAAATGTTGAGGTTCAAAGCATGGGCGGTACGCCAAAGTAAGTAGACCGAAATCCATCAATATCTACTACTAATCATCCACCTTGAGATATCTATCCAGAACATCTCGTTGGTATTAAGTTGCGAGTCCCACCCATAGTGTAAACTCAATGCAACAGACAACTGCATTAAAAGAACTTTGCGTAAAGTAAACAATCCTTGCACCCGCGGGCACAAGCACCGTTGTTTTCCCCCTTGTGGCAACAGCACATCCCCTAGACTCATGTTTCTGTCACTCAAGCTAGTCATCGAGGGGCGTGAACCCACAATCGAGCATAACGTTCCCTCTTGGAGTCATTTCCTATTACTCGGCCAAAGCAATAAATAACAACGGAAAACATTCAAGAATTACTTATGAACTAAAATATAAAAGAGGTGAATCAAATATATTACTCAAGATCAATCTGAACATAATCTCATAATCCATCGGATCCCAGCAAACTCAACATAGCAACAGCATAAGGGTTACATAGGTGCCTCGATCATGTAGGGCAGCTCACGAGGACTAATTAGTGAAGCACAAGAACGGGAGGAGAACATCACATAGCTACTGGTCATGGAATCATGGTCCAAGGGAGACTACTCACGAGTCATCCGGGAGGCGTCCATGGTGGTGGAGAAGCTCCCGGTGGCGATCCTCCCCTCCGGCAGGGTGCCGGGAAGAGTTCTCCTGGTGCTCCCGATCTTGGAAGCGGCGGCGGCGGCGGAACAGAGATGGGATCGCGAAAAGAAGTCCTGTTCTAAGGGTTTTGGGGAACCCTTTAAATATATGCCAAAGTAGGGCACCGGGGGAGCCTCGGGGGGCCCAGGCGCCCCCCCGACGCGGCCCAGGGGGGCGCCCACAGGGCGCCTGGAGCCCCTGTGCCCCCCAGGCTGCCCTTCGGACGCAGTGTTGTTTCCGTATCGCTGATTTTTTTATATAATTTTTCTGGATTTTTCTGGGCAGTTCTCGAAACGTGAAAACCTGAAATACAAAAACAGCCGAAAACAGAAACTGGCACTGGGGTGCACTGGATTAGTAAGTTAGTCCAAATATGATCAAAAGTGTATGGAAGTGTATGAATATCATAGCAATATCACCCAAAAGTGGCATGGAGCAAGCAAAAATTATAGATACGTTTTGGACGTATCAGCGGCATCGCAACCAGCCACGGGAGGCAGGAGCACGAGGCACGACCGGCGCTGGTTTGGGTGGCTGGAGCAAGAAGACCAGAGGTTGAAGAAGCACTACGGCCATTGGAATGCCATCGTACGGTTAATGAACCTTGAATCGTGCATATTGACTAAGTTGACAAAGCCCTCCGTCCCTGTCAACTTAGTAGGCCCACAAGTCAGCCTCCCACTATACTGTGTCCTAGCTGGTAGGGGGAGTATTTCTTTTTTTGTGCGTAATAAGGAGGCACTTCCGGTGGGTCCGAGCTGACAGCGGGGAGAATGTTTTTTTCGCGAAATACGGTGGCTCGTCCGATGGGTCCCACTAGTCAGGGGAAAACGTTTTTTTCGCCAAATACGGTGGCCCATCCGGTGGGTCCCTGCCGTGAGGTGGGGAATAATTATTTTCTGCGTAATAAGGATGCACTTCCTTGTGGCTGTTGGGGACCCAACTGTCAGCCTCTCCACGACAGTACTCTTCCGATGGAAGTCGTTCCTTGACCACGTTGACCAGGCCGCGCCGAGAGCACCAGGGCGGTGGACGACGGCGAGGCCTAGGAAGGGGATGATGCGGAGCCGGGGAAGACGCGGTAGTGGATGCCCACGCGGAGAGGAGTACGAGGGTTCGCTGGTTCGACTGCGATGTGAGGCTGCCGTCACTGCAGAATAAAAGGGGGTGTGGGTGAGTAGAGGGATGCCCTGGCCAGCGGTGGGAGTAGTAGGGGGCGGGGAGGCCTGCATAGTAGGCGGGAGCAGGCGGTCCCGCTGGCGCTGGATTTGGCGGCTGGAGCAAGAAGATCAGAGATTGAAGAAACACGACGGCCGTTGGATTGACATCCAACGGTTACGTCTGCTATAATCGTTTGTTGACGTATATAATAACTAAAAAAAATCTTGCATACGCGTCAACTTAATTGGCCCATAAGTCAGACCATCCCCTCTTTTTTAAATAATTTATATATAGCTCATTGCGACTTCTTATGCAATTTATTGCAGTCCATTTTTTAGGTTGGCCAGGGCCAATTTTGCATATTTATGTGGGTTCCAAACTATTTTTGATACCGAAATGTCGAGCTAGATTTAAAGTACTTTGAAGATATATTTAAATTAGGTTAATGCCCAGTGAAATAGGAATCTGAAAATGTGAAAAAAAAATCCAAAATTTATAAAGTAATTGCCAATTTGTCATCTGTTTTTATATTTACAACCAATTTCATATTACTTTCAAGATTTGCAGGCGTCTTGAAAGAGTTGCAGCCAATCAGGGCGTAGAATAATAAATAGGCATGGAATGGGTATTCTTCAGAAAAAAATAAACTGGGCTCATTTTACAATTTGTTAAAAGTACATCCCATTTTCTAGGTAGGACAACGATTAATAATTTCAACCAACCATTCAAGACAGAATTCAATAAAATTTCCCACATTTTGATGGGATCCGAAATATTTTTATCCCGAAATTTCTAGTCATATTAAATATAAATTTGTATTACGTTAAAATCTAACGAAACATTGCCCGCGCAACAATTAAAAATTAAGATTTTCAAAATCCATAAATAATATTTTATAAACTAATTTCGTGCTTGGTGCATTTTTTTATAGTTACTGCCCGGTTTTTATAATTACATTCCATTTATTATTTTATAAAGCCCATTTTCCTGTTAATCCTAATGCATCCCTCCTTGGAAAGATTTAAAGCCCAGCGGGGCGGAGAATAACAAGTTGACCTTGCCTGGGTATTCCTCAAAAAATGTATAGTTGGGCTAGCCATTTTCATCTTGAAAAAAATTAATATCTGGGCTAGATATCTGTCCTGGGCTAGAAGGGCCGCAACCCGCCCAGTTAATACCCTGCTCTCCTTTGCACAACAACGAAAACATCGCCAAGAAAAACTCTGCAGTGCTCACGCCTCAAAAACAGAAATACTGCTCGAGCTGCTTGGTCCCAGCTGTCGGCCGCACCTTGTGCAGTTCTCTCGTTTATATTGACTACATAGGTTGACAATGGTGTGGGACCGGATGTCAGGAAACCAAGAGGAAGCAAAAAAAATATAGTTGTACATAATAAGGTCCCTATTGTCAACCAGTCAGAATAAAGTCATCTCCTGAATCCTCATGTTCATTGACCATGTTAACAATGCTCGGCGCCACGGCAAGTGCAACAACTCGAAGGACGATGGAGAGGGCCTCGCGGGCCCTACAGATGGTCGGATACAGCGCCCGCTGCTCATTCAGGAAGCCAGGATCATCGGACACCTATGAGCACCTTCGAGAGACTGAGACGGCATGAAACGGTAAGGCCACACTTGAGAGCTCTGGTTTATTTCACACCTGTGTTAAGATACAAGTGTAATTTACTCGTCATCGGAAACAACGTGTAAAATACAGGCGTAATGAAACCGAGGGCCCGAGGTCTGTAAGTAAAACCGGCGGGTTACGCGTGTAATTTGAAAGACCGGTGTATATTTTACTAGTCGAAATCGACCAACCAAGCGCTTCGCCCGAGACCATTTTCTTTTATTTACAAGCGTCAGTTTTACAAGCGGTTTTGGTTGGAAAACGATGATCCAATCACGACCTAAGATGATGAGTTGGTCGGAAGATCATATGGTTTCACGTCTAACCTACCCGACTTGTCTTATAGGCTATAAATGAAACATAAGACGATGAACTTCTTAAGCACGGAAACAACAAAAGAGGATGATCTTGCTAACAAGAAAATCACTGGCATTAGATCGACATGCAAAACAATATGAAGCATTATTCTCAGGAGGCACGGTGAACAACTCATGATGCTGCATGCCACAACATTCCAAGCTCAACTTTGCAATCAAACACAAGGCCTGGCATTACATAGACAATATTCAGAACAAACTCTTAAAATATCTTAGATAAGTCAACATTCATGTGACTATGCATCTCAACAGAGTAAATATTTACTTCTGAACTCAAGATAGGAATAGGAAAAAACGATCGACGTTGCTCACAGCAAAGGGTGTCCCACTCAAAAAAATCAAATGCATGTCTTCTGGCTAACATCAATGAGCAAAAATTGACAAGGTTTTCCAATTCCAATATATTAAACTAATGTCAACTTTGACAAGCTTTTCCCATTCAAAATATGTAATGCCTATGATTGTGGTACGGGCAGGGTTTGTCATCAGTTTGTCATCTGATAGTCCGGTGGCTCAAGGTGATGACGAATGATTAGAGAACCATTTGATTTTATATGCATGATGAAGTATTATTATGGAGGACACGAACCATCTGAACATTTTGTGTAGTTCCACTAAAATCAAGGTGAGCATCCCTGTGGATTTCGTATTTATATGCTACCAGAAAACAAAGACACATCAGCACACACATGAATATTGGCCCTAGTGTCAACCCACCAAGCGGTGGACTAACAAACTGAAAGTACGGTAAACAAATTACCATACCTAGATGCCCCATCATTGTTGCTTAGAATGACATTGACAGATTTGGAGTCCTGTCCTGGCTTCCTGTACTTGTTTGGGCACTTTTTGCCCAGTGCACTCCACGTGTTGTAGAGTTTCCTATGCTCTCTGCAGACTAGTCATGTCACCAGCGTCTACTAATACCCCTGTTCAAGAATTTATCCGATTAACCAGTTAACTTTCCGAGTAATCCCTACTCATAGGGTCCCCGAGTAGCTGATAACCCGATAAACCGTCCGATTAATTGATTAAATGGCCGATTAGCCTATTAATCCCCTACTCGCCAGCCGACCGAGCAGTTACCAGTTAACGATTTCCTCGACAATGACTAATACTCTGTAAAGCTTCTCGATCATTCCTTGTGTAATGTAGCGCAAACAGTGACTGCTTCTTTCTGCAAAGTGGTAAGACCAACTGGACCCACTAATGCAACAGTTTGCCTTAGACACATTGGATCCTTTTGTGCAGTTCAACTAAAATCAAAGTCGGAATAAAACCGAGCTTTAATTTTGATATCCCTGTAAGCAACAAAAGGTATAAGGGAAACAATTATTGAGAAATAACGGTTGATGACTTGTACTCCCAGAAGAAAAACATCTAACGATCTACCTTATCTTAATGGGAAACAAAGCAGGAGAGTAGCAATTCTCAATCAGTGTGATTCAATCATATTAACTGAGACATTATCTTAGCAATGCCTTGTTTCAACATGTATAAAGAACGACAAAGCAGAAAAGTATCATTCCTAAAACAATGCGACTCATTCATTTTAACAGAGACATTATCATAACAATACCTTGGTTAAACATGTAGAAAGACTAGAAAGCAGGATAGTACAATTTGTAAAACACCGTAACTGATATATAATAACAGAGACATTATCTAAACAATACATTTCTTAAACATGTACTCCGGCCGATCCCTAACAGAAATGGTACTCCCGCCGATCCCTAACAAGTGTTGCAGTTTTGAACTAAGATTCACTAGTTAATTCTGAGGAAAGTCGGTACTGACCTTTCAAGACCAAGATTTGAAATAACGCGTGACGAAGACCTCAAAGAGATCTCAACACATATATGGAAATCCGGTCTCATTTTGTGCAGTTCCACCAAAATTAAGCGAAGCAAAATGTCGCAATAGCAACAAGTTGAATAGATATCCCTGTTTTAACATAGGCAAAAAAGGAATCAATTACTAGCCAATAAAGGAGGATGAAACATGCGGCCACAAAAATGGTAATCCCGCCAATCCCTAACAAGTGTTACAGTTTTGGAATAAGATTCAGTAGTTAATTCTGAGAGTGGCATTGCTTAATTTTACCAGCGGCATTAGATTAACAAAAAGCATAAAGAGTTCCAGGGGAGAGTGGGCGCAACAACAACATGTGCTTCCATCTACTTATAAAGAGGGTGATGTAGAGTTTATTTTAAACAGTACCAATACAAGTAGCACAACATCTCAAAACACACTGCACGATCATGTGGATGCATGGGACATGGGGCATGCCAGCACCATGTGCGTCCACACGTATAAATGGGTGATGCAGAGTATGTAGCCAAGCAGCATATCTGCGTTGGTCCCATATTTGTTCTCTTTGAAACTTTTTCCGATGCGAGGGCAGCAAATCTAGTCATGCATAAACTACCCGACCACCCCCAGTTTCTTTCCCTTTTCAACAAAGAGTTCGGTTCCTTACAGATGTGTGTACTGGGTTACCACCTTTTTCCCTTTTCGACCAACAAAGCGGCTGGATAGCTAGTCTATACTACTTTCTTTCCCGCCTTTCCTCATTGAACCACGTCCTAGATTCATGCTCCACCCCACCGCACCCTTCTTTCCTCTTTGAACCAAGACCTATATTCGACTACAAAATCGAAAAAGATCAGCATGCAACTAGACCAATGCCGGTTTCAAAGAAACTTATACCTTAGGGTCGTCGGGATGTGGCAAAGCGTGCGGCGGGAGGTCGGATCTGCCCACACTATGTACGACAGCGAGGAAGAAGGGGTCGGTGGCCCTCCCGCACAGGCGCTGGGTGAAAGAGAAAAGCGCAGCCGACAATGGATTGCCTCCCTCGCCAAAGGCGATAGAATGAACGCTGCACCTCCTCCCCTTCCCGGTGCAACGGGATCTGGACGCCTCCTTCGCCAGCTGTGAGGGGGGAGGGGTGAAAGAGACAGAGGCCACAACACAGTCTTGTTTAGATCTAGTGAAGAGGGTGAGAGATAATGAATATAGCAAACCCTAGCAAAGGAACGCTGAGCCTCCAACGTATATATATA
>LR738715.1:234583785-234625185 GCA_902687465.1 Secale cereale | reverse complement strand
TGAATAGGCAACTAACAATTTTTAGCTTTTCTTAACCAATTAAAATTAGACGACAAAATAAGTTGTCTAGATAAACTACTATGAAGACAACTAAAGACAATAAGCCCAACAACTACACAAGCATGCTATTGGAATTAAACAAGTAAAGCATGCAAGAGTAAAGGTAAGAAATAACCACAAGTAGAACCGAGGGAGACGAGGATGTGTTTCCGAAGTTCCTTCCCTTTGAGGGGAAGTACGTCTCCGTTGGAGCGGTGTGGAGGCACAATGCTCCCCAAGAAGCCACTAGGGCCACCGTAATCTCCTCACGCCCTCACACGATGCAAGGTGCCGTGATTCCACTAGTGGTGCCCTTGAAGGCGGCAACCGAACCTTTACAAACAAGGTTGGGGCAATCTCCACAACTTGGAGGCTCCCAACAAACCACGAAGCTTCACCACAATGGAATATGGCTTCGAGGTGACCTCAACCGTCTAGGGTGCTCAAACACCCAAGAGTAACAAGATCCGCAAGGGATTAGTGGGGAGAATCAAATATCTCTTGGTGGAAGTGTAGATCGATGCCTCCTCAAGCAATCCCGAGCAAATCAACAAGTTTGATTGGCTAGGGAGAGAGATCGGGCGGAAATGGAGCTTTTGGAGCAACAATGGAGTAGTGGGGGAAGAGGTAAGTCTCCTTGGAGAAGAAGACCCCCTATATATAGTGGGGGGACAAATCCAACCGTTATTTGGGGTTTCAGCCCGCAGAGAGCGGTAGTACCGCAACTTACGAGCGGTACTACCGCAGGCTGCGCGGTACTACCGCTTGGGAAGCGGTACTACCGCCAAGGCAAAATAACAAGACCTGATATAGCCACGTATGAAATAAATTACATCCGTGGCTACATCCGCAGGGGAAAACGGAAGTAGCAAAATGCGACACGGTACTACCGCTTAAGCTAAGCGGTACTACCGCTTAAGCTAAACGGTACTACCGTGCGGTATGCGGAAGTAAAAAATTACTTCCGCATCCACTTCTTATACTTAGACTCCAGTGCCAGGCCCAGATACACGGTACTACCGCATGGGGACGCGGTACTACCGCGGGAGCGGTACTACCGTGTCGGCAAGCGGTACTACCGTGTACCTGTGCGGTACTACCGCTTGGCAAAGCGGTACTACCGTATGCTTGGCAGAAGATCAGTACAGAAGCCACAGAATTGCCACAACGAAAGAAAGACCGGTTGGACCTCCAGAGAAGCAAGGAAAGGAAGTTGAGGAGAAGGATGTGTACGTGTTGATTCTACCCAAACCTTTCCGACGCGGACCCCCTCTTAATAGTACGGCTTTCCTATTACTCAATGCCACCTACAGGGAGCAAAAAGAAAACGCCGTCCTTCATGGGATCCGAGGGGCATACAATCGTCTTGTGCCATAAGAGAGATATACCTGTATGAGCTTACAGCACACGATTAGTCCGCAAGAGTATTGTCATCAATCACCAAAACCATTAGGGAGAAAAGTGCCCTTACAATCTCCCCCTTTTTGGTGTATTGATGACAACACGAGATTTGCACAGAGAAGAAATGATAGAGACATCAAAATAAGCCCTAGAGTATAGGTGAGCTCCCCCTGTATGTATGCCTACAAATGATTGTGCTTTGGACTGCACTGCACACATACAGGGTATGGCGTTCCCCTATAGTCTACACATGCGATACTCTATAATACATTTAACTGCATAGGATAAGCATAAGGACATGATAATAAGTTTAACGATACGAGGGCATATGTCTTACACCATATGGATTGTCTCACAGAAACACGCACAATAAAACCAAGTTCAACGAAAAGAAGCACACACACAAGAAGCACACACACAAGACGACACAAGACGGCAAATGCAAATCACTCTCCCCCTTTGTCATCGAGACACCACAAAGGGAAAGAGAGGAAACGAAGATGGGTGGCAGCCCGGGAGAAGCTCAGTCGTCATACTCGTCATCAAAGCCCTGCTGCTCCTCGTCCTGATAGTCCTCATCAGATCCCTGCTGCTCTGGCTGATACTCATCATCAGAATCTGTCCACTGGTATCCCTGACGAGCCATCCAGGTAGCCTCTGGAGTGATGTTGTCCTCTGATCCATCTGAGATCGCTTCACCATACAAGGACAGAATCTTCTTGTCCCTCTGACGAGTCTTCTTGTCAGTCACATGGGCACGGTATTGCCCCTGAGCCTGCATGCAGAAGAGAGCCTTCATCTTCTGCTGGAGCTTCTTGGCCCATGACGGCTTCTCTACGGTAGAGGAAGAAGAAGGGGCAAATCTTCCTGAGCGGACATCGGCAGGCTCCTCCATAGGCACATCCTTAGTGCCCATCTGGGCAGCAGCAGCCTGAGCGCGAGTAGTGGTGTTGGCCCAGCGAGGCTTGACACGAAGCTTGATAGGATCATGGCGGTAGCAGTCGGCCACCAACTCCTCCTCTGGATACAATTTCGCCCAAGTCTTGGAGATGAGCAGATATATGAAAGGACCATAGATAGGTACCTTGCGAGAGTAGATAGCAAACCGAAGCTCATTCCACATGATGTGGGAAATGTCCAGAGGAGGAGCCTGAGCGGAGCGAGCCTCCTGACACATCAAAAGCATATCTACCAGATAAGCGTGAACCTTGTCCTTGTCGCCAACACGAGGAAACAACGTGTTGCGAAAGATCCGATACATAATGTCCAGGAAGGGATTCAGCACATAGGTTGTTTTGCCACTAGCAAGAGTCTTTGCTTCATAGAAAGGAAGAAGTCTGTCCTTGTTGGCTGCTTCAGGATTGGCGTGAGGCCGAAAACCAATAGGGTTGGAGAGACCCTCATCGGGAAGCTGAAGAAGATCCATGAACTCCTTCCAAGTGGAGGTCATCTTGTGACCCTGAGTCATCCACGTCATGGGACGGTCTTCCTTGGCCTGAAAGTTGACAGAGGCATATAACTGTGCAACGAGCTCAGGATCAAAATCGTTCTGGAAAGTCATGATATGTTCCAGACCCAGCTGCTCAATCAGGTCAAGGGCTTCTGCAAAATACGCCCTGTTGGTATCCTTCCTCATGTGCTCCACATCGATCCAGTGAGCATCCACATACAGATTTGCCTTGGTCTTGAGCACCTCATGATAGATGCGATACTGTTGCTTGGTCCAGAAGACATCATCACCAGGGAAGAGCTCACGAGGTTCCCCATATGGGTTGATCTTCCGTCTAGCCATGAACTCACCAGCAGGCAGTTCCTCCATAGACATGGATGATTCCTTGCGCTTGTTGGCAGAGGTCTTGTACCGACGCTGAGGATTGGGGTTGGAGCCCTCTGGCACATCGCTCGGGGTACGCATGCGCTTGGACCCGGTGTCACGAACGGGGTTGGTACGACGACCCGCAAAGCCTGAGCCACCACCTAAAAATACAAACACAAAACCACAGCAAAACAAACGCGAAAAGAATCAATGCCAGAGCCTCGAAAGACACAGGAAACCAAAGGAAATCGAAAAGAGAACATGCCACGAAGCTAGTGTGAGCCACACGGTAGTACTGCTGACCCAACGGAAGTAAAAAAATAGTACCGGAGGGCAAGCGGTAGTACCGCGTGGCACATGCGGTCGTACCGCATGCCTTACGGTAGTAGGATTTTACTTCCGCCCAAAGGGGCGGAACTAAAATATTAGTGCTGCAAGCGGAGCGGTAGTACCGCGTAAGGACGCGGTAGTACCGCTCGGCATGCAGTACTAAAATTTTACTTCCGCCCGAGGGGGCGGAACTAAAATATTAGTGCTGTATGCGGAGCGGTAGTACCGCGTATGGACACGGTAGTACCGCTCGACATGCAGTACTAAAATTTTACTTCCGTCCGAGGGGGCGGAACTAAAATATTAGTGCTGCATGCGGAGCGGTAGTACCGCGTAAGGACGCGGTAGTACCGCTCAGCATGCAGTACTAAAATTTTAATTCCGCTCGAGCGGTAGTACCGCTAAGTACAGCGGTAGTACCGCTAAGGTCAGATCGGATCTGGTTTACACCGTGCGGTAGTACCGCGGTTCTCCAGCGGTAGTACCGCATGGAACAGATCTGGGAAGATAAACAATTCGAAACTACCAACACGATCTACACACGGTACTACGGCTGATCAGTAACTTCGTGGCAACAACTCTAAGCAAATTTCCGGATCACAAACACTCTCCCACAACCTAAGCATCCATGGATAAGATCATGAAGAACACAAGAACGCACTAAGCAACTCCCCTAGCCCTAAAAACTTAGGCAAAAAGGAAGAAGGGAAACGGGGAAAAACCTGCATCCATGGCAAGAGGACGTGGTGGGGAACAATCCCACCGGTCGGAAAGAGAAACGAGTGGGCGAGGAAGGAGATCCGGCGAGGTCCTCCGGCGGCGTTCTTGAGAGAGAGATACAGGGACGACGTGGGGATTAGGAGTGAATGGGTATGGGGGAGATGGAACTCCCCCTGCCTGCTTATAACCCCCACGCGTTTTGATACGTGCGGTAGTACCGCGGTCATTGCGGTAGTACCGCTTGCGCGGTAGTACCGCTCGCCAAGCGGTAGTACCGCTTTACCAGCGGCAGTAAAAAATTACTGCCGTGCTGGTCGAGCGGTAGTACCGTAACCCCATCTGCGGTAGTACCGTAAGTTTGCACGGTAGTACCGCTCCTCCAAGAACAAACACGGCTGAAAAGAGGCTTTAAGCAAAGAAAAAGGAGAAATAAAAATGCACGCACACGCAAAGTGAACCAACACACTCCTCAGAGGAGAGCGGTGGCCGAGGCCACCTATGTTTGAGTATATAGATATGGCACCGCGAAGAATTATCCTTGGGCCCATGATCCAAAACTCGACTTGAAACATTTAAACCACAAATGTATGGCAAATGATAAAGACTTGGTTAGTTTATGCATAACGGGGGGAGGAACAGTTCATTGAGAGAACAATACTCCCCCTATGTCCATGCCTACATCTAGACAAGATAGCTATATTGAGTGTGAGGGGTGTGTGTGCACAGACTCAAACCACATTGCTCAAATCGATGATATTTAGCTCATGCCTTAACTCGCGAAATCTAGCTTCATCCAATGGCTTCGTGAAGATATCTGCAAGGTTATCATGAGTGTTGACGTAGTGGAGCTCGATCTCTCCTTGCCTTATGTGATCCCGGATGAAATGATACCGAATCTCAATATGCTTCGTCTTGAAGTGAAGCACCGGGTTGAGAGAAATCTTGATGGCACTCTCATTGTCACACCAAAGAGGCACTTTGTCACAAATGACACCGTAATCCTTCAAAGTTTGCCTCATCCATAAGAGTTGAGCACAGCAACTGCCAGCGGCCACATATTCTGCTTCAGTGGACGAGAGAGATACACAACTTTGCTTTTTGGAAGACCAACTAACAAGAGAGCAACCAAGAAATTGGCACCCTCCTGAGGTGGACTTCCTATCCACTTTGTCTCCCGCCCAGTCAGAATCAGAAAAACCAACAAGGTTGAAGTTCGCTCCTCTTGGGTACCATAAGCCAAAGTTTGGGGTATGAGCCAAATATCGAAAGATTCGCTTGACAGCCACAAAGTGACTTTCCTTAGGTGAGGCTTGAAACCGTGCACAAATTCCCACACTCAACATAATATCCGGTCTAGATGCACAAAGGTAAAGCAAGGATCCGATCATAGAGCGATATACCTTTTGATCCACCGCTTTACCATTGGGATCAATGTCAAGTTGGCATTTGGTTGGCATCGGAGTAGTAGCCGGCTTGACATCACTAAGGTTGAACCTCTTGAGCATGTCTTGAGTATACTTGGATTGTTTGATGAAGATGCCTTCTCTTCGTTGTTTGATCTCAAATCCAAGAAAGTACTTCAACTCACCCATCATGGACATCTCAAAGTGAGTGGTCATGAGTGCGGCGAACTCATCATTGAAAGCTTTGTTAGGAGAACCAAAGATAATATCATCAACATATAGTTGGCATACAAACAACTCCCCTTTGACCTTCTTAGTAAAAAGAGTGGGGTCGATTTTCCCAATTTCAAACCCACGATCTTGTAACAACTCGGTAAGGTGCTCATACCACGCTCGTGGGGCTTGTTTAAGGCCATAGAGTGCCTTATCAAGTTGATAAACATGATTGGGGAACTTAGGATCCTCGAACCCCGGGGGTTGTTTAACATATACCAACTCGTTAATGGGACCATTAAGAAATGCACTTTTCACATCCATTTGTTGCAATTTAAAGTTATGATGGGAAGCATAGGCAAGCAACAAACGAATAGATTCAAGACGGGCAACAGGGGCAAAGGTTTCACCGTAGTCGATACCCTCGACTTGGGAGTAGCCTTGAGCCACCAGACGTGCCTTGTTGCGGATGACAATGCCATGGGCATCTTGCTTGTTCTTAAAGATCCACTTGGTTCCAATGACATTATGGTTCTCCGTTGGTCTTGGCACCAGACGCCACACTTTGTTGCGCTCGAAGTTATTGAGTTCTTCATGCATGGCATTGAGCCAGTCGGGGTCTTCGAGAGCCTCATAAACCTTCTTAGGTTCAACAAAGGAGACAAAAGCTTGATGAGCACAATAGTTTGCTAATTGTCTACGAGTGCTTACCCCCCTTTTGATGCTTCCTAGGATATTCTCCATGTGATGTTCTCTGGAAGCAAGCCTGGAGGCAACTTTTGCAGCACGACGCTCCAATTTCTCTTCAAGAGATAACTGAGGAGCACTGAGTTGGTCATCTTGAGCGATGTCAGGAGCTAGATCTTGATCTTGAGCTTCCTCTTGATCTTGATCTTGCTCGGAGGAGAGAACTTGGCCTTGTGCATCATTTGGTGGATCCCCACCATCTTGTGATTGATCTCGCACTTGGCCTTGTTCGTCTGGTTGAGGGCCTTCATTTTGTTCTTCGGAAGCGTGTGGGTCTTGGGTTGGTGATGGTTCCACTTGGGTGGAACATTGTCCTTCTCCTTCGGCCACAAGGGGTTCCTCAACGGGTAGGATGTATCCAATACCCATTCTTCTTATGGCTTGAGGAGGAATTTCATCACCTGTATCACAAGTACCACTTTGCTCCACTTGGGAGCCGTTATTTTCATCAAACTCTACGTTACTCGTCTCCTCAATGAGTCCGGTGGACTTATTGAGGACACGGTAAGCATGAGAGTTTGTAGCATAACCAACAAATATGCCCTCATGAGCTCTAGATTCAAATTTAGACAACCGAACACCTTTCTTAAGAATGAAACACTTACACCCGAACACCCGGAAGTACTTGAGATTGGGCTTGTTACCGGTAAGAATCTCATACGGAGTTTTGTTCAAGCCTTTGCGAAGATAGAGACGATTTGATGCATGGCAAGCGGTGTTGATGGCGCCCAAAAGTTGTATGGAGAGTTGAATTCAGCCATCATGGTTCTTGCAGCATCTATTAAAGTTCGGTTCTTTCTCTCTGCAACACCATTTTGTTGAGGGGTATATGGGGCGGCATATTGATGTTTGATCCCCTCATCACCAAGAAACTCATCCAAGGTGTAGTTCTTGAACTCGGTGCCATTGTCACTTCTAATCATCAATATCTTTGCTTCATGTTGTAGTTGAGCTTCATTTGCAAAGTTGATGACGGTTTGTTGGGTCTCACTCTTCTTCTTGAAGAAGTATACCCAGGTATATCTTGAGTAATCATCAACAATCACCAAGCAATATTTTCTACCCCCAAGACTATCAAAAGTGGGAGGCCCAAAGAGATCCATGTGGAGGAGCTCTAGAGGTCTCTTTGAATAGATGATAGTCGTGGGAGGGTGAGCCTTCTCATGTAATTTTCCTTCAATGCACGCCCTGCAAGCACGATCTTTGGCAAAGCTAACATTTGTTAGTCCTCGGACATGGTCCCCCTTGAGAAGACTTTGCAAAGATCTCATATTGACGTGGGCCAAACGGCGATGCCAAAGCCATCCCACATCAACTTTAGCCATTAGGCATGTCGCAACCTTAGTGGGTTGCTCCGAGAAGTTAACCACATAGAGGCCGTTCTCGACATGCCCAACGTAGGCTACTTTAAGAGTCTTGCTCCACAAGAGGGCCACAGAATCAATATCAAAGAATGTAGCAAAGCCCATGAGTGCAAGTTGGCGGACAGAAAGTAAATTGTATGCAAGGGACTCAACAAGCATGACTTTCTCGATCGTGAGATCATGAGAGACAACCACCTTGCCAAGTCCCAATACCTTAGAAGATGAAGCATCACCCCATTCGACGTTGGTGGCCATAGATGAGCCGAGATGTACGTCCACCACCAAGTCTTTGCTTCCGGTCATATGATTTGTGGCTCCGCTATCGAGCAACCATGATCCCCCACCGGAAGCAAACCCCTACAATAGATCAATGCTTGGATTTAGGTACCCATTTGGTAATGGGTCCTTTGAGGTTAGTGACAAGGGTCTTAGGAACCCAAATGGACCATTCAATGTACTCATAAGAAGAACCAACAAATTTAGCAAACACATGGCCATCACTAGCACGGCATAAAACATATGACGGATTAAAGTCGCCGACCATGTTTGAGGGTGTGGTGGAGTTTTTCTTGACCCCACCACTTTTCTTCTTGGTAGAGGTGCCCTCTCCTTCTTTCACAAAGGATTGTCGGAGAGGGGGTGGTTGCTTTGTCTTGTCATTCTTCTTCTTCTTGGGCTTAGGAGCAAACCCAATCCCTTCCTTTGCCACAACTTCCTTTTGATTGCTCAAAAGGGCGTTGAGGTTCTTCTCACCTTGTATGCAAGTCACAAGGCCTTTCTCAAGTTGCTTCTTCAAGTCGGCATTCTCTTCAACAAGGTGCACATGCTCACAACATGGGTTAGTAGCATTTGCATTATCAATTAAAACCATGCGAGGAAAGATAGCCTTTTCCTTGGTTAGCGAAACTTGGAGTTGATCATGAGACTCCTTGAGAGAAGCATGCATTCCTTTCAAGGCCTTGTGAGCCTTGTCAAGTATGTCAAACTCCTCTTTGAGTTTAGCATGATCAACCGCAAGTTTTGCCTTCTCAGAGTTAAGGACACGAGAGACAACTAGAGCATGATCAAGATCTTTCTTTAAGTTAGCATGATCAACGTTGTGTGACTCCTCAAGAGTCAAACGAAGACCACGCTCCTCCTCTAGAGCGTTAGAGAGATCCGATATCTCATCGGCATAGTCTCGACTATGCCCTTCCATTTTAGTGATGGTTTCCTCGTGAGCCTCAATAATGTCATTTGCCTCACCAAGTTGTTCCAAGAGAGCAACCACATGCTTCTTGGATTTGCCCTTGAGATTCTTTATGAACACATCAAATTCATTTTCTCCCTCCTTACTACCCTCACCCTCATTAGTTAATGAGGGGTTAGAAGAGATAGTAGAGTTGATGATCGGAGTTACCTTGTTGGTGGCCTTGGCCATAAGACACTTGGCGGTGATGTTTTCGTTTGGTGAGTTGAATAGAGATGAGTGCGGAGTGGTAGCAATTGCAATTGTGGCCATAGTGGTCACCTCATCCTCTTCATCATTGTCATCATCCTCCACATATTCTTCTTGAGCCACCAACACTTTCGGAGGAGTCTTTTTGATGAAGTTGTTCTTGTTGGGATAGGACTTTGACTTGTCCTTCCGAATAAGCTTGCCTCCAAAGTCTTCTCTCTTCTCATATGGGCAATCCGCAACGAAGTGGCTTACATTTCCACAGTTGAAGCATGTCCTTACTCGTTGCTTCCCTTTGTTCCCACTGGAGTTGTTCCTGTTGAAGTTGGACCTTGAATTCTTCTTGCCCCAGAATTGCCTAGAAGCAAGAGCCATGTGCTCGTGATAGGCATATTTGGTGTCCTCGGGGCAGCACTCATCATCATCTTCAACTTCCTCTTCTTCCACACAAGCCTTGGCCTTCAGGGCAAGATTAGGCTTCTTGGATCGTTGAGCTCTTAGGACCGCATTGTCGGCGGTAACGTCAAGGATCCTCATGGCAACAAATTCATCCAACACTTCGTTTGAGGATAAAGTGTGGAAGTCCGGTCTCTGACGAATCACAGAGGACATGGCCTTGTGATAGGGCATCATGGCCTTGAGGAACTTGCGCTTGATCCAATTGTCATTCGTGTCCTTACTGCCATGGTCTCGAAGAGATACTGCAAGAATAGTTAGTCTTCGATAAAGTTCACGAGGATCTTCATCCTCGATCATTGCAAACTCATCAGCTTCATCTTGCACTACTTCATAGTTGGAGCGTTGAATGCTTGTGCTTCCCTTGTACATTGTGCCAACATGTTCCCATGCTTCCTTGGCCACAGTGAATGGACGAAGATGAGCAATGTCTTCAGGAGGGATTGAGTCTTGAAGAATGCAAAGTGCGGACTCGTTGAACTGATGATCGGCAGTTTCTCTTGGAGTCATGTTGTCAGGATCATACGGATAAAAACCTTGCTCAATGATTCTCCAGAGGTTAGTGGAACAATGATTAATATGACGTTTGAAACGAAACACCCAAGTAGCAAAATCAGTATTTTTAACAAACTTTGGTGGGGGCCCGACGGAATTTAAATGCGGTGTGGGGACGGGTCCTCCATAGTGAGTGGGCGGAGGAGATTGGGCAAATTTCCCACTGCCATGCTTAGTGACCGGGGCTTGCTCACTACTAGCTTCTCCCTTGTCGGGGTTAGCCTCTGACACGTTGGTAGCGGGACGACCCACTTCCAACGGTGAGGTGGATAATTTAAGCCCCTCAAACATTTCTTTAAACATGCCCTTGACCTCGCTCGCTAGTGATTCTTTCAATGTGGTCAAGGCCACATTGAACTCCTCACGAGTGACGGAGGCTCCCCCATCTACCGTAGGCAAGGACGGATTTCCATCGGAATGGTCCTCCGTCTCGACTACGTTGTCAACCATACTCTTTGGACGGTAAAGTCCTTAAAAAGAGACGAGGCTCTGATACCAATTGAAAGGATCGATATGGTTGACTAGAGGGGGGGGTGAATAGGCAACTAACAATTTTTAGCTTTTCTTAACCAATTAAAATTAGACGACAAAATAAGTTGTCTAGATAAACTACTATGAAGACAACTAAAGACAATAAGCCCAACAACTACACAAGCATGCTATAGGAATTAAACAAGTAAAGCATGCAAGAGTAAAGGTAAGAAATAACCACAAGTAGAACCGAGGGAGACGAGGATGTGTTTCCGAAGTTCCTTCCCTTTGAGGGGAAGTACGTCTCCGTTGGAGCGGTGTGGAGGCACAATGCTCCCCAAGAAGCCACTAGGGCCACCGTAATCTCCTCACGCCCTCACACGATGCAAGGTGCCGTGATTCCACTAGTGGTGCCCTTGAAGGCGGCAACCGAACCTTTACAAACAAGGTTGGGGCAATCTCCACAACTTGGAGGCTCCCAACAAACCACGAAGCTTCACCACAATGGAATATGGCTTCGAGGTGACCTCAACCGTCTAGGGTGCTCAAACACCCAAGAGTAACAAGATCCGCAAGGGATTAGGGGGGAGAATCAAATATCTCTTGGTGGAAGTGTAGATCGATGCCTCCTCAAGCAATCCCGAGCAAATCAACAAGTTTGATTGGCTAGGGAGAGAGATCGGGCGGAAATGGAGCTTTTGGAGCAACAATGGAGTAGTGGGGGAAGAGGTAAGTCTCCTTGGAGAAGAAGACCCCCTATATATAGTGGGGGGACAAATCCAACCGTTATTTGGGGTTTCAGCCCGCAGAGAGCGGTAGTACCGCAACTTACGAGCGGTACTACCGCAGGCTGCGCGGTACTACCGCTTGGGAAGCGGTACTACCGCCAAGGCAAAATAACAAGACCTGATATAGCCACGGATGAAATAAATTACATCCGTGGCTACATCCGCAGGGGAAAACAGAAGTAGCAAAATGCGACACGGTACTACCGCTTAAGCTAAGCGGTACTACCGCTTAAGCTAAACGGTACTACCGTGCGGTATGCGGAAGTAAAAAATTACTTCCGCATCCACTTCTTATACTTAGACTCCAGTGCCAGGCCCAGATACACGGTACTACCGCATGGGGACGCGGTACTACCGCGGGAGCGGTACTACCGTGTCGGCAAGCAGTACTACCGTGTACCTGTGCGGTACTACCGCTTGGCAAAGCGGTACTACCGTATGCTTGGCAGAAGATCAGTACAGAAGCCACAGAATTGCCACAACGAAAGAAAGACCGGTTGGACCTCCAGAGAAGCAAGGAAAGGAAGTTGAGGAGAAGGATGTGTACGTGTTGATTCTACCCAAACCTTTCCGACGCGGACCCCCTCTTAATAGTACGACTTTCCTATTACTCAATGCCACCTACAGGGAGCAAAAAGAAAACGCCGTCCTTCATGGGATCCGAGGGGCATACAATCGTCTTGTGCCATAAGAGAGATATACCTGTATGAGCTTACAGCACACGATTAGTCCGCAAGAGTATTGTCATCAATCACCAAAACCATTAGGGAGAAAAGTGCCCTTACAATTGTATATAGTGGAGCAGACTACCTTTTTCTCCATAAAAATCGTTTTATATTCTGTGTACGTGCCATTGAGTGATATAACTTTAGTTAAAAATAATGCGCCAATGCATCAAGTCGAACTTTGTTTCATGCACGCGTTGTACACGACCTCCATAGGTAAACAACCGCTACACGTGTTCAAATTAGCACGTGGGCTGCCATTTCATACAGTAATGAGCTTGTAACGCCCCGGACACACCCGCCGGTGGTCGTTACTCCTGGCGGGATCTAGACTGGCCTCACATATCAATACTAATCTTTTCTGCGCACTTTGTCCTTACTCGTGCGCACCCGGGAGCAACTTCCTAGTCGGTCACCCATCCTGAAACTACTCCAAGCTGAGCACGCTTAACTTTGGAGTTCTATCCGAATGGGCTCCCGGAAAAGAAGGAATTCCTTATTGATATGAGTAGTCTATCATCCCTAATAAGCCGGGCTATCACATACACCCCCAATCAGAGGAACTGACGTCCTCATTGGGCCACATGAACGTTCCCTCTTGGCACAACCATTTGTGCTTCCAGGACAGCACATGTGCCATGCCGTGTGCCACGACGGGTCACAAACGTCATGCACAACATGACTGCAAACTGTCCGCAAACATCCATGTAACCGCGAGGGTCGGCTCTAATGCCAACTTGTAATGCCCCGGACACACCCGCCGGTGGTTGTTACTCCTGGCGGGATCTAGACTGGCCTCACATATCAATATTAGTCTTTTCTGCGCACTTTGTCCTCACTCGTGCGCACCCGGGAGCAACTTCCCAGTCGGTCACCCATCCTGAAACTACTCCAAGCTGGGTATGCTTAACTTTGGAGTTCTATCCGAATGGGCTCCCGGAAAAGAAGGAATTCCTTATTGATATGAGTAGTCTATCATCCCTAATAAGCCAGGCTATCACAGAGCTCCACCGTGTACCCGGGCGGGTGTGGCTGGGCACGAAGCATGAGTACGTGCACGGTGCACCTATTCTCTTCTTGTATACGTACACCACCTACGTTGGGTTGTGTGAGAGAGATACAAACGTAGAGAGATATAGTGTGTGGGTTCATGAGAGTTTTTTTGGGGGGGGGGTGGGGTCAATAAAAAAATGTAACATATGAAATGTGGGCGATCCACGAGAAGAGAGTGGAGGTATCATGGGCTTGAGGTGTCCATAGAATCGAAGAGAGGGATGATGTGTGTGTGTGTGTGCGCGCACGTGATCGATAAAGAGTGCCATCGAATCTGTGTGTGCCCACGTCAAAGATATAGAGTGGCTGACCTACTAGAACGTGAGAGGGGACAGGTGCAGTTTGTCTCTGTGGCATGGATACCTACCTACAGCGCTCGACTATCGGTGTGTGGTGGGGGGGTGGAGGAAACACGCGTCGGCTCGCCGTTGGAACAGATGTCATCCACTCATTGGACCCAAAGCGCCTATGATACGCCGACACGTGGCACGGCCCAACAGAGGCCCATTCATGTGAAAAGGCCGGCCCGTTTTACTTGGTCAAAAGGTGGCGCGCCGGCCCACGGCAAGCTTGTTAACGGCCTGTTCGCATATAGCCCATGTACAGCCCGCTAACCCAAGGCCCGTTTACGACCTATCCGAATTAGGCCTAGTAACGTCATCTGGGCCGTCCAATATAAATCCAGCCTGTCAGGGATATTACTAGCAGGTATAAACCGACTAGGGAGATCCGGATTATGGTAATGTAGCTGTGTAGTTATAAACTCAGTAGAGGTTATGGCCCATGAAGGCTTAGGGCCCATGTGTAATGTTTACGGTTTATAAACCATCTTATTATGTAACTTAAGGTACAAGTAAGAAAGAATAGAGACCGAGGCGGACACGATTATGAGCCGGCCTCGGGACTCTGTAAACCGGACCGGGCGTTGCCTCCTATATAAAGGAACGGCCCGGCGACGGTTTAAGGACAGGCAACAATCCGTCGAGAGATAGGCAAGCAATCTGCTCCCTGTTCATCGACGCCCAAGCAATACCAAACCAAACTAGACGTAGGCTTTTACCTTCATCGAAGGGGCCGAACTAGTATAAACCCTATGTGTCCTTTGTGTGCTTTTAACCTCTTCAAGCTAACCCGCGCGATGGCTCCACACCTAAGTCCTCTAAACCGGACATCTGACGTGTTAATTCCACGACAGTTGGGGCCCACCGTGGGTCTATCGCACGATGGTTTCGAGTTCTTGAAGGGCAGCTTTGAAGGACTCAAGGGCTACGCGGTCGGCCGGATGACCAAGAGTCGCCGCGTCCGGATCTACATCGACGACGCAGGCTGGGGCCCGGAGGCCGATTCAATCGAATACGGGTACCGGGTTCCCTTCGGCGGCATCCACGTCTTCATCGGCAAGATTGGTGAACCGGGACCTGAGTCGGACATCTTCCCCAACATCGTCGAGCCGGCTCAGCGTGCGAGATCGGCCCGGATTCAGCCTGCCATGAAGCGCGTATTCGTTGGATCAATACATGGAGTCCAAGCCGAGGACGGATTGGATTCTGGTGGCGAGACAGTTGTCTATTCCGATGATGAATCCTCATCCGGAGAGACCGAATCCTTGTATATGTTGCGGGACGGCCGATTCGAGGGTGTGTCCGATGGTGATAGTATTCCGGACCCTTTTGATCCGCCAAACCGGGTGGCTGTCTTTATGGCCGGATCGCAATCCGCGCCACAGCCCACGGTGACCGGGGCGTTCACTGCTGGTGCAGGGGGAGCGGCCAAGCCCCCTCGCCCTCTGACGCTCTATCCGCCTTAGTAGAGGAGTTGACAACACGGGCAGTAGCAGTGGTGGCTCCTGCTGACAAAGCGCAGCACGATGCAGAAATCCTTCAGCTGAAGGGCCAGATCTAACAAGCCAGACATGATCTAAATGCAAAGAAAGCTACGATAGCAACAAGGCAGGCAGAGCTGGATTCTCAGGCTTTCCAGCTCAGGATGGATCAGGTCTCTGCGCAGGGAGTAAGGAATAGAAGGTATTAGACTCGTCTATCGCCGGTTGATGGGCCTCGAACCCCTCGTTGGTTACCCCAAGTGGAAGGTGTAAGATGCAGTAAGTAGAAGTGTTTTCCCTTAGCAAAGATGCCAAGGACCGAATCCCCAGAGACTCCTAGGTTCAACAGGTAGGTGTCAACTGCTAACGGCGCAATTAGCAATCAACGTTGTAAGGGCATATTTCTCCCTAATAGTTTTGGTGATTGATGACAATACTTTTGCGGACTGATCGTGTGCTCTAAGCTCATACAGGTATATCTCCTTATGACACAAGACGATTGCTTGCCCCTCGGATTCTATGAAGGACGGTGTTTTCTTTTTGCTCCCTGTAGGTGGCATTGAGTAATAGGAAAGCCGTACTATTAAGAGGGGGTCCGCGTCGGAAAGGTTTGGGTAGAATCAACACGTACACATCTTTCTCCCACACTTCCTTTCCTTGCTTCTCTGGAGGTCCAACCGGTTTTTCTTTCGTTGAGGAAATTCTGTGGCTTCTGTACTGATCATCTGCCAAGCATGCGGTAGTACCGCTCTACCAAGCGGTAGTACCGCGCAGGTACACGGTAGTACCGCTTGCTGACACGGTAGTACCGCTCCCGCGGTAGTACCGCGTCCCCATGCGGTAGTACTGTGTTTCTGGCCCAGGCGCTATGTCTAAGTATAAGAAGTGGATGCGGAAGTAATTTTTTACTTCCGCATACCACACGGTAGTACCGCTTAGCTTAAGCGGTAGTATCGTGTCGCATTTTGCTACTTCCGTTTTCCCCTGCGGATGTAGCCACGGATGTAATTTATTTCATCCGTGGCTGTATCAGGTCTCAATCTTTTGCCTTTGCGGTAGTACCGCTTCCCAAGCGGTAGTACCGCTCAGCCAGCGGTAGTACCGCGCATAAGTTGCGGTACTACCGCTCTCCGCGGGCTAAAACCCCAAATAACGGTTGGATTTGTCCCCCCACTATATATAGGGGGTCTTCTTCTCCAAGAAGACTTACCTCTTCCCCCACTACTCCATTGTTGCTCCAAAAGCTCCATTTCCGCCCGATCTCTCTCCCTAGCCAATCAAACTTGTTGATTTGCTCGGGATTGCTTGAGGAGGCATCGATCTACACTTCCACCAAGAGATATTTGATTCTCCCCACTAATCCCTTGCGGATCTTGTTACTCTTGGGTGTTTGAGCACCCTAGACGGTTGAGGTCACCTCGAAGCCATATTCCATTGTGGTGAAGCTTCGTGGTTTGTTGGGAGCCTCCAAGTTGTGGAGATTGCCCCAACCTTGTTTGTAAAGGTTCGGTTGCCGCCTTCAAGGGCACCACTAGTGGATTCACGGCACCTTGCATCGTGTGAGGGCGTGAGGAGAATACGGTGGCCCTAGTGGCTTCTTGGGGAGCATTGTGCCTCCACACCGCTCCAACGGATACGTACTTCCCCTCAAAGGGAAGGAACTTCGGAAACACATCCTCGTCTCCTTCGGTTCTACTTGTGGTTATTTCTTACCTTTACTCTTGCATGCTTTACTCGTTTAATTCCTATAGCATGCTTGTGTAGTTGTTGTGCTTATTTACATTAGTTGTCTTCATAGTAGTTTATCTAGACAACTTATTTTGTCGCCTAATTTTAATTGGTTAAGAAAAGCTAAAAATTGTTAGTTGCCTATTCACCCCCCCTCTAGTCAACCATATCGATCCTTTCAATTGGTATCAGAGCCTCGTCTCTTTTTAAGGACTTTACCGTCCAAAGAGTATGGTTGACAACGTAGTCGAGACGGAGGACCATTCCGATGGAAATCCGTCCTTGCCTACGGTAGATGGGGGAGCCTCGGTCACTCGTGAGGAGTTCAATGTGGCCTTGACCACATTGAAAGAATCACTAGCGAGCGAGGTCAAGGGCATGTTTAAAGAAATGTTTGAGGGGCTTAAATTATCCACCTCACCGTTGGAAGTGGGTCGTCCCGCTACCAACGTGTCAGAGGCTAATCCCGACAAGGGAGAAGCTAGTAGTGAGCAAGCCCCGGTCACTAAGCATGGTAGTGGGAAATTTGCCCAATCTCCTCCGTCTACTCACTATGGAGGACCCGTCCCCACACCGCATTTAAATTCCGTCGGGCCCCCTCCGAAGTTCGTTAAAAATACTGATTTTGCTACTTGGGTGTTTCGCTTCAAATGTCATATTAATCATTGTTCCACTAACCTCTGGAGAATCATTGAGCAAGGTTTTTATCCGTATGATCCCGACAACATGACTCCAAGAGAAACTGCCGATCATCAGTTCAACGAGTCCGCACTTTGCATTCTTCAAGACTCAATCCCTCCTGAAGACATTGCTCATCTTCGTCCATTCTCTGTGGCCAAGGAAGCATGGGAGCATGTTGGCACAATGTACAAGGGAAGCACAAGCATTCAACGCTCCAACTATGAAGTGGTGCAAGATGAAGCTGATGAGTTTGCAATGATCGAGGATGAAGATCCTCGTGAACTTTATCGAAGATTAACTATTCTTGCAGTATCTCTTCGAGACCATGGCAGTAAGGATACGGATGACAATTGGATCAAGCGCAAGTTCCTCAAGGCCATGATGCCCTATCACAAGGCCATGTCCTCTGTGATTCGTCAGAGACCGGACTTCCACACTTTATCCTCAAACGAAGTGTTGGATGAATTTGTTGCCATGAGGATCCTTGACGTTACCGCCGACAATGCGGTCCTAAGAGCTCAACGATCCAAGAAGCCTAATCTTGCTCTGAAGGCCAAGGCTTGTGTGGAAGAGGAGGAAGTTGAAGATGATGATGAGTGCTGCCCCGAGGACACCAAATATGCCTATCACGAGCACATGGCTCTTGCTTCTAGGCAATTCTGGGGCAAGAAGAACTCAAGGTCCAACTTTAACAGGAACAACTCCAGTGGGAACAAAGGGAAGCAACGAGTAAGGACATGCTTCAACTGTGGAAATGTAAGCCACTTCGTTGCGGATTGCCCATATGAGAAGAGAGAAGACTTTGGAGGCAAGCTTATTCGGAAGGACAAGTCAAAGTCCTATCCCAACAAGAACAACTTCATCAAGAAGACTCCTCCGAAAGTGTTGGTGGCTCAAGAAGAATATGTGGAGGATGATGACAATGATGAAGAGGATGAGGTGACCACTATGGCCACAACTGCAATTGCTACCACTCCGCACTCATCTCTCTTCAACTCACCCAACGAGAACATCACCGCCAAGTGTCTTATGGCCAAGGCCACCAACAAGGTAACCCCGATCATCAATTCTACTCTCTCTTCTAACCCCTCATTAACTAATTGTATTGATGAGGGTGAGGGTAGTAAGGAGGGAGAAAATGAATTTGATGTGTTCATAAAAAATCTCAAGGGCAAATCCAAGAAGCATGTGGTTGCTCTCTTGGAACAACTCGGTGAGGCCAATGACATTATTGAGGCTCACGAGGAAACCATCACTAAAATGGAAGGGCATAGTCGAGACTATGCCGATGAGATATCGGATCTCTCTAACGCCCTAGAGGAGGAGCGTGGTCTTCGTTTGGCTCTTGAGGAGTCACACAACGATGATCATGCTAAATTAAAGAAAGATCTTGATCATGCTCTAGTTGTCTCTCGTGTCCTTAACTCTGAGAAGGCAAAACTTGCGGTTGACCATGCTAAACTCAAAGAGGAGTTTGACATACTTGACAAGGCTCACAAGGCCCTGAAAGGAATGCATGCTACTCTCAAGGAGTCTCATGATCAACTACAAGTTTCGCTAACCAAGGAAAAGGCTATCTTTCCTCGCATGGTTTTAATTGATAATGCAAATGCTACTAACCCATGTTGTGAGCATGTGCATCTTGTTGAAGAGAATGCCGAATTGAAGAAGCAACTTGAGAAAGGCCTTGTGACTTGCATACAAGGTGAGAAGAACCTCAACGCCCTTTTGAGCAATCAAAAGGAAGTTGTGGCAAAGGAAGGAATTGGGTTTGCTCCTAAGCCCAAGAAGAAGAAGAATGACAAGACAAAGCAACCACCCCCTCTCCGACAATCCTTTGTGAAAGAAGGAGAGGGCACGTCAACCAAGAAGAAAAGTGGTGGGGTCAAGAAAAACTCCACCACACCCTCAAACATGGCCGGCGATTTTAATCCGTCATATGTTTTATGCCGTGCTAGTGATGGCCATGTGTTTGCTAAATTTGTTGGTTCTTCTTATGAGTACATTGAATGGTCCATTTGGGTTCCTAAGACCCTTGTCACTAACCTCAAAGGACCCATTACCAAATGGGTACCTAAATCCAAGCATTGATCTATTGTAGGGGTTTGCTTCCGGTGGGGGATCATGGTTGCTCGATAGCGGAGCCACAAATCATATGACCGGAAGCAAAGACTTGGTGGTGGACGTGCATCTCGGTTCATCTATGGCCACCAACGTCGAATGGGGTAATGCTTCATCTTCTAAGGTATTGGGACTTGGCAAGGTGGTTGTCTCTCATGATCTCACGATCGAGAAAGTCATGCTTGTTGAGTCCCTTGCATACAATTTACTTTCTGTTCGCCAACTTGCACTCATGGGCTTTGCTACATTCTTTGATATTGATTCTGTGGCCCTCTTGTGGAGCAAGACTCTTAAAGTAGCCTACGTTGGGCATGTTGAGAACGGTCTTTATGTGGTTAACTTCTCGAAGCAACCCACTAAGGTCGCGACATGCCTAATGGCTAAAGTTGATGTGGGATGGCTTTGGCATCGCCGTTTGGCCCACGTCAATATGAGATCTTTGCAAAGTCTTCTCAAGGGGGACCATGTCCGAGGACTAACAAATGTTAGCTTTGCCAAAGATCGTGCTTGCAGGGCGTGCATTGAAGGAAAATTACATGAGAAGGCTCACCCTCCCACGACTATCATCTATTCAAAGAGACCTCTAGAGCTCCTCCACATGGATCTCTTTGGGCCTCCCACTTTTGATAGTCTTGGGGGTAGGAAATATTGCTTGGTGATTGTGGATGATTACTCAAGATATACCTGGGTATTCTTCTTCAAGAAGAAGAGTGAGACCCAACAAACCGTCATCAACTTTGCAAATGAAGCTCAACGACAACATGAAGCAAAGATTTTGATGATCAGAAGTGACAATGGCACCGAGTTCAAGAACTACACCTTGGATGAGTTTCTTGGTGATGAGGGGATCAAACATCAATATGCCGCCCCGTATACCCCTCAGCAAAACGGTGTTGCGGAGAGAAAGAACCGAACCTTAATAGATGCTGCAAGAACCATGATGGCTGAATTCAACTCTCCATACAACTTTTGGGCCGAAGCCATCAACACCGCTTGCCATGCATCAAATCGTCTCTATCTTCGCAAAGGCTTGAACAAAACTCCGTATGAGATTCTTACCGGTAACAAGCCCAATCTCAAGTACTTCCGGGTGTTCGGGTGTAAGTGTTTCATTCTTAAGAAAGGTGTTCGGTTGTCTAAATTTGAATCTAGAGCTCATGAGGGCATATTTGTTGGTTATGCTACAAACTCTCATGCTTACCGTGTCCTCAACAAGTCCACCGGACTCATAGAGGAGACGAGTAACGTAGAGTTTGATGAAAATAACGGCTCCCAAGTGGAGCAAAGTGGTACTTGTGATACAGGTGATGAAATTCCTCCTCAAGCCATAAGAAGAATGGGTATTGGATACATCCTACCCATTGAGGAACCCCTTGTGGCCGAAGGAGAAGGACAATGTTCCACTCAAGTGGAACCATCACCAACCCAAGACCCACAAGCTTCCGAAGAACAAAGTGAAGGCCCTCAGCCTGTTGAACAAGGCCAAGTGCAAGATCAATCTCAAGTCGGTGAAGAACCACCAATTGATGCACAAGGCCAAGTTCAGTCCCCCGGGCAAGATCAAGGTCAAGAGGAAGCTCAAGATCAAGATCTTGCTCATGATGACGCTCAAGATGATCAACTCAATGCTCCTCAGTTATCACTTGAAGAGCAATTAGAGCGTCGTGCTGCAAAAGTTGCCTCCAGGCTTGCTTCCAACGAGCATCACATCGAGAACATCTTAGGAAGCATCAAAAGGGGGGTAAGCACTCGTAGACAATTAGCAAACTATTGTGCTCATCAAGCTTTTGTCTCCTTTGTTGAACCTAAGAAGGTCTATGAGGCGCTCGAAGACCCCGACAGGCTCAATGCCATGCATGAAGAACTCAATAACTTCGAGCGCAACAAAGTGTGGCATCTGGTGCCAAGACCAAAGGAGAACCATAATGTCATTGGGACCAAATGGATCTTTAAGAACAAGCAAGATGCCCATGGCATTGTCATCCGCAACAAGGCACGTCTGGTGGCTCAAGGCTACTCACAAGTCGAGGGTATCGACTACGGTGAAACCTTTGCCCCTGTTGCTCATCTTGAATCTATTCGTTTGTTGCTTGCCTATGCTTCCCATCATAACTTTAAATTGCAACAAATGGATGTGAAAAGTGCATTTCTTAATGGTCCCATTAACGAGTTGGTATATGTTAAACAACCCCCGGGGTTCGAGGATCCTAAGTTCCCCAATCATGTGTATCAACTTGATAAGGCACTCTATGGCCTTAAACAAGCCCCACGAGCGTGGTATGAGCACCTTACCGAGTTGTTACAAGATCGTGGGTTTGAAATTGGGAAAATCGACCCCACTCTTTTTACTAAGAAGGTCAAAGGGGAATTGTTTGTATGCCAACTATATGTTGATGATATTATCTTTGGTTCTCCTAACAAAGCTTTCAATGATGAGTTCGCCGCACTCATGACCACACACTTTGAGATGTCCATGATGGGAGAGTTGAAGTACTTCCTTGGATTTGAGATCAAACAACGAAGAGAAGGCATCTTCATCAAACAATCCAAGTATACTCAAGACATGCTCAAGAGGTTCAACCTTAGTGATGTCAAGCCGGCTACTACTCCGATGCCAACCAAATGCCAACTTGACATTGATCCCAATGGTAAAGCAGTGGATCAAAAGGTATATCGCTCTATGATCGGATCCTTGCTTTACCTTTGTGCATCTAGACCGGATATTATGTTGAGTGTGGGAATTTGTGCACGGTTTCAAGCCTCACCTAAGGAAAGTCACTTTGTGGCTGTCAAGCGAATCTTTCGATATTTGGCTCATACCCCAAACTTTGGCTTATGGTACCCAAGAGGAGCGAATTTCAACCTTGTTGGTTTCTCTGATTCTGACTGGGCGGGAGACAAAGTGGATAGGAAGTCCACCTCGGGAGGGTGCCAATTTCTTGGTTGCTCTCTTGTTAGTTGGTCTTCCAAAAAGCAGAGTTGTGTATCTCTCTCGTCCACTGAAGCAGAATATGTGGCCGCTGGCAGTTGCTGTGCTCAACTCTTATGGATGAGGCAAACTTTGAAGGATTACGGTGTCACTTGTGACAAAGTGCCTCTTCGGTGTGACAATGAGAGTGCCATCAAGATTTCTCTCAACCCGGTGCTTCACTTCAAGACGAAGCATATTGAGATTCGGTATCACTTCATCCGGGATCACATAAGGCAAGGAGAGATCGAGCTTCACTACGTCAACACTCATGATAACCTTGCAGATATCTTCACGAAGCCATTGGATGAAGCTAGATTTCGCGAGTTAAGGCATGAGCTAAATATCATCGATTTGAGCAATGTGGTTTGAGTCTGTGCACACACACCCCTCACACTCAATATAGCTATCTTATCTAGATGTAGGCATGGACATAGGGGGAGTATTGTTCTCTCAATGAACTGTTCCTCCCCCCATTATGCATAAATTGACCAAGTCTTTATCATTTGCCATACATAGTTGGTTTAAATGCTTCAAGTCGAGTATTGATCATGGGCCCAAGGATAATTCTTCGCGGTGCCATATCTATAAACTCAAACATAGGTGGCCTCGGCCACCGCCCTCCTCTGAGGAATTGTGTTGTTCACTTTGCTTGTGCGTGCATTTATTTTTTTCTCTTCTTTTTGCTTAAAGCCTCTTGTCAAACGTGCAAGTTCTTGGAGGAGCGGTACTACCGTGCTAGTTTACGGTACTACCGCAGATGGGGTTACGGTACTACCGCTCGGCCGGCACGGCAGTAATTTTTTACTGCCGCTGGTAGAGCGGTACTACCGCTTGGCGAGCGGTACTACCGCGCTAGCGGTACTACCGCGATGACCGCGGTACTACCGCACTTATCAAAACGCATGGGGGTTATAAGCACGCAGGGGGAGTTCCATCTCCCCCATACCCTTTCACTCCTAACCCCCACGTCGTCCATGTCTCTCTCTCTCTCAAGAACGCCGCCGGAGGACCTCGCCGGATCTCCTCCCTCGGCCACTCGTTTCACTTTCCGACCGGTGGGATCATTCCCCACCACGTCCTCTTGCCTTGGATGCAGGTTTTTCCCCTTTTCCCTTCTTATTTTTGCCTTGCCTAAGTTTTTAGGGTTAGGGGAGATGCTTAGTGCTTTCTTGTGTTCTCCGTGATCTTATCCATGGATGCTTAGGTTGTGGGAGAGTGTTTGTGATCCGGAAATATGCTTAGAGTTGTTGCTACGAAGTTACTGATCAGCCGTAGTACCGTGTGAAGATCTTGTTGGTAGTTTCTAGTTCTTTTTCTTCTCAGATCTGTTCCGTGCGGTACTACCGCTGGAGAACCACGGTACTACCGCACGGTGTAATCCAGATCCGATCTGACCTGAACAGTACTACCGCTGTCACCAGCGGTACTACCGCTCGAGCGGAAGTAAAATTTTAGTACTGCTTGCCGAGCGGTACTACCGCGTCCCGATGCGGTACTACCGCTCCGCATGCAGCACTAATATTTTAGTTCCGCCCCCTCGGGCGGAAGTAAAATTTTAGTGCTGCTTGCCGAGCGGTACTACCGCGTCCCTATGCGGTACTACCGCTCCGCATACATTACTAATATTTTAGATCCGCCCCCTCGGGCGGAAGTAAAATTTTAGTGCTGCTTGCCGAGCGGTACTACCGCGTCCCTGTGCGGTACTACCGCTCCGCAAGCAGTACTAATATTTTAGTTCCGCCCCTTCTCGCGGAAGTAACTTTTTACTACCGTAAGGTGTGCGGTACTACCGCATGTGACATGCGGTACTACCGCTTACCCTACGGTACTAATTTTTTACTTCCGCAAGGGTCAGCAGTACTACCGCTTGGCTCACACTAGCTTCGTGGCATGTTCTCTTTTCTATTTCCCTTGGTTTCTTGTGTCTTTAGAGGCTTTGGCATTGATTCTTCTTGAGTTTGTTTTGCTGTGGTCTTGTGTTTGTGTTTTTAGGTGGTGGCTCAGGCTTTGCGGGTCGTCGTACCAACCCAGTTCGTGACACCGGTTCCAAGCGCATGCGTACCCCGAGCGATGTGCCAGAGGGCTCCAACCCCAATCCCCAGCGCCGGTACAAGACCTCAGCCAACAAGCGCAAGGAATCATCCATGTCTATGGAGGAGATGCCTGCTGGTGAGTTCATGGCTAGACGGAAGATCAACCCATATGGGGAACCTCGTGAGCACTTTCCTGGTGATGATGTCTTCTGGACCAAGCAACAGTATCGCATCTATCATGAGGTGCTCAAGACCAAGGCCAATCTGTATGTGGATGCTCACTGGATCGATGTGGAGCACATGAGGAAGGATCAGAACAGGGCATATTTTGCAGAAGCCCTTGACTTGATCGAGCAGCTGGGTCTGGAGCATATCATGACTTTCCAGAACGATTTTGATCCTGAGCTCATTGCACAGTTCTATGCCTCTGTCAACTTTCAGGCCAAGGAAGATCGTCCCATGACTTGGATGACTCATGGTCATAAGATGACCGCCACTTGGAAGGAGTTCATGGATCTTCTTCAGCTTCCCGATGAGGGTCTCCATAACCCTATTGGTTTTCGGCCTCACGCCAATCCTGAAGCAGCTAACAAGGACAAACTTCTTCCATTCTATGAGGCAAAGACCCTTGCTAGTGGCAAAACAACTTACGTGCTGAATCCCTTCCTCGACATCATGTATCGGAATTTTCGCAACACGCTGTTCCCTCGTGTTGGCGACAAGGACAAGGTTCATGCTTATCTGGTTGATATGCTTCTGATGTGTCAAGGGGCTCGCTCCGCCCAGGCTGTTCCACTTGACATTTCCCACATCATGTGGAATGAGCTCCGGTTTGCTATCTACACTCGCAAGGTACCTATCTATGGTCCTTTCTTATTTCTGCTCATCTCCAAGACTTGGGCGAAGTTATATCCAGAGGAGGAGTTTGAGGCCGACTGCTACCGCCATGATCCTATCAAGCTTCGTGTCAAGACTCGTTGGGCCAACACCACTACTCGTGCTCAGGCTGCTGCTGCCCAGATGGGCACTGAGGATGAGCCTGAGGAGGAGACTGCCGATGTCCGCTCTGGCCGTTTTGCCCCTTCTTCTTCCTCTGCAGTGGAGAAGCCTTCGTGGGCTAAGAAGCTCCAGCAGAAGATGAAGGCCCTCTTCTGCATGCAGGCTCAGGGGCAATACCGTGCCCATGTGACTGACAAGAAGACGCGTCAGCGGGACAAGAAGATTCTGTCTTTGTATGGTGAAGAGGTTTCAAATGGATCGGAGGACATCATCACTCCAGAGGCTACCTGGATGGCTCGCTAGGGATACCAGTGGACAGATTCTGATGAGGAGTATCAGCCAGAGCAGCAGGGATCTGATGATGACTATCAGCAGGAGCAGCAGCAGGGGTTTGATGACGAGTTTGACGACTGAGCTTCTCCCGGGCTGCCACCCATCTTCGTTTCCTCTTTTCCCCTTTGTGGTGTCTCGATGACAAAGGGGGAGAGTGATTTGCTTTTGCCGTCTTGTGCCTGTTTGTGTGTTTCTTTTCGTTGAACTTGGTTTATTGTGCGTGTTTATGTGAGACAATCATATGGTGTAAGACATATGCCCCGGTATCGCTAAACCTATTATTATGTTTATCCTTTGCAGTCTATGTTATATAGAGTATCTCGTGTGTAGATTATAGGGGAGCGCTATACCTAGTATGTGTGCGGTGCAGTCCAAAGCACAATCTTGTGAAGGCACACATACAGGGGGAGCTCACCTATACTCTAGGGCTTATATTGTTTACTCTATTATTTCTTCTCTGTGCAAATCTTGTGTTGTCATCAATACACCAAAAAGGGGGAGATTGTAAGGGCATATTTCTCCCTAATAGTTTTGGTGATTGATGACAATACTTTTGCGGACTGATCGTGTGCTCTAAGCTCATACAGGTATATCTCCTTATGACACAATACGATTGCTTGCCCCTCGGATTCTATGAAGGACGGTGTTTTCTTTTTGCTCCCTGTAGGTGGCATTGAGTAATAGGAAAGCCGTACTATTAAGAGGGGGTCCGCGTCAGAAAGGTTTGGGTAGAATCAACACGTACACATCTTTCTCCCACACTTCCTTTCCTTGCTTCTCTGGAGGTCCAACCGGTTTTTCTTTCGTTGAGGCAATTCTGTGGCTTCTGTACTGATCATCTGCCAAGCATGCGGTAGTACCGCTCTGCCAAGCGGTAGTACCGCGCAGGTACACGGTAGTACCGCTTGCCGACACGGTAGTACCGCTCCCGCGGTAGTACCGCGTCCCCATGCGGTAGTACCGTGTTTCTGGCCCAGGCGCTATGTCTAAGTATAAGAAGTGGATGCGGAAGTAATTTTTTACTTCCGCATACCACACGGTAGTACCGCTTAGCTTAAGCGGTAGTACCGTGTCGCATTTTGCTACTTCCGTTTTCCCCTGCGGATGTAGCCACGGATGTAATTTATTTCATCCGTGGCTGTATCAGGTCTCAATCTTTTGCCTTTGCGGTAGTACCGCTTCCCAAGCGGTAGTACCGCTCAGCCAGCGGTAGTACCGCGCATAAGTTGCGGTACTACCGCTCTCTGCGGGCTGAAACCCCAAATAACGGTTGGATTTGTCCCCCCACTATATATAGGGGGTCTTCTTCTCCAAGAAGACTTACCTCTTCCCCCACTACTCCATTGTTGCTCCAAAAGCTCCATTTCCGCCCGATCTCTCTCCCTAGCCAATCAAACTTGTTGATTTGCTCGGGATTGCTTGAGGAGGCATCGATCTACACTTCCACCAAGAGATATTTGATTCTCCCCACTAATCCCTTGCGGATCTTGTTACTCTTGGGTGTTTGAGCACCCTAGACGGTTGAGGTCACCTCGAAGCCATATTCCATTGTGGTGAAGCTTCGTGGTTTGTTGGGAGCCTCCAAGTTGTGGAGATTGCCCCAACCTTGTTTGTAAAGGTTCGGTTGCCGCCTTCAAGGGCACCACTAGTGGATTCACGGCACCTTGCATCGTGTGAGGGCGTGAGGAGAATACGGTGGCCCTAGTGGCTTCTTGGGGAGCATTGTGCCTCCACACCGCTCCAACGGAGACGTACTTCCCCTCAAAGGGAAGGAACTTCGGAAACACATCCTCGTCTCCTTCGGTTCTACTTGTGGTTATTTCTTACCTTTACTCTTGCATGCTTTACTCGTTTAATTCATATAGCATGCTTGTGTAGTTTTTGTGCTTATTTACATTAGTTGTCTTCATAGTAGTTTATCTAGACAACTTATTTTGTCGCCTAATTTTAATTGGTTAAGAAAAGCTAAAAATTGTTAGTTGCCTATTCACCCCCCCTCTAGTCAACCATATCGATCCTTTCAAACGTGGACCTGCACACAGATACAAATAACTTTGCTCCCAACGAGTACAGAGAGGTTGTCAATCTCTCCGGCCTTGTAGTTCACAAAGGGTTAAAAGCAATATGATAGTAGTGATAGATAGTGTTTTGCAATAGTAAACAAAATAGCGAAGAGTAAATAGTGTATGTGATCAACGATGGTAATATGGATCGGAGTCTCATGATGTTCACTAGTGATGTCTCTCTCCCAAAAGACGATAAAACAGCTATGTGAGTAAACAAATTACAGCTGGGCAATTGACAGGACCACGAACGCAAACCAATGCTGACTACATTGCAAGAAAGGTTGAGGTTCAAAGCATGGGCAGTACGCCAAAGTAAGTAGACCGAAATCCATCAATATCTACTACTATTCATCCACCTTGAGATATCTATCCAGAACATCTCGCTGGTATTAAGTTGCGAGTCCCACCCATAGTGTAAACTCAATGCAACAGACAACTGCAATAAAAGAACTTTGCGTAAAGTAAACAATCCTTGCACCCGCGGGCACAAGCACCGTTGTTTTCCCCCTTGTGGCAACATCACATCCCCTAGACTCATGTTTCTGTCACTCAAGCTAGTCATCGAGGGGCACGAACCCACAATCGAGCATAACGTTCCCTCTTGGAGTCACTACCTATTACTCGGCCAAAGCAATAAATAACAACGGAGAACATGCAAGAATTACTTATGAACTAAAATATAAAAGAGGTGAATCAAATATATTACTCAAGATCAATCTGAACATAATCTCATAATCCATCGGATCCCAGCGAACTCAACATAGCAACAGCATAAGGATTACATAGGTGCCTCGATCATGTAGGGCAGCTCACGAGGACTAATTAGTGAAGCACAAGAACGGGAGGAGAACATCACATAGCTACTGGTCATGGACTCATGGTCCAAGGGAGACTACTCACGAGTCATCTGGGAGGCGTCCATGGTGGTGGAGAAGCTCCCGGTGGTGATCCTCCCCTCCGGCAGGGTGCCGGGAAGAGTTCTCCTGGTGCTCCCGATCTTGGAAGCGGCGGCGGTGGCAGAACAGAGATGGGATCGCGAAAAGAAGTCCTGTTCTGGGGGTTACGGGGAACCCTTTAAATATATGCCAAAGTAGGGCACCGGGGGAACCTCGGGGGGCCCAGGCGCCCCCCCGGCGCGGCCCAGGGGGGGGCGCCCACAGGGCGCCTGGAGCCCCTGTGGCCCCCCAGGCTGCCCTTCGGACGCAGTGTTGTTTCCGTATCGCTGATTTTTTATGTAATTTTTCTGGATTTTTCTGGGCAGTTCTCGAAACGTGAAAACCTGAAATACAAAAACAGCCGACAACAGAAACTGGCACTGGGGTGCACTGGATTAGTAAGTTAGTCCAAATATGATCAAAAGTGTATGGAAGTGTATGAATATCATAGCAATATCACCCAAAAGTGGCATGGAGCAAGCAGAAATTATAGATACGTTTTGGACGTATCAACATCCCCAAGCTTAATTCCTGCTCGTCCTCGAGTAGGTAAATGATAACAAGAATAATTTCTATGGTGACATGCTATTAACCATATAGGACTTTCTCATAGTCATATGACAAAAGCTTACTGAGACAATGATTCTAAAGTAATTAAGTTGCCTCAAGAGAAAATCACAAATGACTGAAAGTTTTACAACATGAAACTGAAACATCAAAAAGATTTGCAATGAACATGATGTGCAAATTTGATAAAGTGATATCTAGCTTGCCCCCTTTAGTGATGCAAAACATAAATGCAGGGGCACCTTCAAGGTTTAAGTGATGACTAGATACAATCATTTCAGAATAAACGACATCACAATCATGCAAAAGACAATGCTAATTTGGGACAATGCACATTACACTCAGAATGACAATCATGCTCTCAGTAGTTGGTGCTTGAAGTGCTAGAGCTTTTTATTTTGAAACATGGAAGCAATTGTGTCAACGGTAGTAGTACTTCATATGTGTCATGCATAAAACATCCTATAAGTTGCAAGCCTCATGCATCGAATACTAATAGTGCTCGCACCTTGTCCTAATTAACTCGGATCCCCATGGGTTATCATTGCATTGCATATGTTTTAACCAAGTGTCACAAAGGGGTACCTCTATGCCACCTGTACAAAGGTCCAAGGAGATAGATCGCATTTGATTTCTCATTTTTGATAGATCTCAACTTGAGGACATCCATACCGGGACAACATAGAAAATAGATGATGGACTCCTCTTTAATGCATAAGCATATTCTCATGAGAGATTGAGGATTAAGGTCCAAGCTAAAACTTCCACCATGATGCATGGCTTTGGTTGGCGTCCCAATGTTCTTCTCTGACAATATGCATAGTTATTCAACCCACGATAAATCACCCTTACTTCAGACAAGACGAACATGCATAGCAACTCACATGATATTCAACAAAAGTGTGACAGTTGATGGCGTCCCCAGAAACATGGTTACCGCTCAGCAAGCAACTCATAAGAAATAAGATACATAGGCAACATATTCTTTACCACAATAGTTTTTAGGCTACTTTCCCATGAGCTATGTATTGCCTGGTTAATTTGCTTAGTGCAGGTGGAGGTTAGCAAAAGACTGGGAGCAACCAACTAAGAGAGCCATGACGGTCATAATCATGCAGAGCGACAAAGCAATATTGAATCAGGCATGGTAGTTATATCGCTACTCAGAAACAAAAGATCATCAAGGCTTGACAGACTTTCTTTACAGTCTTGAATATGCATGAGCATACGCCAAGTCAATCATAATAAAATCTCGAAGGAATATATTACTAAACCATACCACATCATAGGCAAACAAACCAAGTTGGTACTCCAATGACACATTGGGAACCCCCCAGCTATTTGAGATTAACCAAAAGAAAACCTGAACTACTAAGCACCATCATGAAAGTAGCATCTTTATCATAGACACATTAACCCATGCAACGGAAGCAAACTCTCTTAATAAGGTGAGCATGGTAATTAAAGAGAGTTCAAGCAACCAACTAAATAAAAGCTCTTGAAAAGATAAGCATGAATACTAAGAGCAGAGCACGATAGTAGCTATTAAAAGATAAAGAACACACACAGCGTAGATAGACATGAAAATTCTATGTAATGTTCTAGGTAGAGGTGGAGCGTGTTTCTCTCCCACATAAAGGAATGCTGGGTTCCGACTCGTTATGAAAAACTAAAAAGAAAACTAAAAGCAAGACGCTCCAAGCATAGCACATAGCACATGAAGTGATAAAAATATAGCGGAACGAAAGACAAGCTGATAATGTTGATGGAGAAAGGGATGCACGGGGGGCATCACCAAGCTTAGACGCTTGAGTCTCCTTGAATATTTCTTGGGGGTGCACGGGGGCATCCCCAAGCTTGAGCGCTTGACACTCCTGAATCTTTTTATCATCTTCCCTCGCACACTTGAAAACTCCCTTCATACATAACTCATCATAATCTGATTAGCGAGGTTAGTACCCTTAATAAAATAATTATACCTTGCTGGAAATAAGGATATTATTGAATTTCTACTGTTTCTCAAGATTGCCAAAAGGTTTTTGCAAAGAAAAAGCAAGTTCTTAATTTGCAAAGTGAAGGTAAGGCAAAACAGGACAGAATCTGTGAAAAACAGAACAACAGGCAGTAATTGACCTGTTCGGGATACTTCTGCAACTCAAATCAAAAAACTCAGAACTGACGCACGAAAGACAATTATATAGAGAACGCTGTAGAAAAAATTCATACCAAAAAGATTAACTGGTGATTTTATACGAATTTTTCTATCCAAGGACAGAATCTGTTTCCTGGACAACACCTCACAACTTTTGAACTTTTTAGCAATCAGAGGCTATACTTGGCACAAATATGAAAAGTAAAGATACAATGATGATGCTACAGCAGTAAACAACATCAAGACACAACAAAAGCAAAAATTTTATTCATGTGGGCTGCCTCCCAAAAGCACTTTCTTTTATGCCTTTAAGCTAGGCATAATGCATAGAGGAATCAATAATCATCATAATAATCGGAGTTATAAATTGGTTCAAATGATTCCTCAACGAGTTCATTCTTGTTCCTTATAGGAAAGGGGTACACACCTTTTGCCTTCCCGCGTAAGCGGAATAGTCCCTTACCTATATCAATGAAGCCTTTAACTGCTCGGAGGAAGTCTCTTCCAAGCACTATATTTCCTTGGTTTGGCTCCATGATGAAGAAATCAATCATTGCAATCCCTTTAAGGAATTTTACCGGCACGTCTTTTATTTTTCCCTGAATTTCAGAAATATCTCCATTAATATGTTCATGATAAGATGGTAATCTATCCATGTTAAATTTTAAAGAGTCATGAACAATTTTTGGCATAGTAGAAACCATAGATCCAATATCACAATAAGCAAGGAAGTCTTGATTAAAGATGCTAATCCTAACAAAAGGCTCCCAGTCATTATCTATTTCCAAAATATCTCTCTTATTGGGTTTGGGTTTCTCTACCTTCGTTAAGTCTAGAGCATCCATTCTTTTCTCAATAGTAGCAAGTCTATCTATGATAGTATCAAAGTTATGATCATAAACAAAGTAACTAGATAGACCATGTATAATATCAAGAGCTCTAGCTTCATCACATTCTAAGAAATCTCCCTCAGCTATAATGTCAAGGGAGTGTTTACACCATTTAAAAAGACCATGGTAAAAATTTCTAAGCACAATTTTCATAGGTATCCAAGGCATAATTCTCCTATGTGCATCAGAAATTCTGTCCCATGCCTTCTTCATATTTTCTCCATCCCTTTGATGGAAATCTAAAACTTCTGATTCCCTCAAAGCACCAAATCCTAACATGTTTGGTTAAACAGAAAGGACTACTAATAAAAAGTCAAATAATATTTTTGTGATTTTCGATAAAAGATACTAAAGCAAATATGAAAGGTAAACTAACAAGACTAAAAAGCAAAGGTAAAAGATAGCATGCAACTCCCCTATCCTGAAGAGTGGAGTCCCCGGCAACGGCGCCAGAAAATACTCCTTGATGGGCCTCGAACCCCTCGTTGGTTACCCCAAGTGGAAGGTGTAAGATGCAGTAAGTAGAAGTGTTTTCCCTTAGCAAAGATGCCAAGGATCGAATCCCTAGAGACTCCTAGGTTCAACAGGTAGGTGTCAACTGCTAACGGCGCAATTAGCAATCAACGTGGACCTGCACACATATACAAATAACTTTGCTCCCAACGAGTACAGAGAGGTTGTCAATCTCTCCGGCCTTGTAGTTCACAAAGGGTTAAAAGCAATATGATAGTAGTGATAGATAGTGTTTTGCAATAGTAAACAAAATAGCGGAGAGTAAATAGTGTATGTGATCAATGATGGTAATATGGACCGGAGTCTCATGATGTTCACTAGTGATGTCTCTCTCCCAAAAGACGATAAAACAGCTATGTGAGGTAAACAAATTACAGCTGGGCAATTGACAGGACCACGAACGCAAACCAATGCTGACTACATTGCAAGAAAGGTTGAGGTTCAAAGCATGGGCGGTCGCCAAAGTAAGTAGACCGAAATCCATCAATATCTACTACTAATCATCCACCTTGAGATATCTATCCAGAACATCTCGCTGGTATTAAGTTGCGAGTCCCACCCATAGTGTAAACTCAATGCAACAGACAACTGCATTAAAAGAACTTTGCGTAAAGTAAACAATCCTTGCACCCGCGGGCACAAGCACCGTTGTTTTCCCCCTTGTGGCAACAACACATCCCCTAGACTCATGTTTCTGTCACTCAAGCTAGTCATCGAGGGGCATGAACCCACAATCGAGCATAACGTTCCCTCTTGGAGTCACTACCTATTACTCGGCCAAAGCAATAAATAACAACGGAGAACATGCAAGAATTACTTATGAACTAAAATATAAAAGAGGTGAATCAAATATATTACTCAAGATCAATCTGAACATAATCTCATAATCCATCGGATCCCAGCAAACTCAACATAGCAATAGCATAAGGATTACATAGATGCCTCGATCATGTAGGGCAGCTCACGAGGACTAATTAGTGAAGCACAAGAACAGGAGGAGAACATCACATAGCTACTGGTCATGGACTCATGGTCCAAGGGAGACTACTCACGAGTCATCCGGGAGGCGTCCATGGTGGTGGAGAAGCTCCCGGTGGTGATCCTCCCCTCCGGCAGGGTGTCGGGAAGAGTTCTCCTGGTGCTCCCGATCTTGGAAGCGGCGGCGGCGGCGGAACAGAGATGGGATCGCGAAAAGAAGTCCTGTTCTGAGGGTTACGGGGAACCCTTTAAATATATGCCAAAGTAGGGCACCGGGGGAACCTCGGGGGGCCCAGGCGCCCCCCCGGCGCGGCCCAGGGGGGGGGGCGCCCACAGGGCGCCTGGAGCCCCTGTGGCCCCCCCAGGCTGCCCATCGGACGTAGTGTTGTTTCCGTATCGCTGATTTTTTATATAATTTTTCTGGATTTTTCTGGGCAGTTCTCGAAACGTGAAAACCTGAAATAAAAAAATAGCCGAAAACAGAAACTGGCACTGGGGTGCACTGGATTAGTAAGTTAGTCCAAATATGATCAAAAGTGTATGGAAGTGTATGAATATCATAGCAATATCACCCAAAAGTGGCATGGAGCAAGCAGAAATTATAGATACGTTTTGGACGTATCACCGGTCTATGAGGCGATGAATCTCTTTGGCACGCCAGGAGTGGGAGCCAGCAATAATCTAGAAGTAAACCGCAGGGGAGCCCCAGCGACAGGCACACCGGTTCAACAACCCACTGCGGAGCAAGATCGTCGGGTCATACCCACGCCACACGTCCCCACTCCTCTTGGCCATTACTCAAACCCCCTGGATAACATTGTCGCCGCCGCTTCACGCCTGGCTGCTTTACCCATTGAGGGAACATCCCCCGTGGCGGTGGAAGCACGCAGGGTCAAGGATCTGCTCGACACGGCATTGCCACAGCAGCAGGCGTACTCCTACAGCAGGGAGAGACTTCATTCAACACCCCGTCATAGCCAGAGTTATACTAGGCATTGGGATGAACCGGAGGTATCCAGTAGTGAACGGATGCGTCACCGTCACAGACAGGATAATCCGGCAGGAGCAGAGGCGCAAGCCCAGGAGGCGATAAACTGGGCTAGACCTACGGCCCATGAGGACGTTCGCCAGACGACGCCGGTTCACACAACCACAGCAGAGACGGGAGTCACGGCGAGTTCCTTTGGAGTGCAGTGCCTCATTCCCGCTTTACGAAGTGTAAGGTTACCCAAGGACTTCAAAGGTCCACGTAAGGTGCCTAACTATACAGCAGATTTGGCTCCAGAGGCTTGGATCGAGAGCTATGAGATGGCTATGGAGATGCTGGACGTAGATGAAGCGGCATGCGCAAAATATTTTACCATGATGCTTGAAGGTACAGCCCGGACATGGTTAAAAGGCTTACCAACTAACTCCATCGGATCATGGGGTGAGTTGCGCCGCCAGTTTATTAAAAATTTCAAGGACACGTGCAAACAGCCGATGTCAGTAGTAGACTTAGCGGCATGTATACAAGGAGAGCAGGAGCCTACAAGTGCATGGGTGCGGCGAGTGTCAGAAATCTTACACTCTTCGAACCGTATCAGTCCCAGTACGACGATAGTAACACTGGAAAACAATTGCCGGTTCGAGTCTCTGAAACTGAAGTTGGGATGGCTCAAGCGGGATTGCAATGACATGGGAACACTCATGATCGCTCTAGTGAAGAATGGGGACTCTGACACCACTAAGTACCCAGAAGCGGATGGGGATAAGTCCGGAAAAGCAAATAAGCCCGGTAAACCGGCGCAGGCTAGTCCGGTCGGAACAAGCTTCAACGGTAAGCGAAAGGCAGAGGGTGGCTCTGATTTTGTGGCCAATACCAAGGTTCAAGGAAGCTTTCAACGCAACAAGGATAGACCGCCTCCACGGAGCGGCGGAGGATTCATTAATCTGGAGCGACAGTTGAACGAGCCTTGCCCGAAGCACATCACTGAGGAACGCCCAACTAAACACACATGGGGGGAATGCCGGGTCATGATGGAGGCCATGAACCGGGCCAGATTCAACAATGGACCACCGGGCGGCGGTTCAGGCCCCGGGTTTCATGGTCCGGGTCACAAGGGTAATGACTCCGGATCAGGATATCATGGCGGCAACAATGGCTACAACCAAGGCAATCATCAGTATGGTCAGGGTGGTTACAATAACCAAGGCAACCATCAGTATGGTCAGGGCGGTTACAATAACCAAGGCAACCAACAGCAGGGCCAGGGTAATCACAACAACCAAGGCAATCAGCAGCGTCAGCAGCAGCAGCAATCAGGATATCAGAGTACTCCGAAGGAGCTGAGTAGTGGACAGTATCATGTGTTCACTACGAGTTTGTGCAAACGAGATCAAAAAGTTTTAAAACGGGCGGTCCACACGGTTGAACCGGCAATACCACGATTCCTGCGCTGGTCGGAACAACCTATTGTGTGGAGCAGAGAGGATCACCCGCCGCGGGTCGATAATCCAGGCCAATTGGCCTTAGTAGTGGCACCACAGGTGGGTGGCTACAAATTCACCAAGGTTCTCATGGACGGCGGCAGCAGCATCAATATCTTATATTACGAGACTTCCCGTCGCATGGGGCTGACGGATAAGAAGCTAAGACAGTCAAACACGGTATTCCATGGAGTAGTGCCAGGTAAATCAGCTTACCCAGTTGGGAAAATTGACCTAGAAGTTACCTTTGGAGATGAACAGGATTCCAGGTCAGAGACGATAACCTTTGAAGTGGTAAAGATCCGGAGCCCATACCATGCGCTATTTGGACGGCCGGTTTACGCCAAGTTTATGGCTAGACCGTGCTATGTTTATCTACAGCTCAAGATGCCGGGTCACAAGGGAACCATCACGGTTCATGGAAGTCGCAAAATTGCATTGGAGTGCGAGGAAGGAGACGCTGCTTATGCAGAAGCAGTATGTGCTATGGAGGAATTGAAGTTTTATAAAGACAATGTTGATCCGGCAGATATGTCCCCGTTGAAGAAGCCAACTACAGAGCATGATCCGACGTTGAAGTTTAAATCGGCAGAGGAAACCAAGCAAGTCGACTTTGTGCCAGGCGATTCATCCAAGCAGTTCACTATCAGCGCTAACCTTGACCCTAAATAGGAAAGCGCGCTCATCGAGTTCATCCGTGAGAACCGGGATATCTTTGCATGGAAACCTTCTGACATGCCAGGTATACCGAGGGAACTCGCTGAGCACAGTCTTAATATTGATCCGAAGTTCAAACCGGTCAAGCAGTATCTGCGCCGCTTCAACGAAGAAAGGTGCAAGGCTATAGGTGAAGAAGTGGCCAGGCTTTTGGCTGTTCATAGTTGAAGTGTTCCACCCAGAGTGGTTGGCTAATCCGGTGCTGGTGTTAAAGAAAAATGGAAAGTGGGGAATGTGTGTGGATTACACAGACCTAAACAAAGCTTGTCCAACCGATCCTTTTGCTCTCCCTCGTATGGATCAGATCATTGGTGCTACGGCGGGATGTGAGCGGCTAAGTTTTTTGGATGCATATTCAGGGTATCACCAGATCAATATGACAGTTAAGGACCAAGAGAAGACAGCTTTCATAACTCCTTTTGGTGCCTTTTGCTACGTATCTATGCCTTTTGGGCTCAAGAGTGCCCAAGCAACTTACGAGCGTTGTGTACAGAACTGTCTTAAGGGGCAGATAGGGAAACATGTTCATGCCTATGTGGATGACATCGTGGTGAAGTCAAGAAAGGAGGAGACATTGATAGAGGACCTCAAGGAAACCTTTGATAACCTTCGGGCCTATAAAATGATGCTTAATCCGGAGAAATGCGCTTTTGGTGTTCCGGCGAGCAAGCTCCTGGGATTCTTGGTGTCGAACAGAGGAATAGAAGCCAATCCGGAGAAGATCAAGGCAATCACGTCCCTGACTAAACCAGCTTGCATCAATGATGTCCAGCGTATCGCCAGCCGGATTACAGCGTTGAGCCGATTCATCAGTCGTCTGGGAGAGAAGGCGCTTCCGCTTTATCAGATGCTAAAAAAGACAGACCGGTTTATATAGAGCGATGAAGCAAACGCCGCATTTGAAGATTTAAAGCGGCAACTGGCGGAACCACCGGTCCTTGCTGCCCCCGTTGATAAGGAGCCGTTGTTGTTGTACGTGGCCGCCAATGCACGTGCAGTTAGCGTGGCAATCGTGGTCGAGCGCAAAGAAACAGGCAAGGAATATCCGGTTCAACGTCCGGTTTATTATGTCAGTGAGGTTCTCATTGAATCCAAACAAAGGTACCCGCATTGGCAGAAGCTGGTATATGGCGTGTTCATGGCAAATTGGAAGTTGAAGCATTATTTCCAAGGCCACCCAATAACTGTTGTTAGTTCAGCTCCGTTGGGGAATATAATCCAGAACAGAGAAGCCATTGGCAGAGTCGCGAAGTGGGCCATTGAGCTTAGCCCGCACGGATTGAAGTATGTGCCACGCACCGCTATCAAATCGCAAGCATTGGTAGATTTTATCAATGATTGGACAGAGTTGCAAGCACCAGAGGGAAAGCCGGATCATACATACTGGACTATTCACTTTGACGGTTCAAGACAATTAGAAGGCTCGGGGGCTGGAGTTGTGTTAACTTCCCCACGAGGTGACAAATTCTGTTATGTCCTCCGTCTAATATTTCCTTGTACTAATAATGCAGCAGAATATGAAGCATCGCTTCATGGCCTGCGGATGGCTAAGGAGATGAACTTGAGCCGGGTCAAGTGTTTTGGTGATTCAGACTTAGTGGCACAGCAAGTATCCGGCAAGTGGGATTCTAAAGACCCTCTCATGGCAGCCTACAGACGAGAAGTTGAAGCAGTCGCAGGACATTTCAAAGGATATCAGGTGGATCACATAGACCGGCGGAAAAATGAAGCGGCCGATGCCCTAAGCCGGCTAGGTTCTCAACGTAAACCGGTGCCACCGAATACCTTTTTGGATGAGCTACAAAATCCATCAGTTCAGGTACCATCAGAGGAGGATTTGGCTGTTCCCGATTCGGAAGCACAGTTGGTTGCGGCACTTCATGTTATTCCGGATTGGACGCTCCCGTACTTGGCATATCTAAGCCGTGGAGAGTTGCCGGATGATGAGATTGAAGCAAGGCAGATAATCCGGCGATCCAAATCCATGACAATTGTAAACGGGGAACTTCACCATCGCAGTGTTTCTGGAGCGTTTCAGCGGTGTGTATCATCCGAGGAAGGCTGTGACATCCTTCGAGAGATTCATGAAGGGGATTGTGGTCATCACGCCGGTTCAAAATCCTTGGTGGCTAAAGCTTTCCGTCATGGATTCTATTGGCTCACAGCCCATGCTGATGCGGAGGATCTAGTCCGGAAGTGCGATGCTTGTCAGAAATTTTCACAGTGTGCTCTTGTTCCGGCACAGGAGCTGCGGATGATACCAATTACTTGGCCGTTTGCGACTTGGGGGATTGATATGGTTGGGCCTTTTAAACGATCCCAAGATAAAAAAACTCATATGCTGGTTGCTGTGGATAAGTTTACAAAATGGATTGAGGCAGAGCCGGTGAGCAAGTGTGATGCGGCAACAACGGTTAAATTCATCAAGAAGATAATTTTCTGGTTTGGCTTTCCACACAGTATCATCACTGACAATGGCACCAATCTATCTAAAGGAGATATGGAAGAGTTTTGTCAAAGGGAGCATATTCGCCTAGATGTGTCTTCTGTAGCTCACCCTCAATCCAATGGTCAAGCTGAAAGGGCCAATCAAGAAATTTTGCGAGGTATCAAGCCCCGGCTTATGACTCCCTTGCAAAGAACACCAGGGTGCTGGGTTGAGGAATTACCCTTTGTCCTCTGGAGCATCAATACTACGCCGAACAGGTCCACAGGTTACACACCTTTCTTCATGGTGTATGGTGCTGAAGCGGTTATTCCAAGCGATTCCGCCATGATTCACCACGGGTGACGGCTTATATTGAAGCAGCCAATGAGCAGGCAAGACATGACAGTTTGGACCGGCTAGTTGAAGAGCGTGACATAGCAGCAGCACGATCCGCGATTTATCAGCAGGACTTGCGCATATATCACAGCCGCCGGGTTAAAACTAGGACGTTCCAGGAGGGGGACTTGGTACTCCGGCTCATCCAGGACCAAACAGATATGCACAAGCTATCCCCACCTTGGGAAGGGCCATTTGTGGTCAGCAAGAACCTACACAACGGTTCATACTACCTAGTGGACGTTCGAGAGCACAAAGACTCACGGACATCAGAAGAAGAGACGAAGAGGCCGTGGAACATCGCTCTCTGGCAGCCCTACTACACCTGAGCCATGAGCTCTGCTGTATCCTATGTATATATTATGATTAATAAATAAACCAGCACCCTTGGTAAACCGGGGGATCAGCCTTTTTCTTCTAAATATATTTCCTGTGAAAATTATTACAGATATTTCGAAACAAACTATTTTATGCAGAAGGAACCAAACTAGGGGGCTACAGATCACGTGTGAATCCTCGCTAAAGTATTTTCTGGTCCGGTCTACATGATTATCTTCACATCAGCGCCCTTTGGATAAACTCCATAGATTGGCAAAAAACCGTTCTTGTCCCTAGGGAACCTTCCTTTGATGGCAAATGCAATATTTCTTGCCCCTTGGTTGATCACTCCCTTTGATGGCAAAAGAAAAAACTATTCTTGTCCCTAGGGAACCTTCCTTTGATGGCAAATGCAATATTTCTTGCCCCTTGGTTGATCACTCCCTTTGATGGCAAAAGAAAAATCTGTTCTTGTCCCTAGGGAACCTTCCTTTGATGGCAAATGCAATATTTCTTGCCCCTTGGTTGATCACTCCCTTTGATGGCAAAAGAAAAAACTGTTCTTGTCCCTAGGGAACCTTCCTTTGATGTCAAATGCAATATTTCTTGCCCCTTGGTTGATCACTCCCTTTGATGGCAAAAGAAAAAACTGTTCTTGTCCCTAGGGAACCTTCCTTTGATGGCAAATGCAATATTTCTTGCCCCTTGGTTGATCACTCCCTTTGATGGCAAAAGAAAAAACTGTTCTTGTCCCTAGGGAACCT
>LR738715.1:234549941-234583599 GCA_902687465.1 Secale cereale | reverse complement strand
CTCCCTTTGATGGCAAAAGAAAAAAACTGTTCTTGTCCCTAGGGAACCTTCCTTTGATGGCAAATGCAATATTTCTTGCCCCTTGGTTGATCACTCCCTTTGATGGCAAAAGAAAAAACTGTTCTTGTCCCTAGGGTACTTCCTTTGATGGCAAATGCAAAATTTCTTGCCCCTTGGAAGATACATCCCTTCGATGGCAAAAGAAAAGTTCTTGTCCCTAGGGGTACTTCCTTTGATGGCAAATGCAAAAATTCTTGCCCCTTGGAGTACATCCTTTGATGGCAAAAGAAAAAGAGTCATAGCCCTTTGGGTCGCACCCTATGATTGGCACATATGGAGCCTGGCAGCTCGTAAAAAGCCTCGACTACATGGTCTTATTTGCAACCTGTGTTTTGTGTTTGTGATTTTTTTTCAAATGTTTTCTATGGTTTTTGATCTGGAGCTGGACAACTTCAAAGTTGACCACATATTTTCAGAAGTCTGGCCATAGAGCTCCAGCATTATTTAAACCGGTAGTTACTATAACCCGGAATAATTATTGGGTCCACCCCAACAGAGCCAAGAGCTTCCTCAAAAACTACAATGTTCGCCGGATTAAGGATATCAAGCATACTTAATCAAAGGTATGAAGTTATTTTTGGTATAAAACAGATACTCGTTTGATATATATATGAGAGCTATTTAATCGGTCCGGCGGTAAACCGCTAGGACATCCTTTTTAGTGTTATCTATGCAGATACAGATAATATAAAAGATCAACCATAGCAGACAAGGGATTAAAATTGGCAGACGCCAAATCAAAGCTGTGACATCCGGATTAAGACGGAAAATGTTTCGAGCTATCCTATTACAAGGCACTGCAAGCCTGAACGGATTAAAGTTTTTCTCGACAAAAGATTACAGCAGCTAAAAGTTAAACTGAGTGGCTTATGCTTCTTCCTGCTGCGAAAGCTGAGGATCGACTTGTTCCGGAGCATCTTCATCTTCTTGAAGCGGTTGAAAAGCAGGAACGCGCCAGTCGATCTTTGATAAAGCACGGAAGTACATCTCCTCAGTAATGAGATCAGACGGATCAACATCTGGGGCGAAAGTATGGGGGCGCACTGGTGGGATTAGATTTTCGGTGTCATAAACCGGCCGATCCACCCGCTCATTCTTTAAGTCATACGCCGGATGATACCTGGTCAAGTCTGATTCATCAGCAAGCTTGCTGGCAAGGGGACGCATTTCTTTAGTCAAAGCATGAAGGTCCTTGCCAGAGAAGGCCGATCCATCTTCTTTGGTGCTGGGGTACCCGTTCATATCTTCTTCCGGATCAAAGTCCGGAACCCACGCCTTAGCTCTGGTCAGCGCTACAAGAGAACCGGCCCGTGCAGCAGATTTCTTCACCTCTTCCAAGCATATAGGCAATATAGAAAGCTTCTCCAAAGTGCCTTGGATAGTGGTGGGGGCCGCTTTATAAAAAGACATCACACTTATAATCCTTTGAGCGCAGGAATACAGCTGCTCAACCAGAGTATAAGAGGCCTTGAGTTTCTTCCGGAGGTCATCCCCAAGATGGGTGACGCTTCGCCCTATATAAGATTATCACAGTTAAACCGGAGCGGAATAAAGATTGCAGAGATGAAAGCACATGCAAGTTAAGTATTTACCAAAGACGGCAGAGGTCATAAGCTCTATTTGCTGCTTTAAACCGGACAGCTCTTGCGTCACCGGGTTAAGGGCCTCTTCAGCATCCTTTGCTCTTTTTTCAAGAGCATTCCTCTGCACTTCCCAGGTTGTCCGCTCCGATTCAATATATTTTTTCAATTGTTCAGCAGTGGTTAAGCTCAACGCCAGATCATCCTTGGCCTTGGCAGCAGCAGTTTCAGTCACAGCAAGTCTATTCCGGAGCTCAGTTATTTCAGTAGCCCTCCGGGTCAAGTCAGCCTGCAAGAAAATCAAGGGGAATAAATGACAGTTTAGACAAGTCTCAAGCACATAACCAAGTTATCCATTTGACACTTGGGGGCTAATGGGCAGTTGAAGTATCAAAGGGTGACAATTAAAGACAAGTCTCAAGCACATAAGCAAGTTATCTACTTGACACTTGGGGGCTAATGGGCAGTTGAAGTATCGAAAGAGAGATTCAGACAAGTCCCAGGCACATAAAACGAGTTATGCCCCTGGCACTTGGGGGCTAATGTAAGATCATTTGCACACATTTGGAAGTACCGGTTCACCTCCAACAAAGCTAAACCGGAACTTGGGGGCTACCATGACATAGACATAAATACAAAGAAGGCAAAAGCAAAGACAAGTAAGGTACCTTGTATTTGTCCTTCATCATATTAACCAAGCCCGCTTCATAGTCCCGGCTGGTATGAAGCCGGTTCAAGTACCCGGAATAAAGTTCCTGGGCACTCAGTTCGGCATAATTGGACAAATCTGTACTCCATTTGCCCTTCTCTTGCTGAAGCTTCTCCGCTTTAGCAGTATGCTTGGCAAGATGGTAGGCTCAACAGGAGTAGTAAAGCCCGTCCTGGTTACTTGAACATCCGAAGAGGAAGCAGTGGTTGGCTGCGAAGGGGCGGCAGTACGAGCCGGACTAGCTGGAGCCGGGTTAGTCCGAGGAGGGCTAGCCCGGACAGGACTCGCCGGTTCAAGGACATCTTCTGCATTGGTATCTTCAGGAGCAGCAATGTAGTCATGATCCATGGGAGCAGGATCGTCAAGCTGAATTGCAGGCTCACCCTCTGGAGGGATGACTTCATCCGGATCAGCCACCGGATCAGTAGCAGCGGTCTCGATAGCCGTTTTACTGGCCTTTGCCTTTTTGCTAGGTTTAGGCTTGCTGAAAGAAATTGAAAGAGGCAATCAGAGTTATAAAGGGCGAATACAAAGGTAAACCAGATGAGGTAAAGGACTTACCCAGGGACAGTTTTCAGTAATGGGACCTGTGTGGCAGTCGATTCACCGAAAGATGATAAAGGCGTTTCCTGACAGTTAAGATCCGACGGTTCAAGTGGTTTGCGTATAAGTCCGGCCTTGGGATGAAGAAGAGTTGGAAAACGTAAAACCTCAGAGCGACGCCTCCGAGCCGGAGTGAGGGATATTCCGGAAGACTCTACTACATGGCCGCTATGGCGTGTAGTCCGGCGGGCTTCATGTTGCTGCTTCTTCAAAAGAAATTTAGGGTCCAGTTGAGCGTAAGGATGAGAAAAAGGGTACTTCCGAGATGCCCGACGAGTTTTGGGCACCGGCGGTTCAGAATCTGAAGAAAGAGTGATTACCTCAGTTTCTGCCGCTTTATCAGCTTCAGCCAAATCCTGTGAAAGGACACTGTTAACATAAATCTAGATAAAAGAGATCAAAACATATCAGGATCAATTCATACCTCAGAATCCGGATCATCTTCCTCAAGATGAGAACCGGAGCCAGCAGCTGCCTTTTTCTTCTTAACAGCCAATGTTTTCCGGCGTGGCTGTTTACCTGACTTATCCCGAGGTTTCCTTTTCCAAAAAGGATCGTCGGCCTGTGTAGAAGATGAAAGATGAATGGAAGATAATTTAAATGGACGGATTAGAAGCAAACATAAGAGATTAAAACTTACTGCTGGCAGTTTGTTCTTCTTATAATATGGAGCCAATCCGGTTTGGCTACATCCCTCCAGAGAGATGTTGAGCATTTTCTTAGCAGATTCGATAACTTCCTTCCCAGGAAGCATTATGTCGCTGTGGCGTTGAGGATCATCCATCTTTCCGCTATACTGACACATTAAACCGGAGCGCCGGCTTAGAGGAAGGATGCTCCAGGCAAGCCAGCAGCGGACGAAATCCACTCCGGTTAAACCGTTGGCCATAAAGGCCTTAAGCTTGGCAAGCTGAGGGGCGAACCGGGCCCGTTCCGAGGAACTAAGACGCTGCGGCAGGGGATGATCTTCAGGAAGACGATGTTCGCGATAAACCGGCAATGGGTTCTCTCCTTCAGGTGAAGTATCTTTGCAGTAGAACCAGGATTGGTTCCAATCCTTGGGGTGTGTGTGGAGAGCAGTGTGAGGAAAGACCGCATCTCTTCTTTTTTGGATACTAACCCCGCCCAGTTCTTGATGGGGTCCGGCAGTAAACTCTGTCCGCCGGTTTAAGTGGAAGAAATCCCGGAACAAGTCTACTGATGGTTCTTCTTGAAGGTACACCTCAGAGAAGACTTGGAAATTGCAGATGTTTGATATGGAATTTGGACCTATGTCCTGAGGATGAAGCTGAAAAGCGGCCAGCACATCCCGGAAAAACTTTGAACCGGGGGGACTAAAACCCCGGGCCATATGATCGAAGAAAACAATAACTTATCCTTCTTTGGGGGTAGGAGGACACTCATCCCCTGGGGCCCGCCATTTCAGAACTGCTTGGGGGCCCAGAATACCAATCGAAGCAGCATTGGCTAAATCATCTTCCGTAATGCGGGAAGGAACCCAGTTGCAAGAAACAAACTGCTTGGCAGACATATGGGCAAAGGGAAAGTGTTGAAAAAGTAAAGTGAAAAATCCGGATTATTCAAGTGCTAAAGCATAAACCGGATTGTGTTATCAAATTACATCGACGGTTTAGATAGGAGACTAATGGTATTGACAGCCCGGAAGCAGGTAGGAGACGAGCTGCTACCGGCTTATGATAACAAAAAAGAAGAAGCTAAACCGTCGGGTTCATGGTTGATGCGTCGCAGGAGCAATTTATGATTGATTAAACCGGCGAGTAACTTGCAGTTCTATCAAGACGAAGAAACAGTTTTCTACAAGAGGCTAAAGTAAAATAGATCTGAGCAGTAAGAAAAAGAAGAAATTTACGCAAGTCTATCACAGGAAGAACTGCGAAGGTTTTCTACAGAGCAATAAATCTAAGGGCGAACTTAATCTAAGTCTAAAAATACGGAGCAGGAGCGAGTATGAAGCTAATCCAGAGTTGGAATCTACTGCAAACATGTCGTATAAGATGAACAGCAAAAGCTTCGTGGTCTAATGGCGGAAGCAATGGAGGAACCCTAGATCACAGATCTGCAGCAAGAGAAAAGGAGTACCTGAGAAGGAAAGGGACGGCGGCGGAGTAATCTGATCGCGTTTCAGGGTGATGCAGCGGCCTGGCTGACGACGGCGACGAGCTCGAAGGCAGCGGCAGAGCTTCAGGCGATGGAGGAAGAAGAAGAGCGGAAGGAAGAAAGCTAACAAGGCGCAGCGATATTTATAAAGGTTGGGAGAAGGAAACGGCAAGCTGATACGTCCAAAACGTATCTATAATTTCTGCTTGCTCCATGCTTCTTTTGTGTGATATTGCTATGATATTGATGCACTTCCATACACTTTTGATCATATTTGGACTAACCTATTAACTCAGTGCACCACAGTGCCAGTTCCTGTTTTCTGTTGTTTTTCTATTTCAGGTTTCCCCCATATTAAAAGTGCTCCAAAAATTCTGGGAAAAATACAGGAAAAATCAGCGTACAGGAAGCTTCGCGAAGAACCAAAGCGGGGCCAGAGGGGAGCCAGGGGAGGCCCAGGCGGCCACCTGGCGCGGCCCCACCCCTAGCCGCGCCAGGGGGGCGCCTGGGGCCCCTGCTCCGCCTCTGGTTGCCCCCCTTCGCATATATATTCCTCTCGTCCCGAAACCTCGAGGACAGAACCCTTTTTCGCGATCTCGCCTCTGTTCCGCCGCCGCAGCGCTTCCAAGATCGGGAGCATCAGGAGAACTCTTCCCGGCACCCTGCCGGAGGGGAGAACCACCACCGGGAGCTTCTCCACCACCATGGACGCTTCCCGGATGAGTCATGAGTAGTCCACCTTGGACCATGGGTCCATGATCATTAGCTATGTGATGTTCTCCTCCCCTCTTTGCTCTTCATGGTTTAGACCTCGTGAGCTGCCCTACATGATCGAGGCACATATGTAATATTTTTGCTGTTGCTTTGCTGAGTTTGCTGGGATCTGATGGATTATGAGACTATGTTCAGATTGTGTTTGAGTAATATATTTGATTCACCTCTTTTATATCTTTGTTCTTGAGTAATTCTTGCATGTTCTCCGTTGCTGTTTATTGCTTTGGCCAAGTAGTAGGTAGTAACTCCAAGAGGGAGCGTTATGCTTGATTGTGGGTTCATGCCCCCTGATGACTAGCTTGAGTGACAGAAACATGAGTCTAGGGGATGTGCTATTGCCACAAGGGGGAAAACACCGGTGCTTGTACTTGCGGGTGCAAGGATTGTTTACTTTACGCAAAGTTCTTTTAATGCAGTTGTCTGTTGCTTTGAGTTTACACTTTGGGTGGGATTCGCAACTTAATACCAGCGAGATGTTCTGGATAGATATTTCAAGGTGGATGATTAGTAGTAGATGCAGATGGATTTCGGTCTACTTGCCTTGGCGTACCGCCCATGCTTTTGAGCCTCTACCTTTCTTTGCAGCATAGTTAGCATTGGTTTGCGCACATAATCCTGTCAATTGCCCAGCTGTAATTTGTTTACCTCGCTTTGTTGTTTTATCGTCTTGTGGGAGAGAGACATCACTAGTGAACATCATGGGACCCCGGTCCATAATTCCACCGCTGATCACTTGCTATTTACTTCCTGTTTTTATTTCCTAGTTGCAGTCATAGCTATCATTATTATATCTTGTGTTTGATCCTTTGTAAACGACAAGGCCGGAGGGATTGACAACCTCTCTGTACTCGTTGGGAGCAAAGTTATCTGTATCTGTGTGCAGGTCCTGTCAACCGCTAAGTTTCTGGCGCCGTTGACACCTACTTGTCGACCCTCGGAGTCTCACGGGATTCGACCCTTGGTATCTTTGCCAAGGGAAATTTGCCGCTACGCTACATCTCAACCTTCCACTTGGGGTAACCAACGAGGGGCGAGAAGCCATCAAGCAAGTTTCTGGCGCCGTTGCCGGGGACTCCACTCTTCAAGATAGGGGAGTTGCACGCTATCTTTTATCTTTGCTTTTTAGTCTTGTTAGTTTACCTTGCAGTTTTTGCTTTAGTGTCCCTTACCAAAAATCACAAAAATAGTTATCTTGCTTGCTGCTGCTATGGGTTCCACCAAAAACACTAAGTGGGAGGAGTACACCCCTTCTTCCATCACACCAATCACCACTGCCGGGATCTACAAAAGTAATAAACCTTGTGATTATGTTAGTTTTAATGGAGAGTTATGCCCATGGCATGGTCTCCCAGGAAAAAAGTATGAGCCTCTGTTTAAAGTTGCTCCCACACTTCCCCAAACTTGGGAAGACGTCCAGACTCTTATAATAGAGAGCAATTCAAACAAAGAAGATGACACTACAAATCTGCTCAATAATGATAAAATTGATTTTGATAATTGTAGTCACTCAGAAGTTGTCACCTTTTTACAAAGAATGGCTAAAGACCCCCACACTAGCACGCTTAATCTTGCCTTCACGAAGCATATCACTAATGCTCTCATCAAAGCTAGGGAGGAGAAGCTTAGGGTAGAAGCCTCCATACCTAGAAAGCTAGAAGATAGTTGGGATCCTATGATTAAAATTAAGTTGAATAACTTCTCTTGCTATGCTTTATGTGATGTTGGAGCTAGTACCTCCGTTATGCCCAAAAGAATGTATGATATGCTTGAATTGAAACCTTTTGATCCTTGTTCTTTTGGTGTTCGTCTTGTTGATTCTTCCGTAAAGAAACCTTTGGGGAAGATCGACGATGTTCTTATCATTGTCAATGACAATTATGTTCCCGTTGATTTTACTATTATGGATATTGAATGTGAACCTTCTTGTCCAATTATTTTGGGACATCCTTTTCTTCGCACCGTTGGTGCTATCATTGACATGAAAGAGGGGAATATAAAATTCCAATTCCCTCTCAAGAAAGGGATGGAACACTTCCCTAGAAAGAAGATTAAGTTGCCTTTTGAGTCCGTTATACGGGCTAGCTATTCTCTTACTCTTGATAAAACTTGATCTTCTCTTTTTGCATCATGCATAGCTTAAAGGCATAAAAGAAAGCGCTTTTGGGAGGCAGCCCACAACGAATTAGGTTTTATTTTGCTTTTGTTGTGTCTTGATGTTTGTTACTACAGTAGCATCATCATTGTATCTTTTCTTTTCAGCTTTGTGCCAAGTTTAGCCTCTGATTGCAAGAAAGTTCAAAAGTTGTGACGTGTTGTCCAGAAAGCAGATTATGTCCTTGGACAGAAAAATTCGAATAAAATCACCAGATCATCTTTTTGATCTGAAATGTTTTGACAGCGTGCTCTATACAATTGGCTTTCGAGCGTCTGTTCTAAGTTTTTTTATTTGAGTTGCAGAAGTGCCCCGAAAAAATTATTTACTACCTGCTGGTCTGTTTTTCACAGATTCTGTCCTGTTTTGCCTTTTCTTCGTTTTGCAAACCTTGAGCTTGCTTTTTCTTTGCAAAAACATTTTGGCATTCTTGAGAAACAGTAGCTCTTCAAGATTATCTTTATTTCCAGTAGGGAAAAATTATTTTATTGTGGGTACTAACCTCGCTAATCAGATTATGATGAGTTATGTATGAAGGGAGTTTTTAAGTGTGCGAGGGAAGATGATAAAAGAAGATATAGGAGGGTCAAACGCTCAAGCTTGGGGATGCCCCCGTGCACCCCCAAGAAATATTCAAGAAGACTCAAGCGTCTAAGCTTGGGGATGCCCCCATGCATCCCCTTCTCCATCAATAATTATCAGTTCGTCTTTCATTCCACCATATTTTTATCACTTCATGTGTTATGTGCTATGCTTGGAGCGTCTTGCTCTTAGTTTCCTTTTTAGTTTTCTTTAGCTTTGCTTGCTGTTCATAACAAGTTAGAACCCAGCTTTCTTTGTGTGGGAGAGAAACACGCTCCACTTCAACCTAGAACACAACATAGGATTTTCATGCTTATCTTTGTTGTGTGTGTTCTTTGTCTTTCCATAGCTGCTGTCATGTTTAGCTCTTAGTTTTCATGCTTTTCTTTCTAAAGAGCTTTTGTTTAGTTGGTTGCTGAACTCTCTTGAGTTTTCATGTTTATCTTGTTAAGAGAGTTTGCCTGTTGCACTGAGTTGTGTGTCTTAACTTAAAGTAGGTAATTGAGGTTGCTATTTAATTTTAGTAGTAACTTGCAATAGTTTTGAGGTATTGCCATGAGTAATGTCTGAACTTTTGGTGTCAATAGCTTTAGCCTATTAGTGATAGATGTCGTACTTTGGGCAATCCGTGTTTATTTTCGAAAACCTACAAAATAGTTGAGAACTTTAGCTACTAGATGGATCACTAATCTTTGGAGGGATCGAATATTAGAGTACACTCACGTACCATGAGTCGAGGATGCGCAAGGATAACCAAACCCCCATACACTCCTCCTCGGGGTACTTGTCTCTTTGTGAACCTCCTAATTAGATTGAGAGTTACCGATAATAAGTGCATGAGTTCTTCGGACTAATGTGAGTATTCGAAAGTTCATACTTCCACCTAGCCATATTTTTCTAGCCTCTTCGGTACCGTGCATTGCCCTTTCTCACCTCGAGAGTTGGCGCATACTTCGCCGGTGCATCCAAATCCTTGGCACGATTCGCTCTGTCATCATAAGCCTCATTATATCCTTCCTCAAAACAGCCACCATACCTACCTATCAAGGCATTTCCATAGCCTTTCCGAGATACATTGCCATGCAACATCCATCTTCTCATGACTTGATCTTCATGTCATACATGCTTTTTGCTTGATCGATGAGCCGCATGCTAGTTGGGCCTTGCCCTAATCATTGCTACATGACGCGCTAGTATCATTGCATATTCTGCTACACTGGCAGAGGCATACATTTGCATACATCATGATAGTTTCATTTTCTTTATGTTGAGTACTTTTGTAAAGTGTGAAAGATCTTCTATACTTCTTGTAATATATAGAGTGTTGCCCCTAAAGTGAGGAAAAGATCCCAAAGAGGACAAAATCAAAGGATCCCAAAGAGGACAAAATCAAAAGATCCCAAAGAGGACAAAATCAAAAGATCCCAAAGAGGACAAATGAGAGTTAAATAGAAAGAGCCATTGAGGCCACAAAAAAATAAAAAAAAATAGAAAAAAAGAAAAATAAATAAAAAGAGAGAAGGGGGCACACTACTATTCCTTTTGAGAGATCCACACTCGTACTCCATCTTATACCTTGTACTCCGTAGTTCACACTATAGAACTTGGCTTGTATATTCCAATGATGAGCCTCCTCAAAAGAGCTCTAGGTCTTCTTGAGCGAGCAAGTTGGATGCACCCCCACTAGTTCCATTGGAGAGCTTACCTTAGCTCATATGTGCATCCGTTGCATGGCAATCCCTACTCCTCACATCATATCTATCATTTGGCTTTCTCTCGCCTATGATTGTCCTCATTGATGTGAGCCTTTCACACCTTTTTTTGTCTTCCCCCTTCATCATTTTTCTCTCTTTGCCATCCTAAGTGTCAACTTTCTTGCTTACGGTCATCCATTGCATGAGTGCTCAAAATATCGAAAGGGAGTGGATCATTTTGACTTGTACCTGGCTGGTGGTCTGGGGATGAGTCAAGATAAGATTCCAAAGAAGACCAAGTGTGAAACTTTAGTAGATTAAGTTCTCAACAATACAAAAACTATGTTTTACTCTCTCATATATCCCTATCCCCTTTCTTGCACGCAAACACCATTTGGAGACATTCGAGTCACGGACAGCGAGAGCTCTTACACCTTTATGTTCTTATGTTGCTTGTTACAATGCTAATATAGGCTCTTGCTTGTTATGACTTGAATTGAATTACATGCCTTGATTGCTTTACTTAAAAGTTCTTATATGGTTGATAGCATGTCACCACAGAAATTATGCTTGTTATCATTTACCTACTCGAGGACGAGCAGGAATTAAGCTTGGGGATGTTGATACGTCCAAAACGTATCTATAATTTCTGCTTGCTCCATGCTTCTTTTGTGTGATATTGCTATGATATTGATGAACTTCCATACACTTTTGATCATATTTGGACTAACCTATTAACTCAGTGAACCACAGCGCCAGTTCCTGTTTTCTGCTGTTTTTCTATTTCAGGTTTCCCCCATATTAAAAGTGCTCCAAAAATTCCAGGAAAAATACAGGAAAAATCAGCGTACAGGAAGCTTCGCGAAGAACAAAAGCGGGCCCAGAGGGGAGCCAGGGGAGGCCCAGGCGGCCACCTGGCGCGGCCCCACCCCTGGCCGCGCCAGGGGGGCGCCTGGGGCCCCTGCTCCGCCTCTGGTTGCCCCCCCCCTTCGCATATATATTCCTCTCATCCCGAAACCCTCGAGGACAGAATCCTTTTTCGCGATCTTGCCTCTGTTCCGCCGCCGCAGCGCTTCCAAGATCGGGAGCATCAGGAGAACTCTTCTCGGCACCCTGCCGGAGGGGAGAACCACCACCGGGAGCTTCTCCACCACCATGGACGCTTCCCGGATGAGTCGTGAGTAGTCCACCTTGGACCATGGGTCCATGATCAGTAGCTATGTGATGTTCTCCTCCCCTCTTTGCTCTTCATGGTTTAGACCTCGTGAGCTGCCCTACATGATCGAGGCACATATGTAATCTTTCTGCTGTTGCTTTGCTGAGTTTGCTGGGATCTGATGGATTATGAGACTATGTTCAGATTGTGTTTGAGTAATATATTTGATTCACCTCTTTTATATATTTGTTCTTGAGTAATTCTTGCATGTTCTCCGTTGCTGTTTATTGCTTTGTCCAAGTAGTAGGTAGTAACTCCAAGAGGGAGCGTTATGCTTGATTGTGGGTTGATGCCCCCTGATGACTAGCTTGAGTGACAGAAACATGAGTCTAGGGGATGTGATGTTGCCACAAGGAGGAAAACAACGGTGCTTGTACTTGCGGGTGCAAGGATTGTTTACTTTACGCAAAGTTCTTGTAATGCAATTGTCTGTTGCTTTGAGTTTACACTTTGGGTGGGATTCACAACTTAATACCAGCGAGATGTTCTGGATAGATATCTCAAGGTGGATGATTAGTAGTAGATGCAGATGGATTTCGGTCTACTTGCCTTGGCGTACCACCCATGCTTTTGAGCCTCTACCTTTCTTTGCAGCATAGTTAGCATTGGTTTGCGCACATAATCCTGTCAATTGCCCAGCTGTAATTTGTTTACCTCGCTTTGTTGTTTTATCGTCTTTTGGGAGAGAGACATCACTAGTGAACATCATGGGACCCCGGTCCATATTACCATCGCTGATCACACCTTCTATTTACTTCCTGTTTTTATTTCCTAGTTGCAGTCATAGCTATCATTATTATCTCTTGTGTTTGATCCTTTGTAAACAACAAGGCCGGAGGGATTGACAACCTCTCTGTACTCGTTGGGAGCAAAGTTATCTGTATCTGTGTGCAGGTCCTGTCAACCGCTAAGTTTCTGGCGCCGTTGACACCTACTTGTCGACCCTCGGAGTCTCACGGGATTCGATCCTTGGTATCTTTGCCAAGGGAAATTTGCCGCTACGCTACATCTCAACCTTCCACTTGGGGTAACCAACGAGGGGCGAGAAGCCATCACAAGCGCGGGATTTGAGGAGGTCAGATTGGATAAAGATTCCATTGTCGCCTCGATTTTCGGGATGAGCTTTAAACAAAGGTAGCAAACAGCTATGAGCAATTAATGCGGAGGTGATGCCATGATTCAAATAAAATGATTTCTGAAGATGACGTCATAGCCGGTTTACAAAAGAGAGAAGATACAGGGAAGAAGTTTATGCAAGACTTAGAAGACTGACATGAACAAAGTTCAAATCATTCTGGGGCCTAATGTGAGGGATATTACTAGAAGGTATAAACCGGCTAGGGAGATCCGGATTATGGTAATGTAGTTGTGTAGTTATAAACTCAGTAGAGGTTACGGCCCATGAAGGCTTAGGGCCCATGTGTAATGTTTACGGTTTATAAACCGTCTTATTATGTAACTTAAGGTACACGGAAGAAAGAATAGAGACCGAGGCGGACACGATTATGAGCCGGCCTCGGGACTCTGTAAACCGGACTGGGCGTTGCCTCCTATATAAAGGAGCGGCCCGACGACAGTTCAAGGACAGGCAACAATCCGTCGAGAGATAGGCAAGCAGTCTGCTCCCTGTTCATCGACGCCCAAGCAATACCAAACCAAACTAGACGTAGGCTTTTACCTTCATCGAAGGGGCCGAACTAGTATAAACCCTCTGTGTCCTTTGTGTGCTTTTAACCTCTTCAAGCTAACCCGCGCGATGGCTCCACACCTAAGTCCTCTAAACCGGACATCTGACGTGTTAATTCCACGACACAACCCGTTTTAACTTCCGACCCATGTATGGCCCATGACGTCTTTCGGCCCATATGAGGCCCTTATTACTCTCGGTCCATTAACGGCCCATCTTAAAACTGGCCCGTAATGAATAGTGTATCGCTTTATACCCATTAACGACACATGGTGAAACTGGCCCGTAATGAACAGTGTATCACTTTATACCCATTAACGGCCCATTATTCCATTGGGCCGATTCCAACCCATGTTATCTTTCGACCTTCTCGGGGCCCATTTATTCTTGGGCTCATTTCCACATTCGTTTACTTACGGCCCGTTAATGTCATTTTCTGCTTGTGGGCCAAATTCAACCCGTGGTTACAGTCGGCCCGTTAGTACGTTGGGCCGTTTTCATAGCGTCATGAAAATACGGCCGATTAATGACGGTCCGTTATGGTCGGCCCATGAACGGACAATTTTAACTCTAGCCCATTTACGGCCATAATGTGGTCTGTGATTGGCCCATGTAACCGATCATACGGCCCGTAGAAGTCCCATTGATGATACGGCGCATAGAAGGCCCATTATGTCTACAGCCCGTATAAGGCCCATTGTTTCTACGCCACGTAGAAGGCCCATTGTTTTTTTGAAAGAAAGAAGGCCCATTGCTTCTACGGCCCTTAGAAGGCCCATTGTTTCTACGGCCTGTAGGAGGCCCATGTTGACTACAGCCGGTGGGCATCAAAGTTCGCCACCGGTGCAAATATAGGGAACACCCTACACTATACAAAAATGGCTTGTTGTTTTTTCCAGCCTGTGGCTGCACGTTAAGAACAAATTTTGTATCGCACCAAAACAAATTACAACTATAAAACAAAAGGAAGGTTGGCATAAAAGTTAACAGTCTAGCAGATAAATGCACCACCAGAAGTTCAGAAGCTCGGTTCATTTAACCTGACTGTTACGTTTTCATGCTGTATTGTCCGATGGAGCACCATAACCTTCGCCTTCAGTTCTCCTAGGCTCCTGAACAACATAGCAAATGTCTGATAGTCTGGTTTCAAAACCATGCATATCTTGACAACATCGAACAATGTCTCTCCTTGTTTCACAAAGGGTCTCTGTTAGGGAATGGACTTGTGTCTGGAGCGCAGATACAACATTGTTTTGAGCTTGCATATCTTGATCATGAGGCAGTTTGGACGAGATTGCCTTAACAACCAAGCCAATATTACACAGGAATGTGCTTTTGGCACTGTTAGTGGACATGTACTGACCCACTGGAGCAAGAGCTGACATTGCGGTTATAGTTGCCTCGCCACCTTCAGAAGGTGGCGGTTCCACCATTTTTCCATAGCTCGCTGAAAGTTGAGGTTTTACATTAGTAGTACCAGAACGGAAGATATTAAGGAGGCAGCAAAACCAAACAAAATAGCTTTGGTCTATATACAAAACTTATTTTGGTGAACCCATGTAAAATAATAGTTATGTTTTATTGCAAAGTACATAATAAAACCAGGTTCCAAACATATGACCATGTACCATCGCTAATGTATTGTCTATTTCTTCACATTGTATTGAGGGCTAAGGATAAAGAGATGAAGTTTATAATACGGTAAGCATAGTATGACATCCTTCATATCACAAAACAACTGAGAACAAACAAACAGGCAATTGTAACATTGTGCGGGCAAGTCCAACACGGAACTAAATTACAGGTCAATATCAAAGGAACATCACTCCTCTGTTTTAAACCTTGTAAGGTGCAATGATACGCTAAGACAATTGTGTATAAAATTGAAAAGAGTAATAGACATTGGCTGCAAACCATGCAGTTCAAGGCACAAGTCAGAGTTAGTAGTAGTTAAAAGGCATGAGGATTAAGGACTTACAACAGCGGCTTTGACTGGTGTAGTCATGCCCTTCTTCTTGCTGGTGTGACAGTCCTTGAAGATTTCCACAACATTTGGTTCAGGTACTTTTTGGTCCTTGCGGGCTTTCCTCTGCATTTGGAACAAGTCAATATAGATCTAATAATACGGTACAGCGATAAGAGTGAAACATCAGCTAATTACAAGAGCCTCGCAGTGTGCAATATAGCTACGAGATCCTGTAGTTTGTTGGAATTTCACTTTCGTACGGTTGGCCTTGTTCTTTGAACAGTTCACCTACAAGAAGATAGATTTGTGTGGCACATGCGTAAATAGGACTTCAAAATGTGATCTGATCACATATATATAATGTACGTGATACTTCGGATTGGACTAGTGTTTAACAAGGCCTCTCCAGTCTTCATCAGATATATTTTCCACTGGAGATGTTTGGGCAAGTTCACTGTTAGCCTTGCCTTCAAAGTGAGTTTTCCTCAAGTTATACCGATACTGTCAGAGAGCAGACTTGATAACATGTGTGCAAGCTTGTCTGGTTGCATCATCTTGGCTATCCAACTTGAACCTCATCTGTTGAAAATTATGGGAGTCTCATTATCAGTAACCTAGAAAGTATTGGGCAGAGCAAGACGATATTACTAGTTTCCATACATAACCATACTTACAGATAAATGGTCGAGGAAGGTGTTGAACTGGGTTTCGTCTTTGTCATTCTTGTACTGAATCAATGTTGGGAGGATACGTACATGACACCCAACGGCAACCACTGCCTCTGATACTAACTTGGCTGACTATAGCATCACGTGTCCTTTTTAAACCTGCCTCAAAACGAATGTCCATTCTTCCTCCTCTAGATTTAGTTAACCTATCGAGCATTATCCCTGATGTTTGTTTCTTGTTGCGCCTAGGTGCTAGTCCAACAACAAACATAGGAAGTGTTAGTGTACATCAGACTGTGAGACTACATACAAAGAAGCATGCAACTGTAACTTGACTCCAGCAACTACCTTCTTGCTGTTGAAGCTCACAAAGTTCATCTGATCTTGCCAACTCATCTTGTGTCAAGAGTGCTTCGGAAGTAGTGTCAGGTGGCAAGGGAGCTTGGGAACGTGCTGCTAGCTGAGTTGACCGACGAGTAAATCGTGCAGCTGGTCGTACTGTGGAAGGTGTTGCAACAACTAGGGTTGTCTCTGCTTGTTTGGTGGAAGCTATTTGTTTCTGTTTGACTTGTTCTGCAGCTCGTGTAGCACGGGATACCCTGTCGGTACAATTTTTCGCTGGACTTTGACTTTCTATTGCACCATCAGTACCAGCAGAATCTACAGGATTGTTCCGCTTCCGTTTCCCTATCGTTCTGTCTTGCTTCCTCCTGCTCTGTGCCATGTTAAGTCAAGCCGACAAGAAAAACGAATATCAATTTAGTTCTTCAAAACAAATGTACTTTGATGTAAGAACATGGTGTGATAGACAGATATTGTATGTTCTAGAAACAGGAACACATGTCTTAGTCACAAGTATAATGTGTAAAGTAAGAAGATGAAATTCAATAAAATTAGAAGCAATACAAGCTAGACATCATACATAACATGCAACCACATATAACAGTGCCAAGTTAGAGGGAACACCTGTGATGGTGCACTAGGGGAGACGTGCTCATCACCAACACATCTACGTTGAGTGTCTATGCATGTGTTGTCTTGGAAATCATCTTGGGGGGATGGAGGAGTAGAATCTGTAGAGGCCCTCAATTTGGAAGGAGCACCTTCATCCGCTACCTTGCTAACTTCCTCCCGCTTTATTGATTTTGAATTGTCAAGTAAAATCGACAAGAAAAAGCAATAAAATTCACTATGCAGAACTCATTCGTGCATGATACTGACAATCACTACTTTGATGTAAGGCAAACACATGATTCCATGATGGAATAATACGAAAAACAGGACGGCATGGCATATTCACAACTGTTTGTGTAAACTAACCAGAAACCATTTCACCAAATAAGAAGCAATGCAAGCTAGTGTTGGGAAACGTAGTATTTTCAAAAATTTCCTACGATCACGCAAGATCTATCTACCAAATGCATAGCAACGAGGGGGAGAGTGTGTCTACGTACCCTCGTAGACCGGGAGCGGAAGCGTCAAGTGACGCGGTTGATGTAGTCGAACTTCTTCGCGATCCAACCGATCAAGCACCGAACATACGTCACATCCGCGTTCAGCACACGTTCAACGTGATGACGTCCCACAAGCTCTTGATCCAGTTGAGCTTCACGGGAGAGTTTCGTCAGCACGACGGCGTGGTGACGGATATGATGTATCTACCGGGGCAGGGCTTCGCCTAAGCACTGCAACGGTATGACCGAGGTGTGTTTCTGTGGAGGGGGGCACCGCACACGGCTAAAACAATTCAACTTGTGTGTCCTTGGGTGCCCCCCTGCCCCCGTATATAAAGGAGCAAGGGGGGAGACCGGCCGGCCCTCTATGGTGCGGCTAGGGAAGCAATCCTACTAGGAATAGGATTGCAATCCTATTCCTAGTAGGAGTCCACCAAGAAGGAGAGGGGGAAGGAAGGAGAGGGAGAGGGAGAGGGAAAGAGGGGTCGCGCCCCCCCTCCCCTAGTCCTATTCGGACTGCCCCTAGGGAGGGGGCGCGCCACCTCCTGGCTGCTGCCCTCTCTCTCCCCTATGGCCCACCAGGGCCCATCATTCCCCCGGGGGGTTCCGGTAACCCTCCCGGCACTCCGATAAATTCCGAAACTTTCTAGAACACTTTCGGTGTCTGAATATAGTTGTCCAATATATCAATCTTTACGTCTCGGACATTCCGAGACTCCTCGTCATGTCCGTGATCTCATCTTGGACTCCGAACTACCTTCGGTACATCAAAACTCATAAACTCATAATACCGATCGTCATCAAACATTAAGCGTGCGGACCCTACGGGTTCGAGAACTATGTAGACATGACCGAGACTCATCTCCGGTCAATAACCAATACCGGAACCTGGATGCTCATATTGGATCCTACATATTCTACGAAGATCTTTATCGGTCAAACCGCATAACAACATACGTTGTTCCTTTTGTCATCGGTATGTTACTTGCCCGAGATTCGATCGTCGGTATCTCTATACCTAGTTCAATCTCGTTACCAGCAAGTCTCTTTACTCGTTCCGTAATACATCATCTCGTGACTAACTCATTAGTCTTTTGCTTGCAAGGCTTATTATGATGTGCATTGCCGAGAGGGCCCAGAGATACCTCTCCGACACTCGGAGTGACAAATCCTAGTCTTGATCTATGCCAACACCACGAACACTTTCGGAGACACCTGTAGAGCATCTTTATGATCACCCAGTTACGTTGTGATGTTTGATAGCACACAAGGTGTTCCTACGGTATTCGGGAGTTGCATAATCTCATAGTCATAGGAACATGTATAAGTCATGAAGAAAGCAATAGCAGTAAAACTAAACGATCATAGTGCTATGCTAACGGATGGGTCTAGTCCATCACATCATTCTCCTAATGATGTGATCCCGTTGATCAAATGACAACTCATGTCTATGGTTAGGAAACATAACCATCTTTCATCAATGAGCTAGTCTAGTAGAGGCATACTAGGGACACTCTGTTTTGTCTATCTATTCACACATGTACTAAGTTTCCGGTTAATACAATTCTAGCATGAATAATAAACATTTATCATGATATAAGGAAATATAAATAACAACTTTATTATTGCCTCTAGGGCATATTTCCTTCAGCTAGACATCACGTGAAAGATGCAACCACTATGACCCTGCCAAGTTAAAAGTGTCCCATCATAAATGGCATTTCAACAAATTAGAAGCAGTGCATGCTACAAATCATATCAAAGATGCAACTAATATCACACTGCATATACTGAAGGTGTCTCGTCATATTGATTTATGCGGGATACAAAAAAATAATAGTTTTATGTGAGGACATGCTTAATAGACAGATATACTATGTACTAAATACAGGAAGGCATGTCACATTAACAGGTATAATGTATAAGCTAAGCAGAATAGCACATGTAGTTTAACCAGATTGAAAAAATTACAATCTAGACACCATATGCAACATGCAACCACATATCACGCTGCCAAGTTAGAGCAAGCACCTGTGATGCTAGTGTAGGGGAAATGCAGTAATCAACTACAGAGCTACGTTCACTATCTTCATCTAGCCTTGTTGTTTCTTGAGAATCATGTCGGGAGGCTGACGTTGCATTCTTTAAATGAGGAGTAATCGACTTGCCTGACTGCCTCATCATAAGTGATTGATGAGGGATACACAAGAACATTAGTTTGATGTAAGAACATGGTTAATACACAGATGTACTAGTATGTACCAAAAACAGAAAGGCATATCGTATTTAAAGGTATAATGTGTAAGCTAAGCAGATGCAATTTAACCAAATTGGAAGCAATACAAGCTAGACATCCGGCTGGAGTGGTGAGCATGATCATCTAGGACCTGAGAGTCTGGTGGGAGGCGGGCGGCTTTGCCACCATCGCGGCTTTTTAGTTGGCTTCCAGGTGATGTCTCTCTTTGCTGGGCTTGTCACTGGCTCGGCCAGTGCCCTGACTAGCTATTTGTCTTCTGGTGCTCACGGGATGGTGGTTCATGTAAAAAATATCTCCTTATTTTAATAAAGACCGACTTCGGCCTTTCGAATACAAGCTAGACACCATATGGAACATGCAACCACATATGACACCGCGAAGTTAAAGCAAGCACCTGGGATGGTGGTTCATTTCGAGCGAGGTCATCAACTTCAGAGCTACGTTTACCGTATCCATCTGCTGACACTGCACATTTTATAAGTTTGAAACGTGCCTGGTCTATCCGCCTAGCACGCTGGAGTGACTTCTCTCTTTTCTTTTTTTGCTTCTCTCATAGCAGCATAGTCTGAAATACCCTTGCATAAAAACACAATAGTGAGAGTATGGGTGAAGTGTGTGCAGAACTAGTGCACTGTAAAAGTAGCAGATAGCAGGTGGCTGAAAAATAAATGACATGAGACATATGATAGCTCTACAACATTGCATGGAAAACAAAATTAGATTCTACTCCGTATGATTTTGTAATATATGAGCACAGGAAATGCAGGTACTCCTCCAACACACCACCACATGTGGTCATATAAAGATAAGAGTCGACTGAAAATAAATAGGCCAGTCAATTTTTTAATGAACCATCCGATCTATAAGGAACGGGCAGATGGCCTTCGTCTACCTCCCGCCAGTCACTGTTGACGACCTTTCTCGAACCGCCAGCCCAGACCCCTGCCTCCGCCGCCCCGCCCTCCCCTCGACCTCACACCACTGCCATGCTTGGGAGCGCCCCCAGGCCATCCCTTTAATCCTGGCCGACCTCTAGATCGGGCGCCAGTAGCTCTAGGCCCCACACGCCCCTAAGATAAACACCGAGGCGCTGCTTCCCCGACGTAATAGGCGGACTAGCGCCTATTACGCCGGGGAATGCTTCCGGTAATTGGGAATCAACTGACCAGGAATTGAAATTCAAGGGGGCGACGGACCTCTAGCTAAGGTGAAATAGTATATGAGGAGAAACCTTGTGCATCGCGAGTTACTAGGAACATCTAGTATCAAGAAGAAGCGGTCAACAAGTGTCTTCTGTGGGATGAATACCGTGCAAGCAGACACGTAAGATTTGCACGAATAAGGGAATAGGAGTACCATTTTCGGTTGCCAGTGTGGTCGCCTCCACATGTCGCGCCGATCTTCTTGTTTCTGCCAAGGAAACCGATGTTCTGGAGGAGGCTGTAGGCTTGGACGAACCCATGGCCAAATTGTTGACTGTGTTGTTGTGGCCGTATGTTGGCGGAGGGGAAGCAGATCCGAGGCGGCGAAGGACGGCGTAGCAGGAACAGCTCCGGTGCGGTGGAGGGTGGCGAAGTTGGAGCGACAACGGTGAGGCGCAGGACTGCGTGGTTGAACTGGCTCGGGTACGGACTACTCGGCCTCGGCTTCAACTACTAGCCGTGGAGGGCATTGCAGTTGAGGTTGCGGTGGACGACGACGTCGGGGTATCGGCTCCGGCGTGATGGAGGAGGGCGGTGGTTGATGGGGGGAATGGGGTGGCGGACTGAGGATACCGGGGTTTCGCGGCTGGTGGAGAGGTAGTTCTCGCGCCCAAGGAGTACGAATGGGGAATCAGACGGGTGGGCGGGGGGGGGGAAGCATGTTCCGGGTCTGGGACACGCTTGTTTGAAATTTGGGGAAAGTACAAACTTTGCCCCCCTCTTAAATTTCGGACCTACTGCGGGCCGGGGGTAGGATGGTAATCCCAGGTGTCCCAAATAGTGGGCGGGAGCGATTTCGGCCGCGTGATTGTGTGCTTAGGCGGCCATTGTGTATGAATGTTTTTCGGAGGCGGCTGCGTGGCGTCTAGATGCAGCTACGAACCTACGCCGGTTTAGACCTTTGGATGTCTGGCCGGTAGGTTTCACGGGTCGGAGTTATTAGAAAAGTAATTTCCTTGTACTACCAAACATTTGTCTCACGCGGTTTCGGGCGAGTAGAGGCTCTTTTGACGCTTCGTTCGAAATTTTGAAACACAAGCATTCACGTTTAGAGTACTCTTGAACTTTGAGGATTGACCTAAATAGACAACGTTAAATTTGACCTTGTATGTTTGAAAACCTCATTAAATTGTCCGCTTCTTTTTAAAATTTTGACACTTGAAAATACTATAACTACGATTATTTTGGAATGGAGGAGCTAAATTAGAATCTATTTTGTACACGACTACATATGCTATTATGTACAAAATCAGAGCAAAGATTGGTGCCCCCATAATTTAGGTATGATTTACAAATGCCATGATATCAAATTCAAATAATTTAATGGACTTCATGTTGAATTCGGTTTTTTAAACCACCTTAAGTTGAATTTAAATGTATGCTAGTCCATAGGTAGCTATTTATAATGTTCATTGTGTAACTTTCGTATGTATAATGTGCTTTACACACACAACACGAACTATACTCACGTTTATATTTGATTGCTAAAGCGATGCATTGTCTGGAGTTCAAAATACTAACTATGTGGATCAGTTGTGTCGAATAATAACATAGACATGCTCAAATTCGATAGAATCTAGATGTCTGATGGATCAATGACCGTTCCTTACGCCAATTGAAAATATCATAATCCCATCCTAATATTTGGATACAATTTATATCTTTAATCAATGTGTACAGCAGTCTTGTATGTGTAGTTTCACTCTCCATCGGTGGTCTCTCACACATGCTCACACACTCTCTCCCGAGGTGTCTTTCTCGCACACATGCTCACGATATAACCCTTCCTCCCTTTCGTAACCATTTACGACTGTTTTCACTAACCTTTATCACAAGCACTCACCCTCTCGCAAGCATACACACGCACAATACCCATCGACCCTTCCTATATACATAGACCTGCCTACATGTCTCATGTACGCACATTATCTTTAGGCATGTCTCTCACTCATTGTCCCACACCTCTCTTCCTAATCGACAAGTGTGATTCTATCAGAGCATTCTGTAGGATGCCCCTTAAAGTTAGGTTGGATGAATAGTAATATCAGAGATAAAGGGGTTACCTTAGTCCGAGAACCTAGGGTTACAAAACCTAGCCAGCTTTGTCAATGGACATAGAGTCCTTCACAATTATGCTATCTCTGTCTTGTACGAGTAGTCATCCAAGGGTCTCCCTAAATGCGTCACGGGCCAACCAATGTGGCGCGGGACGGAACCAAACGAAGGGCCTCACCTCAACCCACCGGACCTCACGCGGTGACACACCCTCTGCCCCCACGTCTCGTTATCTTCTCACACCGACACATACCAACACAGACATCACACACAAAAAAATGCTCCTGGTGCCTCTATCCACTTCCCCTTGCATATACACACTCAAGGGAATCTCTCGCCGTGACGTCATATTCATCTCTCTCTCTAGACCACTCTCATTTCTCGTGCTATCTCTCCCACGCCCCCCTGCCGGCCCCTCTATCCATACCTCTCTCGAATACGTAATACACACACATACCTCTCTAGGCCCTGCCAAATGCATCAACTACACATTCACACATGTTACATCATGTACCCCATTGATCTAAAAAGCCCTCTCTTCACGTCTATTTCGCATACAACATTCCTTTTGAATAAAGTGTGGCCAAAAAATAATTTAGAATTTCTACATATATACAACATTACAAAGTTGTATGGAGGAGTATGAACGCTTGCATTGCATGGTGCCCACAATGATATTTATTCCGCACTGTGAATTTGTATATTTTTATACTATATATAAAGTTAGTCATAGTAAAGAGAAACGAAGAGCATCTCTCTCTCCATCGCATACCCCCCCTCTACGCCCCTTCACATACGCACACAAACTATCTTCATGTCCTCTAAAAGTAAGCCCCCGGCACATTCACGCATGTTTCATCTTTCTCTCGCGATATATACAATGACAACCATTGTATTTGAAGCGAAAGCACGATACGTACATTGGACTTCAGAATCCACTCATTACGGTCACCATTTACGTTTTGTGGTAATTATACAGTCACGGGCTCACCGTACAACTCTGTATTTGCTCAAGACACGACTAGTTGACCAGTTAAACACTCCACGTGGCACCTCTAGTGTTGCATCACATTATTTCACTACCATCGGGCCCACCTGTCGGCTTGTATCTACTCTACATCTACACTCTTATAAAATACTAGCAAGATGCCCATGCGTTGCACGGAACATCAAGATGCATTTGTATGAGTAGTTTATCTTGTGGGAGAAAAGGATGAACAAGGGAAGGTCTTATTTGCAAGTGTGGAGAGGGGTGTGGGTATCTTTTTGCAAAAGTTTCATAGTTTCCTTCCTATCCGTCAGATATAGATCGTACGGCCTATATTGCAGGATGGCAGGCACACGATCATCACCGACTATACTTTTTATAAGAGTAGGGATAAAATTCACTGTTATAAAAACCAGAGTTGGTGATGATGGTGTGCCTGCCATCCTGCAATATAGGCCGTCCAATGTATATCTGACGGATAGGAAAGAAACTATGACAATTTTGCAAAAAGGTACCCACACGCCTCTCCACATTTGCAAATAAGGCCTTCCCTCATTCATCCTTTTCTCTCACAAGATAAACTAGTCATACAAACGCATCTTGACATTACGTGCAACACACGGGCATCTTGCTAGTAAGAATGAAAACAAACGACAACTAAATATTGGACGGTGGTTCGAAGTCATGACCACGGGCACAGCGGACAAGGTGGCTTTGTATTGGTATGCTGAGCCGTCTTTTTTAACACACAGGAGCTGGTGTGGTGATTATACACACACGCACGCATGCACACGAACTGCATGAACGCAACACTCACACGAACACATGCACCCACGCACGCACGCAACACTCACACGTACACACGCAACCACGTACACATGCAGCCACGCACACACGCACGCACGCATGCATGCACACACCAGTACACCACACGACCAACACACACTCTCACACTCAAGTGCTCAACCTACACGTGCATGCGCACACACCAGGCCGTGACAGACACATACACAACCAGGTGATTCCCGCACACGGGCGGAGTCTTGCCTCGCTTGCGTAAATTTGTGTTTATCTGACCTTTTCCCTATGCAAACTGACAGGTGGGACCCACTAGGAACGTGTTCAGTTTAACTAGTCAACATGGTGCCACGCAGACTATTTGGCCGGTCAACAGAGTGCAATCCGATGCCGAACCATGAGCAAGTGACCGTATAATCACCGCAAAACGTATATATTGACCGTAATCAACTTATTCTGAAGTTCGATGAACGTATTACTCTTTTCTCTCTGTAGGCCCTCCAAAACTACATCTCTACACGTTCTCGCATGTTACATCTAACAACTATGCAATACATCACCACTACTACACTCTAACACAATAAATCATATGTGTTTTTAGTTTTACTAGATATCATATTGTTACTTAATTATTCACTTTTCATACATTAAAATTTCCTTTGAAATGTATGGCCAGTATCATATACCGCGCGGGAAAAATCCCGCCCTTTCCCATTTAATCGGGTTTGTATCGATGGATCGTGCGAAACAGCAAAACTATTGTACTATATACAGTACAAGTGAAAGTTCGCTGGGCCGTCGTGTCGTGTACTCCTCCGTCGTAAGAGTGGATCGCTCGCTTTCATAAATCTTCTAGTCCCTTTCACCGACATGTGGAAGCAACTACAATAGAATCTGGCCTTGTGATGCAAAAATAGAAAAATCCATCTGGACCATCTAATCAACCATGGATGGTACAGATTTGAGTGGAGGATCCCAGACCACTCAATGTACATATTTACAGAAACCCCCTGCTACTAGTTGGATATGAAATAGGACTGTTGCACTTACCACCTCAGATTTCTTCATATCCAAACGTTTTTTACTCAGTAAATGAGCCTACTTTCAAATCTTCAGAGCCGATGCCCCCTCTTTGCACAGATGTACTGCATGTATATTTAAGTACAATAGTGGCTTATATTTTATCACTAATTATGCAAGAAAACCTGTTGGTCAGTACACGGCATAACTAAAGCCACCCTCTTCAAGTACATGGCCAACTAGGCCATATAACTACAAATAAATATTTAAGTACAAGTCAAGCTGGACAATCCCATGCACAAATATTTCATGTCCATGTCAAACTGGACGATCTCAGGACAAATATGAGTACATTTCAAAATGGACCATCACAAGCACAGGTATTGGAGCATCTGGAACATCCTAGGCAGAAAAAATTCGGCACTTGTCAAACTGGAGCATCCCGGGCATACATATCAAGTTATACGTGACATGATCATTTCTAGTCACCCCAAGCACAAATATTTGTCTTACTGGACACTCCTAGGCACAAAATATTTAGTGCATGCCAAATTGTAGCATCTCAGCCACAACACAGATATACATACATATCAACTTTACACATAACATGACATGATTATTTTTAGTCCATGACCAACAAGACTGAGTATGAAGGTGATCACTGTTCAACACACATTGTTGTCAAAATTTGCATCAACTTTTGGTTTCTTGCCGTACATGATAGAAAAGTTCAAGCCTCTACCTCCAGCTGTAGTGCTTCTTGCTGGGAAGGATCACACTAAAACAAATACATGTCAGTTTAAGCACAAGATCCTGTAAGTGTAATACATTCATACTTAACATATTTACTTGTGAGCTTATCGAATGAATATGCATCAACAGTGCATTTGACTCGCAGGAACAAATCTCTGGTCCAGTTAATCATAAAACTGAGAGGTCACAGCATACAGCCGATAGGTCAAATGATAATTTCTTGGAAGGCTGAGATGAACTGCGTGTAAGCTTAGTCACATCATTTCTTTGAGATACAAGCGGACAAAATAAATAAAAAGGAGAATCGCAGCTCATGAGTCTTCACATATTCATCATCGAGACTAGCACCTGGTGACGCCTATTTATGTGTATAATGAGCACGATTTTTAGTTGGTTTACAATTCAGTCCGAATTCTGAAACGACTCTTGACCGTGGTCACGTAAGATTTACAACAGATTACAAATACATTATGTTCATGTATGTGCCATCACATGCATACTGACCGGGAATAAGAACAATCACCCATAGATCCAGCACGAAGGTACATACCCATTGAATGATATTTTATTCTCAGAAAGGATACTCTGGTCTTTTCATCTAGTATTTCATAACAGGTACGCCTGTACGAGGCGTCTCTAGAGGTACTGAAATTAACCAAATGTGATTTTCTTATTGCAACAACTAGAATGAGTCACTAATAAAGCAATTTACAATTCCATGTAGTGGTTCATGCTTCCAGAGCTCCAACTTCTTATATGATGGAACAAGAAAAAGGTCATCTGGTTAATTGTAGTATTTCTCTAATTTCATCAAAATTGACAGATCTAATCTGGAGCATGGCAAACCAGCATACCTGAAGACTTGAGCATGGCAAACCAGCATAAATTAAAATCTTGTATTGTGGGATCTCTAGCTGGCACAGAATGAGACAAATTAATTAGTACACCGGCCATCTCCTGTAATTAGTACAGAGCGCACAATTAGCTGTTTTTAATTATTGGGTGTGAAATAAATTTAGTGGAGTTCTGACGGGCACACTAGAGACCTGCATATTAGATACAACACGGACATGGTGAGATTTATAGCCAGCGGCCATTACATATACAAATTTGTAGGAGAGATAGGGGGGAGGGGAGTGGAAGTAGTGTACCTTGCTGCTGAACTTGAGAGGGGAAGGAGTTTAGGAGCCCGCCACCAGCTTGCCGCCGGCGAGCTACTGCCGGATCTGGATCGTGAGTGGTAGGAGTAAGGGACCACGCCCGCGAGCTGCTCCTGCAGCCAAAGATGGGAGGAGGCCAGCGCCGGCTTGCCGCAGTCGAGTTGCGGGAGAGAGGGCGCGGATCGTCACCGTCTACTCTGCTTGGCAGTGAGATCGGCTTTGGAGTTAAGGATATCGGAAGTAAATTAACCATGGGCGAGGGTTGTTTTTGCTAACAGTGCGCACGGATGGCTTCATCATAACCTGTACCGTCTATTTGCATTCCAATGGCTCAGAACCGGTTTTTCTATTTTTTCACCACAAGCCCATTTTCTATGCTAGTCGTTCCCCCGACATGTGGGGCATCAAGCTACCGGGTCCACATGCCATACCGGAATACAGTGCTGAGCAGCCGGGGTGGAGCACCCAGTCATGGCGCTAGTGTAGTAATGAGCAATGAGGCGTCAAATCACAAAGCTGCACCTTTCCCGCAGTTAAGTTGGAGGGACGGAAGTAATAATGCTAAAAAAGAAGAAGTTGGAGGGATGGAAGTAATAATGCTAAAAAACAAGAAGTTGGAGGGACGAAGCAGCCATCATTTCACTCGTTGCTGAATCCGCTTCTCCCTCATCTTCTTCAAGTTAACCACGTGTTGCTTCTGCCGTTGTTTTGCCTCATGTGGGAAGCAGATCGTCTTGGTGAAGCACTAACACGTGTGACCGCATGTTAGCAAACCGCCAGGACAACATCCTCTAAAAATAAGAAACCTCCCCCGCCATCCGCGCGGCAAAATCACCTCCTTTTTACTAATCTTGATTCTATAATTTTTTAGATCAATATAATTGAGATTTGTATAGATAGCACACATGAGCAAAACCAAGTGGTACGGTTAAGGGCATCCATAATGTGTAGCTAAATGTGAAAATAGCTTTTGGCATCGTGGGAACCATTGTAGACGGTGTTGCCAAAGCCAAAAGGATGAACCAAAGCTCCCTGATTGATTGATTGATTGAAGGAATAGAAAAAATGCAATGTCTCTCCTCTTTCTCCCGTGCTTGGACGCATGTACAGTATAGAGGACAGAGTCTACTCCCCTGTCCCTTCTATCACAAATCACAAAGCAGTGAGGCGTCAAATCACAAAGCATGGATGAAGCAACCATCATTTCACTCTTCGCTGACTCCGCTTCTCCGTCGTCTTCTTCGAGAAACCATCTCACCACACTAAGCTAGACGAGCGACGCTATTATGTACGAGTAGTACTAGTACATTTACGCGTCCTTTGGTTCAACGGACTTCCTGGATGCAAATAAGATGGCTGTCTCGGCTGGCAGGCGGCACTTACGAACGACTTACCGTGGTCTCCCTCAATGGTGTTCTCCGTCGAACGCACTTCACCAAACCACAATTTTCGAGATATCGTCGACGTCACCGCAATGGGGAAGGAAGTCCAATATAGTTACTACCTTCATTGTTTTTGTACACAAGGCCAGTATATCAAAATTACAATTTGCAAAAAGCCACTAACACTAATCGAGGCAAAATTGATGGGGTTTGCCTCGTACTAGCAACCAAGGACATTAATATCCCCTGCATGCATGCGGAAATGAGAAGGTTGGTTTGCATGGCCCTGCATTAATCAAGCGATGAGGAGTGAGATGGTTAGCTCTTTGGGCTTTGGAGAAAAAAATACACATTAATTGACACATGAAACGAGGATTTGTATCGATTAATCCCGCGAAGGAAAACCCCGCCTTTCTTTTTTAACACTAGTACTCCTAGTACGTAGTACTACTACGTACTTATCCTGTTTGGGTCTAGGCCTTACATTGCCATACTTCGCCACACATTTTTGCAAAGCTTGCCTAAAGTTCTCAAAATGAAAAGAAGGTACAGTTGCACATGGCTGTCGCGGTCGCACCGCACCCTCACACGGTCGCTCCTGCACGCCGCGGTCGCATCGCACGCTCACCTGCACAGTCGCTCCTGCACGCCGCAAACCCAACCAAGGGAACACACACTCACTGACACGTGCAGTCGCATGTGAACAAACCAAACTCAGCCATCCTACCGCTGGCACATAATTTTCGTTCATAGAGTATGTTTATCCAACCGCATGTTGGGGAGTATCCGTACAGCCCGTGCGGTGGTCTATTAGGGAAGAAGAAGAGGTGAGGAAGAAGGGTTAGGAGGCGTAGGATATTCATCCAACCACCTGAAATGGTAGACTGATCCAAGTCAGGCGACTTGCATAACAATATATGTTTTTACACAGCAAAAGTTCCATAAAACAACAACATAAAGAAAAACTATCACTGCTTGCGGAACGAGACGACCTCGTCGTCTTTGGCTGCCGGCGCGAACCAGCCGCGGCTGCCGACGTGTGTCTCCGCACCGTGGTTGTCCTCGACCTCTAGCTACTCGTTCACGCGGAGTGTGCAGGCGCTCTGCATGGACGAGAGCACCGCCCGGTTCAAGTCGAGGACGTCTGGTTTCGCCTGTAGGAGGGCCTCGATGCCAGCGGCATCCGCGCGCTACGCATCGAGTCAAGCCTCCGCCACCCAGTTCAAGTCCAGGACGTCCGGTTCCGCCTGCAGGAGGGCCTCAATGAGAGCGGCATCCGTGCGCTCCGCGTCGAGTTGAGCCTTTGCCGTCCGGTTCAAGTCAAGGACGTCCGGTTCCGCCTACAGGAGGGCCTCGATGGCAGCGGCATCGGCGCGCTCCGCCTCAAGTTGAGCCTCCGCCGCCCGGTTCACATCCACGACATCTGGTTCCGCCCGCAGGAGAGCCTCGATGGCAGCGGCATGCGCGCGCTCCACGTCGAGTTGAGCCTCTGCCTCCCAGTCCTCCTTTAGTAGCGCTAGGTTGAACCGCTAGTCCGCCTGCACCATGGGGGAGTCGGACGCCGGCACGAAGTCGACGTCCATCGTCTCATACCCATCGGGGGCCTTCTGCGCCACGACCTCCGCCATGGACATTGGATCGGCTTCCTCCTCCTCGTAGCTTGGCTCCAGAGAATTCAGGGATTGGCCCACCGCAAAGCGAGCTTGGGAACGAAGGTCTCTGCCGCCGACCGCCGCCGCGATTTCTGCATGGCGCTCCGGCGTTAGCATCTTGTAGTACGTGATCTTGCGGCGCACCATGGCTTTCCGACGAACTAGGGGACGCTTGATGCGGGCTAGGGGATCGAAAGGTGGGGGAAGGTGCTGGAATAGGCAGAGCAGCGAAGGTTCTGGTGTGAATAGTGGTTCCGGTGACGACCGGTCAATCGGTTTTGACTGTACATCGCTCTTGTCGCGCTCGCGTTGCAGCCCGGCACGCTGGACCCTCCACGTCGCTCACCGAATGGAACGCGCTTCGTCTTGCGCTTTCGCTCGCTTGTGGGACCGCAGTTGAGAGCAAACCGACGTCCCTCCCCTCCCCCGCCCACGTTATTTTATGCGGAGTAAATAAAAACAGAGAGAGTATACTACGGATGAGGATCCCCTGACGTGGCTGAACCCATTGAGTAACTGACATGCGGGGCCTAGCAAGCATGGGGTCCGCTAGTAAATGACCGAAAGGGAGGGTAAGGCAGGGATACGTATGTCAAAGGAGCTTCTAATGATATAATTTTCACATTATACATCTCATGTACTATTAATCTTGTCAATAGTCAAAGGCGGTTTTGAAAAACGCATTAGAGCATGGTTAATAATATAGCCAGTCGATGGCTATAAGGAACTGCCATGTCATCTATCGATCTCGTCAACATGAACCGAATGAGATGTCAAAACTAAGACGCGAAGCGACACGTAGTGGAGGCAAAGTGAAACTTCAAACGAACCGTTCGTTTGTATGCATGTCGGATAAATTACAAATAAACATTGGAAATACAAGCATGGTCTAGGCCCACATGCAAATGATACTCGCCGGAATGTTCAAATGAGGCATGCGGGACGATGGACTCGACCGGAGGGCGACATGATCGATGGAGAGGAATGAGAAATAAGCAAACGCCACATGATTATATTAGAATGGCTCAAATAAACAATAAGTTGTCTCGCTTGGCCTACATAGTGAAAGGCCTAATGCACAACACGGAGCACTGACACTCGAATATGGCCGGGAAAACAGGGAAACCGACATGTGGGGCACATGTGTCGGGATGGCGTAGCGCAAACTAGTCCAATGGAGGAGCTAGCCCATGGCCTCTTTGCCACCGGCAACCGTTCATGTGGGTTGTGGGGGCCAGCAACATGGTGCAGCTCCAGCACCGCCTCTGGACACGGCGACCGCGGTGAGCGACACGCTCATCGTCGCTAGACACGGTCAGTTTCAGTGTGCCGAGGGTGGCGTTAGTGCTGTGGCACGACCAACAGTATGTTTGGTTTGTGCCCAAGGTTGCCCCATCAAAGCATTGGGTAGCCAAAATTTTGGTTGATGTTTTGGCTGCCCATGATTTGGCCGATATCGGCAAGAAAAATGAACTAGAGTTGGCTAGAGTTCATTAGCATGCCAAAAAATGGCAACCATCCAAACAAAGGCCAATCTTTGGGTCATGACCAAAATTTTGGTAAGGTGCACTTTGGCCACAATCCAAACACACGCCAAGACCCGCTCGTCGAGGATGCACGAGGCGTCGGGACGCGTCCGCGGTGTGGTGTAGCGCGGCCAACTGCATCCTTAGGACATGAGACCATGCCGGGTCGTCTTGCTTTTTCAATGACATGCGTCGATCGCATGTGAGCAAAGAGCATCTCCAACGTTGCCACGACCGCAACTGACTACCCTGGCACACCAAAAACCCTCGTCCCTCGCGCCGTCGCGCGGTGCGTTCCCATCCGGCGCCAGCTGCCCGCATTCATGCCGTCCGTCCATATGCCGTTGTTAAGAGGCTCGGTGCCCGAGGAACCAACTCCGGCGACTTAATGACGCACCAAGACGCTTGGCCTCACCGGAATGCGCTACTTAAACTAGCAACACCCAGCTAACCTCCACACCATAGCGCATCGTCCTCCTACCTGGCACCACATCCGCCATGATCGCAAGCGCGAACGCTCTGCAGGAGAGCTTGTCTTCGGGGATGGAGCTCGAGGTCGCCGCCCTCACTCAAGTCGCCGCACAAGCGGTGGCCACTTTCGCGTCCGACGACGGGAGCACCATCAGCCACGCGTCCTACTTCCCGCCGTCCAACATCTGGCACCACCGAGGTCAGGGACTCCTCCGAGGATGAGTAGTGCATGGGAGGTGGCAGGGCATGGTGTGCCAACTGGCCAGTCCATCTCCCGTGTTCTACTTTTCCTCGCCGGAGACCGCACCTTCACTTCACGGGTCTTGAACCCCGCCCCCATACATGGAGATCGCAGATGGAGGACATCGGTCGCCACCGTAGAATAGGTTTAGGGTCGGATTTCTTTTATTTTTCTATCCTATAAAAGTTTGAAATGTTATGAAAATCTGCCGTGTTTGCATTAATCTCGGCCGGTGTATATGAACTTTCACAATAATATAGTATATTGTAGGAGTACTAGTAAGATGCCCGTGCGTTGCACGGAAGATCAAGATCTTGTGGGAGAAAATGATGAACGAGGGAAGGTCTTATATGCAAATGCACACTCATGCATTTCACATCTATGTGAACCTACGAAAGGATTAACGTTAATTGCCTCTCTCTCTCCTCCCCTGATTTTCATGGTGATGGGCCCCTCCCCCCCCCAATCTACAATCAACAACTCACACATTTCACATTATGTTAAATACGTAACTGGGACTACGTAGGTGTAGCATTACTCGTCCTAAAAAACCCAACTAAGCCAACCTCCCAGCATATCGCGCGGGAAAAGACCCAGCCGCGCCGTTTTAGTCGGGATTACCGGATTACTATTAGTAGTATCGATGGATCGCGTGAAGCAACAAGTTTTTTTTGAGGGGGCGAAGCACCTAGTTTAAAAGGAAAAAAGGCGGTACACTCACAGCACCCCTATCGCGGTCGCATTGCACCCCACACACGTTCGGTCCTGCATACGGCTCACGCAAACGGAACACGCTTCGACTTGCCTCTTCACTGACATGTGGGACTGCACTTGGAGAAACCGACCATGCGCCAACCCCCCCCCCCATCCCCCGCCCACCGCGCGAAAAT
>LR738715.1:234526349-234549794 GCA_902687465.1 Secale cereale | reverse complement strand
CAAATCCTAGATTTAAATGCCCTTCGGCCAACTAGCCAATAATATTCCCCAAACCCCCTCCCCTCGTCCCCGTCCACTCCATTCGCCCTGCCAAAGCCGCCCTCCCTGCCACGCTGATACGTCGGCGCCGCGGTTCGTCGAGGGGGCGCATGGCGATCCTCTCGCTCCCACAGTACGCTCTCATAGACTGCCGTCCTCTAGCCGCGCCGCCACCGCAGGCGGCATTCTTGTGGAGGCGCAGAGCGGTCAGCGCCACCACCGCTGGCGACATTCATGTGGAGACGCACGGCGGTCAGCTTCTCCCATGGTACGCGCATTCTAGACTGAGGCCCCGTGCATGTCGGTGTAGCGCTGAATGTTAGCTAATAGACGTTGTTAATCTCACTGTTTGCCAAAGTAGTTTACAGTCAATATGCTCTGCTTAAGAAGCTTCCTTGCCCTGTTCTGCACTCAATCAGCTTAGCTGAGATGGCATGCCAAGGCCGATTAGTTGCTAAAATATCCTGCCATATATTTATTGTGACGTAGATTGCCATGGTCTAGTAGCTAATCTGTTAGGTGAAATAGCTCTACACCATTTTATACTCGATCTTTGTTGCTGCGATGGCCTTCGATAGTTCGATGGCTGTGTGCTCTGTTGGAAATACATAATCCATCATGCTCGGCCTCATTGACTGCTGAAACAGCCTGCCATAATTTAGCACTCAAATCTGTTTGCTGAATTAGCTTGACATATATTCCGTTACTTAGATCTGCTCGTCCACATATCTTGCCATAGCTTTAGACATCGACCTAGGTATTTTCTTCTGGACTTCATAAAAAAGCATATATGTTTTTCCTGTAATATCTAGTAGAAGAACTAATTTGTATGTCTAACAGATGGACATGACTTGGATAACTTCTGCTCGAAGATTCTCCGCTGCATATGTCGAGGGGGTTGAAAACTTCATGAACTTTATGTAATGCCCAGGATGGAGTTATACCTCCTACGTGTCGAGGCACGACTTAAAGGCATAAGTCCATCCTAGAATGATCTCAAGTTTGGTAATCTTTGCACAACTCATGTAAAAGGGGGATAGTAAACTGAAAATAGTTGGCTTACAATCGCCACGTCACAGAATTACAGTACAAGTCTCAAACATCATACAATAAGAGCACTACAACCCTCTAAGGGCAAAAGCCAAATGTCAAAGTACCAAACTCAGATAAATAAACCACAGGCGGATCGAATCCTAGTAAGAGACTCCACTACTGATCGTCCGGGTAGCGCACGTAGTAACGACTACGCTCCTCGTCGTACTCCCAATCCAGCTCGGTGCCATCACCTGGATAGCTCACAGCTGGACCTGCATCTGGTGTGTGAAGTAACTGTGAGCCACAGAGGACTCAGCAATCCCGTTCCCGGGTAACAGAACTATTTAAGCCTTTGGGTGAGGGAAAGGCTGAAGAAAGAACAAGTCTGCAGCAGCAACTAGCATCTAGCTTACGCAAGTGAGAGCGAGAAGAGAAGGCATCGGCGAGAAGTGATCACGAAGTGATCCTAGCTACAAGCTCACAATCATAACCCCTCCGTGTTCAACTCCCGAATCCCTATTCGGAAATTGACAGTCACGGAACACACGCTGGTAGTGTATTAGTATCATTGTGTCAAGTTTTCTACAACCGGAATTAACAAGCTCCCATCTGCCACATAACCGCGGGCACGGCTTTCAAAAGTTCAAACCCTGCAGGGGTGTTCCAACTTGACCCATTACAAGCCCACGATCCGCGGAGTCGCAACTCCAAAGTGGGAAGACCCGAGTATTCTCGGAATCCCGTGCTCAAGATATACCGAGCTAAGGTAAGGCTAATCCAGCAAACCCTCCCGGCGTGCCGACACCCTGCTAGTAGCCGCGCGTATCTCGTCTCAGGCCACGACCGGATGGGTGAAGCTACGGGTTTTTACCAGACCTTGAGTTTCCTCGAGGTGGCCCCGCAGGCTCCCCGTTTCGGACCAACACTCATGTGGAGCACTGGCCCGGGGTTGTTGATTAAGAAAGAGGGTTAATTACTCCCTATGCATGTTTAGTTCGTTATTAAGCAAATAGTACCAATGTTGGGATTTGCTGGAAAAGACTTAGCACTTAGCGGTTTATCGAGGGGGTCCCATACACCCCAACCGTGTTAGGAACGCATAATCAAGGAACATAATACCGGCTTATACGGATCCTAACGGCATGAGTGGAACAAATCACCAAGCAAAAGGCTTAGCCTTCCACCCTTGCCAATATATAGATGATTTCATTTAAAGCATTTATATAGTGTGATATAACCCAACCAAACTTCAACATGGAGCAAGCATCTTCACTTCACCTGCAACTAGCAACGCTATAAGAGGGGCTGAGCGAAGCGTACTTAGCCAAGCAAGGGTTTGCATAGGTAGGGTGGTTAAACATGGCAATTGGTTACAAGTAGGAGGCTGACAAGAAGAACAAGGGCATCGAGGCAAAACTATAGATCGAGACTACTAGCAATAGGCAAAGATAGTAATGTTATCGGGGTTCGGTCATCTTGCCTGAAGAGAAGACGTTCGGATCGTAAGAAGGGTCCTCGTGCTCAAACTCGTTGGAAACCTCGTGCCCAACTTCGTACTCGTTCTCAGCTTCCGGCTCTAAACAAAACAAGCACACCAAGCACCAATCAACAAGATGCAATGCACACTCGAAAAACATGAATGCATGATGGATGCACTAAAGATGCACAAGGAGCACGTAAAACATCACTCAAGCAAAACACCTCAAAACAAGATAACAACCTGATATTATTAATCTACACAGAAAATCACCCAAGTTTGATATAAGATTCGCTGAAATCGGTGTTACGGGCTAAAAGTTATGCCCGAAACAAGATTTGAGCGAAAGCTGAAAATTACAGCAACATAGCATCTTTGGAGCTCAAAATAATTAAGCTACAGCACCCAAAAGCATGGCAAAGGACATGAACACAAACTAGACATATAGTAAAGCAACTAGGTCCAAAGTGCACCCCCAACGGAGTCACGGATCAATAGCAATGATCTTGGACATATTGAACTTTGCAATAAAATTCTGGCAGCAGAATTTTATTGAAACTTTAGAGCAAAAGATAAACATGCTACAGCCACTCAAATGGACATGTGAGGACATGGGTGGAAAGACAACAATATATACTTCAAGGAACAATCAAAATCCACCCCAAAACTATCATGCTTTGTCCTACAACATCACACGAACATGGCATCGGAACGTTACAGATTTCAGACTTAGTGAAAAATCACTAAGTCCCAAAACAGCAATATCATCTTAGCACACAAAAGAGCATGTTTAAGTCACCTCGAAACTAAACATGGCAAAGGGTAAGCACCTCATCAACATACATATGAAGGTGATCCCGAAACACACAAGCATGCATCATAGAGGTGAACACAACGATTGCAACGAGCTCAACAAGAAGGCATTTCATAACAAGTGAAAACACAACATGTGAACATGGCACTTTGCAACGATGATAACAAGGCAACAATAAATTTACCATGCAACCTATCACAAGCATCACGTAGTTCGTGGCAAGACGAACACGTGGACATGTCATTTGCATCGTTTGGACAAACGAGCTAAAAGATATCACATGTCAAAGGTGGCATGAAAATAACACATAACAGCAGTTTATAACATGATGCACTCTTGCAACAGCAAAACAAGTGTCAAGATGACATCTAACATGCATGACAACAACAGGTAAAACATAGAGGACATCTCCACGAACATCTGGACATGCTACACGCGCAAAACGGAGCAACATGCACAAAGTTAGAGCAGTTCAAAGTTAGCATCTCAGATCAGGAAAACAGGGACTAGAGGAATTAGGTCAACCTCTCCAGATCTGAGATCCGGATGAACAGAGACGGGCCAGCGGCGGTGTGGGCCTCGGGCGGCTCGGAGGCGGCCCAGCTGGCGCGCGGGGAAGGCGGCGGCCCGCGGTGCGGCCCGGTCGGCAGAGAGGCGAGGCCGGCCTGGGCCCTGGCGCAGGAGCTGCGGTCCACCCGGCCTGGCGGCTGGCGGGAGTGGAGGCAGCCGGGCGAGTGGGCCGGCCCAACTGCTCTTCGGCGAAGTGGGGACCCTGGCGCGGCGTACGGGCCGAGCCCAGGCGGCGGGCGGCGATGTGGGCACGGGCCGGCGCCTATAGGATCGACGCGCGGGAGCTGGCGATGCTGGGCTCGGGGAAGTGGTCCTGGGACCGGGCCAGCGACGAAGCGAAGGAGCTGGCGCGTTCGATCGGCGAAGGAAAACAAGCGCCGTTGACCCTGGCGCTCGGGTCGCCCGAGGGAGATCTCGGTCAGCTGCGGCTGGTAGATCGAGGGAGCTGGTTCCCTCGGATCTGGAAGATATTTTGGGGATTGGATCTGAGAAAAGGAAAAAAAAGAAAGTGGAGAAGGGGGAAGAAGAAGGGGATGTCCAAATAGACCTAGGGGGTCTAGATATAGCAGTTTTTAGGGTTAGGGGGAGATTTAGGGGCGCTAGGAGCCCTCCGATCGCGATCCGACGGATCCGATCGCGGGGATAGTTTTAAAGGGCCTAGACGGAGATAAAAGAATGCAACAGAGGTGTTTCCGGGACACGAAGTAAAGGCACATCGGACCCACACGAACAACGGAGGGAAAAGTCAACGGAGTCCAAACGAGACGAGATTTGAGAGGCGGGTTGCACACAACAAAACAACAACACACAACACAACCTCGCGGCACACCGGTAACGTAAAACGCCCGAACAACAAAGTAGGCCTACGGGACGTCACAGACACGTGAGAGAGCTCCGGAACGCGAAACGGACAACGGGAAGAAACACACGGAACCGGATGCAACCCACAACACAAATGCAATGCAATGCACATGTCTACATGATATGAATGAATGCCACACACTCACACAACAAAACGACGAAAGCCCGAAAGACAAAGAACCCGAAATGGAAATAGATGAAGCCGGGGATATATATATACCCAAAAGGGAAAGTATTACATCCGGGGCATTACAAACTCTCCTCTACTACAAAAAGATCTCGTCCCGAGATCTAGGACTGGAAAAAGGAAGGGTACTCGGAACGAAGATGATCTTCTCGTTCCCAGGTAGCTTCTCGGTCTGTGTGATGCGACCACTTGACTTTCAGAAACTTGATGGACTTGTTGCGAGTCTTGCGTTCGGTTTCTTCGAGAATTGCAACTGGATGCTCTCGGTAGGAAAGGTCTTGTTGAAGATCAATCTCCTCAAACGGAATCATGCGCTCAGGTGCCTTGAAGCATTTGCGAAGCTGAGACACATGGAAGACATCATGAACATTTGCAAAGTTGGAAGGGAGCTCGAGCTGATAGGCTAGATCGCCTCTTTTGCCAAGAATCTTGAAAGGCCCGACGTATCTAGGAGCAAGTTTTCCTTTGATACCGAATCTTTGGGTTCCTTTCATCGGAGAAACTCGGAGATAGACATGATCACCGATGTCGAAAGCCAAATCACGATGCTTTCCGTCATAGTAGCTCTTCTGACGCGACTGAGCGGCCTTGAGATTCTCACGTATGACTTTGCACATATCTTCGGCTTCAGAGATCAAATCATTGCCAAGAAGTTGGCGTTCACCTGTTTCAGACCAGTCGAGAGGGGTACGGCACTTTCTGCCATAGAGAATTTCAAACGGTGCTTTGCCTGCACTTGCTTGAAAGCTGTTGTTGTAAGAGAACTCGGCGAATGGAAGACAGTCTTCCCATTTCATGCCGAAGGAGATGACACAGGCTCTGAGCATATCTTCTAGGATCTGATTCACACGCTCGACTTGACCACTAGTCTGAGGGTGAAAGGCAGTGCTGAACCTGATCTTCGTGCCCATGGCGGACTGAAAGGAGTCCCAGAACCTTGATGTGAACAAGCTGCCACGGTCTGAGGATATCACTTGAGGAATGCCATGTAGGGACACAATTCTGGAAGTGTACAGCTCTGCAAGTTGAGCTGCATTGATTGATTCTTTGACTGGAAGAAAGTGAGCGACTTTGGTAAGCTTGTCAATCACCACAAAGATAGCATCATTGCCTCGCTTGGATCTTGGAAAACCAGTGACGAAGTCCATTTCAATGTGGTCGAACTTCCACTCAGGGATAGGAAGAGGTTGGAGAAGACCGGCTGGACGTTGATGTTCTGCTTTCACTCTTCTGCATACATCACATTCGTTCACGAATTGGGCAATCTCCCTTTTCATGCGTGTCCACCAGTAAGATTGCTTGAGGTCTTGATACATCTTGGAACTGCCAGGATGAATGGAAAGGAGAGAGTCATGAGCTTCTTCCATTATGAGCTTCCTGAGATCACCTTTGGGAACAACGAGTCTGTCCTCGAAGAACAAGGTATCTCTCTCATCAACACGGAAGCACTTGTATTTTGGAGTGCCCTTTGCAATCCCATGTTTCACCTTCTTCACCATGGTATCACTGAGCTGGGCCTCACGGACTTGATCTTCCAAGGTAGGAGCAATTTGGAGATTTGCAAGAAAACCCTGCGGAACAACCTGGAGGTTGAGCTTCCTGAATGCTTCACAAAGCTCAGGCTGGTAAGGCTTGATAAGAAGGCTGTTGCAATATGCCTTTCTGCTCAAAGCATCTGCAATCACATTTGCCTTGCCTGGAGTGTACTCAATGCTGGGGTTGTACTCTTTGATCATCTCGACCCAACGAGTCTGGCGGAGGTTCAGATGCGGCTGTGTGAAGATGTACTTCAAGCTCTTGTGATCAGTGAAGATGTCGACCTTTCTACCCAACAACAGATGTCTCCACGTAATTAGAGCATGTACCACAGCTGCTAGCTCGAGATCATGTGTGGGATAGTTCTTCTCACTGGGCTTGAACTGCCGAGAAGTATATGCCACAATTTTCTTATCTTGCATAAGCACACCACCAAGGCCTTGAAGAGAAGCATCACAGAATACTTCATAGGGCTTGGTTTCATCCGGAGGAGTCAGAACTGGAGCAGAGACAAGCTTCTCTTTGAGGGTTTTGAAAGCCACTTCACACTCGGGAGACCAAAAGTATTTGACATTCTTCTGAAGGAGGTTGGAAAGAGGCTTGGCAATCTTGGAGAAGTTCTCCACAAACCTTCTGCAATAGCTGGCAAGACCCAGAAAACTGCGGAGCTGCTTGACGTTCTGAGGAGCTTCCCAGTTGACAATTGCTTCAACTTTCTCGGGATTAACCGCAATACCGTCAGCTGAGATAATGTGGCCCAGGTACAAAACCTTATCGAGCCAAAACTCGCACTTGGAGAACTTGGCATAGAATTTATGCTCTCGGAGTCGATCAAGAACCAGACGCAAGTGCTTTTCGTGATCTTCTTCATTCTTGGAAAACACCAGAATATCATCCAGATACACAAGCACGAATTCGCCAGTATAGGGGTTGAAGATGTAATGCATCATCCTTGAAAAGGTAGGAGGAGCATTGGCGAGACCGAAGGACATGACGGTATACTCATATGAACCGTAGCTCGTTCTGAAGGCCGTCTTGGGAATGTCTTCCTCGCGAATGCGAATTTGATGATAGCCCATTCGGAGGTCAAGCTTAGAGAACACTTTAGATCCTTTGAGATGCTCAAAGAGTTCGTTGATGTTGGGGAGCGGATACTTGTTCTTAATTGTCATCTTGTTCAGTGGCCGGTAGTCAACACAGAGACGCTCCGTGCCATCTTTCTTCTTGACAAATAAGACACCACAGCCCCACGGAGATGTACTCGGTCTGATGAGACCCATACTCTCCTGCTTATCAAGCTGCTTCTTCAATTCCTTCAATTCATCCGGAGAGAGCTTGTATGGACGCCGGCAAGCAGGTTCGGTGCCCGGCTCGAGTTCAATGACAAACTCCACCTGACGGTGTGGAGGCATGCCTGGAAGATCTTCTGGAAAGACGTCTTGATATTCATTCACCACTGGAATTTGCTCTATGGCATTAATTTCACCCTTATCATTAAGAGAGAAAAGCCGAATAGTATTATCCCTGGAGGCGAAGATAATCACATCTTCATCAGAATGAGTCAACTTGACTTCCTTTTGAGCACAATCAATGTGAGCATCGTGCTGAGAAAGCCAATCCATTCCGAGAATGAGGTCGATGTCAGAATGACCAAGAATCACCGGAGAAGCCAAAAATCGATAGTCACCCATGCGAATAGAAACATCCGGAGCATAGACAGTGGAGTGCATTCGTCTTCCCGGAGAAATAACTGTTAACTCCCTTGGCAGATTTTTGGTGACAAAATCGTGCTTGGATGCAAATGGATATGACATGAAAGAGCAAGAAGCACCCGAATCAAATAACACTTTAGCTGGAAAAGAGTTCACTGGAAGGTTACCCAAAATGACATCAGAAGAAGCCTCCGCTTGTGCTGCATTCATCAGATTGACCCTGGCAGCCTTTGGATCATGCTTGACCATAGCGGTACCGACAGGAGGAGGAGGAGGAAGACGCTTCGGATTCGGACATCTGTTGGCATAATGACCCTTCTGGCCACACTTGTTGCACACCACTTCAGAGAGAGGACGGAAAAGAGAGCCACTGGACTTGGAGCCTTGAGACTGAAACTGCTTCTTCGACTGGTTGCTTGGGTTGGGTGGGTGGGAGAAACCACGACCACTAGAGTTCTTGTTGTTGGAGTTGTTGAAGTTGCTGGAGTTGTTGTATGGAGCTCGAATCACTGGAGGAGGAGGAAGCCAGAATTTCTGTTGTTTCGCAGCCAACTGAGACGATGAGGAAGAGTGAACAGCATCTCGAATTCTCTTCTTAGAAGCCTCCATCTTAAGCTGAGCTGCTTCTTGTTTCAAAGCCATATTATAGAACTTATCGAATTCGTCTGGCTCGAACAAAGTGAGAGCAAGCTGAAGTTCATCTTTGAGACCTCCACGGAACTGATAGATTTTACTCTTTGCATCAGGAATGTCTTGCTTTGCATAGCGAGCGAGGTTTTGAAACTTGACATTATACTGATAGACTGACATGGAGCCTTGCTTGAGGTTGCGGAATTGCTCACGCATACCCTCGATAACACTTGTAGGAATGTGATGCGAGCGGAAATCCTTGCAGAAATTCTCCCATGAGATCACTTGACCCGGCCTTGAGTCTTTGTACTGCTGCCACCAATCAGCTGCTTGATCTTTCAGTTGGAAGGCTGCAAACTTCACATAGTCATCTTCTTTCACGTTACTGCACTCAAAATGCTTCTTGATATCGGTTAGCCAATCTTCAGCATCAAGAGGGTCGACACAGTAACTGAAAGCTTTAGGATTGTTGGCCAAGAACTGGTTGAGGGTAGCATGGTGCTGCTGGAAGAAGTTGCCTTGGTTCATTGGAACGCCCTGATTAGCTTGATTAGCTTGCATAGCTTGCATTTGCTGCATCATCTGCATCATCAACTGAGTGTTCTGAGCAGTAGTCTGCATAATTGCTCTCCAAGCCTCAGGCGGAGGAGGAGGTGAAGGAGGACGCTCTGGAACCTCTTCACCCTCTGGGTTGGCATTCGGAACCCTTTTCGGAGCCATCCTGTAAGAGATGACCACGAATCAGCAATTGATTGACAAAAGGAATAAGCTGAATCAATGGAATGAATTGCAACAAGTCTTCACAATAATCATTCGAACAATAAGAACGAATGAAATCATCCGAACAAGAGGAACGAATGAATTTCTCAGTTAATTGATAACATCAGTCTTCACGAGAAGCCACATAGGGATCAAAAGGATAAAATAATAAAACAACAAGGTACGGAAAGGAACAAACACAAGAGAGGAGTTTCGTTCTAACATCTTTGTGCTGAAAGCATATGAACGCGTTACGAAAAGGTTTTGCAATCCCCGGATCAGCATAGCCAAGGACCCTTTAAGATGCAACTCCTGATAGTAACCTCGGTCATATAACCTCTTCACCCAATGTCGAACCCCGAACTCACTAACCTGCATTCGTTGGAAGAATGCCTACGATCTACTGGATAAAACCCACCTATAGTTTTCCGAAAGATTCCAGTTATGCAATCAGGTGTTGGGGATACACGGGAAGCACCGCGCAATCAACTCTAACCTACATCCAGGTGTATCCATCCTTCAACACATAACCAGTCTTTCTCGGAAACTGTGTACCTCGGACCTTCGAAAAGCATCCACTATAACAAGCTATGGCAATACTCCCGAACTACCTCCCCAGTACTGGGTGATGTCGGGGTTATCTTGCCACTGGCCGTATAGGGGAGATTTTCGATGTCGGCCGTCTTAAGTATTTAGTACTGTCGCGATATACTTGTTACACTGATACCCCGAAGCTCAACTCCTCGGTAACAGGAGGCATCGGGAACAATATCCTTGTCACAAGAACATCGAAACAATCCCAGAATACTCGCGAGAATCCTAAAAAAATATTTTGTGCAAATTTTGAAGATAGGAGAGACAAGAGTAGACGTCAGGAGTCCTCACCAGAGAGAAAGGGGATGAGAAGCAAAGAAATCCTACTCTCCGATATAATATAGGACTCAAAAAGTTTTCAGTGTGTGCCTAGACTCAACCGTCAACGGTTCGATCAAACAGTGGGGGCTCCTAGGTCGGAGAAGGCTCTGAATACCAACTTGTAATGCCCAGGATGGAGTTATACCTCCTACGTGTCGAGGCACGACTTAAAGGCATAAGTCCATCCTAGAATGATCTCAAGTTTGGTAATCTTTGCACAACTCATGTAAAAGGGGGATAGTAAACTGAAAATAGTTGGCTTACAATCGCCACGTCACAGAATTACAGTACAAGTCTCAAACATCATACAATAAGAGCACTACAACCCTCTAAGGGCAAACGCCAAATGTCAAAGTACCAAACTCAGATAAATAAACCACAGGCGGATCGAATCCTAGTAAGAGACTCCACTACTGATCGTCCGGGTAGCGCACGTAGTAACGACTACGCTCCTCGTCGTACTCCCAATCCAGCTCGGTGCCATCACCTGGATAGCTCACAGCTGGACCTGCATCTGGTGTGTGAAGTAACTGTGAGCCACAGAGGACTCAGCAATCCCGTTCCCGGGTAACAGAACTATTTAAGCCTTTGGGTGAGGGAAAGGCTGAAGAAAGAACAAGTCTGCAGCAGCAACTAGCATCTAGCTTACGCAAGTGAGAGCGAGAAGAGAAGGCATCGGCGAGAAGTGATCACGAAGTGATCCTAGCTACAAGCTCACAATCATAACCCCTCCGTGTTCAACTCCCGAATCCCTATTCGGAAATTGATAGTCACGGAACACACGCTGGTAGTGTATTAGTATCATTGTGTCAAGTTTTCTACAACCGGAATTAACAAGCTCCCATCTGCCACATAACCGCGGGCACGGCTTTCAAAAGTTCAAACCCTGCAGGGGTGTTCCAACTTGACCCATTACAAGCCCACGATCCGCGGAGTCGCAACTCCAAAGTGGGAAGACCCGAGTATTCTCGGAATCCCGTGCTCAAGATATACCGAGCTAAGGTAAGGCTAATCCAGCAAATCCTCCCGGCGTGCCGACACCCTGATAGTAGCCGCGCGTATCTCGTCTCAGGCCACGACCGGATGGGTGAAGCTACGGGTTTTTACCAGACCTTGAGTTTCCTCGAGGTGGCCCCGCAGGCTCCCCGTTTCGGACCAACACTCATGTGGAGCACTGGCCCGGGGTTGTTGATTAAGAAAGAGGGTTAATTACTCCCTATGCATGTTTAGTTCGTTATTAAGCAAATAGTACCAATGTTGGGATTTGCTGGAAAAGACTTAGCACTTAGCGGTTTATCGAGGGGGTCCCATACACCCCAACCGTGTTAGGAACGCATAATCAAGGAACATAATACCGGCTTATACGGATCCTAACGACATGAGTGGAACAAATCACCAAGCAAAAGGCTTAGCCTTCCACCCTTGCCAATATATAGATGATTTCATTTAAAGCATTTATATAGTGTGATATAACCCAACCAAACTTCAACATGGAGCAAGCATCTTCACTTCACCTGCAACTAGCAACGCTATAAGAGGGGCTGAGCGAAGCGTACTTAGCCAAGCAAGGGTTTGCATAGGTAGGGTGGTTAAACATGGCAATTGGTTACAAGTAGGAGGCTGACAAGAAGAACAAGGGCATCGAGGCAAAACTATAGATCGAGACTACTAGCAATAGGCAAAGATAGTAATGTTATCGGGGTTCGGTCATCTTGCCTGAAGAGAAGACGTTCGGATCGTAAGAAGGGTCCTCGTGCTCAAACTCGTTGGAAACCTCGTGCCCAACTTCGTACTCGTTCTCAGCTTCCGGCTCTAAACAAAACAAGCACACCAAGCACCAATCAACAAGATGCAATGCGCACTCGAAAAACATGAATGCATGATGGATGCACTAAAGATGCACAAGGAGCACGTAAAACATCACTCAAGAAAAACACCTCAAAACAAGATAACAACCTGATATTATTAATCTACACAGAAAATCACCCAAGTTTGATATAAGATTCGCTGAAATCGGTGTTACGGGCTAAAAGTTATGCCCGAAACAAGATTTGAGCGAAAGCTGAAAATTACAGCAACATAGCATCTTTGGAGCTCAAAATAATTAAGCTACAGCACCCAAAAGCATGGCAAAGGACATGAACAAAAACTAGACATATAGTACATCAACTAGGTCCAAAGTGCACCCCCAACGGAGTCACGGATCAATAGCAATGATCTTGGACATATTGAACTTTGCAATAAAATTCTGGCAGCAGAATTTTATTTAAACTTTAGAGCAAAAGATAAACATGCTACAGCCACTCAAATGGACATGTGAGGACATGGGTGGAAAGACAACAATATATACTTCAAGGAACAATCAAAATCCACCCCAAAACTATCATGCTTTGTCCTACAACATCACACGAACATGGCATCGGAACGTTACAGATTTCAGACTTAGTGAAAAATCACTAAGTCCCAAAACAGCAATATCATCTTAGCACACAAAAGAGCATGTTTAAGTCACCTCGAAACTAAACATGGCAAAGGGTAAGCACCTCATCAACATACATATGAAGGTGATCCTGAAACACACAAGCATGCATCATAGAGGTGAACACAACGATTGCAACGAGCTCAACAAGAAGGCATTTCATAACAAGTGAAAACACAACATGTGAACATGACACTTTGCAACGATGATAACAAGGCAACAATAAATCTACCATGCAACCTATCACAAGCATCACGTAGTTCGTGGCAAGACGAACACGTGGACATGTCATTTGCATCGTTTGGACAAACGAGCTAAAAGATATCACATGTCAAAGGTGGCATGAAAATAACACATAACAGCAGTTTATAACATGATGCACTCTTGCAACAGCAAAACAAGTGTCAAGATGACATCTAACATGCATGACAACAACAGGTAAAACGTAGAGGACATCTCCACGAACATCTGGACATGCTACACGCGCAAAACGGAGCAACAGGCACAAAGTTAGAGCAGTTCAAAGTTAGCATCTCAGATCAGGAAAACAGGGACTAGAGGAATTAGGTCAACCTCTCCAGATCTGAGATCCGGATGAACAGAGACGGGCCGGCGGCGGTGTGGGCCTCGGGCGGCTCGGAGGCGGCCCAGCTGGCGCGCGGGGAAGGCGGCGGCCCGCGGTGCGGCCCGGTCGGCAGAGAGGCGAGGCCGGCCTGGGCCCTGGCGCAGGAGCTGCGGTCCACCCGGCCTGGCGGCTGGCGGGAGTGGAGGCAGCCGGGCGAGTGGGCCGGCCCAACTGCTCTTCGGCGAAGTGGGGACCCTGGCGCGGCGTACGGGCCGAGCCCAGGCGGCGGGCGGCGATGTGGGCACGGGCCGGCGCCTGTAGGATCGACGCGCGGGAGCTGGCGATGCTGGGCTCGGGGAAGTGGTCCTGGGACCGGGCCAGCGACGAAGCGAAGGAGCTGGCGCGATCGATCGGCGAAGGAAAACAAGCGCCGTTGACCCTGGCGCTCGGGTCGCCCGAGGGAGATCTCGGTCGGCTGCGGCTGGTAGATCGAGGGAGCTGGTTCCCTCGGATCTGGAAGATATTTTGGGGATTGGATCTGAGAAAAGGAAAAAAAAGAAAGTGGAGAAGGGGGAAGAAGAAGGGGATGTCCAAATAGACCTAGGGGGTCTAGATATAGCAGTTTTTAGGGTTAGGGGGAGATTTAGGGGCGCTAGGAGCCCTCCGATCGCGATCCGACGGATCCGATCGCGGGGATAGTTTTAAAGGGCCTACACGGAGATAAAAGAATGCAACAGGGGTGTTTCCGGGACACGAAGTAAAGGCACATCGGACCCACACGAACAACGGAGGGAAAAGTCAACGGAGTCCAAACGAGACGAGATTTGAGAGGCGGGTTGCACACAACAAAACAACAACACACAACACAACCTCGCGGCACACCGGTAACGTAAAACGCCCGAACATCAAAGTAGGCCTACGGGACGTCACAGACACGTGATAGAGCTCCGGAACGCGGAACGGACAACGGGAAGAAACACACGGAACCGGATGCAACCCACAACACAAATGCAATGCAATGCACATGTCTACATGATATGAATGAATGCCACACACTCACACAACAAAACGACGAAAGCCCGAAAGACAAAGAACCCGAAATGGAAATAGATGAAGCCGGGGATATATATATACCCAAAAGGGAAAGTATTACATCCGGGGCATTACACTTTATCAGAGCTGAGTGTGGTGGTCCGAAATCAGATGTGCTCTGCCCGTGTAGCAGCTGTATGAATTCAGTTACAAGACCCCAGTCAACTGTGCAAAATCATCTACACTTGTATGGCATGTCGGTCACATATACTAGGTGGGTTCATCATGGTGAAGCTGTGAACGTTAATGTTATTGACTACGTGGAAGCAGCAGATCACCATCTTGATCTGCCTGATGCTCAGGTGGAAGAGGAGGAGGAGGAGGTGGTGGCGGAGCCAGTGAGTTTGACCAACATTGAAACAATGCTACGAAATGCTCGTGCATTCCGTGAACTTTCACCTACAGAAGAAAAACGATGGGCCCGCATGTTGGAACAATGCAACGTGGCTGTCACCCCAGGAAATAAGCTGTCAGTATTCTCAGCTATGGTCACTTTTCTTCAGGTGAAGACATCTGAGCGGATGACCAACAAATCATTCGATGTGATGCTGGCTGCTTTCCGAAAAGCTTTCCCAGATGCGTCTAAGCTGCCACACACCTACAGTAGAATGAAGAATTTCCTTCATGCAGTTGGTATTGGATATGATATGATCCATGTTTGTAAGGATAATTGTGTTCTGTTCCCGAAAGATTATGCCAACTTAAGTGAATGCCCGAAATGCAAATCATCAAGATGGAAAGATGGCGATGCTGTGAAGATGATTCCTCATAATGTTCTGAGACATTTTGCAATTACACCAAGATTGAAGAGGTTGTTTCATGATGCTAAAACAAGAGAGGATGTACCGTGGCATTCTAGGAACCAGGAGTACAGAGATCAGAATGTAATGAGCCATCCATCACATGGTAGTGAGTGGAAAAGCTTCAATTAGAAGCACGAAAAGTTTGCTGCTGACCCGATAAACATTAGACTTGGCGTAGCTTCAGATGGATTTAACCCATTTGGCCACCAGAGAGCCACATATAGCATGTGGCCAGTGCCTGTTATCCCTTACAACATGCCTCCAAATGTCTGCACCAAAGAATCAAACTACATGATGGCCTTGCTCATCCTAGGTCCAAAAAGTCCTGGAAAGGATTTTGATTTGTTCATGGAGCCTCTTGTGGATGAACTTCAATAGCTTTGGAGGGGTGTTCTCACTCGAGAGCTATATAGCAGCCCACCAGCTGATTTCTTTATGCGTGCTGTTATAATTTGGTGCATCCATGATTATCCGGCTTTGGGAATTTGTCAGGGCGAACGACACATGGTTACAATGCATGTGTTCGCTGTGACAGGAATCCGCTGTCATACACAATACTTAGCAAGATCTGTTACATTGGACACCGCTGTTTCCTTGCCAAGGACAAGCCGCATCCTAGAATATACCGAAGACATGTGTTCAATGCAAAGCATGAAAACCGTGATGCGCCAAAGAGGCTCACCGCCGATGAGTTGCAAGTGGAATTAGAGAAGGCCAGACATATTACACCAGGAAACCATCCTGATAATGGTAGCGGGAAAAAGAAGCGTGGCAGGGCAGAAGAGAGATTATTGTTTATCCGCAGGTTCACTTTGTGGGACTTAGAGTATTGGAAAGATTTGGATCTGCGGTATAATCTTGATGTGATGCACATCGAGAAAAATATATGTGACATCATTATCGCCACACTTCTTAATATTGAAGGCAAGACGAAAGATACCTTAAAATCTAGGATTGATTTGACACACCTGGGTATCAGAGATGATTTGTAGGTGCAAGATGAAGGTAAACCACGGGATATGGCACCAGCTATGTACGTCTAGGACAAGGTAAAAAGAAAAGAATTCTACGAGGTCCTCTCACGTGTGAGATTCCCACATGGATTTGCTTCCAACCCTGAAAGGAGAGTCAGTGTAGATGGAAACAAGGTACAAGGGTTGAAAACTCATGACTGCCACGTCCTACTTCAAAGGGTTTTACCTGTTATGCTTAGAGGATTGGGCCGCCCTGACTTATACAAAGCAGTTGCAGAGTTGGAAAAATTCTTCAGTGAACTATGTAGTAGAAATATCAGGATAGATGCTTTGGAGCGTCTTAAAGACAAGATACCAACTATCCTATGCGACCTTGAGAAGATATATCCTCCAGCCTTCTTTGATGTGATGGTGCATTTGGCTGTTCATCTACCTGATGAGGCACTACTTAGAGGTCAAGTACAGTATGGCTGGATGTACCCTATTGAAAGGCGGCTACGCACTTTCAAGAGCTATGTTAGGAACAGAGCTAGACCCGAGGGTTCCATTGCAGAGGCCTACATTGCTACAGTAGCGTTGACATTCTGCTCAAAATGCATTGAAACAGCTGATCAGCTTAGCAAAGAGATGGATGAAGACAATCCCGGGCTCAGTGTTTTCGATTATTCTGTTCGAGTTACAGGGAAGAGTCGATAAGAGGACAAATCTAAAGATTTGGACAAAATGGTTTGGTATGTGTTGAATAACTATCCTGAGATACTACCTTATATCAAGTAAGTGCTAAGTACTACAGCTTATACATCGTAATCTACTAAACTTGCAGCACATTCTTATATATTTAGATGTTTGACGCGATCACTATGTTGTGCAACATCTACAAAAAGGAGTTACTGCCGCAAATTCCAAGAAACATTGACAAACTGGTTATGCCAGGATTTGTGAAATGGTTCAAGAGCCATGTAAGCTTTTGAATTGCACTGTCAGATTTTTTAATATATTGAGTACATAAGATGATTAGCTTGTCTATTTTCTAACCATAGGTTAAGAAGATGCGGGAGGATGGGCAGGCAGTTGATGATGCCCTTTACTCACTAGCAATGGGTCCTGATACTCGGGTAAGACATTATGAATCTTGCGTTGTTGGAGATGTGCGCTACAACACCCTTGCACGAGACGAAGACAGGAAGACACAAAATAGTGCCATCATGAGCATGGATACGAATGACAAAGAGACAACTGAAATGTATGCTAACATAACAGACATTGTTCAGTTGCAGTATATATCCAATTTCGAGGATCATCGGTGTGTGGTTCTGTTGTGTTGTCGTTGGTATAACCTGTTTTCCAGGATCGCAAAACCCAGAGCTGATGATTATTTCAAATCCATCAATGTCAAGGCGGCGTACCAGACCAACGAGCCTTTTATTTTGGCAAATCAAGCAACATAGATATTTTTCTTGGAAGACACATTTGCACGTAGCAATGACTGGAGAGTATTGCAAAGGTTTGAGCAGAGGAATTCGTTTAATGAAGTTGCACAACAAGACGATGCTTACACTGCTCCTGATGTACAAGATAACACAGATGTTCCTAATATCTTTGAGAACCATCACGTCAATGACGCCGGCGAAAAGATTGCCTGTCGTGCTGTGGACATACAAGAGTTGATCAAGAAGAAGCCAACGTTCGAGGACGTTGAGGACGAAGAAGAAGATGACACCGTCGGGAATTACAATTCAGACCGATACACATGGCAAAGATGTTGACGCTGCTGCTGCGGATGATGATTACATTGCTTTTGTCGTATTTGCTCGTCAGAAGACATTTTTTATCTACTATGTGAAATTGTGTTTGCTATGACAACTGAAACCTGATGAACATGTTGTTTAGTATTTCCCTGTGAGAACATCACTTGTTATGTATGCTGATTTGTGTTTGGTGATTGTATGATGACTAAAACATGATGTCATTGTTGTTTAGTTGTACTCATATTTGGCTGTGAAACTTGAATTTGATGACATAGTTTGATGTTGGACTGCAATTTGCTCGACGTCTTTGAATGAGAACAAAGCTGACCCGACATGGCCTCTACTAATTTATTTATTTATTACCAAAAGGGCCTCTACTATTTATTTATTTATGAGCAAAAGGGGATACCCCCTGATTTCCGTTAATAGAAATCATTAGATGTTCACAACACTATGTCTAGCCTGCTACACATGTTTCATTCATTACTAGTTTCAGCAAAGTGCTCATGTCATAGCCACTGAATACATCACGAGTGCTACATACACTGCAAATAAAGAGACAATCATCCTACAGAGCACATCGATTTCTCCCATTATCTTCACAAGCTCTTTCATCTCCTCATTGCTGTCAAGGCCGTTCAGCAGCTGTTGCTTGGCCATGATCAGAGGAACTGCATCTTTAACCTGCTACTCTGCATCTTCCTCTTCTGCCGTTCCTTCAGTTACTTGTCCAACACCCCAACCCGCTGGTATTGGGATTCCTCGGCTAACCAAATAATCAGCATAGTTGCACTCCCCCACATCAGCAACTTCCCAGAAATACAAATCACACGAATCTTCCCTTTTCTGGACGAATCAAATTGGAAGATCATCAACCAAACTATTAAAAAATCAGCAACTGAAAGCAGCAGAACAACACTTAAACATATTATGACCCCATGATTCGGGCATTTGTAGAAGACTCGGCCAGGGTTGAGGCTTGTGGTTGAGACGTGACATATGACTTTGTGTGATTTGCAGCAGTGGCACCACACCAACGGCAGCGGGTTGCGATGAGCAACCGGTTGCGGTGTGCGTGTCGACGGGGGTGTGATGAGACCCACAGGCGATGGTACGGGTGGGGACTTGGCGCATATTTGGTTGTTGCCTGCTGAAGAGCACGTGGACGAGCAGCAAGCGGACATGGTTGCTGCGGCCAGAGCTTCTGATGCTAGGCAGAGTAAGTAGAGAAGATGAGAAGAGAACGTTGGATATGTCAGTCTCATTACTTGCAGAGTAGCATAGCACCATATATAGTCATAGTCTAGGTTTGGATTCAAACCAGCTACAGGAGCACGTCTCTCTTTTTTCTAAAACTCAGCAACGTCTCTTTACTGGTACACTAGCTTGTTCTGTATGCCTTCTCAAGTCTTTGATTCCTCCACCTGACATCTGGGACCCACCGGAAGGGCCTCTGTATTTCGCAAAAAAAAACGTGCCCCCCGCTGACAGGTCGGACCCACCAGCTATCTTCGCACCCAAGTTGACGGAGACGGAGGGCTTTGTCAACTTAGTCAATATGAACGATTCTAGCTCCAGTTACTGTACGATGTTCATCCAACGACAGTAGTGCTTCTTCAACCTCTGGTCTTCTTGCTCCAGCCGCCCAAACCAACGCCGGTCGTGCCACGTGCTCCTACCTCCCGTGGCCGACTGTGATGCCGCTGAGGCATCACCGCCCCCTACTACTCCCACCGCTAGCCAGGGCATCCCTCTACTCACCCACACCCCCTGTTATTCTGCGGCGACGACAGCCTCACGCCGCAGCCAAACCAGTGAACCCTCGTACTCCTCTCCGCGTGGGCATCCACTGCCGCGTCTTCCCCGGCTCCGCATCATCCCCTTCCTAGGCCTTGCCGTCGTCCACCGCCTTGGTGCTCTCGGTGCGGCATGGTCAATCTGGTCAATGACCGACTTCCATCGGAAGAGTACTGTACGTGGAGAGGCTGACGGCTGGTCCACGGCCACAACCCAGTTTTTTTGTGATTTGCTAAATAAGTGGCTTTGTCAGGCCTGTTTGGCTGCAAATCTTTCAAGACGAGGAGAGCTTCATTCGGCTGTCCGAGAAAATGTCCTATCAGTAATGAGAAATGGGCTGTACATTTTTAAAACACATCAAACCGGCAATTAGTTTCATTTTTTTTCATTTCAAGATTTTAAATTGCATTGATTTTTATGCGTGGACAATTTGTTGGATTTTATATTGATATGCATTTATTTTTAAAATTAGTTTGAATGTGACTCGAAATTTCGGGATTAAAAACAGTTCGGACCGCACCGAAATATGCAAAATTTCATATAATTTTGTAAGCGTGGCCACAATATGGGCTGTAATGCTAACAAAAAGAATATGGGCTCCAAAAAAACCTTAAGAATTAGCAAATGGGCTGTAAATTATTAGAAATAATAGCAGATGGGTTGTATGATGTTTTCCACAGATTTGAGGCCTTCCTAAAAAAAAGGTTGACGCACAAGCAGTGACTGTTGGATGTCCATCCAACAACCGTCGTGCTTCTTCAATCTCCGCTCTTCCTGCTCTAGCCGCTCAAACAAGCGCCGGTAGGACTGCCTGCTCCCTCCTCCCCGCGGCCGGCTGTGCTGCCGCGCAGGCCTCACCGCCCCACCGTACTCCCATCGTTGGCCTAGCCATCCCTCTACTCACCCACACCTGCTGTTATTCTCCGGCGACGGCAGACGAACCAGTAAACCCTTGTATAGTCGTACTTCCCTCCGCGTGGGAAAGAACTACCGAGTCTTCCCTGTCTCCACGTCGTTCCCTTCCTAGGCCTCGCCGTCGTCCACCTCCCTGGTTCTCTCGGCGCGGCGTGGTCAATCTGGTCAACGCCCGACTTCCATCGGAAGAGTACTATACATGGAGAGGCTGACAGCTAGGTCCACGACAGCCGCAAGGAACTGCCTCCTTATTACGCGGAAAAAAATATACCTCCACCTGACAGCGGGGACCCACCGGACGGGCCATCGTATTTGGCAAAAAAATGTTTTCCCCATGACTGCTGGGCCCACCGGACGGGCCACCGTATTTCACGAAAAAAATGTCCCCCCCGCTGTCAGCTCGGACCCACCGGAAGTGCCTCCTTATTACGCACAAAAAATTGAATACCCCCCTGCTAGCTGGGACCCAGTATAGTGGGAGGCTGACTTGTGGGCCTATTAAGTTGATGGGAACGGAGGGCTTTGTCAACGTAGTCAATATGCACGATTCTAGCTCCATTGACTGTACGATGTCCATCCAACGGCCGTAGTGCTTCTTCAACCTCTGGTCTTCTTGCTCCAGCCGCCCAAACCAGCGCTGGTCATGCCTCGTGCTCCTGCCTCCCGTGGCCGGCTGCGATGCCACAGAGGCCTCGCCGCCCCTACTATTCCCACCACTGGCCAGGCCCTGCGGCGACGGGAGCCTCACACCGCAGCCGAACCAGTGAACCCTCATACCCCTCTCCACACGGTCTTCCACTGCAGCGTCTTCCCCGGCTCCGCGTCGTCCCCTTCCTAGGCCTCGCCGTCGTCCACTGCCCTGGTGCTCTCGGTGCGGCGTGGTCAACGTGGTCAAGGAACGACTTCCATCGGATGATTACTGTACATGGAGAGGCTGACAGTTGGGTCCACTGCATCCACAAGGAAGTGCCTCCTTATTACGCGGAAAATAATTATTCCTCCACCTGACACCAGGGACCCACCGGACGGGCCACCGTATTTGGTGAAAAGAACGCCCCCCTGACTGCTGGGACCCACCAGATGGGCCACCATATTGCGCGAAAAAAACGTTCCCCCCGCTGTCACCTCGGGCCCACCGGAAGTGCCTCCTTATTACACAAAAAAATGAATACTCCCCCTGCTGGTTGGGACCCACCTTGGTGGGAGGCTGACTTGTGGGCCTACTAAGTTGACGGGGACGGTGTGCTTTGTCAACTTAGTCAATATGAATGATTCTAGCTCCAGTGACCGTACGATGTCCATCCAACAGCCATAGTGCTTCTTCAACCTCTGGTCTTGTTGCTCCAGCCGCCCAATGCAGCGCCGGTCGTGCCGCATGCTCCTGCCTCCCGTGGCCGGCTGCGCTGCCGCGGAGGCCTCACCGCCCCCTACTATTCCCACAGCTGGCCAGGCCATCCCTCTATTCACCCACACCCCCTGTTATTCTGCGGCGACGGCAGCCTCACACTGCAGCGAACTAGTGAACCCTCGTACTCCTCTATGCGTGGGCATCCACTGCCGCGTCTTCCCTGTCTCCGCATCGTCCCCTTCCTAGGCCTCGCCGTCGTCCATCGCCCTAGTGCTCTCGGCGCGGCGTGGTCAACATGGTCAAGGAACGACTTCATCGGACGTGGACTGTACGTGGAGAGGCTGACAGCTGGGTCCACGGCCGCAGCAAGGAAGTGCCTCCTTATTATGTGCAAAATAATTATTCCTCCACCTGAGAACGGGGACCCACCGGATGGGCCACCGTATTTCGTGAAAAAAACGTTTCCCCCTGACTGCTGGGACCCTTCAGCTACATCTTCGCACGCAAGGAAGTGCGTCGAGGCAAAGAAAAATGATTCGCCCCCTGACTGCTAGAACCCACCAGCTACATCTTCGCATGCAAGGAAGTGCATCCGGGCAAAAAAAATGATTAACCCCCCTGATTGCTGGGACCCACCAGCTACATCTTCGCACGCAAGGAAGTGCCTGACAGTCGGGACCCACCTGGTCGAAGCGTATGTTGCGTTGTCATTCTGGTCACGAACGTGTACGTACATACTGGTCGATGTAGAGGCGCGCACGTGTCGTAGTAGAGGCGCGCACGTAGCATGTACATGTATGTACAACGGTAAGTGTGCAAGAAATAAAATACAACCACATACATACATACGGGCAGGGTCTCGAACGCCTACTCGCGCATACGTACGGCCAGGGCTCGTGTACATGGCTGGGTCGGAACGGAGAAACAACGTCATCGTTGTGTTCATGGGGAGCCAACCGGCTTTTTTGGAACGGAATGCATCGTCGTGTTCATCGGGAGGGCTTGGACGGAACAACCGATGGAAACGAGGTGTGGCGTACCGCAAAACGGAGGAAACGGCCTTGTGTTCGACCGGTCATGTTCGAAACGGGATCCTGTTCATCGGGAGGGGTCTGGCGTATCGCAAAATGGAGGAAACGGACCTTCTATGGTCGAAACGGGGTCCTGTTGATCGGGAGGGGTGTGGCGT
>LR738715.1:234445241-234524625 GCA_902687465.1 Secale cereale | reverse complement strand
GATATGGATGTGGTAAGCAGACATAACTACATAGAAAGATCAATCGTCCTTTGTTAGAGAAAGGAGAGACATAACTTGTGAGGTACGTCGATCGATGGGGGGGCAATAGTTAAAGTCGACCTAGATATATGTTGGGAGATCGATCAGTATACATGCATGTGTGTGTTAGAAGAAAATGAGGCACGGGGAGAAGGATAGAGAGAGAGAGAGAGGGATGCATCTAGGAGGTGGTGCGAGAGTCATACTATATCGAGGGGGAGGAGTGTGCGAGTACGAGATCGATGAAGAGAGTGGTGGGAGTGAAACATGGGCGGTGATAAGAGAAGAGGGGAAGCTTGTGTTTTGTGCTAGCACACCTGGCTAGAGAGGCATATCGATCGATGTGTGCCGTAAATAAGGAGATGGGGGGCCTACACACACCGTGGGTGAACGACCTAAAGTGAAAAGACGAATTTGCGCGATGGAGCTAGAGAATGCTTAGGGAGGGTGAGAGGGATGCGGGCGTCTGCATGCATGAGAGAAAGTTAGCGCTAGCTAGCTACAAAGATAAGAGGATTGTGTGGGTGTAAAAGATGAATAGAGATCATACTTCATTATAAAAAGCGAATTCGGATATTTGAAGAATTTATCATAGTGTTTTAAACCGACGCATGTGAAAATATATATAACGGTGATACACATGGTGTGGTTATGAACATGTTATACTACATATAATATATTTAATCTCTACTCTTATAAGAAACAGAGTTGTTGATGATGGTACCATCCTGCAATATAGGCCGTCCGATTTATATCTGACGGGTAGGAAGGAAACTATGGCAATTTTGAAAAAAAATACCCACACCCCTCTCCATATTTGCAAATTAGGCCACCCCATAGGTTCTGTCAAAGACAGAACAGTCTGTAGTAATCTGCAGGATTCGCCTACTTCTGGAACTCCAAAGCACGCTCAAGTAAAATCCCACTACTACTTTAGCAAGCGCAAACAATTCTGTTTTTCACAGCAAGATCACATAAACTTCACACAAGTCTTCCCAAAGGTTCTACTTAGAACAAACACTAAACAAAACATGAAACCACATCTAATTAGAGGCTAGATGCAATATTTATTCCCTAACAGCAAAAAAACAAAAAACATAAAATTGGGTTGCCTCCCAACAAGCGCTATCGTTTTACGCCCCTAGCTAGGCACGATACAAGATAAATCTAGGTATTGCCATCTTCGGAAGGCAATCCATAAGTGGCTCTCATGATATATTCATATGGTAATTTTATTTTATTTCTAGGAAAGTGTTCCATGCCTTTCCTTAGCGGAAATTGGAATATAATATTTCCTTCCTTCATATCAATAATTGCACCAATCGTTCTAAGGAAAGGTCTACCAAGAATAATAGGACATGAAGGATTGCAATCTATATCAAGAACAATGAAATCTTCGGGCACATAATTCCTATTGGCAACAATAAGAACATCATTAATTCTTCCCATAGGTTTCTTAATAGTGGAACCCGCAAGATCGAAATTTAAAGAAAAATCATCAAGCTCATGGAACCCTAGCAACTCACACAAAGTTTTTGGGATAGTGGAGACACTAGCACCCAAATCACACAAAGCATAGCCTTCATGATCTTTTATTTTTATTTTTATAGTAGGTTCCCATTCATCATAAAGCTTTCTAGGGATAGAAACTTCCAACTCAAGTTTTTCTTCATAAGATTGCATCAAAGCATCAACTATGTGTTTAGTGAAAGCTTTATTTTGACTATAAGCATGCGGAGAATTTAGCACGGATTGCAACAAGGAAATACAATCAATCAAAGAGCAATTATCATAATTGAATCCCTTGAAATCCAAAGTAGTGGGTTCATCACTATGCAAAGTTTTAATCTCTTCACTCCCACTTTTAGCAATTTTAGCATCAAGATCTAAAAACTCCGAATCATTGGGACACCTTAAAGCAGAATCATCTCCAATCCTATCTTCATAAAGATTAATAATAGAAAACAAGGATCTAATATGAGACACATGATAACTAGAAGAACACGATTTAATATAATCTTCTCTTTTAGCACGCACTCTAGTGGTTCTTTCTTTGCATTTATCAATGGAAATTCTCATGGCTTTGAGAGACTCATTGATATCATGCTTAGGTGGGATAGATCTAAGTTTCAAAGAATCAACATCAAGAGTAATTCTATCCACACTTCCAGCCAATTCATCAACTTTAAGCAATTTCTCTTCAAGCAAAGCATTGAAATTCTTTTGCGAGATCATAAACTCTTTAACACTAGTTTCAAATTCAGAAGGCATCTTTCCATAAGAGTTGTTGTAGGAATTACCATAATTATTAGAGGAATTACTAGGAAAAGGCCTAGGATTAAAATTACCTCTATAAGCATTGTTACCAAAATTATTGCTACCAACAAAATTCACATCCAAAGATTCATTGTTATTCTCAATCAAAGTGGACAAAGGCATATCATTAGGATCAGAAGAAGCACTCTTAGCAGCAAACAATTTCATAAGTTCATCCATCTTTCCACTCAAAACACTAATTTCTTCGATAGCATGCACTTTTTTACTAGTAGATCTTTCGGTGTGCCATTGAGAATAATTAACCATATATTATCTAGGAGTTTAGTAGCTTCTCCTAAGGTGGTTTCCATGAAAGTGCCTCCGGCGGCCGAATCTAAAAGATTTCCAGAAGCAAAATTCAAGCCAGCATAAAAGTTATGAATAATCATCCATAGATTCAAACCATGTGTAGGGCAATTACGTATCATCAATTTCATTCTCTCCCAAGCTTGTGCAACATGCTCATGATCTAGTTGCTTAAAATTCATAATATCGTTCTGAACATGTAGAGAAAAAGAGAAGAGTTTTACGCGACAATACAATGTCATATAGACATCGCTCCATGGCGGGTTCAATGGCAAACCCTCCCCACCCCTCTCTAGATTGTAATCCAGAGGAAGATATCTGTTCTGAGGTGGATTCCGACGCCACTGACCACTCCTATTTACCCCCAAGGTGTTTGCTCTACCTTGGCATGATGATGTTAGTCATATCATGCATATGTTGCCTTGCAGTGCCTACTTTTGACATCATATATGTCATCTGCTTAGTTTAGACATGTTCTGTCGCCACCTATTTAGTTTCTATATCATATATGGGAATTATGCAGTCTCATGTCTTTTAGCCAGCCATAATATATGTGTGCAATGCCATCCTGTTTAACCAGGCAACATATATTTGAATGATATCTTGCCCATCCTTTTCTTCATTACATTTCCATTTGTCGACAATGTTTGTACATTAAACTACTATTCCTGTGAATCAGCCATTTGGGTGGGAGATTGTAAAATCTGGAGTGAAAACAAGGCCATCAGAGCAGACAGTGCTACCTGTCGAAGCAGATCTCCTGTTAGTTCCCGATAGCTCCTCATAGATGGATTCAGAGACAGATGACCAGTCCTATCCCCTGCTACCTCTTGAGCTTGCGTTGTATTCCCTCGAAGAGGAAAGGGAGATGCAGCACAGTAGCGTAAGTATTTCCCTCAGTTTTTGAGAACCAAGGTATCAATCCAGTAGGAGACCACGCGCGAGTCCCTCGCACCTGCACAAACAAATAAGAACTTCGCAGCCAACACGGTAAGGGGTTGTAAATCCCTTTACGGTCACTTACGAGAGTGAGATCTGATAGAGATGATAGTTTATATTTTTGGTATTTTTAGTTTAATAAAACAACAAATAAAAGCGGTAAAAGTAAAGTAGATGTAAATTGATATGTTGAGAATAGACCCGGGGGCCATAGTGTTCTCTAGTGGCTTCTCTCATGATAGCGATATTCTACGACAGGTAAACAAATTACTGTCGAGCAATTGATAGAAAAGCGAATAATTATGAGACTATCTAGGCATGATCATTGTATATAGGCATCACGTCCGAGACAAGTAGACCGACTCCTGCCTGCATCTACTACTATTACTCCACACATCGACCGCTATCCAGCGTGCATCTAGTGTATTGAGTTCATACAGAGTAACGCCTTAAGCAAGATGACATGATGTAGAGGGATAAACTCAAGCAATATGATGTAAACCCCATCTTTTTATCCTCGATGGCAACAATACAATACGTGCCTTGCTGCCCCTACTGTCACTGGGAAAGGACACCGCAAGATTGAACCCAAAGCCAAGCACTTCTCCCATTGCAAGAACTATAGATCTAGTAGGCCAAACCAAACCAATAATTCGAAGAGACTTGCAAGGATATTATGAGCACACATAAAAATTTCAGAGAAGAACCAAATATCTTTCATAGATAACCTTGATCATAAACTCACAATTCATCAGATCTCGACAAACACACCGCAAAAAGACATTACATCGAATAGATCTCCTCGAAGACCGATGAGAACTTTGTATTGAGATCCGGAGAGAGAGAAGAAGCCATCTAGATACTAGCTATGGACACGAAGGTCTGTGGTAAACTACTCACAACTCATGGTGTGGGCGATAATGATGATGATGAAGGCCTCCATGATGGATCCCCCTCCGGTGGAGCTCCGGAACAGGCTCCAAGATGGGATCTCCACGGGAACAGAAGCTACGATGGTGGAATTAGGGTTTTCTCTCTGTTCACGGAGTTTCTGGGGTACGTGGACTTATATAGGAAGAAGGAGGGCACCGGGGGACGCTCGAGTGGGCCTCGAGGCAGGGGGCGCGCCCTGGGAAGGGGGGCGCGCCCCCAACCCTTTAGGGCCACTCGATGCTCCCCTGACGTGGTTCTCAAGTTCATCTGGCGTGATTTTCTCCAAAAATATCTCTCGTGAAGGTTTCATTCCGTTTGGACTCCGTTTGATATTCTTTTTCCTGCAAAACCCTCAAATAGGCAAAAAACAACAATCTGGATTGGGCCTTTGGGTTAGTAGGTTAGTCCCAAAAATGATATAAAAGTGAATGATAAAGCCCATTAAACATTCAAGACTTCATAAATAATAGCATGGAACAATAAAAAATATAGATACATTGGAGACATATCAAGCATCCCCAAGCTTAATTCCTGCTCGTCCTCGAGTAGGTAAATGATAAAGAAAGAATTTTTGATGTGGAATGCTAACCAATATAGTTTTTCAATGTAATTCTCTTAATTGTGGCATGAATGTTCAGATCTGAAAGATTCAATGAAAAAGTCTATATTGACATAAGAAATAATAATACTTCAAGCAATACTAACAAAGCAATCATGTCTTCTCAAAATACTATGGCTAAAGAAAGTTATCCCTACGAAATCATATAGTGTTGGCTATGCTCCCTCGTTATCACACAAAAATATTCATGTCATGCACAACCCCGATTTTAGCCAAGCATTTGTTTTCATACTCTATCTTTTCAAACCTTTCAACTTTCACGCAATACAGGAGCGTGAGCCATGGATATAGCACTATGGGTGGAATAGAGGTGGTTGTGGAGAAGACAAAAGGAGGGAGATAGTCTCACATCGATTAGGTGTATCAACGGGCTATGAAGATGCCCATCAATAGATATCAATGTGAGTGAGTAGGGATTGCCATGCAACGGATGCACTAGAGCTAAATATGAATGAAAGCTCAACAAAAGAAACTAGTGCGTGTGCATCCAACTTGCTTGCTCATGAATACCTAGGGAATTTGAGGAAGCCCATCGTTGGAACATACAAGCCAAGTTCTATAACAAAAAATTCCCACTAGCGTATGAAAGTGACTAAGCATGAGACTCTCTACAATGAAGAACATGGTGCTACTTTGAAGCACAAGTGTGGAAAAAGATAGTAGCAATTGTCCCTTTTTTCTTTTCTTTTTTTCTTTTTTTCCTCCTTTTTTTGGGCCTTTTTTGGGCCTTTTTTTTGCGAAGGGGCTTTATAGATTCAGCCTTTCCTCCCATGGGACAATGCTCTAATAATGATGATCATCACATTTTCATTACAACACGATATTACAACTCGATACTACAACAACAAAGTATGACTCTATAAGAATGCCTCCGGCGGTGTACCGGTATGTGCAATGAAACAAGAGTGACATGTATGAAAAGTTATGCATGGTGGCTTTGCCACAAATAGGATGTCAACTACAAGATCATGCAATGGCAATATGACAATATGATGCGTGTCATATGAACGAAACGGTGGAAAGTTGCATGGCAATATATCTCGGAATGGCTATGGAAATGCCATGATAAGTAGGTATGGTGGCTGTTTTGAGGAACAATATGGTGGCTGTTTTGAGGAAGGATATGTATAGTGGGTTTATGGCACCGGCGAAAGTTGCGCGGTACAAGAGAGTCTAGCAATGGTTGAAGGGTGAGAGTGCGTATAATCCATGGACTCAACATTAGTCATAAGAACTCATATACTTATTGCAAAAATCTACGAGTCATCAAAACAAAGCAATCAACGCATGCTCCTAGGGGGGAGGTTGGTAGGAGTTAACCATCGCGCGCCCCCGACCTCCACACAAAGGTTGACACTCTACAAATACCTCATGCTCTAACTTAGTCACACAACGGTTCACCATACGTGCATGCTACGGGAATCACTAACCTTAACACAAGTATTTCTCAATTTCATAATAACTCCACTAGCATGACTCTAATATCGCTATCCTCATGTCTCAAAACAATTATCAAGCATCCAACATCTCATTCTATTCAATGCACTTGGTGTGAACTTTTTTACTACATTGACATTGGATGTCTATCATGTGAAGACTAGTTTCTTTAGCCTAACACATTACCATGCTGTTTTAGTAGGATCTCAAATAGATATAAGTGTAGCATGAGATTTCAACAATTTCTACAAAATATTATTACCACCGTGCTCTAAAAGATATAAGTGAAGCACTAGAGCAAAAACTATTCAACTCAAAAGATATAAGTGAAGCACATAGAGTGTCCTAACAATTTCTAGGCCATATTTAACTCTCTCAAATAGGTGTGTCCAGCAAGGATGATTGTGGCAAACTAACAAGCAAAGACTCAAATTATACAAGACGCTCCAAGAAAAACACATAACATGTTGCGAATAAAAATATAGCTCCAAGTATAGTTACCGATGGATGAAGACAAAAGAGGGGATGCCTTCCCGGGGCATCCCCAAGCTTAGGCTTTTGATTATCTTGAATTTACTTGGGGTGCCATGGGCATCCCCAAGCTTAGGACTTTGCCACTCCTTGTTCCATAGTCCATCAAAGCAATACTCGAAACTTGAAAACTTCACAACACAAAACTTAGACAAAAAAAAATATCGTGAGCTCCGTTAGTATAAGAAAGCAAACCACTACTCAAAGGTACAACAACTAATTCATTCTTTGTTTATATTTGTGTTAAGCCTAATGTACTCCAATTTATCTATGGTTCATATCCTCCAATACTACTCATAGATGCATCGGAATAAGCAAACAACACACGAAAAACAGAATCTGTCAAAGACAGAACAATCTGTAGTAATCTGCAGGATTCGCCTACTTATGGAACATCAAAAAAATTCAAACTAAATTGGCAAATTTGCGAAATTTGTCTAATAATCATCTGCAAAAAGAATCAACTAAAAATCTCGCTCCAGTAAAATCCCACGACTACTTTAGCAAGCGCTAACGATTCTGTTTTTCACAGCAATATCACATAAACTTCACACAAGTCTTCCAAAAGGTTCTACTTGGCACAAACACTAAACAAAACATGAAACCACATCTAATCAGAGGCTAGATGCAATATTTATTCCCTAACAGCAACAAAAACAAAAACATAAAATTGGGTTGCCTCCCAACAAGCGCTATCGTTTTACGCCCCTAGCTAGGCACGATACAAGATAAATCTAGGTATTGCCATCTTTGGAAGGCAATCCATAAGTGGCTCCCATGATAGATTCATATGGTAATTTGATTTTATTTCTAGTAAAGTGTTCCATGCCTTTCCTTAATGGAAATTGGAATCTAATATTTCCTTCCTTCATATCAATAATTGCACCAATCGTTCTAAGGAAAGGTCTACCAAGAATAATAGGACATGAATGATTGCAATCTATATCAAGAACAATGAAATCTAAGGGCACATAATTCCTATTGGCAACAATAAGAAATTCATTAATTCTTCCCATAGGTTTCTTAATAGTGGAATCCGCAAGATGCAAATTTAAAGAACAATCATCAAGCTCATGGAACCCTAGCAAATCACACAAACTTTTTGGGATAGTGCAGACACTAGCACCCAAATCACACAAAGCATAGCATTCATGATCTTTTATTTTTATTTTTATTTTTATAGTAGGTTCCCATTCATCATAAAGCTTTCTAGGGATAGAAACTTCCAACTCAAGTTTTTCTTCATAAGATTGCATCAAAGCATCAACTATGTGTTTTGTGAAAGCTTTATTTTGATTATAAGCATGCAGAGAATTTAGCACGGATTGCAACAAGGAAATACAATCAATCAAAGAGCAATTATCATAATTGAATCCCTTGAAATCCAAAGTAGTGGGTTCATCACTATGCAAAGTTTTAATCTCTTCACTCCCACTTTTAGCAATTTTAGCATCAAGATCTAAAAACTCCGAATCATTGGGACACCTTAAAGCAGAATCATCTCCAATCCTATCTTCATAAAGATTAATAATAGAAAACAAGGATCTAATAGGAGACACATGATAACTAGAAGAACACGATTTAATATAATCTTCTCTTTTAGCACGCACTCTAGCGGTTCTTTCTTTGCATTCATCAATGGAAATTCTCATGGCTTTGAGAGACTCATTGATATCATGCTTAGGTGGGATAGATCTAAGTTTCAAGGAATCAACATCAAGAGTAATTCTATCCACACTTCCAGCCAATTCATCAACTTTAAGCAATTTCTCTTCAAGCAAAGCATTGAAATTCTTTTGCGAGATCATAAACTCTTTAACACTAGTTTCAAATTTAGAAGGCATCTTTCCATAAGAGTTGTTGTAGGAATTACCATAATTATTAGAGGAATTACTAGGAAAAGGCCTAGGATTAAAATTACCTCTATAAGCATTGTTACCAAAAATTATTCCTACCAACAAAATTCACATCCAAAGATTCATTGTTAATCTAAATCAAAGTGGACAAAGGCATATCATTAGGATCAGAAGAAGCACTCTTAGCAGCAAACAATCTCATAAATTCATCCATCTTTCCACTCAAAACACTAATTTCTTCGATAGCATGCACTTTTTTACTAGTAGATCTTTCTGTGTGCATTGAGAATAATTAACCAAATATTATTTAGGAGTTTAGTAGCTTCTCCTAAGGTGGTTTCCATGAAAGTGCCTCCGTCGGCCGAATCTAAAAGATTTCTAGAAGCTAAATTCAAGCCAGCATAAAAGTTATGAATAATCATCCATAGTTTGAAACCATGTGTATGGCAATTACGTATCATCAATTTCATTCTCTCCCAAGCTTGTGCAACATGCTCATGATCTAGTTGCTTAAAATTCATAATATCGTTCTGAACATGTAGAGAAAAAGAGAAGATTTTTGCGCGGCAATACAATGTCATGCAGACATCGCTCCATGGCGGGTTCAATGGCAAACCCTCCCCACCCCTCTCCAGATTGTAATCCAGAGGAAGATATCTTTTCTGAGGTGGATTCAGACGCCGCTGACCACTCCTATTTACCCCCCAAGGTGTTTGCTCTACCTTGGCATGATGATGTTAGTCATATCATGCATATGTTGCCTTGCAGTGCCTACTTTTGACATCATATATGTCATCTGCTTAGTTTAGACATGTTCTGTCGCCACCTGTTTAGTTTCTATATCATATATGGGAATTATGCAGTCTCATGTCTTTTAGCCAGCCATAATATATGTGTGCAATGCCATCCTGTTTAACCAGGCAACATATATTTGAATGATATCTTGCCCATGCTTTTCTTCATTACATTTCCATTTGTCGACAATGTTTGTACATTAAACTACTATTCCTGTGAATCAGCCATTTGGGTGGGAGATTGTAAAATCTGGAGTGAAAACAGGGCCATCAGAGCAGACAGTGCTACCTGTCGAAGCAGATCTCTTGTTGGTTCCCGATAGCTCCTCAGAGATGGATTTAGAGACAGATGACGAGTCCTATCCCCCTGCTACCTCTTGAGCTTGCGTTGTATTCCCTCGAAGAGGAAAGGGAGATGCAGCACAGTAGCGTAAGTATTTCCCTCAGTTTTTGAGAACCAAGGTATCAATCCAGTAGGAGACCACGCGCGAGTCGCTCGCACCTGCACAAACAAATAAGAACTTCACAGCCAACACGATAAGGGGTTGTCAATCCCTTTATGGTCACTTACGAGAGTGAGATCTGATAGAGATGATAGTTTATATTTTTGGTATTTTTAGTTTAATAAAACAGCAAATAAAAGCGGTGAAAGTAAAGTAGATGTAAATTGATATGTTGAGAATAGACCCGGGGGCCGTAGTGTTCTCTAGTGGCTTCTCTCATGATAGCGATATTCTACGCCGGGTAAACAAATTACTGTCGAGCAATCGATAGAAAAGCGAATAATTATGAGACTATATAGGCATGATCATTGTATAAAGGCATCACGTCCGAGACAAGTAGACCGACTCCTGCCTGCATCTACTACTATTACTCCACACATCGACCGCTATCCAGCATGCATCTAGTATATTGAGTTCATAAGAACATAGTAATGCCTTAAGCAAGATGACATGATGTAGAGGGATAAACTCAAGCAGTATGATGTAAACCCCATATTTTTATCCTCGATGGCAACAATACAATACGTGCCTTGCTGCCCCTACTGTCACTGGGAAAGGACACCGCAAGATTGAACCCAAAGCCAAGCACTTCTCCCATTACAAGAACTATAGATCTAGTAGGCCAAACCAAACCAATAATTCGAAGAGACTTGCAAGGATATTATGAGCACACATAAAAATTTCAGAGAAGAACCAAATATCTTTCATAGATAACCTTGATCATAAACTCACAATTCATCGGATCTCGACAAACACACCGCAAAAAGACATTACATCGAACAGATCTCCTCGAAGACCGAGGAGAACTTTGTATTGAGATCCGGAGAGAGAGAAGAAGCCATCTAGATACTAGCTATGGACACGAAGGTCTGTGGTAAACTACTCACAACTCATGGTGTGGGCGATAATGATGATGATGAAGGCCTCCGTGATGGATCCCCCTCCGGTGGAGCTCCGGAACAGGCTCCAAGATGGGATCTCCACGGGAACAGAAGCTACGACGGTGGAATTAGGGTTTTCTCTCTGTTCACGGAGTTTCTGGGGCACGTGGACTTATATAGGAAGAGGGAGGGCACCGGGGGACGCTCGAGTGGGCCTCGAGGCAGGGGGCGCGCCCTGGGAAGGGGGCGCGCCGCCCACCCTCGAGGGCCACTCGTTGCTCCCCTGACGTGGTTCTCAAGTTCCTTGGTGTGATTTTCTCCAGAAATATCTCTCGTGAAGGTTTCATTCCGTTTGGACTCCGTTTGATATTCTTTTTCTGCAAAACCCTGAAATAGGCAAAAAAAACAACAATCTGGACTGGGCCTTTGGGTTAGTAGGTTAGTCCCAAAAATGATATAAAAGTGAATGATAAAGCCCATTAAACATCCAAGACTTCATAAATAATAGCACAATAAAAAATTATAGATACGTTGGAGAAGTATCACCCCCCACCAAGGTGTATGCTCTAACTTGGCACAGCGTTTTAGTTATTCATCATATATTTGAATTATGTTATGCTATGCTTTCCAATTTAGATAGACATCATATATGTGAAATCATGTCATGCTATCCGTTTTAATTAAACAATATACATGTCCACTATTTCAGTCCTCTTTTTTCCACACTATCTATTGCATCTGTCTCTCATACAATGTCTGTACATTCAACTATGTTTGCTGTTTATCAACCATTTGAATTGGAGCGGGTGATGGCAGCATTTAGTGGACTAAAAACACGGTCTTCAAATAAAACAGTGCTACCTCTTGGTGGAGATAGCACCCCAGTTGTACATCCACGAGAACCAGCCCTACCACACATAACCCAAACTCTCGCAGATTGTACCCCTACTGCGATGGACAGAGAACCAGCTTCACCCAATCTAACCCCAACCCCAGCAGATAGTAACCCAGTTCCTGTTGACACAACACCATCTCCACCACAGAGCTCCCAAACAAGAGCAGTTAGTAAGGCAGATCTAGTGCCCAAAGGGCCACTACTACCACGACAAACCCCAACTCCACCAGTTAGTACGCCTATTCCTGTGGTGGAAGCACAACCAGCTAGTCGTACTTTAACATCTATCACATTTGATGTTGTTAAATCATATGTGCGTATCTTCCCATCTTGGAAATATTATACTGAAGATGAAGGAAAATGCCAGTTGCAGGTGTTTGTCTAGGAGTTATGTGTAAGTAATGTTATTCATGGCAATTACTTTGCTTTGTCCCATACATCCTACCTCCATGATGGTTATAATACAACAAATTTTCCCATTTTCTCTGTAGAGAAGGACCAGTTTGGAAACTCAGGATGAGGTAACCTGTGCTAATACCTCAGCTATCTTCAAGAATGCTTGGTGGCAGTATCGGAATTACCTAAAGAAAACGTACTTCATCGGCAAAGAAACTCATCAAATTCCCTTACGTTCTCCTGAGACACATTTACTTGACGATGACTGGGAACGCCTTATTCTGTACTGGTCCCGAACCAAGAATGTGGTAAGGTCTATGAGCTCATTTTCTATTTTTAAGTACTATATTCTTGCGTCTTATTGTACTCTGTTCATGTAAAACAAGTGCCTAAACCTGAAGAACAACTGTTCTAGTTTAAGATTCCATTGCTAATTTTCTATGGTGCATACTGCTTTGCTCTTGTATCACTGTATTTACTCATACAAACTTATTTTTAAATTGAAGGATCCAATCGAAACTGCAATGGCACAGCAGGTATGTTCACGCATGTTTCTTTAACAGGCTTTCTCTTATCAATAGCTCTGTTGATTTGAATTTCAAATGTGTATACAGTTGAGTTCTCATATCATGCACATTACTAGAATCACAACAAAGCAAATAGTGTTGTTGTACATGTAGACCCGTGGTACCCATCTGAAATCTTGTTGTGGCGTGTAGTTTCCCATGCTTTGTATTCTGTCACTGCTGCTTTGTCTTGAACTGATATGATTTGAACCGTGTCTCTATTTTGATTTGGTAAGACAATGCAGTGACCATAGGACATAGATATATGTTTGTTTGATGCTTTTATTATGTATTAGTACTTGGCAATAGAAGACTTGGTAGGTTAACCCTGTCCACCTTACTAATGAACTGGTTCACCGAAATGAGTTTCATATACTAGTACATGCTAAACTGTTATGTGTCTGCTTGTTTCTTCTTTTAGAATGCTGACAGAATATTGGGGAAGAGTGCCTTATTAAGCAATGGTAAAGGAAGTAATGCAGATAAGGTTCAGGATAGTGACACATCCTTGTTGGTCTCCAACAAAGCTGATAAAACAACTAAGAAAGACTATCTTGAAGACAGTGAGACAACCCCAAAGTCCTGTCTTGGTTTAGTGTTGGAGTTACTGGCCACTACCGCTTGCACAAGCTATTCAAACTCACTGTTTGAATCAGTTCGGTTTCTTGAGTCTCAACTACAAGCTGAAAGACATCTATCAGCTGTGCTGCGACAAGAAGAGAAAGGACTGCGGAAGTCCCTGGAGCATTCAGATGCATACTTTCTGGTGCAACAACAAGCGTTGGAGGATTTTAGCGCCAAACAGGACAGAGCTAATAAGCTTGCTAAGCTTATTGCCAGCATGGTGGATACCACGTTTCTTGAGCTCTTCTGAAGTTGTTTCAGTTATGCTCATTGTCGGATTCAGGGCTCCGCAAAACCCGTTAAGTTCGAACACAGGGGCGTGAATGAAGATCTCTCCCACTCACGTCTACCTAGCGCCTCGCTCTCATCTCGGTGGAAGGATTCAAGCAGACAACAAACAAACACACAAGAGTTTATCCACGTTCGGGCCACCGCGAGGTGTAAGACCCTACTTCCTGCTTTGGTGGATTGGCTCCGGGTGAGCTAGAATATGAACTGGTACAAGGGTTCCTGAGCTCAGGAAGCGAGCTCAGGAGGGTCAGGAGGCTAGTGTTCTTGCTCCTTGTGTGGTGGTCAAGTATGTGAGTCGATCCCCTTTCTCAGTGGGAATCCTAGCTACTTATATAGGCGGCCATGGTCCTCTTCCCCCGAAATGTTTCGGCGGGAAGGGATTCCACAACAGCCATTTTTGAGCGGGAACACAAGGACGCTCCTACCCTGACAAAAGCAGTCTTCGCCTGCAAAAGGATCAGGCGATGACGCGGTAGTGGGCTCGATGATGATATCCTTCTTGTCGTCCTTGCGGTCTTCGGTCTCGTTGCACCAATGAGGAAACCTTTGCCCCGCTCCTCGGGAACACGCGGCTGCACTGTCCCCCTTGCATCAAAATGGTAACTGCGTCGCTGGCGGACGCTGGCACTCGCTGGCGAGGTGTGTCACTGCTGACATCAATGCCTCCTCCAGAGGCATGCTTGGCCTTGGATTCTCTGCCCCTCCAGAACGCCTTGCCGAGGCTGCTCCCGAGGAGGTCTTGGTGTCGTTCTCCTTGCGAGGCCTGGTCCCTCGTGAGGGTCTTGAGCAGCTGGTCGAGTAGCTGGGCCGTACCAGGCCGCTTGTAGGAGCGCGTCACGGCCCGCAGACAGGCAAGTCTGGGTACCCTGGTTCCCAGGACACCGACAGTAGCCCACGGGCCGAAGGCGCGTACGGAGTTGGCTTCGGGGCGAAGCCTTAGGCGAGGACGAAGCGCCGCGGGCCCTAAAAGGCTGCGGGCCAGGCCGGCGCACGATTTGTTGGATAGGACGTGGTGACTCCACTTCCCACGCAACCTTGGCGATCGTGCGATTTGACAACTCCTTGGCGCGGGTGACGAGGGAGTAATGGCTGCGACACCATTGTCTGGCGGTTGGGCTCCTCCGCCCTATAAATGGGGCTTGGGGGGAAGCCCCCAGGCCATTTTCAAGCCAACACCGTCTTCTCCTTGCTTGTACTTCGCTCTCCCTCCCCTTGCGAGATCTTCATGGTGCCACCGAGGAAGCCATCCGCCACGGAGAAGGGGAAGACCCCGAAGAATCCAGTCCCGCTGCCGCCGAAGAGGGGTCGCGGTCGTCCCCGCAAGCATGCTGCCGCGGCCGCAGCGTCTTCTCGGGGAGGCGGGCGCGGCCCTTTGAGCTCTGCTATGGCCGCCGGTGGGCAACACCGGGCGTCCTCCCGTGGCGAAGGTGGTCGCGGCCGCGGAGGAAGAGGGGGCGCGCAAAGGTGCCTACTGGTCGCGCGCCCTCCACGCCCATAGTTCCATTCCTTCGATGTCTCGTCGGAGTTCATGGTGTGGGCGGAGAAGCCCGGTGGCTCATGGCTCAGGCTTCCTCGCTCATTTGGCGACGTGCTCCCGGCCGGAGGCCTGGGGGGCATATGGCTGTAGGCCGACGGTTGTTGCAGCGACGCATCCTGGGTGGAGGTCGAGGTGGCTCCTTTGGGCAATGTGTTCTTGGAGCGTGGCTGGCAGTCGTTTGCCCGCACGTGCCTGCTGCAGGGGAGGTGTGCGCTCCACTTCAGGTACGATGGCGTCTCCACGCTGTTCGTCAGGGTCTTCTCAGAGGAAGGGAGGCGCCTTGGGTGCTGTCCCGAGGCTGACGAGGAGGAGGGCGGAGACGTCCAGAGGTGAAGTTCCTCCTCTGAAGACGGCCTCAGTCCTACGCGTCGTGAGGCCCCCGTCTGTGGCAGCAGCAGCTCCTCCAGCAGTGGCGGCCGCGACGAACGACCACACCGCTGAGCTCGGTACGGCGTGGGGAGGGGATCGCCGCGCCGCTGCGGCTCGGTGAAGCCGAAGGAGCCAGAGGATTCCGACTGAGCGGGAGCGGCTTCTGCTTCTTCTCCCTTCTTTTCCTTCACGTTTTTTTTTCGGCATCAAAGTTTCAAGTTGCCTTGAGGAGGCGTGTAATGGGTTGTGATGTATGTAAGAAGCGGGAACTCGTCGTCATGCTTTTGTTGCTTTGAATGAAGTCACTTAGCTTTTATGCGTCCTGCCATCTTGAGGCGGAGTCCTCCCGACTCTGGCATCATGAGCCCCTTCTGGTCATGAGGAGGTGGCCGGGTCCGACTCGTACAGCCCTCGAGCGGGGGTCAATCGCTGAAATCTGCAGAGAGTGCCAAGCGCGGGTTAGAGCACCAAAGCCTGAGCGGCTCGGTAGGTTGCGCGGGCTGAGCAGCCCTGTGCCAGAGCCTGAGCAGGCTTGGGCACGCGAGGTCACGGGGCCACGACAGACGAGGTCCGGTGACCGATCCTGCCCCAGCCCCCATGCGCGAGGCGCGTGAAGGAGAGCGAGTGGCATAGCTGAACTTAAAGCTGGCGAGAAATATCCAAACACAAAACTCTCAACAAAATGCAAGAAGCGCGGGAAACACGAGAACTTCATAGCATGGGGTAGAGGAAGGGCTGATAGCCAAGGAAGTAGAAAAGGCTGACAGCCAAACACCAAGCAAAATGGAAAAAGGTCGCGTTCGACCCCTACACTACGTCTTCTTCTCAGCGCGGAGCTAAGGACTACCACTGGGGCGTGGGTGGGAGCCCCGTCTGAGGGCCCGTAGGCAACACACAGGAGACTCCGAGGCATGTACAGCCCCAACTCATTATTACGTGAGAGTGTCACGGGCGGAGACCTTCACGGGCACGGAGCCTTGATTACGGATAGAACCTCCTGAGGTGTTCGATGTTCCAGGAATTCTGGATAGGTATCCCATCCTATGTCTCCAGACGCACAACACCAGGCCTAGAGACACGGGCGATTCTGAATGGGCCCTCCCACATGGGCGAGAGCTTGTGCAGCCCTTCACGAGAGAGGACCCGCCTCAGGACCAAGTCACCAACTTTAAGTGTACTTGTGCGGACACTGCGGCAGTGGTGCCGCCACAGCGCCTGCTGGTAACGCGCCGCCCTGATTGCCGCCCGGCGGTGGCCCTCCTCGCCGAGCACGAGGTCCATTCGCCAGGCGGCGTCTCGGCATTCCTCATCGAAGGCCAAGACCCATGGGGAGCAATGCTTGACCTTGTGAGGGAGGACTGCCTCCTCCCCATAGACGAGAAAGAAGGGAGTCTCCCCCATAGGTTTAGTGGCAGTGGTTCAGATTGACCACAACACGGACTGGAGTTCGTCGATCCAGCCCCTGCCGCAAGCCTCGAGTTTCTTCTTGAAGCTGTGTGTCTTGAGGCCATGCAAGACTTCCGCGTTGGCACACTCAGCCTGGCCGTTGCTCCTGGGGTGGGCCACCGAAGCGTAGCAGATCTGTGTTCCAAGGTTAGCACAATATGACCTGAAGAGATTGCTTGTGAACTGCGAACCGTTATCCGTGATGATGCGGTTGGGGACCCCGAATCGCCTCACGAGGCCTTGGATGAACTTGACAGCTGACTCGGCATGGATTGTGCGAACAGGCTCCACTTCTGCCCACTTGGTGAATTTGTCGATGGCGACGTACAGGAAGCGGTAGCCCCCTGCGACCCGAGGGAAAGGACCTAGGATGTCCAATCCCCAGACTGCGAAGGGCCAGGAGAGCGGAATCATCTGGAGGCCTTGCGCCGGCTGGTGGATCTGCTTGGCGTGAAACTGGCACGCCTCGCAGGCCCGCACGAGCTTCGTGGCGTCGTTGAGAGCCGTGGGCCAATAGAAGCCGCTGCGGAAGGCCTTGCCCACGAGGGTGCGTGACGATGAGTGATGACCACAGTCCCCACCGTGGATGTCAGCTAGCAGCTCGCGCCCTTGCTTTATCGAGATGCACCTTAGCGAGACGTTGTTGGGGCGCCTCCTATAGAGTTCGCCGTCTTGGATGAAGTAGGCAGAGGCCTGTCGGACCACCCGTTCTGCGTCTTCTTCCTTGTCTGGTAGGGCATCGTGTTGTAGGTACGTCTTGAGTTCTTGGGTCCAGCACCCCTCCTCGAGCTCTGCAGCGAGCAACAGGCGGGCTCCGGACGGTGGTCCGCAGGACGGCACGCCATCTGGGGGCGCTGTTGGTAACCCCTGCCGAGGGGAGGTCGGCTCGGGTACTGATGGTGCTGCTGATGGCTTGAGTAGTCGCTCCTCAAAGACGCCTGGCCTTTGGGGCTCCCGCCTGGAAGCTCGCTTGGCGATGTCGTCCGCTTCTTTGTTGGTGCCTCGCGGCACGTGCTGCACTTCCAGCCCTTGGAACCGCTTCTCCATCCCGCGCAGTTCCTACAGGTACGCCCCCATGTGCTCATCCTTGGGCTTGTACTTCTTGTTGGAGAAATCAACGAGGAGTTGTGAATCGCCCCTGATGGTGAGACGCTTGACCCCTAGCGCAGCGGCGGCCTTGAGCCCGGCAATCAGGCCCTCATACTCGGCAATGTTGTTGGAGACCTTCTCGCCCTACTGGAAGTAGAGCTGCACATCGTAGTACAACTTATCCCGAGTGGGGGATAACAGCACGGCGCCAGCCCCCGCGCCAAGGCGTGAGAAGGCGCCGTCAAAGTACACCACCCATCCATCTGGGGCTTCATCGCCGGGGGCCAGCGAACAGTCTTCGTCGGCCCCCCGCTCGGGCGCATCAGTCCATTCCACCATGAAATCTACCAGAGCTTCCCCTTTGATCACCCGCGTGGTGCTGAATTCTAGCTGGAACGCTTGAAGCTCGATGTTCCACTCGGCGACCCTCCCGACGACATTTGGGCCCCGTAGCACTTTCTCGAGGGGTATGACGAGACGACCTTGATGAGGTGACCTTGGAAGTAGTGGCACAGCTTCCTGGAGGCGACGAGGAGCGCCAAAAGCAGCTTTTGGGGCATCGGGTAGCGCGAACGCGCGTCGCACAGTACTGTGCTGATGAAGTATACCGGGTGCTCCACGAGGGTTGGCGCAGCAAGGTCCGCTGACACCTCTGGAGCCTCAGGAGCCTCTTGCTGAGCGGTGGGGCCGTCGGTGCCCGTGGTCGAGTCTGCCTCTGAGGCCGTGTCAGGGGGCAGCGCGGGCCCTGAGGGTGCTGAGCCGCCTGGTGGCCTTGGAATCCAGAGCTTTTCCTCACGCTCCACGACCTGTGCTGCGCTAACGGAATGAGGCGTTGCGGCGAGGTAGAGCGTCATGGGCTCCAGGGGTCGTGGTGCTACCATGACCGGCGAGCTGGTGAGGTATTTCTTGAGGTCCTGGAAAGCGGCGTCGGCTTCTGGAGTCCACTCAAAGGGCCCCTTCTTCTTCATGAGCTTGAAGAACGGGAGGGTGCGTTCCCCGAGCTTAAAGATGAAGCGCCCCAGGGATGTCACACACCCGGCGAGCTTCTGCATTTCCTTCAGGTTTGTGGGCGGCCTCATCTTCTCGATGGCCTTGATCTTCTCCGGGTTGGCCTCAATGCCTCGGTGCGAAACCAGGAACCCTAGCAACTTGCCGGAGGGTACGCCAAACACGCACTTCTCCGGGTTGAGGCACAACTTCACCTTGCGCAGGTTGCCGAATGTTTCTTCTAAGTCCTGGATGAGGGTCCTGGCCTCTTTGGTCTTTACCACTATGTCATCAGCGTAGGCCTCCGCATTCCTCCCGAGCTGAGGGCCGAGGGTGATGTGCATTAGGCGCTGGAAGGTAGCGCCCGCGTTCCTCAGCCCGAAGGGCATGCAGGTGTAGCAGTAGACCCCGCATGGGGTCAGGAACGCCGTCTTCTCCACGTCTTCCACCGCCATCTTGATTTGGTGTAGCCCGAGAATGCGTCAAGGAAGTAGAGCAGGTCGCACTCAGCTGTCGAATCCACGATTTGGTCGATGCGCGGAAGAGGGAAGGGGTCTTGAGGGCAGAACTTGTTGAGGCTCGTGAAGTCGACGCACATGCATTCTTTGCCTCCTTTCTTCGGGACGATGACAGGCTTGGCTAGCCACTCCGGGTGCCGTACCTCCCGTACGACACCACCTCTTCCACCTTCCTAACCTCCTGGACGATGAAGGCCTGCTTCTCCGGGGCTTGTCTACGTGCCTTCTGCTTGATGGGGCGCGCATTGGGGCACACCGTGAGGTGATGCTCAATGACATGCCTTGGCACCCCGACCAAATCTGTGGCCTTCCAGGAGAACACGTCCTTGTTGGCTCTGAGGAAGCCAACCAGCACCGCCTCTTGTTCTGGATCCATGCCCGTGCCGATGGTGAAGGTGGCTCCTGATCCTTCTTCGTCGGCAGTCACTTGCTTCGTCTCGGCGGGGTCCTGAGAAAAGAGCTGCTTCTTCTTGGTAGGCGCGGCCTCCGGAGGCTCCGGAGCCCCCTTCGCCGCTGGGTGAGCTGCGGTAGCGGCGACCTTGTAGGTGCGCCCGAGAACCTGAAGGGCGGCCCTGGGGTCCCCTTTGACGGTGATGAAGCCGCTGCTCCCGGGCATCTTGACGGCGTTGTAGCCCGGATGAGTTGCCGCCATGAACTTTGCCAGGGCAGGGAAGCCGAGGACGGCGTTGTACAGTAGGCGAATGGGCGCGACGTCAAAATCGATGAGCTCAGTCCGGTAGTTAGCCGGTGTACCGAAGGTGACCGGGAGGCGGATTTGGCCGAGCGGGACGGCCGAGCCCGCGGCCCCCGAGAAGGGCTTGGTGAGAAGGAGCTGCATGCACGACAGAGGCAGGTGACCGAATGCTTCGGGAGAGAGGATGTTGAGGCTGGCGCCGCCGTCGATGAGGGTTCTTGTCATGGCCACCCTGTAGATGGTAGGCGTGCATACCTTGGGGAGAGCGCCAGCGCCGGCCGCCTCGGGGGCGAGGTCGCCGGGGCCAAAGGTGATGGCGAGCCCCGGCCCGTCCTGCGCCCGCAAGGCCTCTCGTGGCTGGGCAACAGCTCCAACCTGCCGAAAGTGCGACTTGGCATACCGAGCAGACGCCGGTGCTTGGGACCCACCAAGGATGTAGGCGACTCCGCGGCAAGGCCGCATCTCGTAGCTGACGCCCCACTGCTCGCAGCTGCGGGCCGTCCGCGTGGTGCGGGTCTCGGCGGGCGGCCGATACTGTGCCCGCCGCCCCCCCACCAAGAGCGCGACCGATGAGGCCACGTGAAGCGGGAGTGGTGGTGCAGGCCGTCCTCCAGTGGCCTGGCTGGTAGAAGCGTCGGGGAAGAAGGAGGAGGGGCGCGCATTGGTGGCGCGGTCCGCTGATGCTTCCGGGTCGGCGGGGGAGGAGCCAGCCCCCGCACGGCTGTGGCTGGCCGCACGCATCGTAGAGGCGCCGCACCGGAGAGGGGAAGCGAGGTCGTCGGAGAGGCGAGATTTTGACACGCCCCCTACTTGGCGCGCCAAATGTCGGATCCAGGGCTCCACAAAACCTGTTAAGTTCGAACACAGGGGCGTGAATGAAGATCTCTCCCACTCACGTCTACCTAGCGCCTCGCTCTCGTCTTGGTGGAAGGATTCAAGCAGACAACGAACAAACACACAAGAGTTTATCCAGGTTCGGGCCACCGCAAGGTGTAAGACCCTACTTCCTGCTTGGGTGGATTGGCTCCGGGTGAGCTAGAGTATGAACTGGTACAAGGGTTCCTGAGCTCAGGAAGCGAGCTCAGGAGGGTCGGGAGGCTAGTGTGCTCCTTGTGTGGTGGTCAAGTATGTGAGTCGATCCCCTTTCTCAGTGGGAATCCTAGCTACTTATATAGGCGGCCACGGTCCTCTTCCCGCGAAATGTTTAGGCGGGAAGGGATTCCACAACGGCCATTTTTGAGCGGGAACACAAGGACGTTCCTACCCTAACAAAAGCAGTCTTCGCCTGCAAAAGGATCAGGCGATGACGCAGTGGTGGGCTCGACGATGACATCCTTTTTGTCGTCCTTGCGGTCTTCGGTCTCGTTGCACCAATGAGGAAACCTTTGCCCCGCTCCTCGGGAACTCTTGGCTGCGCTGTCCCCCCTTGCACCAAAATGGTAACTGCATCGCTGGCGGACGCTGGCACTCGCTGGCGTGGTGTGTCACTGCTGACATCACTGCCTCCTCCTGAGGCAGGCTTGGCCTTGGATTCTCCGCCCCTCCGGAACGCCTTACCGAGGCCGCTCCCGAGGAGGTCTTGGCGTCATTCTCCTCGCGAGGCCTGGTCCCTCGCGAGGGTCTTGAGCAGCTTGTCGAGTAACTGGGCCGTACCAGGCCGCTTGTAGGAGCGCGTCGCGGCCCACAGACAGGCAAGTCTGGGTACCCTAGTTCCCAGGACGCCGACACTCATGTTTTGCTACCACGTTTATTTGCACTGGTGGCCAATTTTGACGGCTAGTGTATGTAATATGCTGCTTTGTTCCATATATTTGCACTGGTGGAGAACTTTGATGCCCAGTGGATGTCATATGTGTAATAGCGGTAATAGGCTAGCGTTAATTGCTTGCTTATTTATTTCCATATTGTCTTGTTTATTTGTTTTCTTGTAGTCAGTGCAGTTCTTTTTCCGCGGTTTGCTAATGGCCGTAATAACCTACTTTTTAAAACTAGGCCACATTAACAATGGGCTACATATTTACTGTAGTTAACATGGGCCTCCTACGGGCCGTAGAAACAATGGGCCTTCTAAGGGCCGTAGAAACAATGGGCCTTCTACGGGTCGTTGACACAATGGGCCTTCTATGGGCCGTATCATCAATGGGCCTTCTACCGGCCGTATGATCGGTTGGCCAAACATGGGCCAATAACAGACCACATTATGGCCGTAAATGGGCTAGAGTTGAAATCGTCCGTTCATGGGCCGACCATAACGGGCCGTCGTTAATAGACCGTATTGGATGACGCTATGAAAACGGCCCAACGTATTAACGGGCCACAAACAGGCCGACTATAACCACGGGCTGTATTTGGCCCACAAGCAGAAAATGACAGTAATGGGCTGAAAGTAAACGAATGCTGGAAATGAGCCCAAGAATAAATGGGCCTTATTTGATGATGCTATGAAAACGGCCCAACGTATTAACGGGCCGACTGTAACCACGGGCTATATTTGGCCCACAAGCAGAAAATGACAGTAACGGACCGAAAGTAAACGAATGCTGGAAATGAGCCCAAGAATAAATGGGCCCTGAGAAGGCCGAAAGATAACATGGGCTAGAAACGGCCCAACGGAATAATGGGTTGTTAATGGGTATAAAGTGATACATTGTTCATTACGGTCCAGTTTTACCACGGGCCATTAATGGGCCGAGAGTAATAAGGGCCTCATATGGGCCGAAAGACGTCATGGGCCATACATGGGTCGGAAGTTAAAACGGGCTGGTATTATATTGGACGGCCCAGATGACGCTACTGGGCCTAATTTGGATAGGCCATAAACGGGCCCTGGGTTAGCAGGCTGTAAATGGCATATATGCGAACAAGCCGTTAACAGTCTTGCCGTGGGCCGGCCCGCCACCTTTTGACCAAGTCAAACGGGCCGACCTTTTCACAGGAATGGGTCTCTGTTGGGCCGTGCCACGTGTCGACGTATCATAGGCGCTTTTGGTCCAATGAGTGGATGACATCTGTCCCAACGGTGAGCCGACACGTGTTTCCTACAACCAATGATGATTTTACATGTGGAAAATCCCCATTGGTCGGGGCTGTTAACGGGTTATCGGATCCAAAACCGGACCCGATAGCTTAACGGCGTTCCGTTACGGTGGATGCCACGTGTTGGTCACCCTTGATGAAAGCACTTCCGTGACGCGCGATTTATCGTCATAGAAGTGGACACTTCTGTGATGATAATTTTGGTAATGTCATGGAACACTTCTACGACAACACATGTATGACTATCTTCATTCTGTCATAAATTTGTCATGGATGTACATGCATGACAGAAAACGTGACCTACTATGAGAAACACGTATCATCACGGAAGTGTATTTTTTTTGTAGTGCTACTCCTAGTAGAAGTAGGATTCCCCCTTGGGGCGCACCCTATGAGGCCAGCCGACCCCTCCCCTTGCTCCTTTATATATGTGGCGAGGGGGCACCCCATAGACACACAAGTTGACAATTGTTTTAGCCGTGTGCGGTGCCCCCCTCCACTGTTACACACCTCAGTCATATTGTCGCAGTGCTTAGGCGAAGCCCTGCGTTGGTAACTTCATCAACACAATCACCACGCTGTCATGCTGATGAAACTCTCCCTCGGCCTCAACTGGATCAAGAGTTCGAGGGAGGTCACCAAGCTGAACGTGTGCAGATCGCGGAGGTGCCGTGCGTTTGGTGCTTGATCGGTTGGATCGTGAAGATGTTCGACTACATCAACCATGTTACTAAACGCTTCCACTTTCGGTCTACGAGGGTACGTGGATACACTCTCCCGCTCGTTGCTATGCTTCTCCTAGATAGATCTTGCGTGATCGTAGGATTTTTTTTTGAAATATTATGTTCCCGGACACCCACCCCCTAGGCGCGCCTCCTTGGCTTGTGGGTTCCACGTGGGCCCCTTCCACTTATTCCGGCACCCATCCTCTCCTTCTTCCTCCATAAAAATTCACTCCATTGCTCAAACCCGTGTTCCTACTCATCTTGCTGCCATTCTCGATCTCCTTTCTCAAAGGTCCATTTGCAAAACTGTTTTGGGAGATTGCTCATTGGTATGTGACTCCTCCATTGGTCCAATTACTTTTTGTTCTAGTGCTTTATGTATTGCAAAAAAATTGTTCTTTGCGGTGACCATGTTCTTGAGCTTGCATGCCAAATTTATATGGTCCAAAGTAGTTTTGTTGCATGATATAGCCTTTAGACACTTGTAGGAGTAGTTGCTATTACCTTGGTTGAGTTTTGTTCACTTTTTTTTGAGTCACTAAAAATTTCAGAATTTTTCAGAGAAAAGGGAAAGAAATGATGAAGAGATGGTTAAGGGTTTCTTCAAGCCGGAATTCAAATGAAAATGAAAATGGGGAGAAGAAGAAGCCCAAGTATAATCTTCTGCGTGCGGTGGAAGTTCGTCCATGTGAATGGCCAAGCGATTCGTTCTTGAGGGCTGCCAGAATTTATGGTGATTTCTATTATTTGGCGGAGAATGCAAGCATCACCGACTTCCTTTGACATAAGTGTGATCAATACCTTTTTCTCACTAACACCTTCATGCAAAATTTTCATTTTTATCCTAAGAAGTCACCGCCTACGGTAGAGTTTTATTTATATGATGATCACAAGGAGATGCCACTTTATGAGTTTTGTGATGTTTACAAAATACCTTGGTGTAGGGTGGAACCCTAATCAGCAGATCTTTCACGTTTGGAGAGTATCCCACGATGAACACGAAGAACACAAGGCGGAAACGAGGGAAAACACAAGAGGAAAACACTTAAATCAACACAAAGATGGTCACACAGGTGCTAGATCCACGATACACATAGAGATACACGGTCCATAGTCAACGACGGTGATACAAAGATAGTCTTCTCCCGGAGGAGGTCTTGATATCCCTTGGGATCTTCTCCGATGTGGAGGTCCTGAATCTGAGGTGGATCTTCTCCGGAGAGGCGCGCGGTCTCGTGGGAGAGAATCCACACAAAGGTCTGAAATGAGCTATCCAAAAGCTGCCTCCCAAGGAGGGGAGTCAACGAGTATATATTACACGAAGGGTCGCCGTCGGGGCGGACGTCCGCTGGTTACCGGACGTCCGGTGGTTCCGGAGGGACCGGACGTCCGGTAATCCTTGGATTTCCGCTATTTAGCTTCTGTAGTCGATGTCACGGACGTCCGGGGGCTTCCGGTCGTCCGGTGCCTGGAAGTCGCCGGTCGTCCGGTGCAGGCCGGACGTCCGGTGCCTGTAGCATCTTCAGCCTTCCTTCTTCTTGTCTCGTGCACTTGTCGGGCCTGTCGTCTTGACCATTGTGCAGAGCCGTCCCGTGGCCTTCGTCCAAGTACCTGAGTATGCACAGAGTTCCGGATGAGGGTAGAAGCCATGTCTCATGCATATCGGAAGGATTTAGAGCAAGGAGTGAAGTCACCTCGGTCTCGAGAGCTCTTGCACGTGCCCGAGTCATGGGTCCTTTGGGCACTTGATGAGGCGATGAAGGGTCCATGGGAATGACCCTAGGATACTCCGTATCATCTCCCCTCCCATGGGAAAGATCCGACCTCGGATCGAAATATTCATCACCATGGAAAGGAGAGAGGTCCTTGATGTTGAAAGTATTGCTCATGGAGTACTTGTCTCGTGGGATGTCGATCTTGTAGGCGTTGTCGTTGTAGCGTGCGAGCACCTTGAAGGGTCCGTCGGCGCGAGGTAGAAGTTTGGACTTGCGCGCGTGCGGGAAACGGTCCTTGCGAAGATGAAGCCAAACAAGATCTCCCGGATTGAACACCATTGGTGCCTTGTTGACGTTGCGCTTGTTGGCGAGACGATGGACTTGGCGCTCGATCATTGCCCTTGTATCTTCGTGCACCTTCTTGAGATAGCTTGCTCGTGCACTTGCGTCCATGTTGATGCACTCTTGTAGGGGTAGAGGTAGGATGTCCAATGGGGACAACGGATTGAAGCCGTATACGATCTCGAATGGGGACTTGCCGGTTGTGGAGTGTCTTGCGCGGTTGTAGGCGTACTCGGTGATGGGCAAGCAATGCTCCCATTCCCGAATGTTCCTCTTGATCAACACACGAAGAAGAGTGGAAAGCGTGCGGTTCGTCACCTCCGTCTGACCGTCCGTTTGTGGATGGTACGCCGAAGAAAAGAGTAGCTTGATTCCGAGCTTGGCACATAGTGTTTTCCAAAAGTAACTCAAGAACTTGACGTCCCGGTCCGACACGATCGTTTTGGGCACGCCGTGTAGACGAAGTATCTCCCTACAAAAGAGAGTTGCAACATGTGAAGCATCGTCGATCTTGTTACAAGGAATGAAATGGGCCATTTTAGAGAATTTATCTACCACGACAAGCACGGAATCTTTGCCATTTTGAGTCCTAGGCAAGCCAAGTATGAAATCCATGCTTATGTCTTCCCATGGATGGTATGGAATAGGAAGAGGCATGTAAAGACCATGAGATTGAGCTTTGGACTTAGCTTTGCGGCATGTAGAACATCGGTTGGTGAGGCGTGAGACGTCACGAAGCATCTTGGGCCAAAAATAGTTCTTAGAGAGGGTAGCAAACGTCTTGTCGCGTCCAAAGTGTCCCATGATTCGTCCTCCATGCGATTCCTGCAAAAGGAGCAAACGAAGCGAAGACTCGGGAATGCAAAGTTTGTTAGCTCTCATAAGATATCCATCCTTGATGTAGTAATGTTCCCAAGAAGTGTGAGTCAAGCACTTAGCATATGCATTAGCAAAGAAAGGATCATGCGCATATAAATCTTTAATATGCTCAAAGCCAATCACATTCAACTCAAGTTGTGTAACAAGCATGCATTTGCGGGAAAGCGCGTCCGCCACAACATTTTCTTTGCCCTTGATGTATTTGATGACATAGGGAAAAGACTCAATGAATTCACTCCATTTAGCATGACGCTTGTTCAACTTAGTTTGACCTTTGAGATACTTGAGTGTCTCATGGTCCGTATGAAGAATGAATTCATGAGGTCTAAGATAGTGTTCCCAAACACGTAAAACTCTCACCAAGGCATAAAGCTCTTTATCATAGATGGGATAGTTAAGTTGCGCTCCCGATAGCTTCTCGCTAAAGTACGCAATTGGGCGCTTTTCTTGCATTAGCACGCCACCTATGCCGGTACCACTAGCATCACAATGAATCTCAAACGGTTTGTCAAAGTTTGGTAGGGCTAGAAGTGGTGCGTGTGTAAGCAAGCTCTTAAGCTCATTGAACGCGGTGTCTTGCGAAGGACCCCAAATGAAGGGTGCGTTCTTATTGCTCAAAGCATGTAGAGGCATAGCAATGGTGCTAAAGTCCTTCACAAAACGTCGATAGAAACCGGCTAAACCAAGAAAACTACGTACTTGCATGAGATTCGTTGGTTGAGGCCAAGTTTTAATTGCTTCAATTTTAGTTTCATCAACGTGAACACCTTGAGAAGACACGACAAATCCTAGAAAGACAACCTTGTCAACGCCAAAAGTGCATTTTTCCATATTAGCATATAATTGTTGTTTGCGAAGTGCTTGCAAAACCAGACGGACATGGTCAACATGTTCCTCAAGCGACTTGCTAAAGACGAGGATGTCATCAAAGTAAACCACTACAAAGACACCTATATAAGGTCGGAGAACAAAGTGCATAAGACGCACGAATGTGCCGGGTGCTTCCGATAAGCCCATCGGCATGACCAACCACTCATAAAGTCCAAACTTGGTTTTGAAAGCTGTTTTCCATTCATCACCCTCTTGAATGTGAATTTGGTAGTAGCCACTTTTAAGATCAATTTTTGAAAAGATGGTGGCACCACATAGTTCATCAAGCATGTCGTCTAAGCGTGGAATAGGGTGACGGTATCTAACGGTGATAGCATTTATCGGACGACAATCGGAACACATGCGAAAACTTCCGTCTTTCTTAGGCACGAGAATAACGGGAACGGCACAAGGGCTTAGGCTTTCACGTACCTGACCTTTGTCGATGAGTTTTTGCACTTGCCGTTGTATCTCCTTTGTTTCCTCGGGGTTGACGCGGTAGGGAGCCTTGTTTGGAAGTGGTGCACCGGGTACGAGGTCGATGCGGTGTTCGATTCCGCGAAGTGGAGGTAGACCCGCAGGTAGCTCGTCGGGAAAGACGTCCGAGAATTCCTGCAACAATTGAGACAACACAAAAGGTGGAGGTGGTGAAGTGTTAGTAGGTTTGGCTTCCCCTTTGCATAAGAGCACAAGGTGGAAGACGCTCGATGGGTTCTCACACACTTCTCTCATCTCACGTTTGGTGGCAAATAGAACTAGTTGCTTCTTGTCGCTCATCGTGGAGTCGCTCATATTTGGCTTGTGGCTCTCGCTCTCTTTTTGGTGGCTCGCTCTCTCACCATTCTCTCCATGATGGTTGGTAGGTAAAAGCTTGTCGGCTGCTACTTGACTTGGAGACATTGGTCGGAGCACGAATTCCTTGCCCTTCATCTTGAAATGATAGTGATTTGTCCGTCCATTGTGTGTAACTCCATGATCATGTTGCCATGGACGTCCAAGAATAAGGTGGCACACGGACATGGGTATCACATCACATTCAAGAGTGTCCTCGTAAGCGCCAATCTTGAAAGAGACTTGCACGGTGTGCTCGACTCGAAGAATTCCGGCGTCGTTGAGCCATTGGACCTTGTAGGGATGAGGATGCTTCGTCTTGACCAAATGAAGCTTGTCGCATAGCTCTTCACTTGCCAAGTTGTGACAACTTCCTCCATCGATGATGACCTTGACGGAGCATCCATTGATGCCGGCCTTTTTATGGAAAATGTGACATCTTGGTCGTCATCTTGTTGATGTTGTAGTGTCAAGACTTTGGAGACAACAAGGTTGGGGCTTGAGTCATTGTTGCAAAACACTTGATGGTCTTCTTCTTCATTCACTTGGCGATGCATAGCGACATGCTCAAGTGCTTCCATCTCATCATCGCTCATGGAGTCATAAGATCTGTCATCATTGATGATCATGGTGCGAACGGTCTTGCACTCAAATGACTTGTGGCCTCGTCCTTGGCACTTGAAGCATTTGATGGAGCTCGTCTTGTTGTTGTCTTCGGTTGGAGTTGTAGTTGAGGAAGCTCTTGGCTTGAAGTTGTTGGTAGAAGGTGGACGACTCGATGTAGTCGCGTTCTTGTAGCTTGGCTTGTCGCCGAAGGTTGTAGATGGCTTGGTAGAGGTAGGAGGAGTAGCCGAAGTCATTGAAGCTTGGTTGTAGGAGCCGAAGTTCTTGGAGTTGAACTTGGAGTACTTGTAGTCCTCTTGAACTTGTCGCTCCGCTTTGGTTGCTTGATGTACTAGCTCGAGGAGATTGTTGTATGGTTGGAAGTCCGCAATCTTCTTGATGGGATAGTTGAGTCCATTCAAGAATCTCGCCATTGTTTGCTCGTCATCTTCCGTGATGTTTGCTCGTATCATAGCAATCTCCATCTCCTTGTAGTAGTCTTCAACGGACTTGGTACCTTGCTTGAGGAGTTGTAGCTTCTTGAATAAGTCACGGTTGTAGTGTGTAGGCACAAAGCGTGCTCTCATGACTTCCTTCATTTGAGCCCAAGTGGTGATAGGAGGTTTGCCTTTTGCTTCTCTTCTCTCTATGATTTGCTCCCACCAAATGAGAACATAATCTTGGAACTCAAGGGATGCCATTGCGATCTTCTTCTCTTCATCGAAGTTGTGAAGGCGAAAGATCTTGTCAACTTTCAATGCCCATGAGAGATAGTCTTCGGGATCAATGCTTCCGGAAAACTTTGGCATGGTGAATTTGAGCTTGCCATAGCGATGCTCGTCATTGTTTCCTTGCCTATTGGGAGGGCGATCTCGATTTTGGCGGTTTGCAATATCTTGTTGCTCTTGTGGAGGTAGATGTTCTTGTTGGGGTTGTTGCTCTTGCCGCGGTTGAGGAGGAGCTTCTTCTTGCATTCTTGCTTGATGTCATCCTTCTTGCACCTCATCACGAAGGAAATCCTCTTGCTGACGAGTGTGGCGATTGCGGGCGGCCACATTGCGATGTGCATCTTGTAAAGCTCATTGCGCCTCCATAGCTTGAGCTTCTCGACGTTGTTGTGCATGGCGGTTAGCCTCGGCGTCTTGTTCTTGTTGATATTGACGTGCTCGCTCTTGTTGTTGTTGGCGTAGTCGTTGCCGTTCTTGTGCTTGCTCAAGTGTAGCTTGGTTTTGACGACGTCGACTTTCGTGGTCATCGAATAGCTCTTGTGAACTCTTGTCATGTAGAGGTTGCCGTTGGTCATGTCGAGCTTGACGTGCGGCTTGACGAAGAGTGTTGGACGTAGGTGTACTTGAGTCTTGCGTGGAGTCGGAGTGTCAACTTGAGCGGCTTCGTCTTTGAGATGATGTTGAGGAAGAACGTCGGTTGATTATCAATGTCCGGAGCTCATTGTATTGGGTAGTCATGTTGGTGTTGATGGTGTCGAATTGTTCTTTTGTCCTTGCTTCAAATTGGCGCGCGTCCTCGGCGACTTGACCAATGTACTCACGCATAGCTTCACTCTCTTGATGTAGAGCTCGTTGGACACCGAAAAGATGTAATTTGGTGACGTAGTTGTTCGCTTCTTGAGGATCGTCGAAGATCGGGTTGGAAGATGTACTTGGCCTATCCATCATCACAAGCAAGTATGTGAGTGGGAGAAAGGAGAAGACAATATCAATGTACCTTAACCGAGGTTGAAAATGGATCAATGATCACTCAATAATGTAACCCGGAAATAGCACTATTGGTACCACTTCGTGTCGATTCTCACACCTACACAAGTAAAGCTTTGAGAGGAGCTTGGTTAGGATGTGGCACAAATTCAATGCAATCGTCAAAGTGACTCAATGATGTTGAAAATGGTTCACAATTTGCTCATGCAACAAGTAGATCACTAGCAAAGTAGCACACGGAACACACGCACGGATAGATAAATGTGGTTGTGCAACCAAGGATGAGCGAAAATGTGGAATCCACGGAAAATGCTCATGTTGCACAACGCTAGAGAGATGCTAACCGATTGCTTAATAGGCGGATACGCACTTGTGCACGACCTAAAAGAGGCAAAACGTAACGACTATCTATCACAAGTATGCTATGAGTGTATGATGTGCCGATGCTTGAGCACAAGATAATGTTGCTATGATGTATGATCTCCTTTGATGCAAGGCGTATGATGCTATTGTGTTTTTGCTTTGGTGGCTCTTTTGCTTAAAAGCTTGTGAGCTCTTTCTTTGTGCACTTATGCATGCTTCTCGAATCAAGGTAGCTAGTGTGTATGCGGAGCACTCTTGTGGCACACGGAGATATGCAAGATACCAAGATGGTGTGGTGACACTCACAATGATGTAGTATGCAATATCTATGACTATCACTAATGTGCACAAGTGGCGTGGCCCGGCAATACTCAAATGGCTAGTCTCAATGGGAAAGCTACGCAAAGATGGGTCATAGGGTGACAATGCAATTGCAAGGTAGGATGAGCGAAGTGTCGTCGATGTTACCGTCCTTGCCGAAGTTGAGCGATGGTGTAGTCGAAGTCTTGCCGTTCCAGGGTAGCCTAAACATCCAAGGAAACGGTGAAATCACAGCTCATGTATCCAAGGCAAAGGGGGACAAACATTTCAAACTCGGAGCGGGTAAGCGATGGTGGTTGCGGAAGGTGGGGTGAAAGGTAGGTGGTAGCGGAAGGTGGTACGGAACTGAACAAAGTCAGCTTCGTCAGGTTTTGTCGGACGTCCGGAAGTTACAGGTCGTCCGGTCGGTCGGAAGGGGTCGGACGTCCGGTAGTTGTCGGAAGTCCGGTAATAGTTTCTGTAGTCTGGGTGCCGGTCGTCCGGTGTTTAGCGGACGTCCGGTGTCTCGAAAGGTGCCGGACTTCCGGTAAACGTCGGCCGTCCGGTAAGTTTGGGACTGGGGTTGGTGGATCCGTGGACAAATTGGTCAAACGTGGTCGAATTTGCGGGGGAAAAACGGTGAAAAGGTGGGGAAATGCTAGATCGACACGTGGCACAGCAAATCCATGGAACAAAGTCAACAAAATCTTGCCAAATCAACAGACCACAAAAAAAATTTGGGGCTATTTTTGTGGGAAATTTTCGAAATTAGGAAGAACACAACAAAAACAAGCTAGAAAACAAAGTGTGGGGCTCCAAAATCGTGATCAACCTATGCTCTGGATACCAAGATGGTGTAGGGTGGAACCCTAATCAGCAGATCTTTCACGTTTGGAGAGTATCCCACGATGAACACGAAGAACACAAGGCGGAAACGAGGGAAAACACAAGAGGAAAACACTCAAATCAACACAAAGACGGTCACACAGGTGCTAGATCCACGATACACATAGAGATACACGGTCAATAGTCAACGACGGTGATACAAAGATAGTCTTCTCCCGGAGGAGGTCTTGATATCCCTTGGGATCTTCTCCGATGTGGAGGTCCTGAATCCGAGGTGGATCTTCTCCGGAGAGGCGCGCGGTCTCGTGGGAGAGAATCCACACAAAGGTCTGAAATGAGCTATCCAAAAGCTGCCTCCCAAGGAGGGGAGTCAACGATTATATATTACATGAAGGGTCGCCGTCGGGGTGGACGTCCGCTGGTTACCGAACGTCCGGTGATTCCGGAGGGACCGGACGTCCGGTAATCCTCGGATTTCCGCTATTTAGCTTCTGTAGTCGATGTCACGGACGTCCGGGGGCTTCCGGTCCTCCGGTGCTTGGAAGTCGCCGGTCGTCCGGTGCAGGCCGGACGTCCGGTGCCTGTAGCATCTTCAGCCTTCCTTCTTCTTGTCTCGTGCACTTGTCGGGCCTGTCGTCTTGACCATTGTGCAGAGCCGTCCCGTGGCCTTCGTCCAAGTACCTGAGTATGCACAGAGTTCCGGATGAGGGTAGAAGCCATGTCTCATGCATATCGGAAGGATTTAGAGCAAGGAGTGAAGTCACCTCGGTCTCGAGAGCTCTTGCACGTGCCCGAGTCATGGGTCCTTTGGGCACTTAATGAGGCGATGAAGGGTCCATGGGAATGACCCCAGGATACTCCGTATCATACCTTATGAGGGTGACTTTAGTGTCCCATGTCCTAAGGGATGTTGAGGACTTTATTGCTGAAACTACTGTAGGGGAAGAAAGAGGGGTGTCGAAAGCGAGAGTGGCTAGCTTACATTTTCTTGTTTTACGATGTTACTCATTATTTGCTGGGAGATGTTTGATTGGTTGTGGGGAGAGTGGAGGCCTTGGTGCCCTTGACCTCGCTATTTTGCGCCATGCTCTACATGCTTATAGAACTTTTATTTTGGGTGCTATTATTGCTCGGCGGTTGAACACGAGCCGTTTGAAGGCAGCTATCTTTGGAGGTATATATGCCTCTTGCCTTGCTAGACGCTTTGAGATACCTATTAGGCATGACGAAAAAGAAGAGATGATGTTGTCTGTTAAGTATTTAGACTATGCTAGTATGGTGGCACATGATTTTATTTCTAATGACAAGGAGAAGCGGCTCCTGTACAACTTAGTATTTAGTCAGGGCACTTTTCAGATTATTACTTTGCCTGCTCCTTCCTTGTTTGAAATTCATTCAGGCAAGTACATCATTATGCCCAACAACATTTATGCATACTGGGAGCGGACTTGATCCCCAGTTCCGGAACCGGAGCCATCACCTGATCCGTATTAGGAGTCTATTTATCAGTGGGAGCCGCACGAGCTCTTTAACAAGTGGAACCCTCAGGATCCTCCATTCCTCGTTAGTACCAAGGAGAGGGCTACTTTGATCCGTGGGCATATACCAACTTAGGCCAAAATCCTAAGCTTGGGGGAGTATGTATTTCTCATCGACATTACATTTATGTTCACACACTCATTCCAGTAGTCGGTGTTCACACTTTTTCATTTTATCATCCATGTAGTTTGTTTTTCTCGCTTTCTTCTTGTGTGTTCGAAAAACTTTGAAAACAAAAAAATATTTCTCGTTTCCTTTTTGTCTTTTCTTTCTTTCTTGTTCTTCTAGTAGTTTGTAATATTAACAAAGAAAATCCAACAATATTTCTCGTTCTTCTTTTTCTTGTTGGAGCTTTCCCCTGTAAATAATTTTCCTCGTTCTTATTTTTGCCTTGTTCAGAAAAACAAAACTCCAAAAACATTTTAGTGTGTTTCTATGAATTTCTTTTACTTTTCTTTTGGGTCGAGAGGAGAAGATCACGATGAAAATGTTGAGTGGCTCTCATATGCATTATTGTTGATCTAACAAAGAGCCCATATTACCTTGTCTTTTCCTATGAATAAATGTTTGCAAATTCCAGCTTAGTCCAATGCACGTGCACTCTTATTATTATTCACATCATTCGGTCGTCCAAGTGAAAGGCAATAATGACGAAATTTGATGAAATGATTGAGGTGAAGAAAAGCTGGTATGAACTCGACCTATTTTGTTTTTGTAATTATGATTAGCTCATTGGTCTTGATTGAGCCCATTATGAATGAAACATGTTTGCAATGACAATTAGAGATTATAGTTATTCATGCCATGATTAATTAGCTAGGAGTTGATAATGATTTGTCTTGTGTGCCAACATGGATTTAAAGTTATGATGTGGTATGATAGGATGGTATACTCCTTTGGATGTCCGAGTGACTTGGCTTGGCACATGTTCACACATGTAGTTGAATCAAAATCAACATAGCCTTCACGATATTTTTGTTCATGGTGATTTATATCCGACTCATGCTTGCATTCAATGTTGATTAACCTCAAGGCATGTTCATGACCGTTATCGCTCTCTAGTTGGTCGCTCATCAATCTTTTTGCAAGCCTTCACATTGTACCAAGCGGGATTACCGCTTGTGCATCCACTTCCATAAACCCAAAGTTATTCCATATGAGTCCACCATACCTACCTATATGCGATATTTACCTGTCATTCCAAGTAAATTTTCATGTGTCAAACTCTAAACCTTCAAATAATAATCTGTTTTGTGTGCCTGGATCGCTCATGTGGCGAATGTGGGCTGTTAGTATCTTCCATGCTAGGTGGGTTATTTTCATGATGATTGTTTATTCACTTGTCATTCACGAGAAACTGGCTGGTAATCAGGATGCCCAGTCCCATGCTCAAGTTCAAATCAAAGTACAATTAAACAAAACTCCCATGTACTGTTGTTGGTATGGACGGCACCCGTTGTTTTGGATCAGCCGTGGAGTGTGATTGTTGGTCGAGGGGAGGTGGGGTAAAAACTTTAGCATTTTGTTTGGGAACCGCCTATAATGTATTTAGCATGAAAGATACCAAGATCTCTTGGTCATTGCATTGACAATGAAATCATACCGCTCAAAATTATATTCATCTCTGTTTTAAAAGCTTCGAGCTCTGGCATCTCTGCAAATCCCTGCTTTCCTCTGCGAAGGGCCTATCTATTTACTTTTATTGTTGAGTCGTCATCCTCTTATAAAAATCACAAGCTAGAGAGCACCACTTTCATTTATATGCTTTGTTATCAATTGATGTTTAGTATGAGTGTGACTGGATCCCTTTCACCATGAATTGCAATGTCTAGTCAGTCCTTGATCTTCTCGGGTGCTCTCCATTTATGTTTTGCGGCCTCAGGAAGGGCTAGCAAGATACCATTATATCATATTGTATCATGATTGTTTTGAAAAGTATTGTCATCCAAGATATCTTATCATTGCTCGCTGGTTGGTTATGTCATCGATATGGGTAAATGTGAGACCTAAATATTATTGTGAATATGGTTAGTTTATAATCTTTGCTGAAAAATTAAATGGCTAGACATATTTGCAACAACAAGATCAAACATAGTTTATAAAAGTTTTTATTGATCACTTTCAGTTTATCAACTGAATTGCTTGAGGACAAGCAATGGGTTAAGCTTGGGGGAGTTGATACGTCTTCGTCGTATCTACTTTTTCAAACCCTTTTGCCATTGTTTTGGACTCTAATTTGCATGATTTGAATGGTAAAAACCCGGGCTGACGCTGTTTTCAGCAGAATTTCCATGTTGTTATTTTTGTGCAGAAATAGAAGTTCTCGGATTGACCTAGAAATTTATGGAGAATATTTTTGGAATATATAAAAAATACTGGCGAAAGAATCAACCAGAGGGGCCCACCAGATGACCACAAGGGTGGGGGCACGCCCTACCCCCTTGGACATGCCCCCTGGCTTGTGGACCCCTAAGCCTCCTCCGACCCTAACTCCAACTCTATATATTCATGTTCGGGGAGAAAAAATCAGAGAGAAGGATTTATCGCGTTTTACGATACGGAGCGGCCGCCACATCCCCTTCTTCATCGGGAGGGCTGATCTGGAGTCCATTCGGGGCTTCGGAGAGTGGAATCCATCGTCGTCATCATCATCAACCTTCCTCCATCACCAATTTCATGATGCTCACTGCCGTGTGTGAGTAATTCCATCATACGCTTGCTGGACGGTGATGGGTTGGATGAGATTTATCATGTATAACCGAGTTAGTTTTGTTAGGGTTTCATGCCTACTATCCACTATGTTCTGAGATTGAGGTTGCTATGACTTTGCTACGCTTAATGCTTGTTACTAGGGCCCGAGTGCCATGATTTCAGATTTGAACCTATTATGTTTCCATGAATATATATGTATTCTTGATCCGATCTTGCAAGTTGTGGACACCTACTATGTGTTATGATCTGCATACCCCAAGGTGACAATAATTGGCATTCTTTCCGGTGATTGTCGCAGTTTGAGGAGTTTATGTATTCACTAAGTGCTAATGCTTTGTTCCGGTTCTCTATTAAAAGGAGGCTTTAATATCCCTTAGTTTCCATTAGGACCCCGCTGCCATGGGAGGGTAGGACAAAAGATGGCATGCCAGTTATTTTCCATAAGCATATGTGACTATATACGAAATACATGCCTACATTATATTGATGAATTGGAGCTAGTTTGTCATTGCCCTAGGTTATAACTTCTACATGATGAATATCATCCGACACATATCATCACCGATCCATTGCCTACGAGTCCGTATCATATTGGTCCTCGCTAAGTTACATTCATTGCCACTACTATTACAATCACTACAAAACTGCTACTGTTACTTTTGCCACCATTACCGTTACTTCCATACTACTTTGCTACTAAATACTTTGCTGCAGATATTAAGTCTTTTAGGTGTGGTTGAATTGACAACTCAACTGCTAATACTCGTGAATATTCTTTGGCTCCCCTTGTGTCGAATCAATAAATTTGGATTGAATACTCTACCCTCGAAAACTGTTGCGATCCCTTATACTTGTGGGTTGCTACTTCTCGATCTTGCGTTGTATTCCCTCGAAAAGGAAAGGGTGATGCAACACAGTAGCGTAAGTATTTCCCTCAGTTTTTGAGAACCAAGGTATCAATCCAGTAGGAGACCACGCGCGAGTCCCTCGCACCTGCACAAACAAATAAGAACTTTGCAGCCAATGCGATAAGGGGTTGTCAATCCCTTTACGGTCGCTTACAAAAGTGAGATCTGATAGATAGGATAGTTTTATATTTTTGGTATTTTTGGATATAAGAACAGAAAGTAAAAACAGCAAAGTAAAGTACATTGTAGATTGATATGTTGAGAATAGACCCGGGGGCCAAAGATTTCACTAGTGGCTTCTCTCATGATAGCAGATTTCTACGGTGGGTGAACGAATTACTGTCGAGCAATTGATAGAAAAGCGAATAATTATGAGAATATCTAGGAATGATCATTATATATAGGCATCACGTCCGTGACAAGTAAACCGAAACGATTCTGCATCTACTACTATTACTCCACACATCGACCTCTATCCAGCATGCATCTAGAGTATTAAGTTCATAAGAATAGAGTAATGCTTTAACGAAGATGACATGATGTAGAGGGATAAACTCAAGCAATATGACATAAACCCCATCTTTTTATCCTCGATGGCAACAATACAATACGTGCCTTGCTGCCCTTGATATCACTGGGAAAGCACACCGCAAGATTGAACCCAAAGCCAAGCACTTCTCCCATTGCAAGAACTATAGATCTAGTAGGCCAAACCAAACCAATAATTCGAAGAGATTTGCAAGGATATAATAATCATACATAAAAGAATTCAGAAAAGAACCAAATATTTCTCATAGATAATCTTGATCATAAACCCACACTTCATCGGATCTCGACAAACACACCGCAACAAGATTACATCGAATAGATCTCCTCGAAGACCAATGAGAACTTGGTATTGAGATCCAAAAAGAGAGAAGAAGCCATCTAGGTACTAACTATGGACCCGAAGGTCTGTGGTAAACTACTCACAACTCATGGTGAGGCGATGGTGTTGATGTAGAAGCACACCGTGGAAGATCCCCCCTTCGGCGGAGCTCCGGAACAGGCCCCAAGATGGGATCTCATGGGAACAGAAGGTTGAGGCGGTGGAATTAGGGTTTTCTCTGTTGCTTTGATGTTTTCAGGGTACATGGGTATATATAGGAGGAATGAGGGCATCAGGGGAGCAACATGGGGCCCACGAGACAGGGGGGCGCGCCCCCACCCTCGTGGACACCATGTGTGCCCTCTGCCATGGTTCTCAAGTCTCCTGTGAAGATATCGTTCCAAAAATATCTCTCCCGAAGGTTTCATTCCGTTTGGACTCCATTTGATATTCCTTTTCTGCGAAACCCTGAAATAGGCAAAAAAAACACCGCAATCTGGACTGGGCCTTTGGGTTAATAGGTTAGTCCCAAAAATAATATAAAAGTGTATAATAAAGCCCATTAAACATCCAAAACATCATATATAATAGCATGGAACAATAAAAAATATAGATACATTGGAGACGTATCAAGCATCCCCAAGCTTAATTCCTGCTCGTCCTCGAGTAGGTAAATGATAAAAACGGAATTTTTGATGTGGAATGCTAACCAACATAATTTTCAATGTAATTCTCTTTATTGTGGCATGAATGTCCAGATCCGAAATATTCAAGACAAAAGTCTATATTGACATAAGAAATAATAATACTTCAAGCATACTAACAAGGCAATCATGTCTTCTCAAAATAACATGGCCAAAGTAAGTTATCCCTACAAAATCATATAGTCTGGCTATGCTCCCTCTTCATCACACAAAATATCCATATCATGCACAACCCCGGTTTCAGCCAAGCACTTGTTTTCATACTCAATTTTTTTCATACCTTTCAACTTTCACGCAATACATGAGCGTGAGCCATGGATATAGCACTATGGGTGGAATAGAATGGTGGTTGTGGAGAAGACAAAAAGGAGGAAGATAGTCTCACATCGACTAGGCGTATCAACGGGCTATGGAGATGCCCATCAATAGATATCAATGTGAGTGAGTAGGGATTACCATGCAACGGATGCACTAGATCTATAAATGTATGAAAGCCCAAGAAAAAGAAACTAAGTGGGTGTGCATCCAACTTGCTTGCTCATGAAGACCTAGGGCATTTGAGGAAGACCATCGTTGGAATATACAAGCCAAGTTCTATAATGAAAATTCCAACTAGTATATGAAAGTGACTAAACATGAGACTCTCTATCATGAAGAACATGGTGCTACTTTGAAGCACAAGTGTGGTAAAGGATAGTAGCATTGTCCCTTCTCTCTTTTCTCTCATTTTTTGGAGGGGCTTTCTCTTTTTTTAATTAGCTCCTCTCTATATTTTTTGGGTCATCTCTTTTTTTATTTAGCCTTTCCTCACATGGGACAATGCTCTAATAATGATGATCATCACACTTTTATTGATTTACAACTCGATATTACAACTCGATACTAGAACAAAGTATGACTCTATATGAATGCCTCTGGCGGTGTACCGAGATGTGCAATGGATCAAGAGTGACATGTATGAAAAATTATGCATGGTGGCTTTGTCACAAATACGATGTCAACTACATGATCATGCATGACAATATGACAATATGAAGCGTTTCATATGAACGGAACGGTAGAAAGTTGCATGGCAATATATCTCGGAATGGCTATGGAAATGCCGTGATAGGTAGGTATGGTGGCTGTTTCGAGGAAGATATATGGAGTGTGTATGGTACCGGAGAAAGTTGCACATCACAAGAGAGGCTAGCAATGGTGGAAGGGTGAGAGTGCGTATAATCCATGGACTCAACATTAGTCACAAAGAACTCATATACCTATTGCAAAAAATTACGAGTCATCAAAACAAAGCAATCAACGCATGCTCCTAGGGGGGAGGTTGGTAGGAGTTAACCATCGTGTGCCCCCGACCTCCACACAAAGGATGACACTCTACAAATACCACATGCTCTAACTTCGTTACATAGCGGTTCACCATACGTGCATGCTACGGGAATCACAAACTTTAACACAAGTATTTCTCAAATTCATAATAACTCCACTAGCATTACTCTAATATAACTATCCTCATATCTCACAACAATCATCTAGTATCAAACTTCTCATCATATTCAATGCACTTGTATGAAAGTTTTCACTACATTCATCTTGGATGCCTACCATATTAGGACTAGTTTTATAACCAAAGAACATTACCATGTTGTTCTAAAAGACTCTCAAAAGGATATAAGTGAAGTATGAGAGATCAACAATTTCTACAAAATAAAATCACCATCGTGCTCTAAAAGATATAAGTGAAGCACTAGAGCAAAACTATCTAGCTCAAAAGATATAAGTGAAGCACATAGAGTGTTCTAACAAATTCTAGGCCATATTTATATCTCTCAAAAAGGTGTGTCAAGCAAGGATGATTGTGGCAAACTAACAAGCAAAGACTCAAATCATACATGACGCTCCAAGTAAAACACATCTCATGTGGTGAATAAAAATATAGTCTCGAGTAAGTTACCGATAGATGAAGACGAAAGAGGGGATGCCTTCCCGGGGCAAGCTTGGGCTCTTGGTTGTCCTTGAATTTTACCTTGGGGTGCCTTGGGCATCCCCAAGCTTAGGCTCTCGACACTCTATGTTCCATAGTCCATCAAAGCCATACTCAAAACTTGAAAACTTCACAACACAAAACTTAGCCAAAAATCTCATGAGCTCCGTTAGTATAAGAAAACAAACCACTACTCAAAGGTACTGTAATGAACTCATTCTTTGTTTATATTGGTGTTAAACCTAATGTATTCCAACTTCTCTATGATTCATATCCTCCAATACTACTCATAGATTCATCAAAATAAGCAAACAACACCCGAAAAATAGAATCTGTCAAAAACATAACAGTCTGTAGTAATCTGCAACTTTTGCATACTTCTGTAACTCCAAAAAATTGAAATAAATTGGTAAACGTAAGGAATCTTTCTATTAATCATCTGCAAAAAGAATCAACTAAATAGCACTCTCCAGTAAAATCCGGTGACTATTCTAGTGAGCGCTAACGTTTCTGTTTTTTACAGCAAGATCATATAAACTTCACACAAGTCTTCCCAAGGGTTGTACTTGGCACAAACACTAATTAAAACACAAAACCACATCTAAACAGAAGCTAGATGCAATATTTATTCCTAAACAGAAGGAAAAACAAAGAAAATAAAATTGGGTTGCCTCCCAACAAGCGGTATCGTTTAACGCCCCTAGCTAGGCACGATACAAGGATAGATCTAGGTATTGCCATCTTTGGAAGGCAATCCATAAGTGGATCTCATAATAGATTCATATGGTAATTTATTTTTCTTTCTAGGAAAGTGTTGCATGCCTTTCCTTAACGGAAATTGGAACCTAATATTTCCTTCCTTCATATCAATAATTGCACCAATCGTTTTAAGGAAAGGTCTACCAAGAATAATAGGACATGAAGGATTGCAATCTATATCAAGAACAATGAAATCTACGGGCACATAATTCCTATTGGCAACAATAAGAACATCATTAATCCTTCCCATAGGTTTCTTAATGGTAGAATCCGCAAGATGCAAATTTAAAGAACAATCATCAAGCTCATGGAAACCTAACAAATCACACAAAGTTTTTGGGATAGTGGAAACACTTGCACCCAAATCACACAAATCGAAGCATTCATGGTCTTTAATTTTAATTTTAATAGTAGGTTCCCACTCATCATAAATCTTTCTAGGGATAGAAACTTCTAATTCAAGTTTTTCTTCATAAGATTGCATCAAAGCATCAACTATGTGTTTGGTAAAAGCTTTATTTTGACTATAAGCATGCGGAGAATTTAGTACGGATTGCAACAAGGAAATACAATCAATCAAAGAGAAATTATCATAATTGAATCCCTTGAAATCCAAAGTAGTGGGTTCATCTCTATGCAAAGTTTTAATCTCTTCAATCCCACTTTTATCAATTTTAGCATCAAGATCTAAAAACTCCGAATCATTGAGACGCCTTTTAATTAAAGTAGACTCATCTCCAGTCCCATCTTTATCAAGATTCATACTAGAAAACAAGGATCTAATAGGAGACACATCAATAACTTTCAGATCTTCATCTTTATTTTCATCATAACTAGAAGAACACACTTTTATAAAGCACTCTTTTTTAGCACGCATCCTAGCGGTTCTTTCTTTGCATTCATCAATGGAAATTCTCATGGCCTTGAGAGACTCATTGATATCATGCTTAGGTGGTATAGATCTAAGTTTTAAAGAATCAACATCAAGAGTAATTCTATCCACACTTCTAGCCAATTCATCAATCTTAAGCAATTCTTCTTCAAGCAAAGCACTGAAATTCTTTTGCGAATTCATAAACTCCTTAACACTAGTTTCAAATTCAGAAGACATCTTACCAAAAGAGTTATTGTAGGAATTACCATAATTATTAGAGGAATTACTAGGAAAAGGCCTAGGATTATAGTTTCCTCTATAAGCATTGTTACCAAAATTATTCCTACCAACAAAATTCACATCCGAAGATTCATTATTATTTTCAATCAACGTCGATAAAGGCATATCATTAGGATCAGAAGAAGCACTCTTAGCAGCAAATAATTTCATAAGTTCATCCATCTTTCCACTCAAAACACTAATCTCTTCAATAGCATGCACTTTTTTACTAGTAGATCTTTCGGTGTGCCATTGAGAATAACTAACCAAAATATTATCTAGGAGTTTGGTAGCTTCTCCTAAGGTAGTTTCCATGAAAGTGCCTCCTGTGGCCGAATCTAAAAGATTTCTAGAAGCAAAATTCAATACAGCATAAAAGTTTTGTATAATCATCCATAAGTTCAAACCATGTGTGGGGCAATTACGTATCATTAATTTCATTCTCTTCCAAGCTTGTGCAACATGCTCATGATCTAGTTACTTAAAATTCATAATATCGTTTCTAAGAGAGATAATCTTAGCAGGAGGAAAATACTTAGATATAAAAGCATCTTTGCACTTTTTCCACGAATCAGTACTATTTCTAGACAAAGAGGAAAACCAAGTTTTAGCTTGATCTCTAAGTGAAAACGGAAATAACTTCAATTTAACAATATCATTATTCATATCCCTTTTCTTTTATATATCACACAAATCAACAAAGTTGTTTATATGGATAGCGACATCTTCACTAGGAAGGCCGGAAAATTGATCTTTCATGACAAGATTCAATAGAGCAGCATTGATCTCACAAGATTCAGCATCGGTAATAGGAGCAATCGGAGTGCTAATAAAATCATTATTGTTGGTATTGGAGAAGTCACACAATTTGGTATTGTTCTGAGCCATAGTGACAAGCAAGCAATCCAACACACAAGCAAACAAGAAGCAAGCAAATGGTAAACACATGGCAAAAAGAAGGGAAAATAAAACGGCAAGGGTGGATTGGGGGAGAGGAAAACGAGAGGCAAATAAATGTAATGCGAAGGATAAGGGTTTGTGATAGGTACTTGGTATATGACATTTGCGTAAGCCTCCCCGGCAACGGCGCTAGAAATTCTTCTTGCTACTTATCGAGCTTGCGTTGTATTCCCTCGAAGAGGAAAGGGTGATGCAGCACAGTAGCGTAAGTATTTCCCTCAGGTTTTGAGAACCAAGGTATCAATCCAGTAGGATACCACGCGCGAGTCCCTCGCACCTGCACAAACAAATAAGAACTTCGCAGCCAACGCGATAAGGGGCTGTCAATCCCTTTACGGTCACTTACGAAAGTGAGATCTGATAGATAGGATAGTTTGATATTTTTGGTATTTTTGGATATACGAGCAGAAAGTAAAAACAACAAAGTAAAGTAGATTGTAGATTGATATGTTGAGAATAGACCCGGGGGGCATAGGTTTCACTAGTGGCTTACCTCATGATAGCATTTTTCTATGGTGGGTGAATGAATTACTGTCGAGCAATCGATAGAAAAGCGAATAATTATAAGAATATCTAGGCATGATCATTATATATAGGCATCATGTCCGTGACAAGTAGACCGAAACGATTCTGCATCTACTACTATTACTCCACACATCGACCACTATCCAGCATGCATCTAGAGTATTAAGTTCATAAGAACAGAGTAATGCTTTAAGCAAGATGACATGATGTAGAGGGATAAACTCCAGCCATATGATATAAACCCCATCTTTTTATCCTCGATGGCAACAATACAATACATGCCTTGCTGCCCTTGCTGTCACTGGGAAAAGACACCGCAAGATTGAACCCAAAGCCAAGCACTTCTCCCATTACAAGAACTATAGATCTAGTAGGCCAAACCAAACCAATAATTCGAAGAGACTTGCAAGTATATTATAATCATACATAAAATAATTCAGAAAAGAACCAAATATTTCTCATAGATAATCTTGATCATAAACCCATAATTCATCGGATCTCGACAAACACACCGCAAAAAGATTACATCGAATAGATCTCCTTGAAGACCGAGGAGAACTTGGTATTGAGATCCAAAAAGAGAGAAGAAGCCATCTAGGTACTAACTATGGACCCGAAGGTCTATGGTAAACTACTCACAACTCATGGTGAGGCGATGGTGTTGATGTAGAAGCACTCCGTGGAAGATCCCCCCCTCCGGCGGAGCTCCGGAACAGGCCCGAAGATGGGATCTCACAGGAATAGAAGGTTGCGTCGGTGGAATTAGGGTTTTCTCTATTGCTTCGATGTTTTCAGGGTACATGGGTACATATAGGAGGAAGGAGGGCATCGATGGAGCAACATGGGGCCCACGAGGCACGGGGGCGCACCCAGGGGGAGGGGGCGCCCCCACCGTCGTGGCCACCACGTGTGCCCTCTGCCGTGGTTCTCAAGTCTCCTGTGAAGGTTTCATTCCGTTTGGACTCCGTTTGATATTCCTTTTCTGCGAAACCCTGAAATAGGCAAAAAACAGCAATCTGGACTGGGCCTTTGGGTTAATATGTTAGTCCCAAAAATATTTTAAAAGTGTATAATAAAGCCCATTAAACATCCAAAACATCATATATAATAGCATGGAACAATAAAAAATATAGATACGTTGGAGACGTATCATGGGTCATCATATACTAATCAACTTATCAGCAAAGATAGCTACCAGATTATCGAACACTTACGTGATTAATTTTTATGGACAAGGTAAGAGGCAGATAGGGTGATATTGTTGAATCTCTTCGTTTTAGGGATCAGGGTAACAACACCATAGTTCAAACGAGCTACATCAGGCGTATGAGTATGAAATGCCTCAAATAAGCGCATTATGTCAGCTTTGAAAAAATCCCAACAATGCATATAGAATTCTAATGGATATTATTGGGCCCAGGGGCTCTATTACAGGCCATACCAAACAAAGCCTTTTTCACCTCCTCATCAGTGAATTTACTTGTGAGGAGGATATTATCCTCCTCATTAAGCTTTTCCTCTTCAGACCAAGTTTCAGGAGATAAATGAAATAGGTTCCCTCTAGCTGGGCCAAAAAGGTCCTTATAAAAATCAATAGTGTGGGACAACATGTTTTACGTGCCCTCAATAGCCACACCCCCTGTCGTGAAGGAATGAATGGTATTTTTTCGTTTTCTCCCATTTGCAATTCGATGATAAAATTACGTGTTCTTTCCCCCTTGAGCAACCATCGCTCATTGTAGTGTTGTAACCAAAAAAATTCTTCCATAATCAAGATTTCATTAAGTTCTGCATTCAAGGTCATCCTTGTCTGATATAAGTCTGGATCGAGAGGTTTATTCTCGTCTAGTTTTTCAATCTCTTCCAACTCCTCTTTGATACATTTTTTCCTTTTCCTTGCATGCCCAAAGGAGTGGGAACCCCATCCCTTGAAGAATTTCTTAATACGTTTGAGTTTAATGTTGATAATATCTATAGGGTCTTCAAAGAACACATGCTGCTCCTAGATTTTCTTTGCTTTAATATAGACTCCTCATTTTTTAACCAGCTCGCTTCATACCTGAACTCACAATGATGGGAAGGGCTTGTTTTATTAGGACCGTAGCCAAGAGTAAAGGTTTATGGTCAGAGATGTTCCTCACCAATTTGTGAACCGTAACTAAAGGAAACAAATCCTTGCAATCAAAGCTCACGAGGATTCTATCCAACTTCCCTAGCGTGTGATGTTTTTGTTTATTAGTCAATGTGTATTTTCCCCCTCACATATGAATTTCCTGGAGGAAATATGCCCTAGAAGCAATAATAAAGTTGTCATGCTAGAATTGTATTGATCGGAAACCATGATACATGTGTGAATACATAGACAAACACTATGTCCCTAGTGAGCCTCTACTTGACTAGCTTGTTAATCAAAAATGGTTAAGGTTTACTAACCATAGACATGAGTTTTCATATGATAACGGGATCACATCATTAGGAGAATGATGTGATGGATAAGACCCATTCGTTAGCTTAGCATTATGACCATTTCAGTTTTACTACTATTGCTTTCTTCATGTTAAATACATATTCCTCCGACTATGAGATTATGCAACTCCCGGATACCGAAGGAATGCCTTGTGTGCTATCAAACATCACAACGTAACTGGGTGATTATAAAGATGCTCTAAAGGTATCTCCGAAGGTGTTTGTTGAGTTGGCTTAGATCAAGATTAGGATTTGTCACTCCGAGTATCGGAGAGGTATCTCTAGGCCCTCTCGGTAATACACATCATAATAAGCTTTGCAAGCAAAGTGACTAATGACTTAGTTGCGGGATGATGTATTATGGAACAAGTAAAGAGACTTGCCGGTAACGACATTGAATTAGGTATGATGATACCGACGATCGAATCTTGGGCAAGTAACATACCGGTGACAAAGGGAATAACGTATGTTGTCATTATGGTTCTACCAATAAAGATCTTCGTAGAATATGTAGGAACCAATATGAGCATCCAGGTTCCGCTATTGGTTATTGACCAGAGAGGCATCTTGGTCATGTATACATAGTTCTCGAACCCGTAGGGTTCGCACGCTTAACGTTCGATGACGATATTGTATTATATGAGTTATGTGATTTGGTGACCGAATGTTGTTCAGAGTCCCGGATGAGATCACAAACATGACGAGGAGTCTCAAAATGGTCGAGATGTAAAGATGGATATATAGGACGATAGTGTTCGGACACCGGAAGTGTTCCGAGGGGTACCGGGTACATATCGGAGTATGGGGGGGGGGGTTACCGGAACCCTCGGGAGGTTAATGGGCCACATTGGCCAATTGGGAAGGGGCAGACCAACCCACAAGGGGCTGGCACACCCCTCCTAGTCCGCCGTCCAAGTGGGATAAGGAAAGGGGGCATTCGGCCTCCCCCTTCCTTTCCTCTCCCCTCTATTCCTTTTCCCTTCCTACTGCGAATAGGAATATGAGAGGGGGTTTGGTAGAATTGGAGAGGACCCCAAGTAAGATTCCTCCTACTTGGGGCACCCCCTTGGCTGCCTCTCCTCCCCTCCAACCTATATATACATGGGGAGGGGGCGCCTAGAACACACACCAACATCATTGTTAGCCGTGTGCGGCATCCCCTTCCACATTATACTCCCACGGTCATATTCTCGTAGTGCTTAGGCGAAGCCCTACGCGGATCACTTCACCATCACCATCACCACTCCGTCGTGCTGATGGAACTCATCTACTTCCTCGAAACTTTGCTGGATCAAGAGGTCGAGGGACGTCATCGAGTTGAACGTGTGCATAACTCGGAGGTGTCATACGTAATGTGCTTGATCGGTCGAAACGAGAATAAGTTTGACTACACCAACCGCGTTGTCAAATGCTTCCACTTTTGGTCTACGAGGGTACATAGACACACTCTTCCCCTCTCGTTGCTATGCATTCTCGTAGATAGATCTTGTGTGAGCGTAGGAATTTTTTTGAAATTGCATGCAACGTTCCCCAACAGTGGTATTAGAGGTCTATGCGTAGATTATATGCACGAGTAAAACACAAAGAGTTGTGGGCGGTGATAGTCATACTGCTTACCACCAATGTCTTATTTTGATTCGGTGGTATTGTGGGATGAAGCGGCCTGGACCAACCTTACATGACCGCGTTCATGAGACCGGTTCCACCGACATACATGCAACTAGTTTTCCATAAAGGTAGCTGGCGGGTGTTTGTTTCTCCTACTTTAGTTGAATCAAATTTGACCGTGGCCGGTCCTTGAAGAAGGTTAAAACAACAAACTTGACGAAACACCATTGTGGTTTTGTGCCGTAGGTAAGAACGGTTCTTGCTAGAAGCCCGTACCAGCTACGTAAAACTTGCAACAACAAAGTAGAGGACGTCTAACTTGTTTTTGCAGGGCATGTTGTGATGTGATATGGTCAAGACGTGATGAGTTATATGTTATTGTATGAGATGATCATGTTTTGTAAGATATCTGACAACCGACAGGAGCCTTATGGTTGTCTCTTTATTGTACGAAATGCAAACGTCATATATTTGATTTACTTTATCGCTATGAGTCAGCAATAGTCGTAGAAGCAATAGTTGGCGAGACAACCACGACGCTAGGATGGAGATCAAGTGTAACATCCCAAATTTTCAATTTGGAATGTTATACATAGGTCATCTTGCATATCATATTTTATTTGCATTTGTGAATTGCGATCCTCGAAATTCTAAGCAACTCAAGGACCCACGTAGAGAGTTGGGGATTTCACCGTTTTCATATTTGAATTTTCTCAAATATCGGAACGAGGATCATTTTGGTTTTAATTGTTTTTCTCTCCGAAGATATTTCATAGTAAAAACATATGAGTGGAGATAATATGACTTCTCCAAAACAAACGAAATATTGGAGGAAAAATATTAAAATTAAATATTTTATTTTATTTGGATTTATTTGCAATTTTACTCGATTAGGAAAATAAGCGTTTTTCAGAATTGCATTTAGGTCCGGGAAAAATGTTCACTTTGTCCTAAATATTATTAGAAGACGGCGGAAATTTATTTTAGAATTTTTCGACTCCGTTTAGTGTTTCTTTTGTTTGTTTTCTGTGTCCGGACTATTTAAAAAAAAGTCAAACCGAACTAGAGGCCGTAACCGACTCGGACTCTCCCGGGCCGGCTTTATAAGCCGCAACCCCGCCCCGCCGAAACCCTAGCCGCCGCCGCCGCCCTCGTGCCGCTGCCGCCTAGCCACCGCCGCCATCGTGCGCCGCTGCCGCACCATCGCGCCGCCGCCGCGCCGCCACCCGCCGCCAGAGCCGCCACCGCCGGAGATGCCGCCGATCCATTCGTCGCCGGTCTTTTTCTCGATTTTAGGTAAAAACCGCCGTTTTCTAAAAAAAACCTAGATCGGTTTTGTTTTTTTGTTAGATTGGTTCGATTTTTCTCGGTTTAGTTATTTAGTGGACGTTTGTCCGTTCGTTTGTTTAATGAACGCTTTTCGTCTTTTAGTTACAGACAGCGAACGTTCATTCATTAGCCTGTTCATCTTGTTTTCTTTTTCAGGGTTTTTCCGCGATTATTTTCGATCGTGATTTCTGCCCTGATCATTGTTTTAGTATAACTTTTCGCTCGTTAGTCGGAATCAGGTGAAACAAGCGCCTATATCTTTGTTTCGAAGCCCTCTTTCTGTTTAACCAACTTGAAGAAGATTTTGGTACTTTAAAATTTTGACTTTAGTACAATTTAGTAAACGGATCTTGTTTCTTTCGTGGTTTGAGTTTCATTGCTTGATTTGATTCTTTTTTCAAACCGGAGTTCTTCAGTTGAACTTTATGGTTAGATCTTCTTATTTGAGATTTACCCGTGCATCTTTGCTTGGTTGCTTATGTATGCTATTGTTTGTTTGCGATAGAATTCCCGGAGTGCGAAGCGTGCTGCTACGAGTCCCTAAGTTTTGCGATCGTCAGCAAGGCAATTAACACATTGATTATACCCTTTATTACCCAGTTTTTATGCATTAGTTCAACCCTCACACATTGCATGAGTAGGATCTCTTAACATGTGGATCTGGGAAGTAGATTGAGGTAGAACCTATTACCTGTTTTATCATCAAAACCCTGGGAGTTACTTCTACGTTATGCTTAGGTTGCCATGCTATGCTCGTAGACGTGTATTTTGGGTATGAGAGTATCCATGACAGATGTGAGATTGTTAATTAATGGTTCAACTTAAGGTGGCTACTTTAATACACATCTGGGTGGATTGGTTGCAGGGCACCTGGAGAATCCAGTGTTGTCCTAGGAAATCTCGGAGGAACCGTGTGATTATCCTATGGAATGCCACCCAGGCTCAAAGGGATCATAAGACAATTCATGCTAGAAACTTCCATGTGCCGCCACAATGCCATTATGGGCTCTGGCATAGTTGAGTATGTTGTGTGAACTCTTTCAGTGGTGGAATAGCAGATGTAGGGGTGTTGGAAATATGCCCTAGAGGCAATAATAAAAGTATTATTATTATATTTCCTTGTTCATGATAATCGTCTGTTATTCATGCTTGAATTGTACTGTACGGAAACAGCGATACATGTGTGAATATATAGACCACAATGAGTCCCTGGTAGGCCTCTAGTTGCCAGCTCGTTGATCAACAGATGGTCACGGTTTCCTGACCATGGGCATAGGATGTCAGTGATAACGGGATCACATCATTAGGAGAATGATGTGATGGACAAGACCCAATCCTGAGCATAGCACGAGATCGTTTAGTTCGTAATGCATAAGCTTTTCGGTGTCAAGTATTTATTCCTTAGACAATGAGGTTTACAACTCCCGGATGCCGTAGGAATATTTTGGGTGTGCCAAACGTCACAACGTAACTGGGTGGCTATAAAGGTACGCATCGGGTATCTCCGAAAGTGTCTGTTGAGTTGGTACGATCCGAGACTGGGATGTTGTCACTCCGTATGACGGAGAGGTACCTCTGGGCCCACTTGGTAAGACATCATCATAATGAGCTCAAGGTGACTAAGGATTTGGTCACGGGATGATGGATTACGGATTGAGTAAAGAGACTTGCCATGACGAGATTCAACAAGGTATCGGGAATACCGACGATCGAATCTCGGGCAAGTACCGTACCGATGGACAAAGGGAATAACTACGGGATTGAGTGAATCCTTGACACGGTGGTTCATCCGATGAAGATCATCGAGGAACACGTGGTAACCAACATGGGTATCCAGATCCTGCTGTTGGTTATTGACCGGAGAGTGGTCTCGGTCATGTCTACGTGTCTCCCGAACCCGTAGGGTCTACACACTTAAGGATCGGTGATGCTAGGGTCATAGAGATACATGCACGTGGAAACCTGAAAGTTGTTCGGAGTCCCGGATGAGATCCCGGACGTGACGAGGAGTTCCGGAATGGTCCGGAGGTAAAGAATGATATATAGGAAGTCCAGTTTCGGCCATTGGGTGAACTCCGGGGGGTCACCGGGAGTGTCCCGGGACCACCGGAGGGGTCTCGGGGGTCCACCGGGTGGGGCCCCTAGGCCTCAAGGGGAAGGGGGCCAGCCCCTGGTGGGCTGGCGCACCCTACTGGGCCCTCCCTCATGCGCCTAGGGTTGAAACCCTAGGGGAGGGAGGCGCCACCTTGCCTTGGGGGGCAAGAATCCCCCCTGGCCGCCGCCCCACCCTGCAGATGGGATCTGCAGGGCTTGGCGCACCCCCTGGCCCCCTATATATATGTGGGGGGGGAGAGGGCTGCCGCACCCAAGTCTCTGGCGCCTCTCCCCCTCCCGTCACACCTTCCTCCTCCTCCGCAGGGCACCGGCGAAGCCCTGCAGGATTTCCCGCTGCATCCACCACCATGCCGTCGTGCTGCTGGATCTCCGATGACCTCTCCTCCCCCCTTGCTGGATCAAGAAGGAGGTGACGTTGCTGTACCGGACGTGTGTTGAACGCGGAGGTGCCGTCCGTTCTGCGCTAGATCATCGGTGACGAAGAACGTGAAGAGTACGACTACTTCATCCACACTTCTTCGAAAGCTTCCGCTCGCGATCTACAAAAGGGTATGTAGATGCACTCTAATATGCTCGTTGCTAGATGTCTCCTTAGTTGGATCTTGGTGAAAGCGTAGAATTTTTTTGAATTCTGCTACGTTCCCCAACAGTGGCATCTGAGCTAGGTCTTTCGCGTAGCATCTTGCACGAGTAGAACACAAAGCAGTTGTGGGTGTTGAGTTTGCTCAATTTTCTTACCGTTACTAGTCTAATCTTGATTCGGCGGTATTGTGGGATGAAGCAGCCCGGACCGACCTTACACGTACGCTTACGTGAGACTGGTTCCACCGACAGACATGCACTAGATGCATAAGGTGGCTGGCGGGTGTCTGTCTCTCCTACTTTAGTCGGATCGGATTCAATGAACAGGGTCCTTATGAAGGGTAAATAGAAATTGACAAATCACGTTGTGGTTTTGGCGTAGGTAAGAAACGTTCTTGCTAGAAAACCTATAGAAGCCATGTAAAACTTGCAACAACAATTAGAGGTCGTCTAACTTGTTCTTGCAGCATGTGCTATGTGATATGGTATGGCCAAGAAGATGTGATGAATGATATATGTGATGTATGAGATTGATCATGTTCTTGTAATAGGGAATCAAGACTTGCATGTCGATGAATTTGACAACCGGCAGGAGCCATAGGAGTTGTCTTTAATTATTGTATGACCTGCGTGTCACTGAAATAACGCCATGTAATTACTTTACTTTATTGCTAAACGTTAGCCATAGTAGTAGAAGTAATAGTTGGCGTGACAACTTCAAGAAGACACGATGATGGAGATCATGATGATGGAGATCATGGTGTCGAGCCGGTGACAAAGATGATCATGGTGCCCCGAAGATGGAGATCCAAGGAGCAAGATGATATTGGCCATATCATGTCACTTTAATTGATTGCATGTGATGTTTATCATGTTTATGCATCTTGTTTACTTAGAACGATGGTAGTAAATAAGATGATCTCTCACTAAAATTTCAAGAATTGTGTTCCCCCTAACTGTGCACCGTTGCTAAGGATCGTTGTTCCGAAGCACCACGTGATGATCGGGTGTGATAGGTTCTAACGTCCGCATACAACGGGTGCAAGCTAGATTTACACAAGCAATACACTTAGGGTTCAGTTGACGAGCATAGCATGTACAGACATGGCCTCGGAACACGGAAGACCGAAAGGTCGAACACGAGTCGTATAGCAGATATGATCAACATGAAGATGTTCACCGTTGATGACTAGTCCGTCTCACGTGATGATCGGACATAGGCTAGTCGATTCGGATCGTGTATCACTTAGATGACTAGAGAGATGTCAATCTGAGTGGGAGTTCATTAAAATTTGATTAAGATGAAATTAGTTATCATGAACATAGTCTAAATTCTTTACAATATCTCTTGTAGATCAAATGGCTCACGCTCAAGTCACCCTCAACTTCAACGCGTTCCTAGAGAAATCCAAGCTGAAAGACGATGGTAGCAACTACATGGACTGGGTCCGTAACCTGATGATCATCCTCATAGCTGCCAAGAAAACTTATGTCCTAGATGCACCGCTAGGTGAAGCTCCCGCCCCGGCAAACCAAGATGTTATGAACGCTTGGCAGTCGCGTTGTGATGATTACTCCCTGGTTCAGTGCGGCATGCTTTACAATTTAGAATCGGGGCTCCAAAAGCGTTTTGAGCACCACAGGGCATATGAGATGTTCCAAGAGCTGAAAATGGTTTTCCAAGCTCATGCCCGAGTCGAGAGATATGACGTCTCCAATGCATTCTACAGCTGTAAGATGGAGGAAAACAGTTCTGTCAGTGAGCAGATCCTCAAGATTTCTGGATTGCACAACCGTTTGTCTCAGTTGGGAATGAATCTCCCAGACGAAGCGGTAATAGACAAAATCCTCCAGTCGCTCCCACCAAGCTACAAGAGCTTCGTGTTGAACTTCAATATGCAGGGGATGGAGAAGTCCATTCCCGAGGTGTATTCGATGCTGAAATCAGCGGAGGTGGATATCAAGAAAGAACATCAAGTGTTGATGGTCAATAAAACAACTAAGTTCAAGAAGGGCAAGGGTAAGAAGAACTTCAAGAAGGATGGCAAGGGAGTTGCCGCGCCCGGTAAGCCTGTTGCCGGGAAGAAGCCAAAGTATGGACCCAAGCCTGAGACAGAGTGCTTTTATTGCAAGGGAACGGGTCATTGGAAGCGGAACTGCCCCAAATACTTAGAGGACAAGAAGGCCGGCAACGTCAAAGGTATATGTGATATACATGATATTGATGTGTACCTTACCAGCGCTCGTAGTAGCTCCTGGGTATTTGATACCGGTGCAGTTGCTCATATTTGTAACTCTAAGCAGGAGTTGCGGAATAAGCACAGATTGGCGAAGGACGAGGTGACGATGCGCGTCGGGAATGGTTCCAAGGTCGATGTGATCGCAGTCGGCACGCTGCCTCTACATCTACCCTCGGGATTAGTTTTAAACCTTAATAATTGTTATTTAGTACCAGCTTTGAGTATGAACATTGTATCTGGATCTCGTCTTATGCGAGATGGCTACTCATTTAAATCTGAGAATAATGGTTGTTTTATTTATTTGAGAGATATGTTTTATGGTCATGCCCCGTTGGTCAATGGTTTATTTTTGATGAATCTCGATCGTGATGATACACATATTCATAGTGTGAATGCCAAAAGATGTAAAGTTGATATTGATAGTCCCACATACTTGTGGCATTGCCGCCTTGGTCATATTGGTGTCAAACGTATGAAGAAGCTTCATGCTGATGGACTTCTGAAGTCTCTTGATTATGAATCATTTGACACGTGCGAACCATGCCTCATGGGCAAGATGACCAAGACTCCGTTCTCCGGAACAATGGAGCGAGCAACCAACTTATTGGAAATCATACATACCGATGTGTGCGGTCCAATGAGTGTTGAGGCTCGCGGAGGCTATCGTTATGTTCTCACCCTCACGGATGACTTGAGTAGATATGGGTATATCTACTTGATGAAGCACAAGTCTGAGACTTTTGAAAAGTTCAAGGAATTTCATAATGAGGTTGAGAATCAACGAGACAAGAAAATAAAGTTCTTACAATCGGATCGTGGGGGTGAACATTTGAGTCATGAATTTGGCACGCACCTTAGGAAATGTGGAATTGTTTCACAATTGACACCGCCCGGAACACCTCAACGTAACGGTGTGTCCGAACGTCGAAATTGTACTCTGTTGGACATGGTGCGATCTATGATGTCCCTTACCGATTTACCGCTATCTTTTTGGGGTTATGCTTTAGAGACTGCCGCATTCACTTTAAATAGGGCTCCGTCGAAATCCGTTGAGACGACACCGTATGAACTTTGGTTTGGCAAGAAACCGAAGTTGTCGTTTCTGAAAGTTTGGGGTTGCGATGCTTATGTCAAGAAACTTCAACCTGAAAAGCTCAAACCCAAATCGGAAAAATGCGTCTTCATAGGATACCCAAAGGAAATGATTGGGTACACCTTCTACCACAGATCCAAAGGCAAAGTCTTCGTTGCCAAGAATGGATCCTTTATGGAGAAAGAGTTTCTCTCGAAAGAAGTGAGTGGGAGGAAAGTAGAACTTGATGAGGTGAGAGTCACCCCTCCCGAACCGGAAAGTAGCGCAGCGCAGGAAATTGTTCCTGAGGTGCCTGCACCGACAAGAGAGGAAGTTGATGATGATGATCATGAAGAAACAGATCAAGTTACTACTGAACTTCGAAGGTCCACAAGGGCACGTTCCGCACCAGAGTGGTACGGCAACCCTGTCATGGGAATCATGTTGTTAGACAACGGTGAACCTTCGAACTATGAAGAAGCGATGGCGGACCCGGATTCCAATAAATGGCTTGGAGCCATGAAATCCGAGATAGAATCCATGTATGAAAACAAAGTATGGACTTTGGTGGACTTGCCTGATGATAGGCACGCCATAGAAAATAAATGGATATTTAAGAAGAAGACAGACGCGGATGGTAATGTGACCATCTATAAGGCTCGGCTTGTCGCTAAAGGTTATCGACAAGTTCAAGGGATTGACTACGACAAGACTTTCTCTCCCGTAGCGATGCTGAAGTCAGTCAGAATCATGTTAGCTATTGCCGCATTCTATGATTATGAGATATGGCAAATGGACGTCAAAACGGCATTCCTTAATGGATTCCTCAAGGAAGAGTTGTATATGATGCAGCCGGAAGGTTTTGTCGATCCAGAGAATGCTAACAAGGTATGCAAGCTCCAGCGCTCGATTTACGGGCTGGTGCAAGCATCTCGGAGTTGGAATATTCGCTTTAATGATGTGATCAAAGCGTTTGGCTTTATACAGACTTATGGAGAAGCCTGTATTTACAAGAAAGTGAGTGGGAGCTCTGTAGAATTTATCATATTATATTTGGATGACATATTGCTGATGGGAAATGATATAGAATTCTTGGAAACGGTAAAGGCCTACTTGAATAAGAGTTTTTCAATGAAGGACCTTGGAGAAGTAGCTTACATATTAGGCATCAAAATCTATAGAGATAGATCAAGACGCCTCATCGGTCTTTCACAAAGTACATACCTTGACAAGATATTGAAGAAGTTCAATATGGATTAGTCCAAGAAGGGTTCTTGCCTGTTTTGCAAGGTATGAGATTGAGCAAGGCTCAGTCGCCGACCACGGCAGAAGGTAGAGAAAAGATGAGTGTCATACCCTATGCCTCGGCCATAGGTTCTATCATGTATGCCATGCTGTGTACCAGACCTGATGTGAACCTTGCCATAAGTTTGGTAGGGAGGTACCAAAGGGATCCCGATATGGAACACTGGACAGCGGTCAAGAACATCCTAAAGTACCTGAAAAGGACTAAGGATATGTTTCTCGTTTATGGAGGTGACGAAGAGCTCGTCGTAAAGGGTTACGTCGATGCTAGCTTCGACACAGATCTGGATGACTCGAAGTCACAAACCGGATACGTGTATATTTTGAATGGTGGGGCAGTCAGCTGGTGCAGTTGCAAGCAGAGCGTGGTGGCGCATTCTACATGTGAAGCAGAGTACATAGCTGCTTGCGAAGCAGCACAGGAAGGAGTCTGGATGAAGGAGTTCATCACCGACCTAGGAGTCATTCCAAGCGCGTCAAGCCCGATGACTCTCATCTGTGACAACACTGGTGCTATTGCCATTACCAAGGAGCCCAGGTTTCACAAGAAGACCAAGCACATCAAGCACCGTTTCAACTCCATCCGGAATTATGTTCAAGATGGAGACATAGATATTTGTAAAGTGCATACGGATCTGAATGTTGCAGACCCGTTGACTAAACCTCTTCCACGGGCAAAACATGATCAACACCAGAACTCTATGGGTGTTCGATTCATCACAATGTAACTAGAATATTGACTCTAGTGCAAGTGGGAGACTGTTGGAAATATGCCCTAGAGGCAATAATAAAAGTATTATTATTATATTTCCTTGTTCATGATAATCGTCTGTTATTCATGCTTGAATTGTATTGTACGGAAACAGCGATACATGTGTGAATATATAGACCACAATGAGTCCCTGGTAGGCCTCTAGTTGCCAGCTCGTTGATCAAAATATGGTCACGGTTTCCTGACCATGGGCATAGGATGTCAGTGATAACGGGATCACATCATTAGGAGAATGATGTGATGGACAAGACCCAATCCTGAGCATAGCACGAGATCGTTTAGTTCGTAATGCATAAGCTTTTCGGTGTCAAGTATTTATTCCTTAGACCATGAGGTTGTACAACTCCCGGATGCCGTAGGAATACTTTGGGTGTGCCAAACGTCACAACGTAACTGGGTGGCTATAAAGGTACGCATCGGGTATCTCCGAAAGTGTCTGTTGAGTTGGTACGATTCGAGATTGGGATGCTGTCACTCCGTATGACGGAGAGGTACCTCTGGGCCCACTCGGCAAGACATCATCATAATGAGCTCAAGGTGACTAAGGAGTTGGTCACGGGATGATGGATTACGGATCGAGTAAAGAGACTTGCCATGACGAGATTGAACAAGGTATCGGGAATACCGACGATCGAATCTCGGGCAAGTACCGTACCGATGGACAAAGGGAATAACTATGGGATTGAGTGAATCCTTGACACGATGGTTCATCCGATGAAGATCATCGAGGAACACGTGGGAACCAACATGGGTATCCAAATCCCGCTCTTGGTTATTGACCAGAGAGTGGTCTCGGTCATGTCTACGTGTCTCCCAAACCCGTAGGGTCTACACACTTAAGGTTCGGTGACGCTAGGGTCATAGAGATACATGCACGTGGAAACCCGAAAGTTGTTCGGAGTCCCGGATGAGATCCCGGACGTGAAGAGGAGTTCCGGAATGGTCCGGAGGTAAAGAATGATATATAGGAAGTCCAGTTTCGGCCATCGGGTGAACTCCGGGGGGTCACCGGGAGTGTCCTGGGACCACCGGAGGGGTCCCAGGGGTCCACCGGGTGGGGCCACCCATCCCGGTGGGGCCCCTAGGCCGCAAGGGGAAGGGGGCCAGCCCCTGGTGGGCTGGCGCACCCTACCGGGCCCTCCCTCATGCGCCTAGGGTTGAAACCCTAGGGGAGGGAGGCGCCACCTTGCCTTGGGGGGCAAGAATCCCCCCTGGCCGCCGCCCCACCCTGCAGATGGGATCTGCAGGGCTTGGCGCACCCCCTGGCCCCCTATATATATGTGGGGGGGGGGGAGAGGGCTGCCGCACCCAAGTCTCTGGCGCCTCTCCCCCTCCCGTCACACCTTCCTCCTCCTCCGCAGGGCATCGGCGAAGCCCTGCAGGATTTCCCGCTGCATCCACCACCACGCCGTCGTGCTGCTGGATCTCCAACGACCTCTCCTCCCCCCTTGCTGGATCAAGAAGGAGGTGACGTTGCTGTACGAGACGTGTGTTGAACGCGGAGGTGCCGTCCGTTCGGCGCTAGATCATCGGTGACGAAGAACGTGAAGAGTACGACTACTTCATCCACACTTCTTCGAAAGCTTCTGCTTGCGATCTACAAAAGGGTATGTAGATGCACTCTAATATGCTCGTTGCTAGATGTCTCCTTAGTTGGATCTTGGTGAAAGCGTAGAATTTTTTTGAATTCTGCTACGTTCTCCAACAAGGGGAAAGTAGGTGTACCGGTCCACCCGGGATAAAGAGTAAATGCTTCTGAAAGACTGTGTCTCAGTCATCCATTTCTCAAACACCATACAATGCGAGAAAACTAGCGGAGGAGATCGAGTCTTGTGGGGAAAAGTGCGCAAACCTGTGCAGAGTGTACAAAATAATCATGATTAGCCGTGTCCCCGGCTATGGACATCTTGAGTATCTGGTACTTGAATTATTGGATTGATCTCATCACTCTAAAACTAATTTGTTGGATTAATAAAGATGGTTTTAATTGGGATTGAGTTGGAGGAACCTTCTCAATGATGTTTCAACTACCATGATAGTTAAAATAAAAATTTATTCCTTTGTTGTAGGGAAAAAATGGCTTGATGCAAAAACATTTTAACCTTAGAGCCTCCACCAGCCATATATGCATGTAGTGTTAGCATTATTCTGTTACTTGCTCTACTGTGTTATCTTGCCAGCATATTCCATGTGTTGACCCATTTTGGACTGCAACATACCATGTTGCAGACTATTCAGAAGAAGAGTAAGGTGCGCTAGGTCGTTTGTCATGCACTCAACTATGCCCTTGGAGTTGATGGACTCACTTATCTTCCAAGCCTTCCGCTGTTATCGTGTTAGATGGCCTGATGCCATATATTTTGTAATAAGTTCTCTTTTCAGACATTCGATGTAATAAGTGTGTGATTGCCACTCTGTTATAAATCCTTCAAGTACCGTGTGTGTCAGCATTACCAATCCAGGGATGACACAGAGCACAGAGACTTCGGTCCATTCGGATCATGGTCGCTACATCATGGTGTCAAGCTGGTGATGATGGTGATCATGACAATGCTTTGGAGATGTGTAATGCCCAGGATGGGACTATATCTCCTACGTGTCGAGGCATGACTTAAAGATATAAGCCCATTCTGGAATGATCGCAAGTTTGGTACCTTTGCACATCTCATGTAAAATGGGGATGAAAGCTGAAAAGATAGTTGGCTTACACTCACCACGTCACACAAATTCATTACATATACAATCATCATACAAATAAACATCACAGCCCATCTAAGGGTAAAGATCCAAATGACAAGATACCAAACATAACATTAAACCACAGGTCTAGATCGAATCCTAGTAGAAGCTCTACTGATCAACCGGATAGTTCACATAGTAACGGCTACTCTCCTCATCGTACTCCCAGTCTAGCTCAGTGCCATCACCTGTGTAGCTCACCATCGTACCTGCATCTGGTGTGTTGAAGTAACTGTGAGCCACGGAGGACTCAGCAATCCCGTTCCCGGGTAACAAGACTATTCAAGCCTTGGGTGTGGAACAAGGCTGAAGAAAGAACAAGAGGTTGCAGCAGCACTAGCCTAGCTTACGTAAAAGAGAGCGAGAAGAGAAGGTGCCTCGGTCGAGAGATGATCACGAAGTGATCCTAAACTAGCAAGTCAAACATAACCCCACCGTGTTCACTTCCCGAATCCCTTTTCGGAAAATGACCGTCACGGTACTCACGCTGGTAGTGTATTGAGACATGGTGTCAAGTTTTCTACAACCGGATATTAACAAATTCCCATCTGCCACATAACCGCGGGCACGGCTTTCGAAAGTTCAAAACCCTGCAGGGGTGTTCCAACTTGGCCCATGACAAGCCCACGATCCGCGGAGTCGCAACTCCAAGGTGGGAAGGCCCGAGTATCCTCGGAATCCCGTGCTCAAGATACTCTGACTAAGGTAAGGCTAATCCAGCAAATCCTCCCGGCGTGCCGACACCGTGACAATAGCCGCCCGTATCTAGTCTCAGGCCACGGCCGGATGGGCGATGCTACAGGTTTATGCCAGATACCTCGGGTTTCCCCAAGGCGGCCCCGCAGGACCCCCAGTTTGGACCAACACTCATGAGGAGCACTGGCTCGGGTTGTTGATTAAAAATAAAAGGGATAGCTAGTCCCTATGCAAGTTTTAGTTATTAGGCAAATAGTACCAATGTTGGGACTTGCTGGAAAAGACTTAGCACTTAGCGGTTTATCGAGGGGGTCCCATAACCCCAACCGTGTGAGGAACGCAAAATCAAGGTACATAACACCGGTTTATACAGTTCCTAGGCGGCATGAGTGAAACAAAACACCAAGCAAAAGGCTTAGCCTTCCACCCATTACCAATATATAGATGATTTCATTTAATAATTAATATAGTGTGATATCCCAACAAGCTTCAACAAGAAGCAAGAATCTTCAATCTTCTCCTGTAACTAACAATGCTATAAGAGGGGCTGAGCGAAGCCTACGTATAGCCAATCAATGGTTTGCATAGGTAGGGTGGTTAGACAGGTTCATGGTTACAATAGGAGGCTGACAGGAAAAACATGGGCATCGAGGCAAAACTATAGATCGAGACTTCGAGCAATAGGCAAAGATAGTAATGATATCCGGGTTCGGTCATCTTGCCTGAAGAGTTGTCGATGGGATCGTAAGAGAGCTCCTCATTCTCAACCTCGGTAGTAACCTCGTTCTCGTACTCGTACTCAGCTTCCGGCTCTACTCAAAACAAAACACACAAGGCACAAAATCAAACAAGATGCAATGCGCATAAAAGTTACTGGATGCATGACTGATGCACTATGGAAGCAAAACAGATGCACTACGGAAGCACAGAAAGTCTACATAGGAAGCACAATGTTACAGCACAACAATATGCATCAAGCAAAATGCTTCAAAACATGATAACAAGAGGATAATATGAATCTACATGCAAAATCACACAAGTTACATATAGGACTTGCTCAAAACGGAGCAACGGGCTAAAAGTTACACCCGAAACAATAAACATGCACAAGCTGTAATTAACAGCCACATAGCAACTTCGGGGCAAGAAATAAATAGTCTACACCACTCAAACATCATGGCAAGGAGCATGGACATAAACTAGACATCTCCTACAGCAAACAAATACATTGGAGCATCTCCAAAGGAAGCATGGATCAATAGCAACAAGCTATGACATTTTGAACTTGACAACAAAATCCTGACAGCAGTAATTTGTTGCAACTTGGGAGCAAGAGTTAAATATGCTACAGCCACTCAAATAAGCATGTGAGAGCATGAATGGATAGCCAACAATATATTCAACAATGAATCATCAAGATTCACCCCAAAACTAGCATGGATTTGCCTAGAATAACAAGCAAACATGGCATCTGGAAATTACAGATTCCAGACTTAGTGAAATTTCACTAAGTGTTAAAACAGTAGTAACATCATGGCATCTTTGAGAGCAAGTTTAAGTCACCTCAAAGCATATCAAGACAATTGGTTTGCACCACAGCAAAGTACACATGATGGTGAATCCAAAACATATAAGCATGCATCATGGGGACAACCACATCAATAACAACGAGCTCCTCAACGAGGCATCTCGTAACAAGTTTAACGACATAACAGCCACATAGCACTTTGCAAAGGAGATAAACATGGCAAGATGATATCTATCATGCTAGCTAAAGCACCCAACATGTAGAGCATTTCATGATGAACACGTGGACATATCATTTGCTTCATTTGGATAAACATGCAACAAGTTATCACATTGCAAAGATGGAATGAAAACAACTACAAACAGCAGTTTATAACAAGTAGCACTCTTCTCATGAAGATTAAGACATCTAGATGACCTCAAACATGCATGGCACAATGGAACAAAACGTAGTACATGTCACCACGATCATTTTGACATATCATTTGCTCAAATCGGACATGCACACAAAAAGTTATCACCAAAACAAAACAGCATCAGACATAAAAAAATAACAGGGACTTAGGGGAAAAAAAGGAGCAACCTCGGAAGTCAACGGGCCCTGGGGTCAACGCGGCTGGCGGAGGCGGATCAGGCCGCGCGGCCCACCCGCGGTGCGGGCCGGATCTGGCGGCCAACGGGCCCGCGGGGCAACCGGCGCTAACGGGCCGGGGGGAATCGGGCCGGCCCACCCGGAGGGGAACTGGATCGGGGCGGCTGTCTCCCCGAGCTCCCCGAGCGGCGGCGCGCCTGGCGATCTCCTCGGCGGCGGCGAGGGGGGAAGCCGGGGCGGCGAGGCGAGGTGGCCCGGCGGGAGGCGGTCGCGGCCGGAGGCCGGGGCGCGGCGGCGGTGTAGGCCCGGCCGGCGGCGAGGAACTTGAGGAGGCGGCGACATGGTCACCTCGCCGGAGAGGCGGCCGGAGGAGCGGGGCCAGCGGCGAAGAAGACGGCGGCGCGGTCGGGAGGTAGGAGATGACGGGGTCGCGGCCCCGCGCGTCGGACGGAAGCACAGCGGCGGACTACGGAAGCACGGGCAACGAACTAAGGAAGCACAATTTTCTGGGACGTCGGAAGCACGGATTTTCAATGGTGGAAGCACCGCGGATCAACGGTGGAAGCACCGGCGGTGAACTATGGAAGCATTAGGGTTTCAGACACGAAAATTGGGGGAGATGGACGTTTATATAGGCACAAGGAGCTAGGGTTGTCCAAATGGAGTGAGGTTTTCGGCCACGCGATCACAAATGGATGACCTAGATGAAGGGAGGGGTTTGGGTTGGTTTGGTGGGCTGTTGGAGGGGTGTCTTGGGCCTCAAAGAGGGGGTACTTTCAGCCCACGAGAATAACTGTTGGAGCATCAAACGAACTCCAAACACGACGAGATTTGACAGGCGGGTTACACACACCAAATCAACATCGCACGACAAGTCTCGCACCAAAACGGAAACGTTACACGGCCAAACACCAAAGTAGGCCTCGGGGATGCCACGGACACGTGAGAGAGCTCCGAAATTCAGAACGGAAAACGAAAAGGAACGAGTGGGACCGGATGCAAACGACAACAAATGCAATGCAATGCACATGACAACATGATATGGATGAATGCACACACGCAACACGACAAAACGACGAAAACCCGAAAAGACAAAGAACCCGGAATGGAATTGATGAAGCCAAAGATATTATATATTGCCCAAAAGGGAAAGTATTACATCCGGGGCATTACAACTATCCTCCACTACAAAAAGATCTCGTCCTGAGATCTAGGACTGGAAGAAGGAATGGTACTCGGAACGAAGGTGATCTTCTCGTTCCCACGTAGCTTCTCGGTCGGTATGGTGTGACCACTTGACTTTCAAGAATTTGATGGACTTGTTGCCGGTCTTGCGCTCGCTTTCTTCGAGAATAGCAACGGGATGCTCTCGGTAAGACAAGTCTTGTTGAAGATCAATCTCCTCAAACGGAATGGTGCGTTCAGGCGTCTTGCAGCACTTGCGGAGTTGAGACACATGAAACACATCATGAACATTGGCGAAGTTGGAAGGGAGCTCAAGTTGATAGTCTAGATCGCCTCTTTTGCCGAGGATCTTGAAAGGCCCGACGTATCTAGGAGCAAGCTTTCCTTTGATACCGAATCTTTGGGTGCCTTTCATAGGAGAAACACGGAGATAGACATGATCCCCAATGTTGAAGGCCAAATCACGATACTTGCCGTCATAGTAGCTCTTCTGACGCGACTGAGCGGCCTTGAGATTCTCACGTATGACTTTGCACATTTCTTCGGCTTCTGAGATCAAGTCATTGCCAAGAAGTTGACGTTCACGAGTCTCGGACCAGTTGAGAGGGGTACGTCACTTTCTGCCATAGAGGATTTCAAACGGAGCTTTTGCCGGCACTTGCTTGAAAGCTGTTGTTGTAAGAGAACTTGGCAAATGGAAGTAGAAGAGGAAAGAGTAGTCGTCAGGAGTCCTCACCAGAGTGATAAGAGATGAGGAGCAAAAGAAATCCTACTCTCCGATATAATTATAGGACTCAAAACATTTTAAGTGTGTGCCTAGACTCGACCGTCAATGATTCGATCAATCAGTGGGGGCTTCTAGGTCGGAGAAGGCTCTGATACCAACTTGTATTGCCCAGGATGGGACTATATCTCCTACGTGTCGAGGCACAACTTAAAGATATAAGCCCATTCTGGAATGATCGCAAGTTTGGTACCTTTGCACATCTCATGTAAAATGGGGATGAAAGCTGAAAAGATAGTTGGCTTACACTCGCCACGTCACACAAATTCATTACATATACAATCATCATACAAATAAACATCACAACCCATCTAAGGGTAAAGATCCAAATGACAAGATACCAAACATAACATTAAACCACAGGTCTAGATCGAATCCTAGTAGAAGCTCTACTGATCAACCGGATAGTTCACATAGTAACGGATACGCTCCTCATCGTACTCCCAGTCTAGCTCAGTGCCATCACCTGTGTAGCTCACCATCGTACCTGCATCTGGTGTGTTGAAGTAACTGTGAGCCACGGAGGACTCAGCAATCCCGTTCCCGGGTAACAAGACTATTCAAGCCTTGGGTGTGGAACAAGGCTGAAGAAAGAACAAGAGGTTGCAGCAGCACTAGCCTAGCTTACGTAAAAGAGAGCGAGAAGAGAAGGTGCCTCGGTCGAGAGATGATCACGAAGTGATCCTAAACTAGAAAGTCAAACATAACCCCACCGTGTTCACTTCCCGAATCCCTTTTCGGAAAATGACCGTCACGGTACTCACGCTGGTAGTGTATTGAGACATGGTGTCAAGTTTTCTACAATCGGATATTAACAAATTCCCATCTGCCACATAACCGCGGGCACGACTTTCGAAAGTTCAAAACCCTGTGTTCCAACTTGGCCCATGACAAGCCCACGATCCGCGGAGTCGCAACTCCAAGGTGGGAAGGCCCGAGTATCCTCGGAATCCCGTGCTCAAGATACTCCGACTAAGGTAAGGCTAATCCAGCAAATCCTCCCGGCGTGCCGACACCATGACAATAGCCGCGCGTATCTAGTCTCAGGCCACGACCGGATGGGCGATGCTACAGGATTATGCCAGATACCTCGGGTTTCCCCAAGGCGGCCCCGCAGGACCCCCAGTTTGGACCAACACTCATGAGGAGCACTAGCCCGGGTTGTTGATTAAAAATAAAAGGGATAGCTAGTCCCTATGCAAGTTTTAGTTATTAGGCGAATAGTACCAATGTTGGGACTTGCTAGAAAAGACTTAGCACTTAGCGGTTTACCGAGGGGGTCCCATAACCCCAACCGTGTGAAGAACGCTAAATCAAGGAACATAACACCGGTTTATATAGTTCCTAGGCGGCATGAGTGGAACAAAACACCAAGCAAAAGGCTTAGCCTTCCACCCATTACCAATATATAGATGATTTCATTTAATAATTAATATAGTGTGATATCCCAACAAGCTTCAACAAGAAGCAAGAATCTTCAATCTTCTCCTGCAACTAACAATGCTATAAGAGGGGCTAAGCGAAGCCTACGTATAGCCAATCAATGGTTTGCATAGGTAGGGTGGTTAGACAGGTTCATGGTTACAATAGGAGGCTGACAGGAAAAACATGGGCATCGAGGCAAAACTATAGATCGAGACTTCGAGCAATAGGCAAAGATAGTAATGATATCCGGGTTTGGTCATCTTGCCTGAAGAGTTGTCGATGGGATCGTAAGAGAGCTCCTCGTTCTCAACCTCGGTAGTAACCTCGTTCTCGTACTCGTACTCAGCTTCCGGCTCTACTCAACACAAACACACAAGGCACGAAATCAAACAAGATGCAATGCGCAGAAAAATTACTGGATGCATGACTGATGCACTATGGAAGCAAAACAGATGCACTATGGAAGCACAAAAAGTCTACATAGGAAGCACAATGTTACAGCACAACAATATGCATCAAGCAAAATGCTTCAAAACATGATAACAAGAGGATAATATGAATCTACATGCAAAATCACACAAGTTACATATAGGACTTGCTCAAAACGGAGCAACGGGCTAAAAGTTACACCCGAATCAAGAAACATGCACAAGCTAAAATTAACAGCCACATAGCAACTTCGGGGCAAGAAATAAATAGTCTACAACACTCAAACATCATGGCAAGGAGCATGGACATAAACTAGACATCTCCTACAGCAAACAAATACATTGGAGCATCTCCAAAGGAAGCATGGATCAATAGCAACAAGCTATGACATTTTGAACTTGACAACAAAATCCTGACAACAGTAATTTGTTGCAACTTGGGAGCAAGAGTTAAATATGCTACAGCCACTCAAATAAGCATGTGAGAGCATGAATGGATAGCCAACAATATATACAGCAAGGAATCATCAAGAGTCACCCCAAAACTAGCATGGATTTGCCTAGAACAACAAGCAAACATGGCATCTGGAAATTACAGATTCCAGACTTAGTGAAATTTCACTAAGTGTTAAAACAGTAGTAACATCATGGCATCTTTGAGAGCAAGTTTAAGTCACCTCAAAGCATATCAAGACAAGTGGTTTGCACCACAGCAAAGTACACATGATGGTGAATCCAAAACATATAAGCATGCATCATGGGGACAACCACATCAATAGCAACGAGCTCCTCAACGAGGCATCTCGTAACAAGTTTAATGACATAACAGCCACATAGCACTTTGCAAAGGAGATAAACATGGCAAGATGAAATCTATCATGCAAGCTAAAGCACCCAACATGTAGAGCATTTCATGATGAACACGTGGACATATCATTTGCTTCATTTGGATAAACATGCAACAAGTTATCACATTGCAAAGATGGCATGAAAACAACTACAAACAGCAGTTTATAACAAGTAGCACTCTTCTCATGAAGATTAAGACATCTAGATGACCTCAAACATGCATGGCACAATGGAACAAAACGTAGTACATGTCACCACGATCAATTTGACATATCATTTGCTCAAATCGGTCATGCACACAAAAAGTTATCACCAAAACAAAACAGCATCAGACATAAAAAAAATAACAGGGACTTAGGGGAAAAAAGGAGCAACCTCGGAGGCGGATCAGGCCGCGCGGCCCACCCGCGATGCGGGCCGGATATGGCGGCCAACGGGCCCGCGGGTCAACCGGCGCTAACGGGCCAGGGGGAATCGGGCCGGCCCACCCGGAGGGGAACTGGATCGGGACGGCTGGCTCCCCGAGCTCCCCAAGCGGCGGCGAGGGGGGAAGCCGGGGCGGCGAGGTGAGGTGGCCCGGCGGGAGGCGGTGGCGGCCGGAGGCCGGGGCGCGGCGGCGGTGTAGGCCCAGCCGGCGGCGGTGTAGGCCCAGCCGGCGGCGAGGAACTTGAGGAGGCGGCGGCGCGGTCACCTCGCCGGAGAGGCGGCCGGAGGAGCGAGGCCGGCGGCGAAGAAGACGGCGGCGCGGTCGGGAGGTAGGAGATGACGGGGTCGCGGCCCCGCGCGTCGGACGGAAGCACAACGGCGGACTACGGAAGCACGGGCGACGAACTAAGGAAGCACAATTTTCTGGGACGTCGGAAGCACGGATTTTCAACGGTGGAAGCACCGGGATCAACGGTGGAAGCACCGGCGGTGAACTGTGGAAGCATTAGGGTTTCAGACGCAAAATTTGGGGGAGATGGACGTTTATATAGGCACAAGGAGCTAGGGTTGTCCAAATGGGGTGAGGTTTTCGGCCACGCGATCACAAATGGATGGCCTAGATGAAGGGAGGGGTTTGGGTTGGTTTGGTGGGCTGTTGGAGGGGTGTCTTGGGCCTCAAAGAGGGGGTACTTTCAGCCCACGAGAATAGCTGTTGGAGCATCAAACGAACTCGAAACACGACGAGATTTGACAGGCGGGTTACACACACCAAAACAACATCGCACGACAAGTCTCACACCAAAACGGAGACGTTACACGGCCAAACACCAAAGTAGGCCTCGGGGATGCCACGGACACGTGAGAGAGCTCCGGAACTCGAAACAGAAAACGGAAAGGAACGAGTGGGACCGGATGCAAACGACAACAAATGCAATGCAATGCACATGACAACATGATATGGATGAATGCACACACGCAACACGACAAAACGACGAAAACCCGAAAAGACAAAGAACCCGGAATGGAATTGATGAAGCCAAAGATATTATATATTGCCCAAAAGGGAAAGTATTACATCCGGGGCATTACAAGATTTAGATCAAAAGCACAAGATGATGATGGCCATATCATGTCACATATTTTGATTGCATGTGATGTTTATATTTTATGCATCTTATTTTGCTTAGTACGGCGGTTACATTATAAGATGATCCCTTTACTAAATTTCAAGGTAAAAGTATTCTCCCTGAGTATGCAGCATTGCTATAGTTCGTCGTGTTGAGACACCACATGATGATCGTTTGTGATAGACTCTAAGTTCACCTACAACGGATGCAAGACATTTTTGCACATGCAGAATACTTGGGTTAAACTTGACAAGCCTAGCATGTACATACATGGCATCGGAACACTGAAGACCAAAAGGACGAACGTGAATCATATAGTAGATATGATCAACATAGAGATGTTCACCATTGATGACTATTCCATCTCACGTGATGATCAGACATGGTTTAGTTGATTTGGATCATGTATCATTTAGATGACTAGAGGGATGTCTATCTAAGTGGGAGTTGATAACCCGCAAGTATAGGGGATCAATTGTGGCCTCTTTCGATAAGTAGGAATGTCGAACCCAACGAGGAGCTAAAGGTAGAACAAATATTCCCTCAAGTTTTATCGACCACCGATACAACTCTACGCACGCTTAACGTTCGCTTTACCTAGAACAAGTATGAAACTAGAAGTACTTTGTAGGTGTAATGGGATAAGTTTGCAAGCTAATAAAGAGCACATAAATAAAAGATAGGGGCTGTTTAGATAAAGAAGAAACCAGATTAGTTTTTAGTAGAGCGCTTTTTGTCAAAAGAAAGTTATTTGTCCCTAGGCAACCGATAACTAGATCGATAATCATTATTACAATTTTATATGAGGGAGAGGCATAATCTAACATACTTTCTCTTCTTGGATCATATGCACTTATGATTGGAACCCTAGCAAACATCCGTAACTACTAAAGATCATTAAGGTAAAACCTAACCATAGCATTAAAGTATCAAGTCCTCTTTATTCCCACACGCCATAACCCACTTATCCGCGTTTAAGCTTCTGTCACTCTAGGAACACAGACAATAATCAAACCATGAACATATTGCAACACCCTACAGCGGGGACCCCTCACGCTTGCGTGACACGGAGATCACCATAGGAAAACACCAATAATAAAACATGCAACTCAAACCAATCACGATCATCAATCAATCCATAGGACAAAACAGATCAACTCAAACATCATATGATAGCCATACATCATTGGGAAGTAATATATAGCGTTGAGCACCATGTTTAAGTAGAGAACTAGAGATTACAACGGGGAGAAGAGGTGTTACACCACTGCATAGAAAGGGAGATAGTTGGTGATGACGGCGGCAAAGTTGTTGGTGTAGATCGTCGTCACGATGATGGCCTCAGCGGCATTCCGGCGCCACCGAGAGAGCTAGGGGGAGAGAGAGCCCCCCTCCTTCTTCTTCTTCCTTGAGCTTGCCCCTAGATGGGAGAAGGGTTTTCCCTCTGGTCCATGGCCTCCATGGCGGCGGAGGGGTAGGAGCACCTTCGAGATTGGATCTCTCTCTCTCTCTCTCTCTCTCTCTCTCTCTCTTCTCTCTCTGTGTGTGTGTGTGTGTGTGTGTGTGTGTGTGTGTGTGTGTGTGTGTGTTTCCTTCTATTTCTGCGCTCCCAGATTCTGGCCTTTCATCGTTCCTTAAATTCTCCGAGATCCGTAACTCCGATTGGGTTGAAATTTTAACACGATTTTTATCCGGATAATAGATTTCTTATGTCCGAAGAAGGGCACCAACTGCCTTACGGGGTGGCCACAATGGCCCAGGGCGTGCCCTACCCCTGCCCTTGCCTTGTGGTCCCCTCGGGCATCATCTCACGTTGATTCCTTTTCCCAAAAATCACATATATTCCAAAAAAATCTCCGTAAGTTTTTATCGCATTTTGACTCCGTTTTATATGGATATTCTGCGAAACAAAAAACATGGAACAAACAGGAACTGGCACTGGGAACTGGATCAATATGTTAGTCCCCAAAATATAAAAAGTTGCCAAATGTATATGAAAGTTGTAGAATATTGGCATGAAACAATGAAAAATTATAGATACAACGGAGACGTATCATCATCCCCAAACTTAATTCCTACTCGTCCTTGAGTAGGTAAATGATAAAAAAAAGATAATTTTTGATGTGAAATGCTACCTAGCATAATCTTGATCATGTAGTCTAATCATGGCATGAATATTAAGACACGAGTGATTCAAAGCAATAGTCTATCATTTGACATAAAAGAATTTAATACTCGGGCATCCCAACAAACAATCAAGTATTTCAAAATATCAATGCTAAATAACGCTATCCCTACAAAATCATATAGTCTCGTTATGCTCCCTCTTCTTAACACAAAGTATAAATCATACCCATCCCGGTGTCAGCCAAGCATTTGTATTCATACTTTTAAATTCTTAAACTTTTTCAACTCTTCACGCAATACATGAGTGTGAGCCATGGACATAACATTATGGGTGGAATAGAAGGTGATAGTAGACAAAAGTAGGGAGAAAGTCTCACATCGACTAGGCAAATTAATGGACTATGGAGATGTCCATCAATTTATATCAATGCGAGTGAGTAGGGATTGTCAGGTAACGGATGCACTAGAGCTATATGTGTATGAAAGCTCAAAAGAAAACTAGTGGGTGTGCATCAACTTGCTTTCTCATGAAGACCTAGGGCATTTGAGGAAGCCCATCATTGGAATATACAAGCCAAGTTCTAGAATGAAAATTTCCCACTAGTAATATATGGAAGTGACAAAATATGAGACTCTCTGTAATGAAGAACATGGTGATACTCTGAAGCACAAGTGTGTAAAAGGATAGTAACATTGCCCCTTCTCTCTTTTCTCTCATTTTTTTATTTTCTCCCTCATTTTTTTGTTGTGCTTCTTTGACCCCCCTTTTTTGTTTAGGCTTCTTTGGCCTCTTTTTTTCCTCACATGGGGCAATGTTCTAATAATGATGATCATCACGGTTTTATTTACTTACAACTCGATATTATAACTTGATAGTAGAACGAAAATATGACTCTATATGAATGCCTCCGGTGGTGTACTAGGATGTGCAATGATCTGGCATAGCAATGACATCAAAAAACGGACAAGCCATGAAAACATCATGCTAGCTATCTTAAGATCATGCAAAGCAATATGACAATGATGGTGCGTGTCATAATAAACGGAACGGCGGAGTTACATGGCAATATATCTTGGAATGGATATGGAAATGCCATAATAGGTAGGTATGGTGGCTGTTTTGAGGAAGGATGTAAGGTGGTTTGATGCACCGGTGAAAGTTGTGTTGCACTAGAGTGGCTAGCAAGGTGGAAGGGTGAGAGTGTGTATAATCCATGGACTCAACATTAGTGAAAAAGAACTCATATACTGATTGCATAAAGTTTATTAGCCCTTGAAGCAAAGTACTACTATGCATGCTCCTAGGGGGGAGGTTGGTTGGAGTTAACCATCGCGCGCCCCCGACCTTCACGCAAAGATAAACAATCAAGATACAATGCACTTCAATTTGGTTACATAGTTAGGAGACCATACGTGCATGCTTCAGGAGTCACAAACCTTAACACCAATATTCTTACTAAACCACAATCATTCACTAGTACCTCCCACATATTAGCGTCTCTATATCGCAAAACTATTGCAAGGAATGAAACATATCATATTCATCGATCTACAAGTTTTATGTAGGATTTTATGACTAACCATGTGAATGACCAATTCCTGTTAACTCTCTAAATAGATATAAGTGAATCAAGAGAGTTTAATTCTTTCTATAAAAGATATGCCCACGCTCTAACAAATATAAGTGAAGCAAAAGACCATTCTACAAATGGCGTTTTCCTATATGTAGAGAAACAGGCAACCCAAACTTCAAAAGATATAAGTGAAGCACATGAAGCATTCTATAAAGCCATACTCAAAAGATATAAGTGAAGTGCAAAGAGCTGATACGTCTCCAACGGGTCTATAATTTTTGATTGTTCCATGCTATTATATTATCTGTTTTGGATGTTTAATGGGCTTTATTATACACTTTTATATTATTTTTGGGACTAACCTACTAACCCAAGGCTCAATGCAAATTGATGTTTTTTTGCCTATTTCAGTGTTTCACAGAAAAGGAATATCAGACGGAGTCCAAACGGAATGAAACCTTTAGGAGGATCATTTTTGGAACAAATGCAACTCAGAAGACTTGGAGTACACGCCAGGGAAGCCACGGGGTGCCCACGAGGCAGGGGACGCGCCCAGGGGGGTAGGCGCGCCCCCACCCTCGTGGGCCCCCCATAATTCCACTGACGTGCCTCTTCCTCCTATACATACCCATATACCCTGAAAACATCTGAGAGAACCACGAAACCCTAATTCCACCGCCGCAACCTTCTGTACCCATGAGATCCCATCTTGGGGCCTCTTCCGGATCTCCATCGGAGGGGGGAATCGATCACGGAGGGCTTCTACATCAACACCATAGCCTCTCCGATGAGTTGTGAGTAGTTTACCACATACCTTCAGGTCCATAGTTATTAGCTAGATGGCTTCTTCCCTCTCTTTGGATCTCAATACAAAGTTCTCCTCGATCTTCTTGGAGATGTATTTGATGTAATTCTTTTTGCGGTGTGTTTGTCGAGATCCGATGAATTGTGGGTTTATGATCAAGATTATCTATGAACAATATTTGATTCTTCTCTGAAATCTTTTATTCATGATTTAAATATCTTTGCAAGTCTCTTCAAATTACAGTTTGGTTTGGCCTACTAGATTGATCTTTCTTGCAATTGGAGAAGTGCTTAGATTTGGGTTTAATCTTGCGGTGTCCTTTCCGAGTGACAGCAGGGGCATCAAGGCACGTATTATATTGTTGCCATCGAGGATAAAAAAGATGGGATTTATATCATATTGCATGAGTTTATCCCTCTACATCATGTCATCTTGCTTAAAGCGTTACTCTGTTCTTATGAACTTAATACTCTAGATGCATGCTGGATAGCGGTTGATGTGTGGAGTAATAGTAGTAGATGCAGAATTGTTTCGGTCTACTTGTCACGGACGTGCTGCCTATATACAATGATCATGCCTAGATATTCTCATAACTATGCGCTTTTCTATCAGTTTCTCGACGGTAATTTGTTCACCCACCGTAGAAATCTGCTATCTTGAGAGAAGCCACCAGTGAAACCTATGGCAATCGGGTCTATCTTCCATCATATTAATTGTCCATCAACTATTTATCTTTACTTTACTTTTATTTTTCAATCTTTACTTTCAATCTATATAACAAAAATACCAAAAATATTTATCTTATTATCTCTATCAGATCTCACTTTTGCAAGTGGCCGAGAAGGGATTGACAACCCCTTTATCGCGTTGGTTGCAAGGTTCTTATTTGTTTGTGTAGGTACAAGGGACTCGCGTGTGGTCTCCTACTGGATTGATACCGTGGTTCTCAAAAACTGAGGGAAATACTTACGCTACTTTGTTGCATCACCCTTTCCTGTTCAAGGGAAAAACAACGCAAGCTCATGAGGTAGCAAGAAGAATTTCTGGCGCCTTTGCCGAGGAGATCTACGCAAAAGTCATATACCAAGTACCCATCACAAACTCTTACCCCTCGCATTACATTATTTGGCATTTGCCTCTCGTTTTCCTCTCCCCCACTTCACCTTTGCCGTTTTTATTCGCCCTTTTTCCATTCCCTTGCTTCTTGTTTGCTTGTGTGTTGGATGCTTATTCGTCACAATGGCTCTACCAAATAGCGTTGATCCTCACCTCAGAAGGTTGGAAGAGATTGAAAGCAATGTTAGAAGTTTTATGTCTTTAAAATTTGAGCATACTAATTTCTTCAGAAATGAGCTTAAAGAACAGAAAAGTATTATGGAGTACATGGATAAACAGCTTGATGATATGTCTAAACAATTTTATGATTTGAAATCTTAGTTTGCTCATCTTGAGAACTTAATAGCCCAAATTTTGGATAAGCAAGCCACCTTAGTTAATAAGATGGCCGCTAAACCAGAAGATCATGATAATAAAGATGAAGATCTAAAAGTAATTGATGTGTCTCCTATTAAATTCTTGTTTTCTAATATGAATCATGATAAAGATGGGACTGGAGTTGAGTCAACTTTAGTTAAAAGGCGTCCTAATGATTCGGATTTTTTAGATCTTGATGCTAAATCTGTTAAAAGTGGGATTGAAGAGGTCAAAACTTTACATAGCAATGAACCCACTATTTTGGATTTCAAGGGATTTAATTATGATAATTGCTCTTTGATAGATTGTATTTTCTTATTGCAATCCGTGCTAAATTATCATCATGCTTATAGTCAAAATAAAGCTTCTAGCAAACACATAGTTGATGCTTTAATGCAATCTTATGAAGAAAAACTTGAATTAGAAGTTTCTATCCCTAGAAAACTTTATGTTGTGTGGGAACCTACTATTAAAATTAAGATTAAACATCACGAATGCTATGCTTTGTGTGATTTGGGTGCTAGTGTTTCCACAATTCCAAAAACTTTGTGTGGCATGTTAGGTTTCCACGAACTTGATTTTTTGTTCTTTTAATTTGCATCTTGTGGATTCTACCATTAAGAAGGAATGGGAAGGATTAATGATGTTCTTATTGTTGCAAATAGGAATTATATGCCCGTAGATTTTGTTGGAGAACGTAGTATTTCAAAAATTTCCTACGATCACGCAAGATCTATCTACTAGAAGTATAGCAACGAGAGGGCAGAGTGTGTCTACGTACCCTCGTAGACCGAAAGTGGAAGCGTCTAGTGACGCGGTTGATGTAATCGAACGTCTTCGCGATCCAACCGATCCAAGCACCGAACGTACGGCACCTTCGCGTTCAGGACACGTTTAGCTCGATGACGTCCCACGAGCTCTTGATCCAGTTGAGTGTCACGGGAGAGTTTCATCAGCACGACGGCGTGGTGACGATGATGATGAAGCTACCGGCGCAGGGCTTCGCCTAAGCACTGCAACAATATGACCGAGGTGTGTTTCTGTGGAGCGGGCACCGCCCATGGCAAAAACAATGTTGCTTGTGTGTCCTAGGGTGCCCCCTCTCCCTGTATATAAAGGAGAAAGTGGGAGGGCCGGCCGGCCCTAGGGGCGCGCCATAGAGGGAGTTTTCCTACTCCTAGTAGGAGTAGGAATCCCCTTTCCTATTCCTACTAGGAGTAAGAAAAGAAGGAAGAAGAGAAGAAGGAAGGAGAGGGGTGCCTGCCCCCACTCCTAGTCCAACTAGGATTCCTAGGGTGGGGCGCGGCCAGCCCCTATGGGCTGTCTCTCACTTTCCCTCAAGGCCCACTATGGCCCAATACTCCCCCGGGGTGTTCCGATAACCCCTCCAACACTCCGGTTTTCTCCGAAATCTATCGGAACACTTCCGGTGTCCGAATATAGCCGTCCAATATATCAATCTTTATGTCTAGCACATTCCGAGACTCCTCGACATGTCCGTGATCTCATCCGGGACTCCGAACTACCTTCGGTACATCAAAACTCATAAACTCATAATACCAATCATCATCGAACATTAAGCGTGCGGACACTACGGTTCGAGAACTATGTAGACATGACCGAGACACATCTCCGGTCAATAACCAATAGCGGAACTGGATGCTCATATTGGTTCCTACATATTCTACACAGATCTTTATCGGTTGAACCGCATAACAACATACGTTGTTCCCTTTGTCATCGATATGTTACTTGCCCGCACTACAAAAAAAACACATCCGAGACATTTTGGTCCGAACGAAACTTTTTTCTGTCAATTGTGACAAAACACGGTATCATCATTGATGTGGTGGGGTCCCACTTCTATGACAAAAAATCATGAAAGAAAATGGGCTTTTCATCCTGGGCCGGCCAGAGACGCAGTTGCATGACATTCTTTGGGCCGTCCATGACGGAAAAAACCGTGGTAGAAGCGAGGGCGAGGAAAATATCGGGGTGTTCCCGGTTACGGTGGGTGGTCGGGGCCGAGCGATGCGTGTTTCTCTCGTACACGCACGCACGTGGGTGCGAGGCGTTGGGCTCTAACTAAACCCGAGCGATTGCACTATAGGCTACGCGATACTAAACCCGAGCGATCAATCGATGGCTGTTAACTGAACCCGATCGAGCGATTCCTTCGCTACTACTGCTAATTGATGCCGATCGATGCTTCCTCTGCATGAACAGTGAGTGTTGCTGGGGGGGGGGTTGGATGAACAGTTCCCGGTGGGGGTGTGTCAGGCCCAAGATGCGATTCTATCCCGATCACGTGACACTTACGTGATTGGAGCACAACCGCATTTCGGGCGCTTAGCAAGATGGATATCATTACATCGTACCATTACATACATACATGGGGGATACAACAATACATACAAGTCACATGAATACAACAACATCCATCTGCTATCCCAGGCTGCCGACCCGGAACCTACCCAAGACTGAACAGGAAGAAGAAAGAACTCTAAACAACGAACAACGCTCTCACGTCAAGTCATCGGAAACCTGCACCTGCAACTGTTGTTGTAGCATCTGTGAGCCACGAGGACTCAGCAATCCCATAACCATGGGTAACAAGACTATCAAAGCTTAATGGGTAGGAAGATGTGAAGTGGTGAGGTTGCAGCAGCGGCTAAGCAATAGTATGGTGGCTAACTTACGAGTACAAGAATAAGATGAGCATCTACGCAAACGGTCGCAAACTAGTAGTGATCGCTAAAGATCCTGAACTACTTACGAGTCAAACATAGCCCCACCATGTTCTCTTCTCATAGTGAAAAGAGACAGTCACGGTTACTCACACAGTTGTGTGTTTTACTTCGGATCCTCTGTCAAGTTTTCTACAACCGGACATTAACAAATTCCAATCTGCCACATAACCGCGGGCACGGCTTTTGAAAGATCATAACCCTGCAGGGGTGTCCCAACTTAGCCCATCACAAGCTCTCACGATTAGCTTAAGTGATAAATATAATATCATCACCCCTTATCTTAGGGAAATCCGATCAGGCTCGGCATCCCGGTGCACAAGACATTTCGACAATGGTAAAACAAGTCCAGCAAGACCTCCCGGCGTGCCGACACCCTGATAGTAGCCGCGCATATCTCGTCTCAGGCCACAACCGGATGGGACAAGCTACGAGTAAAACCAGCCCTCGGGTTTCCCCAAGGTGGCCCCGCAGGTTGCCTGTTTGGGACC
>LR738715.1:234420209-234445094 GCA_902687465.1 Secale cereale | reverse complement strand
CCCAGCTATGTAGAAGAATCGTCGGGTAGCGCTAACTCCCTATGCAATTTAATTAATTAATTAAGTTGTTATTATGAGCAAATTAAAACCAATGTTGGGCCTTGCTGTAGGAGTTTTATTCAAAGACGAACTGTCAAGGGGTGTAATGCCCAGGATGGGACTATATCTCCTACGTGTCGAGGCACGACTTAAAGATATAAGCCCATTCTATAATGATCGCAAGTTTGGTACCTTTGCACATCTCATGTAAAAATAGGGATGAAAGATGAAAAGATAGTTGGCTTACACTCGCCACGTCACACAAATCATTACATGTTCAAACATCATTTAAATAAACATCACAACCCGTCTACGGGTAAGATCCAAATGAAAGATACCAAACATAACATTAAACCACAGGTCTGAAACGCATCCTAGTAGAAGCTCTACTGATCAACCGGATATTTCACATAGTAACGGCTACGCTCCTAGTCGTACTCCTAGTCTAGCTCGGTGCCATCGCCTGTGTAGCTCACCATAGTACCTGCATCTGGTGTGGTGTAGAAATCTATGAGCCACAGAGGACTCAGCAATCCCGTTCCCGGGTAGCACGACTATCCAAGCTTTGGGTGTGGAACAAGGCTGAAGAAAGAACAAGAGGTTGCAGCAGCACTAGCACTAGCTTACGTAAAAGAGAGCAAGAAGAGAAGTGCCTCGGACGAGAGATGATCACGAAGTGATCCTAACTAAAGCAAGTCAAACATAACCCCACCGTGTTCACTTCCCGAACCCCTTTCGGAAAATGACCGTCACGGTACTCACGCTGGTAGTGTATTGGAACATGGTGTCAAGTTTTCTACAACCGGATATTAACAAATTCCCATCTGCCACATAACCGCGGGCACGGCTTTCGAAAGTTCATAACCCTGCAGGGGTGTTCCAACTTGGCCCATGACAAGCCCATGATCCGCGGAGTCGCAACTCCAAAGTGGGAAGCCCGAGTATGCTTGGAATCCCGTGCTCAAGATACTCCGACTAAGGTAAGGCTAATCCAGCAAATCCTCCCGGCGTGCCGACACCCTGACAATAGCCGCGCGTATCTAGTCTCAGGCCACGACCAATCCTCGAGTTTCCTCATGGTGGCCCCACAGTCTGCCCAGTTCGGACCAACACTCATGTGGAGCACTGGCCCGGGGGTTGTTGATTAAGAACTCGGGTTTGCAAGACCCTATGCGAGTTTTAGTTATTAGGCAAATAGTACCAATGTTGGGACTTGCTGGAAAAGACTTAGCACTTAGCGGTTTATCGAGGGGGTCCCATAACCCCAACCGTGTGAGGAACGCATAATCAAGGAACATAACACCGGTTTATACGGTTCCTAGGCGGCATGAGTGGAACAAATCACCAAGCAAAAAGGCTTAGCCTGCCACCCATTACCAATATATAGATGATTTCATTTGGTAATTAATATAGTGTGATATCCCAACAAGCTTCAACAAGAAGCAATAATCTTCAATCTTCTCCTGCAGCTAACAATGCTATAAGAGGGGCTGAGCGAAGCCTACGTATAGCCAATCAATGGTTTGCATAGGTAGGGTGGTTAAACAGGTTCATGGTTACAATAGGAGGCTGACAGGAAAACATGAGCATCGAGGCAAAACTATAGAGCGATACTTCTAGCAATAGGCAAAGATAGTAACGATATCCGGGTTCGGTCATCTTGCCTGAAGAGTCGTCGATGGGATCGTAAGAGAGCTCCTCGTTCTCAACCTCGGTAGTAACCTCGTTCTCGTACTCGTACTCAGCTTCCGGCTCTACTCAAAACAAAACACACAAGGCACGAAATCAACAAGATGCAATGCACAAAACTACAGGATGCATGGCTGATGCACTATGGAAGCACTGCAGATGCACTTAGGAAGCACAGAAAGTCTACATAGGAAGCACAGTGTTACAGTACAAGGAGCATGGCAATATGCATCAAGCAAGAATACTTCAAAACATGATAACATGAGGATATTATGAATCTACATGCAAAATCACACAAGTTACATATAGAACTTGCTCAAAACGGAGCAACGGGCTAAAAGTTACACCCGAAACAATAAACATGCACAAGCTGAAATTAACAGCCACATAGCAACTTCGGAGCAAGAGATAAATAGTCTACAGCACTCAAACATCATGGCAAGGAGCATGGACATAAATTAGACATATCCTACAGCAAACAAATCCATTGGAGCATCTCCAAAGGAGCCATGGATCAATAGCAACAAGCTATGACATATTGAACTTGACAACAAAATCCTGACAGCAGTATTTTATAGCAACTTGGGAGCAAAAGATAAATATGCTACAGCCACCCAAATAAGCATGTGAGAGCATGGATGGATAGCCAACAACTTATACAACAAGGAATCATCAAGAGGCACCCCAAAACTAGCATGGATTTGCCTAGAACAACAAGCAAACATGGCATCTGGAAATTACAGATTCCAGACTTAGTGAAATTTCACTAAGTGTTTAACCAGTAGTAACATCATGGCATGTTTGTGAGCAAGTTTAAGTCACCTCAAAGCATGGCATGGCAAGTGGTAAGCACCACAGCAAAGTACACATGATGGGGAGTCCAAAACATCTAAGCATGCATCAAGGGGACAACCACATCAATAGCAACGAGTTCCTCAACTAGGCATCTCGTAACAAGTTTAACAACATAACAGCTACATGCACTTTTGCAAAGGAGATAAACATGGCAATATGAAATCTATCATGCAAGCTAAACCAACCAACATGTAGAGCAACTCATGATGAACACGTGGACATATCATTTGCTTCATTTGGATAAACATGCACCAAGATATCACATTGCAAACATGGCATGAAAACAACTACTAGCAGCTGTTTATAACAAGTAGCACTCTTCTCATGAAGATTAAGACATCTAGATGACCTCAAACATGCATGGCACAATGGAACAAAACGTAGTACAAGTCACCACGATCATTTTGACATATCATTTGCTCAAATGGGACAATCACACAAAAAGTTATCCACGATACAAGACAACATCAGAAACTAAACTACCAGGGACAAATATGTAAATATGCAGTTTTTGGAAAAAAACTAAATTCACAGAACTAAAACTAAAAAAACAGAGGCTGGGCCGAATCGGGGCGGCCTGGGCCTTACCAGAGCAGGCCGAGGCCCACGAAGCGGAGGGGGCAGGCCGGCCTAACGGGGATGGGCCTTGCGGCGCGCTGGAGATCGGGATCGGGTTCCTGGGCGCTGGCTCGATCGAGGAGCGGCGGCGGTGGCTCGATCGAGGAGCGGCGTCGGCGGGAGGAAGAGGCAGGGCCGGCGGCTGGAGGCTCGGCTGGCCGACCAAGGCGGCGAACGGCGGCGAAGATGGCCGGGAGGAGCCCGGATCCGGCGGCGGCGGCGGGGATCTGGCCGGAGGAGGCGCGGGGCGGCCGGCGCGAGGGGTGGCGCGGCCCACCGGCGATGTGCGGCGAGGAGGCGAGGTGGCCGGCGGCGGGGAAGAAAGGGGCGGCGCGGCCGGAGGTAGGAGACGACCTCGGCGCGGGCCCGCACGTCGGAGTGGAAGCACAGTGGCGGCACTTCGGAAGCATGGACGAAGACTTCGGAAGCACGGCTCGCTGGGACATCGGAAGCACGGCGGCTCAACGGTGGAAGCACCACGCGTCAACGGTGGAAGCACCGGCGGCGCACTGTGGAAGCATTAGGGTTTTTGACGCGAAAATTGGGGGAGGTGGACGTTTATATAGGCACAAGGAGCTAGGGTTGTCCAAATGAGGTGAGGTTTTCGGCCACGCGATCACAATTGGATGGCCTAGATGAAGGGAAGGGTTTGGGTTGGTTTGGTGGGCTGTTGGAGGGGTGTTTTGGGCCTCAAAGAGGAGGTACTTTCAGCCCACGAGAATAACTGTTGGAGTAACAAACGAACTCCAAACGCGACGAGATTTGATAGGCGGGTTACACACAACAAAACAACGTCGCACGACAAGTCTCACGCCAAACTGGAAACGTTACACGGCCAAACACCAAAGTAGGCCTCGGGGATGCCACAGACACGTGAGAGAGCTCCGGAACTCGAAACTGACAACGGGAAGGAACGAGTGGGACCGGAAGCAAACGACAACACAATGCAATGCGATGCACATGACAACATGCTATGAATGAATGCACACACGCACACGACAAAAGGACGAAAACCCGAAAAGACGAAGAACACGGAATGGAACTGATGAAGCCAAAGATATATATATTGCCCAAAAGGGAAAGTATTACATCCGGGGCATTACAAGGGGTCCCCATATACCCATCGTTTAAGGAACGCAAAATCAAGGAACATAATGCCGGTTTATCGGCGCCTAAGGTGGCATGAGTGGAACAAAACACCGAGCAAAAGGCCAAGCCTTCCACCCATTCCCAGTATATAGGTGTGTTATTATTAATAATATATATTGTGATATTCCAACAACAAGTTCCCTCCTGGAACGAACTTCAACTTCACCTCCAACTAACAACGCTATAAGAGGGGCTGAGCAAGCGGGTAACATAGCCAAACAATGGTTTTTGCTAGGAAGGTGTCAAGGTTAGAGGTTTCATGGCAACAAGGAGAGGGGCTGACAATAAAATGGGTAGCGCGACATATAACGATAGCATCGATACAACTAAGCAAAGTCAATGATAGTAAAGGTATCCAAGGGTATGGTCATCTTGCCTGAGATCCCGCAAGGAAGAAGAACGGTTCCGTGAAGAAGACGGAGAAGAAGCCTTGAAGAAGAACCACGGGTAGACGAACGAATCCTCACGAACGCAACGGAACAAGCACTAACAAGAAGAAGCAAGCAATACGTAAACAAACCACTAAAGAACATGGCAATATGCACTACCAAGTAGGATGCACGACAAGTCTACATATGATGCACAGCAAGTCTATACAGGAAGCAAAACATGGCAAGGTAGCAAGCACAGAAAAACAACACAAGTTTATATGATGCAATACATGGCAAGGTATGATGCATGACAAATCTATACAGGAAGCACAACATGTCTATACAGGAAGCATAACATGGCAAGGTAGGAAGCACAATATGGCAACGGTGCAAGATGCGCCCAAACATCACCCAAACTCACTCCAAACATGAAAACAATATGATATTATGATTCTAAATGCAAAATCACTCAAGTTTCATATAAGGAACACCCCAAACGGAGCAACGGGCTAAAAGATACACATGAAACAAGATATAACAACAAGCTAAAGTTAACAGCCACATAGCAACTTTGGAGCAAGATATATATATGCTACAACACTCAAACATGGTGACAAGAAGCATGGACATGAAGTAGACATCTCCTACAGCAAACAACTCCATTGGAGCATCTCCATAGGAGGCATGGATCAATAGCAACAAGCTACAACATTTTGATCATGACAATAAAAACCTGACAGCAATATTTTATAGCAACATGGGAGCAAGAATTAAATAAGCTACAGCAAGTCAAATGAGCAAGTAAGGGCATGGATGGATAGACAACAACATATACAACAAGGAATGATCAAAGGCCACCCCAAAACTAACATGGATTTTCCTAGGGCATCAAGCAAACATAGCATCGAGATATGACAGATTCCAGACTTAGTGAAATTTCACTAAGTGTCAAAACAGTAATAACAACATGGCATGTTTGCAAGCATGTTTAAGTCAACACAAGGCATATCATGGAAATTTAAATGCACCACATCAAAGAACACATCATGGAGATTCTAAAACATCTAGGCATGTGACATGGGGACAAACACAACAATAGCAACAAGCTCCTCAACTAGGCATCTCGTAACAAGTTTCATAACATAACAGCCACATGCACTTTTGCAACCGAGATTAACATGGCAATACGAACTCAAACAAGCATGATATAGCAACCAACATGTAGAGCATCTCATGATGAACATTTTGACATATCATTTGCATCATTTGGATAAACATGCTCCAAGTTATCACATCACAAACATGGCAACAAAATAACAAGTAGCAACAGTTTATAACAAGTAGCACTCTTGCAACAGAGATTAGATCATCTAGATGAACTCAAATGAGCATGGCACAATGGAACAAAGTGTAGAGCATATCACCACGGTCATTTTGACATATCATTCACTCAATTTGGATAAGTACACAAAAAGATATCACTATGCAAAGTATGCAACAAAAGCTGACAGAATAAAAGACTTAGCAGTTTTCACAGAAAAACAACGAGCGCTATATACTAAACGGTGCACTGGGCGGAATTTAGAGGGTTGTGGGTTGGGCTCACCAAGCAGGCTGCGGCCCAGCACTGTTGAGGACGGGGCGGCCCGATCGGTCAAGGAGGATGAGGCAGGCCGAGGTGTGGGGCCGGCAGTTGGAGGGGCAAGGTCGGCCGGCTCGCGGGGCATGGCCCACGACCGGCGACAGAGGCATCGTCCTCCCCCCGATCGAGGACGACGTTGGCGACGCTCCGGCGGCTAGGAGCGCCGGCTAGGCATCCGAGGAGGTGGGAACGGCGGGATCCGGCCGCGCCAGGCCGGATCTGGCCGGAGGCAGTCTCGGCCGGCGAGTCAGAGGCCGGGGCCGGCGGAGGCCAGCGGGAGCGGCGGCGGAACTTGGAGGGGCTCGAGGCGGCGAAGTCTTGTGGCTGCGGCGGCGGAGCAGTGGTCCTGGCGGAGCGGCGGTAGCCGGAGAGAGAGGCGAGGTCGCTCCGATGGATGGCCCCGATGCCGACGAGGAGGCAGCGGCGGAGCGAAGCTCTCGGGGAACGAGGCAGGGTTCGAGAGCCGAGGCGCCTGCGGGGCGCGGCTCGGGCGTCGCGGCGGCGCGCGGAGCGGGCCCTCGGGCCCAGATCGGGGCCCGGGCGGGCCTGGAACGGGCCTGGCGCGGGGAGGCGGTTGGCTGGCGGCGGGAAAGGCGAGGTGGAGGGCCAGGAGTGGCTGGAAGGCGGTGGAAGGCTGAGGTGGCCCAATAGGGCGCTACCACATGGCGGAAATGAGGTGGCTGGAGGGCTGGAGGCGACAAGTGGCGATGGGGCACTGGTCTAGCGCGGATTTTGATGCAAGGAAGGAGGCTGGAGGTAGGGGAAGGCCTAGGGGATGCCCAAAATGGACATGGGGGTGTTTATATAGGGAAAAGACTAGGGTTTGGGGGGGGGTTTAGACCGTTCCGGAGCCATCGGATCGCGATCCAACGGCAACGGAGCGAATGGAGAGTAGGCTGGGCCTAGTTGGGCTGTGTAGATGCATTGGGCTGAGATGAGAGGAGAGAGAAAGAGGCCCACGGAGGTTTTCGGAGACCGAAAACGTCCGACGTAATAACCGGCGACTAGTGCCGCTATATATATCCGTTGGGCTATCAAACGGACTCCGAATGCGATGAAATTTGGCAGGTGGCCTGTCTACACTATAATAAGACCACATGCCAAGTTTCAACCCATTCCGAGAATGTTTTTCGGCCACTCACAAAATAAATATTCGGAGGCACCGCGGGCGCGTGCGAGTGTGTCTGGGCTTAGAACGGACAACGGAAAGTACGAGGAGACTCGGGCGGATGCAAGTTTTAAAAACATGCTGATGTAACACACATGATGACATGGCAAGATGCAACACGCAAGCAGATGACATGGCAACGACGACGAATAACTGGCTGACACCTGGCGCACCGGTCTCGGGGTGTCACAACACTCCCCTACTAACAAGAGACCTCGTCCCGAGATCTTAGGAACGAGACGGAAGAGAAAAGGAAGAACAAAGTTCTTCGAGGACAAAAGAGTGAAACCAAAGAACCTTGAGAGGTTGAACAACTTGAAAGAAAGGACTCAACGGAGAAGATTGAGATCCAGAAGCTCCGGTAAAATAAGCAACAAGGCATACGACGAGAACCAAGGATAAGGATATGAAGGACGAGTTGAAGGAACAAGAATTAACTCGAAACCACTCCGGTTAAAAGAGATAGAAAAGAATTCGGACGAAGTAATTCGGGCAGCACTCCGGCGAAAACTGAAGGAAAAGCACACCGGTTGAATATGAATGGAATGGAACAAGAACTTAAGAAGATGAAACGAAAACATGACCAGATGAACAAGAAATTCCTCCGGAAGAAATAAAGAATGGAATGAGAAGAAGGGGAAGAAGATGACAACTTCCATCACGAATGGATTGAAAGAACATCTTCAAGAGAAGACTTGAACGGAGTTGTTGAGAAAATCAACAAAAAAGAATAAACTTGTTGTTGACTTATTAAAAACATCTCAAGACTTGAGGTGAATTATGCCGCAACCAAAAGATGGAATAATTAAGATGAAGGAAGAAATGCAAAACTCCACTTCAAAAGAATAGGAGAATTATTTGCATTCTGAGACACAAAAGAATAATGCTTGAGCTACTCCAAAGAATTAGCTGAACGATTGACGAATGATTAGAATTGCGATGAACCTCCACGAAGAACTCCGGTAACAAAAGGATGATGTATATAGAAATGACGGATGAAAAGAATAAGATTAGAGCCTTGCGATGATTAGACGAGGTCCGACGAGATAGCCGAGAAACTATGAACTCCGGGGAAAAAAAGATTAAAGCACTTGGAACTAGAATTTATTCATCAAGAATAAACTCCTAAGGAAGGAATTAATAAACTCCACAAGGCGAATAAGAATTATGTTATGCTTATCCTCCACCAATTAAATTGATGAACAATGGATTCACAACTACTTATTCTCCTTGAAATCGCAAACTTGCGAAAATCTTCTTGAACCACCGATAGGATTGAAAGAACGAATGAATTGATATAATAGCACCGGAAAAGAACTCTTGAGCGAACCACCGTAAAGAATTGAAGTCGAGTGAAGAAAGAACGAACCATCGTGAAGAATTAAAATCAAGTGAAGAACGAGAATGACCACCGTAAGGAATGAAATTGAACGATGCAAGAGGACAAGCCATTGTGAAGAATTGAGATTGAGTGAACGCAAGAGAATGAATCTCCAAGAAGAATAAAGCACTTGCGGAAAATTTGAATGACGAGAACGAAGAGATCGCGGGCGGATTAAAGAATACTTGAACGAAACACCGGAAAGAATGTGAGACGAACGAAGAGGCATCAATGAAGAATATTTGGAGGACGAAGTTGAAAACTGAGAATGAAGAAATCTTCTAAAATGATGGCCTTCGGAGGAACACAATGAAAAGAATTCAAGAACTACTCTGGATGAAGAAAGGTTGGACCAACGATGGAAATAATTAAAAGAGATCTTGGGAAGGCATGTGACTGATGAAATTCATACTTACATCACACTTGAAAAGAATTTAGGAATACTCCGGGAAATTAGAAGAGTCAGGTAAGATCCCGGGAATATACCCGTGGGTTATGAGCCCACCGAAGAGAGAACTCCGTTGAAAGGATTGAAAAGGAGATAATGCACCGGAACATTTGAAAAACTCGAATGAGGTGACAACCTCGAATTAATCAGAAGACAGACGAATCTCCTGAGATGTCTTCGGAACTCCGGAATAATTAATGTTGAGGGGCGAACAAGACAAAGGAAAACACTTGAACTGATGAAAGAATAAGAACAACACCGAGATTTTAGAATTGAGTCCACCGGAAAAGAAAGAGATGAAGAATATCAAACAATAGGAGAATTCATCGGAGAAGGAAAAATATGAAGGATGACGAACTAGACGAGAATTCACCAGTTCAAATAACCGAGGAAAGAATGCAAAGGATTCACACGAGTAGGATGGATACTCGATTAAGGACTCCGGTCCCGAGAAGCAAAAGGGTGGGCGGGTGGGAAAAAGAAAGACCACAACGGACGAGGAAAACACCGTCGGTTGGAAAGAACCGAGGGTTGAACTTGCAAAGAAGAAGAGGGTCAAGTCCACTTGACAAGAGATGCACCAGATGAAAGAACTAACAACGCAACAAACAAAAACTAACCACATGATCCTTAAAAAAAATTGAAGGGGAAGGGGAGTAATTCAAAACACCTACGTCAAGATTCCTCACCAGAGCGACGAAGGGGCAGGGGAGTAAAAAGAATTCCTACTCTCCGATATAACTAGACTCCGAAAAGTTTTCTTCTAGACTCAACAACGGCCAAGCTACGATCAATCAAGGGGGCTCCTATGTTCGGTCGAGGCTCTGATACCAACTTGTCAGGCCCAAGATGTGATTCTATCCCGATCACGTGACACTTACGTGATTGGGGCACAACCGCATTTCGGGCGCTTAGCAAGATGGATATCATTACATTGTACCATTACATACATACATGGGGGATACAACAATACATACAAGTCACATGAATACAACAACATCAATACAAGTATCCGACTACGGATACAAACATGAAAAACACACGACATCCATCTGCTATCCTAGGCTGTCGACCCGGAACCTACCCAAGACTAAACAAGAAGAAGAAAGAACTCCAAACAACGAACAACGCTCTCACGTCAAGTCATCGAAAACCTGCACCTGCAACTGTTGTTGTAGTATCTGTGAGCCACGAGGACTCATCAATCCCATAACCATGGGTAACAAGACTATCAAAGCTTAATGGGTAGGAAGATGTAAAGTGGTGAGGTTGCAGCAGCGGCTAAGCAATAGTATGGTGGCTAACTTACGAGTACAAGAATAAGATGAGCATCTACGCAAACGGTCGCAAACTAGTAGTGATCGCTAAAGATCCTGAACTACTTACGAGTCAAACATAACCCCACCGTGTTCTCTTCTCAAAGTGAAAAGAGACAGTCACGGTTACTCACACAGTTGTGTGTTTTACTTCGGATCCTCTGTCATGTTTTCTACAACCGGACATTAACAAATTCCAATCTGCCACATAACCGCGGGCACGGCTTTCGAAAGATCATAACCCTGTAGGGGTGTCCCAACTTAGCCCATCACAAGCTCTCACGATTAGCTGAAGTGATAAATATAATATCATCACCCCTTATCTTAGGGAAATCCGATCAGGCTCGGCATCCCGGTGCACAAGACATTTCAACAATGGTAAAACAAGTCCAGCAAGACCTCCCGGCGTGCCGACACCCTGATAGTAGCCGCGCGTATCTCGTCTCAGGCCACAACTAGATGGGACAAGCTACGAGTAAAACCAGCCCTCGGGTTTCCCCAAGGTGGCCCCGCAGGTTGCCCGTTTGGGACCAACACCATCAGCACTGCCCCCCCCCCCTCCTATGTAGAAGAATCCTCGGGTAGCGCTAACTCCCTATGCAATTTAATTAATTAATTAAGTTGTTATTATGAGCAAACTAAAACCAATGTTGGGCCTTGCTGGAGGAGTTTTATTCAAAGACGAACTGTCAAGGGGTCCCCATATACCCATCGTTTAAGGAACGCAAAATCAAGGAACATAATGCCGGTTTATCGGTGCCTAAGGTGGCATGAGTGGAACAAAACACCGAGCAAAAGGCCAAGCCTTCCACCCATGCCCAGTATATAGGTGTGTTATTAATAATAATAGATATTGTGATATTCCAACAACAAGTTCCCTCCTGGAACGAACTTCATCTTCACCTCCAACTAACAACGCTATAAGAGGGGCTGAGCAAGCGGGTAACATAGCCAAACAATGGTTTTTGCTAGGAAGGTGTCAAGGTTAGAGGTTTCATGGCAACAAGGAGAGGGGCTGACAATAAAATGGGTAGCGCGACATATAACGATAGCATCGAGACAACTAAGCAAAGGCAATGATAGTAAAGGTATCCAAGGGTATGGTCATCTTGCCTGAGATCCCGCAAGGAAGAAGAATGGTTCCGTGAAGAAGACGGAGAAGAAGCCTTGAAGAAGAACCACGGGTAGACGAACGAATCCTCACGAACGCAACGGAACAAGCACTAACGAGAAGAAGCAAGCAATACGTAAACAAACCACTCAAGAACATGACAATATGCACTACCAAGTAGGATGCACGACAAGTCTACATATGATGCACAGCAAGTCTATACAGGAAGCAAAACATGGCAAGGTAGGAAGCACAAAAAAACAACACAAGTTTATATGATGCAATACATGGCAAGGTATGATGCATGACAAATCTATACAGGAAGCACAACATTTCTATACAGGAAGCATAACATGGCAAGGTAGGAAGCACAACATGGCAACGGTGCAAGATGCGCCCAAACATCACCCAAACTCACTCCAAACATGAAAACAATATGAAATTATGATTCTAAATGCAAAATCACTCAAGTTTCATATAAGGAACACCCCAAACGGAGCAACGGGCCAAAAGATACACATGAAACAAGATATAACAACAAGCTGAAGTTAACAGCCACATAGCAACTTTGGAGCAAGATATATATATGCTACAACACTCAACATGGTGAAAAGAAGCATGGACATGAAGTAGACATCTCCTACAGCAAACAACTCCATTGGAGCATCTCCACAGGAGGCATGGATCAATAGCAACAAGCTACAACATTTTGATCATGACAATAAAAACCTGACAGCAATATTTTATAGCAACTTGGGAGCAAGAATTAAATAAGCTACAGCAAGTCAAATGAGCAAGTAAGGGCATGGATGGATAGACAACAACATATACAACAAGGAATGATCAAAGGCCACCCCAAAACTAACATGGATTTTCCTAGGGCATCAAGCAAACATAGCATCGGGATATGACAGATTCCAGACTTAGTGAAATTTCACTAAGTGTCAAAACAGTAATAACAACATGGCATGTTTGCAAGCATGTTTAATTCAACACAAGGCATATCATGGAAAGTTAAATGCACCACATCAAAGAACACATCATGGAGATTCTAAAACATCTAGGCATGTGACATGGGGACAAACACAACAATAGCAACAAGCTCCTCAACTAGGCATCTCGTAACAAGTTTCAAAACATAACAGCCACATGCACTTTTGCAACCGAGATTAACATGGCAATATGAACTCAAACAAGCATGCTATCGCAACCAACATGTAGAGCATCTCATGATGAACATTTTGACATATCATTTGCATCATTTGGATTAACATGCTCCAAGTTATCACATCACGAACATGGCAACAAAATAACAAGTAGTAGTAGTTTATAACAAGTAGCACTCTTGCAACAGAGATTAGAGCATCTAGATGAACTCAAATGAGCATGGCACAATGGAACAAAGTGTAGAGCATATCACCACGGTCATTTTGACATATCATTCACTCAATTGGGATAAGTACACAAAAAGATATCACTATGCAAAGTATGCAACAAAAGCTGACAGAATAAAAGACTTAGCAGTTTTTACAGAAAAACAACGAGCGCTATATACTAAACGGTGCACTGGGCGGAATTTAGAGGGTTGTGGTTTGGGCTCACCAAGCAGGCTGCGGCCCAGCACTGTTGAGGATGGGGCGGCCCGATCGGTCAAGGAGGATGAGGCAGGCCGAGGTGAGGGGCCGGCAGTTGAAGGGGCAAGGTCGGCCGGCCCGCTACATGGCCCACGACCGGTGACAGAGGCATCGTCCTCCCCCCGATCGAGGACGACGCCGGCGACGCTCTGGCGGCTAGGGGCGCCGGCGAGGCATCCGAGGAGGCGGGAACGGCGGGATCCGGCCGCGCCAGGCCGGATCTGGCCGGAGGCAGGCTCGGCCGACGAGTCAGAGGCCGGGGCCAGCGGAGGCCAGCGGGAGCGGCGGCGGAACTTCGAGGGGCTCGAGGCGGCGAAGTCTTGTGGATGCGGCGGCGGAGCAGTGGTCCTGGTGGAGCGGCGGTGGCCGGAGAGAGAGGCGAGGTCGCTCCGATGGATGGCCCCGATGCCGACGAGGAGGCAGCGGCGGAGTGAAGCTCTCGGAAAACGAGGCAGGGTTCGAGCGCCCAGGCGCCTGCGGGGCGCGGCTCGGGCGTCGCGGCGGCGCGCGGAGCGGCTCTCGGGCCCATATCGGGGCCCGGGCGGGCCTGGAACAAGCCTGGCGCGGGGAGGCGGTTGGCTGGCGGCGGGGAAGGCCAGGTGGAGGGCCAGGATTGGCTGGAAGGCGGTGGAAGGCTGAGGTGGCCCAATAGGGCGCTGCCACATGGCGGAAATGAGGTGGCTGGAGGGCTGGAGGCGACAAGTGGCGATGGGGCACTGGTCTGGCGCGGATTTTGATGCAAGGGAGGAGGCTGGAGGTAGGGGAAGGCCTAGGGGATGCCCAAAATGGACATGGGGTGTTTATATAGGGAAAAGACTAGGGTTTGGGGGTTTTTAGACCGTTCCGGAGCTATCGGATCGCGATCCAACGGCAACGGAGCGAAGGGGGAGTAGGCTGGGCCTAGTTGGGGTGTGTAGATGCATTGGGCTGAGATGAGAGGAGAGAGAAAGAGGCCCGCGGAGGTTTTCGGAGACCGAAAACATCCGACGTAATAACCGGCGACTAGTACCGCTATATATATCCGTTGGGCTATCAAACGGACTCCTCATGCGATGAAATTTGGCAGGCGGCCTGTCTACACTATAATAAGACCACATGCCAAGTTTCAACCCATTCCGAGAATGTTTTTTGGCCACTCACAAAATAAATATTCGGAGGCACCGCGGGCGCGTGCGAGTGTGTCTGGGCTCAGAACGGACAACGGAAAGGATGAGGAGACTCGGGCGGATGCAAGTTTGAAAAACATGCTGATGCAACACACATGATGACATGGCAAGATGCAACACGCAAATAGATGACATGGCAACGACGACGAATAACTGGCTGACACCTTGCGCACCGGTCTCGGGGTGTCACATGGTGGCTGAACAGGACCCCGTGGTGTTGCGTCTGCATGAACATGACCCCATTCGATCGATCCGGTTGGGGCTACATGAACAGGACCCCGTGGAGGGCTGCATGAACATGACCACCCCGTGGAGGGCTACATGAATAGTAGACGATGGAGGGTTGTATGAACAGAAGCCCGTGGAGGGGTGGTTGAACAGGAGCCCGTGGAGAGGACTGGTTGAACAGTAGCCAGTGGAGTAGCGTGCGGTGGAGGCTGAACAGTCGCAGGTGGAGGCTGGAGGAGGTCGACGGTGGATGAATAGTAGCCCGTAGAGGCTGGAGTGGGTCGACGGTGGTGATGAACAGTATCCCGTGGAGTCCCATTTTGCGGTACGCCACACCCCTCCCGATGAACAGGACCGCCGTTTCGACCGTAGCGCTCCAACACAAGTCCATTTCCTCCTTTTTGCGGTACACCACACCCCTCCGGATGAACAGGACCCCCATTTCGACCGTAGCGCTCCAACACAAGTCCGTTTCCTCCATTTTGCGGTACGCCACACACCTCCCGATCAATAGGACCCCCGTTTCGACCGTAGGTGGTCCGTTTCCTCCGTTTTGCGGTATGCCAGACCCCTCCGATGAATAGGATCCCGTTTTGAACGTGGACGATCGAAGACAAGGCCGTTTCCTCTATTCTGCGGTACGCCACACCTCGTTTCCATCGGCTGTTCCGCCAAGCCCTCCCGATGAACACGATGACGCATTCCGTTCCGACCCAGCCAGTTGGCTCCCCATGAACACGACGACGACGCAGTTTCTCCATGCCGACCCAGCCATGTACACGAGCCCTGCCTGTACGTATGCACGAGTAGGCGTTCGAGACCCTGCCCGTATGTACGTACGTGGCCGTATTTTCTTTCTTGCACACTTGTCGTTGTACGTACGTGTACATGCTACGTGCACGCCTCTACTACGACACGTGCGCGCCTCTACTTCGACCATTATGTACGTTCATGTTCGCGACCAGAATGACAACGCTACGTATGCTTCGACCAGGTGGGTCCTGACTGTCAGGCACTTCCTTGCGTGCGAAGATGTAGCTGGTGGGTCCCAACAGTCAGGGGGCGAATCGATTTTTTTGCCCGGACGCACTTCCTTGCGTGCGAAGATGTAGCTGGTGGGTCCCAGCAGTCAGGGGGAAACGTTTTTTCGCAAAATACGGTGGCCTGCCCGGTGGGTCCCCGCTGTCAGGTGGAGGAATAATTATTTTGCGCATAATAAGGAGGCACTTCCTTGCTACGGCCGTGGACCCAGCTGTCAGCCTCTCCACGTACAGTCCACGTCTGATGAAGCCGTTCCTCGACCACGTTGACCATGCCGCACCGAGAGCACCAAGGCGGTGGACGACGGCGGGGCCTAGGAAGGGGACGACGCGGAGACGGGGAAGACGTGGCAGTGGATGCCCACGCGTAGACGAGTACGAGGGTTCACTGGTTCGGTGCGGTGTAAGGCTGCCATCGTCGCAGAATAACAGGGGGTGTGGGTGAGTAGAGGGATGGCCTGGCCAGCGGTGGGAATAGTAGGGGGCGGCGAGGCCTCCGCGGCAGCACAGCCGGCCACGGGAGGCAAGAGCATGTGGCACGACCGGCGCTGCTTTGGGCGGCTGGAGCAACAAGACCAGAGGTTGAAGAAGCACTTTGGCCGTTGGATGGACATCGTATGGTCACTGGAGCTAGAATCGTTCATATTGACTAAGTTGACAAAGCACACCGTCGCCGTCAACTTAGTAGGCCCACAAGTCAGCCTCCCACCAAGGTGGGTCCCAACCAGCAGTGGGAGTATTCATTTTTTTGTGTGTAATAAGGAAGCACTTCCGGTGGGTCCGAGCTGACAGCGGGGTGGGGGACTTTTTTTGCGCAATACGGTGGCTCATCCGGTGGGTCCCAACAATCAGGGGGGAAATGTTTTTTCGCCAAATACAGTGGCCCGTCCGGTGGGTCCCTGCTGTCAGGTGGAGGAATAATTATTTTCTGCGTAATAAGGAGGCACTTCCTTGCAGCTGCCATGGACCCTACTGTCAGCCTCTCCACGTACAGTACTCTTCCGATGGAAGTCGTTCCTTGACCACGTTGACCACGCCGCGCCGAGAGCACCAGGGCGGTGGACAACGGCGAGGCCTAGGAAGGGGACGACGCGGAACCGGGGAAGACGCGGCAGTGGAAGACCGCGCGGAGAGGAGTACGAGGGTTCACTGGTTCGGCTGCGGTGTGAGGCTGCCATCGCCGCAGGGCCTGGCCAACGGTGGGAATAGTAGGGGGTGGTGAGGCCTCCGCGGCATCATAGCCGGCCACGGGAGGGAGGAGCATGAGGCATGACCGGCGCTGGTTTGGCCGACCGGAGCAAGAAGACCAGAGGTTGAAGAAGCACTACGACCGTTGGATGGACATCGTACGGTCAATGGAGCTAGAATTGTGCATATTGACTAAGTTGACAAAGCCCTCCATCCCCGTCAACTTAGTAGGCCCACAAGTCAGCCTCCCACTATACTGGGTCCCAGCTAGCAGGGGGAGTATTCATTTCTTTGTGCGTAATAAGGAGGCACTTCCGGTGGGTCCAAGCTGACAGCGGGGGGAACGTTTTTTTCGTGAAATACGGTGGCCCCTCTGGTGGGTCCCAGCAGTCAGGGGGGAAACATTTTTTTCGCCAAATACGGTGGCCCGTCCGGTGGGTCACCGCTGTCAGGTGGAGGTATAGTTATTTTCCACGTAATAAGGAGGCACTTCCTTGCAGCTTTCGTGGACCCAGTTGTCGGCCTCTCCACGTACAGTACTCTTCCCATGGAAGTCGGTCGTTGACCAGATTGACCATGCCGCGCCGAGAGCACCAGGGCGGTGGACGACGGCGATGCCTAGGAAGGGAACAACACGGAGGCAGGTAAGACTCGGCAGTTGTTTCCCACGCGGAGGGGAGTACATCTGTACGAGGGTTTACTGGTTCGTCTGCCGTCGCCGGAGAATAACAACAGGTGTGGGTGAGTAGAGGGATGGCTAGGCCAGCAATGGGAGTACGATGGGGCTGTGAGGCCTGCGCGGCAGCACAGCCGGCCATGGGAAGGAGGGAGCAGGCAGTCCCGCCGGCGCTTGTTTGAGCGGCTGGAGCAGGAAGAGCAGAGATTGAAGAAGCACGACGGCCGTTGAATGGACATCCAACAGTCACTGCTTGTGCGTCAACCTTTTTTTAGGAAGGCCTCAAATCTGTGGAAAACATCATACATCCCATCTGCCATTATTTCTAATAATTTACAGCCCATTTGCTAATTCTTAAGTTTTTTTGGAGCCCATATTCTTTTTGTTAGCATTACAGCCCATATTGTGCCCACGGTTAAAAAATTATACGAAAATTTGCATATTTCGTTGCGGTCTTAACTGTTTTTAATCCCTAAATTTCGAGTCACATTCAAATTGATTTTAAAAATAAATGCATATCAATATAAAATCGAACAAATTGTCCAGGTATAAAAATCAATGCAATTTAAAATCTCGAAATGAAAAAAATATATTTGAAACTAATTGCCGGTTTGATGTGTTTTAAAAATGTATAGCCCATTCCTCATTATTGATAGGACATTTTATCGGTCAGCCGTATGAAGCTCTCCTTGTCTTGAAAGATTTGCAGCCCAACAGGCCTGACAAAGCGACTTATTTGGCAAATCACAAAAAAACTGGGCTGTGGCCGTGGACCCAGCCGTCAGCCTCTCCACGTACAGTACTCTTCCGATGGAAGTCGGTCGTTGACCAGATTGACCACGCCGCGCCGAGAGCACCAAGGCGGTGGACGATGGTGAGGCCTAGGAAGGGGACGATGCGGAGCCGGGGAAGACGCGGAAGTGGATGCCCACGCGGAGAGGAGTACGAGGGTTCACTGGTTCGGCTGTGGTGTGAGGCTGCCGTCGCCACAGAATAACAGGGGGTGTGGGTGAGTAGAGGGATGCCCTGGCCAGCGGTGGGTGTAGTAGGGGGCGGTGAGGCCTCCGCGGCATCACAGCCGACCATGGGAGGCAGGAGCACACGGCACGACCGGCGTTGGTTTGGGCAGCTGGAGCAAGAAGACCAGAGGTTGAAGAAGCACTACTGCCGTTGGATGAACATCGTACGGTAACTAGAGCTAGGATCGTTCATATTGACTAAGTTGACAAAGCCCTTCGTCTCTATCAACTTGGTAGGCCCACAAGTCAGCCTGCCACGATGCTGGTTTCCAACTGGCAGGGGGAGTGTTCATTTTTTTGTGCGTAATAAGGAGACACTTCCTTGTGTGCGAAGATAGCTGGTGGGTCTGACCTGTCAGCGGGGGGCACGTTTTTTTCGTGAAATACAGAGGCCCTTCCGGTGGGTCCCAGATGTCAGGTGGAGGAATCAAAGACTTGAGAAGGTGTACAAAACAAGCTAGTGTACCAGTAAATAGACGTTGCTGAGTTTTAGAAAAAATAGAGATGTGCTCCTGTAGCTGGTTCAAATCCAAACCTAGACTATGACTATATATGGTGCTATGCTACTCTGCAAGTAATGAAACTAACATATCCAACATTCGCTTCTCCTCTTCTCTACTTACTCTGCCTAGCATCACAAGCTCTGGCTGGAGCAACCATGTCCGTTGGCTGCTCGTCCACCTACTCTTCAGCAGGCAACAACCAAATATGCGCCAAGTCGCCACCCATACCATCGCCTGTGGGTCTCATCACACCCCCGCCAGCACGCGCACCGCAGCCGGTTTCTCATTGCAACCCGCTGCCGTTGGTGTGGTGCCAATGCTGCAAATCGCGCAAAGTCATACGTCGCGTCTCAACCACAAGCCTCAACCCTGGCCGAGTCTTCTACAAATGCCCGAATCATGGGGTCATAATATGTTTAAGTGTTGTTCTGCTACTTTCAGTTGCTGATTTTTTTAATAGTTTGGTTGATGATCTTCCAATTTGTTTCGTGCAGAAAAGGGGAGATTCGTGTGATTTGTATTTCTGGGAAGTTGCTGATGTGGGGGAGTGCAACTACGCTGATTATTTGGTTAGCCGAGGAATCCCAATACCAGCAGGTTGGGGTGTTGGAAAAGTAACTAAAGGAACGGTAGAAGAGGAAGATGCAGAGCAGAAGGTTAAAGATGCAGTTCCTCTGATCATGGCCAAGCAACAACTAATGAACGGCCTTGACAGCAATGAGGAGATGAAAGAGCTTCTGAAGATAATGGGCGAAATCGATGTGCTCTGTAGGATGATTGTCTGTTTATTTGCAGTGTACTCGTGATGTGTTCAGTGGCTATGACATGAGCACTTTGCTGAAACTAGTAATGAATGAAACCTGTGTAGCAGGCTGGGCGTAGTGTTGTGAACGTCTAATGATTTCTATTAACGGAAATCAGGGGGTATCCCCATTTTCTCATAAATAAATAAATAGCAGAGGCCCTTTTGGTAATAAATAAATAAATTAGCAAAGGCCCTGTCGGGTCAGCTTTGTTCTCATTCAAAGACGTCGAGCAAATTGCAGTCCAACATCAAACTATGTCATCAAATTCAAGTTTCACAGCCAAATATGAGTACAACTGAACAACAATGTTATCATATTTTAGTCATCATACAATCACCAAACACAAATCAGCATACATAACAAGTGTTGTTCTCACAGGAAAATACTAAACAACATGTTCATCAGGTTTCAGTTGTCATAGAAAACACAATTTCACATAGTAGATGAAAAACATGTTCTGACAGGCAAATACAACAAAAGGAATGTAATCATCATCCGCAGCAGCAGCGTCAACATCTTCGCCATGTGTATTAGTTTGAATCGTAATTCCCCACGGTGTCATCTTCTTCTTCGTCCTCAACGTCCTCGAATGTTGGCTTCTTCTTGATCAACTCTTGTATGTCCATAGCACAACATGCAATCTTTTTGCCGGCGTCATTGACGTGATGGTTCTCAAAGATATTAGGAACATCTTTGTTATCTTGTACATCAGGAGCAGTGTAAGCATCATCTTATTGTGCAACTTCATTAAACGAATTCCTCTGCTCAAACATTTGCAATACTCTCCAGTCATCGCTATGTGCAAATGTGTCTTCCAAGAAAAATATCTGTGTTGCTTGATTTTCCAAAATAAAAGGCTCGTTGGTCTGGTACGCCGCCTTGACATTGATGGATTTGAAATAATCATCAGCTCTGGGTTTTGCGATCCTGGAAAATAGGTTATACCAACGACAGCACAACAGAACCACAGACCGATGATCCTCGAAACTGGAGATATACTGCAACTGAACAATGTCTGTTATGTTAGCACACATTTTAGTTGTCTCTTTGTCATACGTATCCGTGCTCATGTTGGCACTATTTTGTGTCTTCCTGCCTTCGTCTCGTGCAAGGGTGTTGTAGCGCACATCTCCAACAACGCAAGATTCATAATGTCTTACCCAAGTATCAGGACCCATTGCTAGTGAGTAAAGGGCATCATCAACTGCATGCCCATCCTCCCGCATCTTCTTAAGCTATGGTTAGAAAATAGACAAGCTGATCATCTTATGTACTCAATATATTAAAAAACTAACAGTGCATTTCAAAAGCTTACATGACTCTTGAACCATTTCGCAAATCCTGCCATAACCAGTTTTTCAATGTTTCTTGGATTTTGCGGCAGTAACTCCTTTTTGTAGATGCTGCACAACATAGTGATCGCGTCAAACATCTAAATATATAAGAATATGCTGCAAGTTTAGTAGATTACGATGTATAAGCTGCAGTACTTAGCACTTACTTGATATAAGGTAGTATCTCAGGACAGTTATTCAACACATACCAAACCATTTTGTCCAAATCTTTAGGTTTGTCCGCTTGTCGACTCTTCCCTGTAACTTGAACAGAATAATCGAAAACATTGAGCCCAAGATTGTCTTCATCCACCTCTTTGCTAAGTTGATCAGCTGTTTCAATGTACTTTGAGCAGGATGTCGACGCTTCTGTAGCAATGTAGGCCTCTGCAATGGAACCCTCGGGTCTAGCTCTGTTCCTAACATAGCCCTTGAAAGTGCCTAGCTGCCTTTCAATAGGGTACATCCAGCCATACTGTACTGGACCTCTAAGTAGTGCCTCATCACGTAGATGAACAGCCAAATGCACCATCACATCAAAGAAGGCTGGAGGATATATCTTCTCAAGGTCGCATAGGATAGTTGGTATCTTGTCTCTAAGACGCTCTAAAGCATCTATCCTGGTATTTCTAGCGCAGAGTTCCCTGAAGAATTGTCCCAACTCTGCAACTGCTCTGTATAAGTCAGAGCGGCCCAATCCTCTAAGGATAACAGGTAAAACCCTTTGAAGTAGGATGTAGCAGTCATGAGTTTTCAACCCTTGTACCTTGTTTCCATCTGCACCGACTCTCCTTTCAGGGTTGGAAGCAAATCCATGTGGGAATCTCACACGTGACAGGACCTCGCAGAATTCTTTTCTTTTTACCTTGTCCAAGACGTACACAGCCGGTTCCATATCCCGTGGTTTACCTTCATCTTGCACCTGCAAATCCTCTCTGATACCCAGGTGTGTCAAATCAATCCTAGATTTTAAGGTATCTTTTGTCTTGCCTTCAATATCAAGAAGTGTGCCGATAATGCTGTCACATATATTTTTCTCGATGTGCATCACATCAAGATTATGCTGCAGATCCAAATCTTTCCAATACTCCAAGTACCACAAAGTGGACCTGTGGGTAAACAATAATCTCTCTTCTGCCCTGCCACGCTTCCTTTTCCCGCTACCATTATCAGGATGGTTTCCTGGTGTAATATGCCTGACCTTCTCTAATTCCACTTGCAACTCATCGGCGGTGAGCCTCTTTGGCGCATCATGGTTTTCCTGCTTTGCATTGAACATAGGTCTTCGGTATTTTCTAGGATGCGGCTTGTCCTTGGCAAGGAAACGGTGGTGTCGAATGTAACAGATCTTGCTAAGTATTGCATATGACAGTGGATTCCTATCACAGTGAACACATGCATTGTAACCATGTGTCATTTGCCCTGACATAGTGCCCAGAGCCGGATAATCATGGGTGCGCTAAATTATAATAGCACGCAGAAAGAAATCAGCTGGTGGGCTGCTATATAGGTCTCGAGTGAGAACACCCCTCCAAAGTTGTTGAAGTTCCTCCACAAGAGGCTCCATGAACAAATCAAATTCCTTTCCAGGACTTTTTGGACCTGGGATGAGCAAGGCCATCATGTAGTTTTATTCTTTGGTGCAGACATTTGGAGGCATGTTGTAAGGGATAACAAGCACTAGCCACATGCTATATGTGGCGCTCTGGTGGCCAAATGGGTTAAATCCATCTGAAGCTACGCAAAGTCTAATGTTTCACGGGTTAGCAGCAAACTTTCCGTGCTCCTGATTGAAGCTTTTCCACTCACTACCATGTAATGGATGGCTCCTTACATTCTGATCTTTGTACTCATGGTTCCTAGAATGCCACAGTACATCCTCTCTTGATTCAGCATCATGAAACAACCTCTGCAATCTTGGTGTAATTGGAAAATGCCTTAGAACATTATGAGGAATCCTCTTCACAACATCACCATCTTTCCATCTTGATGATTTGCAATTCGAGCATTCACTTAAGTTGGCATAATCCTTCTGGAACAGAACACAATTATTCTTACAAACATGGATCATATCATATCCAATTCCAACTGCACGAAGGAAATTCTTCATTTTACTGTAGGTGTGTGGCAGCTCAGACGCATCTGGGAAAGCTTTGCGGAAAGCAGCCAACATCGCATCGAATGATTTGTTGGTCATCCGCTCAGATGTCTTCACCTGAAGAAAGGTGACCATAGCTGAGAATACTGACAGCTTATTTCCTCGGGTGACAGCCACCTTGCATTGTTCCAACATGCGGGCCCACCGTTTTTCTTCTGCAGGTGAAAGTTCACGGAATGCACGAGCATTTCGTATCATTGTTTTAATGTTGGTCAAACTCACTGGCTCGGCCACCACCTTCTCCTCCTCCTCTTCCACCTGAGCATCAGGCAGATCAAGATATTGACGTTCACAGCTTCACCATGATGAACCCACCTAGTATATGTGACCGACATCCCGTACAAGTGTAGATGATTTTGCACAGTTGACTGGGGTCTTGTAACTGAATCCATACAGCTGCTAGACGGGCAGAGCACATCTGATTTCGGACCACCGTACTCAGCTCTGATAAAGTTCATGAAGTTTTCAACCCCCTCGACATATGCAGCGGAGAATCTTCGAGCAGAAGTTATCCAAGTCCTGTCCATCTGTTAGACATTCAAATTAGTTCTTCTACTAGATATTACAGGAAAAACATATGTGCTTTTTTATGAAGTCCAGAAGAAAATACCTAGGTCGATGTCTAAACCTATGGCAAGATATTTGGACGAGCAGATCTAAGTAACGAAATATATGTAAAGCTAATTCAGCAAACATATTTGAGTGCTAAATTATGGCAGGCTGTTTCATCAGTCAACAAGGCCGAGCATGATGGATTATGTATTTCCAACAGAGCACACAGCCATCGAACTATCGAAGGCCATCGCAACAACAAAGATCGAGTATAAAACGGTGTAGAGCTATTTCACCTAACAGATTGGCTACTAGAACATGGCAATCTATGTCACAATAAATATATGGCATGATATTTTAGTAACTAATTGGCCTTTGCATGCCATCTCAGCTAAGTAGATTGAGTGCAGAACAGGGCAAGGAAGCTTCTTAAGCAGATCATATTGACTGTAAACTACTTCGGCAAACAGTGAGATTAACAGCGTCTATATGCTAACATTCAGCGCTACACCGACATGCATAGGGCCTCAGTCTAGAATGCGCGTACCGTGGGAGAAGCTGACCACCGTGCGTCTCCACACGAACGTCGCCAGTGGTGGCGGTGCTGATCGCCGTGCGCCTCCACGAGAACGTCGCTAGCGGTGGCGGCGCGGCTAGAGGACGGTAGTCTACGAGAGCGTACTGTGGGAGAGAGAGGATCGCCGTGCATCCCCACGACGAACCACGGCATCGACGTATCGTCGTGGCGGGGAGGGCGGCTTTGGCGGAGCGAATGGAGTGGAGGGGGACGGGGG
>LR738715.1:234388379-234418789 GCA_902687465.1 Secale cereale | reverse complement strand
ACATCCCCACTCCCCACGCCCTCGCCTCACCTTCCTCCCGCGACCACCTCCTACCTCTCCCACCACACCGGCATCCCCCCGCGCAGCGCCACCCTCCCACGACCACACGCCGCCCCGCCTCCTATCCTCGCGCGGCCCCACCGCCTCCCAGCACAAATCTACGTCGGATCTAGGCTGCGGTGAGCCCGTGCGATGTCCGAGTCCCGGCGTCGGATCCAGGCTCCCTGAGATGCCCCACTATCGGAGCCAGGTCGCGACGCCCCACTGCCCGAGTCAAGGGCGGCTTGCTCCACCGGCGGCACGGCACCTACGTGCTGCAGTTTACCCCCAACAGTTGTCGCCGTCCCCGGTGAACTTCTTCTGTGCCGCGACAGCCGGATCCATCCTCCGCCACCCCGGCAACCTCCTGTTGTGCCACGGCGGCCGGATCCACACAGCCGCCCCGGCGACCGCGTGCTGTGTTGCGGCGACCGGATCGACACACAACGGCGGACCCCGCGCTGCGATGGGGCCGCTCATCTGCCAGTGGAGATGGGGCCGCGGCCATAGAGCACAGCAAGCCCACCTGCTACCAGTGCATCTCGCTCCTCGAACCCAGGTGGCGCAGGGCCGCCGTGCAGTTCGGCTGGCTCTACGGGTCTTCCTCCTCACCTCATGCAGTTCACTAGCGATGCCCCGCCCCATGCTGCAGTTTGTTTTGGTCTCCGTCGACGCCCCTCACCTCATGCAGTCCACTGCCTGCGTCCCTGGAGTCCGCACCGTGGGCCTCTACAGCACGTTGCCGACACAGGGTGAAGGCCATCGGCTCGCGTGGTTGCGGTCAACTCCCTGCTGACGGCGAAGGTGGTGACAACAGCAATGCAGCTCGCACACCCGTGGTTTGCAGTCTCAAGTGAGCACCTTGGCGTGACCGGGCAACGGTGGCATCTCATTACTATGCTCGCGGCGCTGCCAATGCCAACGCACAAGACCAGGTCATACGCTGGAGCAGTCCATACGATGGGGGCACGCGGCCATCGCTGACTCCACAGGCAGTACGCTTTGGTACTAAAAGAATAGCGACCCGATTGCATTTGTATTTTTTGTTTTGAGTCATGTTCAGTCAAATACAGGAACCTACGTGTCACATTGGGAAAACAGACGCAGTGTGCTGTAAACCCTCAAGTGGTTTACTTTGTAAAGGAAAACACATAAAAACACTCGGGAGAAGTTCACTTCCCTTCCTAATGCAATTGGTTTCTAAGCAAAATTTCACAAAAAAAAAACAATGCAGTTAACTTGGCCCTATCATGAATTGTTTCTTGAAGTTTAAAAAAATGATGTGGTCCATTTTTTGGTGGTTGGCAGTTCACTATGTAAAAATGAGAATAAATTCCCACGAGCGGTTATCTTATTTTTTAACACACTTCGTTTCATTTGTGGCGCGATTGAAAAATAAAAGGTTTCGAATTTAACTAGCAAAAAAATAATGTGGTTCACTTTCGCTACTACAGCGCCTCACTTTCGGTACCGTTCGCTCTGTAAAAACCGCACTGCTTCAAATTAAAAATAATCAAGATCGCTTGCCCTTTTGATGCAGTGCGGTTGTTAGTCTGAAGCAGTGCGTTCTTCTGTCTGATGCAGTGCACTGGTCGATTTTGGTGTCGCGAAAAACAGAATGTCCGCGTTTTTGTAATTTCAAAACTGCTATTAAACCCTAATGAATTAGAGGGAGTGTTCTACATGAAAAAGTAGCGTCTCGACAATATCTTTCCAACGGCGTATAATTTGAATCATTTCGACCAGCGGTTTGTAAGAATTTCGCCAAAAACTGATGCTGCCCCTCGTAGTCAGCCGCACGATTTTCAAAATTAACTAAAAACTGTAATGAATCTCGAAATCATTTAAACATAGGAAAGTTGCGCCTCGTCCATAGCTTTCCAACGGTATATTACACGCCTTGTTTCGACAAATGGTTAGAAAACTGGAGTCAAAACAGTACCGAAAATTTGAAAACAATCGAAAAACAGAATTTCGTGATTTAGTAAATTTGAAACTGCTTTTAAACCGTAGCGAATTAGACAAAAAATTATATATGAAAAAGATGCGCGCCGACGATACCTTTCCAACAGTATATCACTTGCTTCATTCCGACGAGCGGTTAGGAAAAAATCGCGGAAAAACGCTCGCTACCATTATTCGTAAGTCGCACCGTTTTCAAAACTGCTCTTACACCGTGCGGAATCTCGAAAAGTGTTCAACATGGCGAAGTAGCGCATAATCCATACCTTTTCAACGGTATATTACACGCATTGTTCCGACAAACGCTTAAAAAACTAGAGCAAAAAAGGTACCGAAAAACAACACGTATAGTTTTTTCAACATGAAGTTCACTGGTCTCTGTGTTGCAGTAAGAGTGCAGTGCCCTCGTGTTATGCATGCAATGCGGAAGTGTTATGAGAATATTATTATCATAATATTATGAGAATAGACCGGCTATATATATAAAGAAGTCCAAACGTCAAGCAATCTTTAAAACTTCACCTGCAACTAACAACGCTATAAGAGGGGCTAAGCAAAAGCGTACTTAGCCAATCAACGATTTGCTAGGAAGGTGGTTAGAGTGTTTCATGGCAACAATAGGACGCTGACAAAACAGGAATAGGCATCGCGGCATATCTAAAGAGCGAGACAACTAGCATAGGCAAAGATAAAGGCGATATCGGGGAATGGTCATCTTGCCTAGGATTTCGCAAGGAAGAAGAACGAGTCCATGAAGTAGTCGAACAAAACCTCACAACTCCGGAATGAAACCGAAGCTAACGAAAGAAGCATACCGGAAAGAAGCAAACAACACGGTAAACACACAAGCATAAACATGGCATATGATGCACAACCAAGTATGATGCATGTCCGGTTTAATTATGCATGGCATGGCAAAGTGCAATAAACAACACTACAAGTTAAGTGGGGTCAATATGCATCGACTTGCATTTTTGACAAAACACCACATTCACATATTTAGTTCGATCTCGGTGATAAACCCAACAAGTATAAATGTTCTTTAACATGGCAAGAGGTGAAGCAAATGAAAACTACCTATCTTGGCATTTTAAATGAGGTCGGAAACAAACAATAATAATTCCGGAAAATCCATTAGCAATTAGCAAAGAACAACTTTAACCATTTAAATGTTGATATCATGATGCAGATGACAAATGCAAGTTTTAAGCAAATTTTATTAAAAGTTGACAATTAACAAGATATGAAGCATTTGGTCGCCACGACGAAACGAAAGGGGTGTCATGGCGGCAAGAATGGAAACGGTGCCACGGCAATGTTCCGATGATCCGACAACTCGTCGAGATGCCGGTGCCAAAGCAAGGTGGCGTGAGCGTGTCATGCAAGAGATAGGTGGGGTGATACCGGTCACCGGGTTCCCATGGGCCGGTGGCAAGGCAAACGAAGGGAAACGCAAGCAACAATTCGGGCACGATGCAAACATACGATCCAACTCAAACAACACAAGCATTTGTCCACGGGTCATCGTCTCGGTGATATACCTTCGAAGCGTGAGGTTCGGGGTGGTTCGAGTCATCGAGGGGAAGTAGTCGTTCACGGGGTCGTCGAGGGTCGACGGTAGAGGTACACTTGGACTTGTCGGATCCACGGCGAGGGTAGTTGTTCATTCGACGGCCTTCGGCGACGGTAGTCGTACACGTCCGTAGATGTTCGGCGCCACCGGTAGAGGTACTTGGCGTATCACTGGACTTGGCGATCCAGTAGTCGTTCGTAGAGGTACTTGACGAATCCACGTAGTCGTACACTTGTGGCCGTCGAGGTACTTGGCGAGCTTACGATGACCTTGGCGATTCTGGAGGCACTCAGATTGGACAAGCCATCGGACTACTGTTCGTTGGAGCAGGAGATGCACCATGGGAGGTCAAAGTAGCGGCAATAGCAGTATAGTTAGCCAGAGGGGATGGCTCAGGCAGGAGCTCCATAGCACGGGAAGGAGGCCGACGAAGATGCAACAGAGGATGGGCGCTTGCGTTGAACTGCATGTGGGCCACAGTGAGGTCGAATGGTGGAGGCTGTGGCGCGGTAGGCGGCTGCCGGAGGAGTTGGGCGGAGCAGAACCAAGGCAGCAGCAGAGCTTGGAGCTCGGCTCCATGGCGGCAGCTGCGGACGGTGGTGAACGAGGGGGCGACGCGAGGTCGCAGGGGAGGTAGACGACGGAGCAAGATGGGGGTGGTGGACGCGGGAGACGACGTGATGGCGGGCTCCGGTGGCCTCTGGCGAGGCCGAGGCGACGCGGCGGAGGTGGAGCAGAGGAGGGGTCGCGGCGGGGCGGCGTGGCAGGGAGCTCTGAGGGCGCGGGGCAGAAGGAAGATGCAGCGCAGCGCAGCTCGACGCCGGCGGTCGTCGGCATGGCGCTGGCCCGCGGCTGGCCCGGCGGCAGGGGTGGCCGGATCCGTCGGGGTAGGACGCGCGGGTGGAGGCGCTGTCGCGGGCGGAGCAGCACAGCAATCGGAGGGCGGCGTGGAGGAGAGGGACCCAGGGCGGCGACGGGAGCAACGAGGTGTAGGAGAGATCGAGCGGAGGAGGAAGATGGGATCAGGAGGAAGTGGGGGTCCAGCGAGGGAGAGGAGAGATGGCGGCGGGCAGAGGGAGAGATCGAGAGGAGGGAGGTCGGGGCCTAGGTCGATAGGGTTAGGTGCGGCTGGCCTTGGGCCTAGGGAGGCCGCGGCTGCAGATGGGCCTGAACGATTGGTTGCTGGGAGGCCAGCCCAGCTGGTCTCTCTCTCTCCCTTACTTTTTCTTTTAGCAGAAAAATATAGAGAGAGTTCAAATATAATTAAGAAAAGAGGCCATGAACAAGAATAAAATGATGGAACATTTTTGTAAGGCTTTATGGAATATTACCAACCCAACAAAAGTGGTTCCAACAAAATAGGGGAAGTTAAAACCAAAATTATTTAACTTGCATCAAAGGAGTTTGAATGGAGTCAAGACTTTAGGAGTGTCCAAAATGTGGAGGATTAAGGTGGAGCTCGGGAAAAAATGAAAGAATTGATGGCAAAGTTCAAGGCAAGGAATTGAGATATAAAAATGCATGGAACTTAAATTGCAAGTGTGTTTTGGTGATTCCAAAGCAATGGAATATTTTATAATAGCTCCCTACTATCGGGAGGATATGTTATAAAGAGAAGTCACCAGTGAATTCCCTTGATTTAAATGGATCGAAATCCACACAATTTATTTAGTTGAGAAGAAAAGATTAATGAGATGATGGCATGATGATATGATGCAAGCACAAATAAAAATAAAACACATGGCGAAACCCGGAATAGCTGGAAGTCTTCTGGAGCATGGGTCTTGGGGTGTAACAGGTTTCTCCAAGTGCAGTCCCACGTGTCAGTGAAGAGGCAAGCCGAAGCGCGTTCCGTTTGCGTGAGCCGTGTGCAGGACTGAACGTGTGTGGGGTGCAATGCGACCGCGACAGGGGTGCTATGTGGGTACCGCCTTTTTTCCCTTTTAAACTAGGTGCTTCGCCCCCTAAAAAAACGTGTTGCTTCACGCGATCCATCGATACTACTACTAGTAATCCGGTAATCCCGACTAAAACGGCGCAGCCGGGTCTTTTCCCACGCGATATGCTGGGAGGTTGGCTTAGTTGGGTTTTTTAGGACGAGTAATGCTACGCCTACGTAGTCCTAGTTACGTAATTAACATAATGTGAAACGTGTGAGCTGTTGATAGTAGATTGGGGGGAGGGAGGGGCCCACCACCATGAAAATCAGGGGAGGAGAGAGAGAGAGGAAATTTACGTTAACCCTTTCGTAGGTTCCCGTAGATGTGAAATGCGTGAATGTGCATTTGCAGATAAGGCCTTCCCTCGTTCATCCTTTTCTCCCACAAGATCTTGATCTTCCGTGCAACACACGAGCATCTTGCTAGTACTCCTACAATATACTATATTATTGTGAAAGTTCATATACACCGGCCGAGATTAATGCAAACACGGCAGGTTTTCTTAACATTTCAAACTTTTATAGGACAGAAAAATAAAAGAAACCCGACCCTAAACCTATTCTACGACGGCGACCGACGTCCTCCATCTGCGATCTCCATGTACGGGGGCGGGGTTCAAGAACCGTAAAGTGAAGGTGCGGCCTTCGGCGAGGAAAAGTAGAATACGGGAGACGGACCGGCCAGTTGGCACACCATGCCCTGCCGCCTCCCATGCCCTACTCATCCTCAGAGGAGTCCCCGACCTCGGCGGTATTGGACATTGGACGGCGGCAAGTAGGACGTGTGGCTAATGGTGCTCCCATCGTCGGCAGCCAGCGTGGCCACCGCTTGTGCGGCGACTTGAGCGAGGGCGGCGACCTCGAGCTCCATCCCCGAAGACAAGCTCTCCGGCAGAACATTCGCGCTTGCAGTCATGGCGGATGTGGTGCCAGGTAGGAGGACGATGCGCTATGGTGTGGAGGTTAGCTGGGTGTTACCGCTTTAAGTAGCGCATTCCGGTGAGGCAACGCATCTTGGTGCGTCATTAAGTCACCGGAGTTGGTTCCTCGGGCACCGAGCCTCTTAACGACGGCATACGGACGGACGACATGAATGCGGGCAGCTAGCGCCGGCTGGGAACGCACCGCGCGACGGCGCGAGGGACGAGGGTTTTTGGTGTGCCAGGGTAGTCAGCTGCGGTCGTGGCAACGTAGGAGATGCCCTTTGCTCACATGCGATCGACACATGTCATTGAAAAAGCAAGACGACCCGGTATGGTCTCAGGTCCTGAGGATGAAGTTGGTCGTGCTACACCACTCCGCGGACGCGTCCCGGCTACCCATGCATCCTCGACGAGCCAGGTGTTGGTGTGTGTTTGGATTGTGGCCAAAGTGTACCTTACCAAAATTTTGGTCATGACCCAAAGATTGGTCTTTGTTTGGATGGTTGCCATTTTTTGGCATGCCAATGAACTCTAGCCAACTCTAGTTCATTTTTCTTGCCGATGTCGGCCAAATCATGGGCAGCCAAAAGCTCAACCAAAATTTTCGCTACCCAATGCTTTGATGGGGCAACCTTGGGCACAAACCAAACATACTGTTGGACGTGCCACAGCACTAACGCCACCCTCGACACACTGAAACCGACCGTGTCTAGCGACGATGAGCATGTCGCTCATCATGTCCAGAGGCGGTGCTGGAGCTGCACCACGTTGCTGGCCCCCACGACCCACATGAACGGTTGCCGGTGGCGAAGAGGTCGTGGGCCAGCTCCTCCATTGGACTATTTTGCGCTACATCGTCCCGACAGGTGTGCCCCACATGTCGGTTTCCCTGTTTTCCCGACCATATTCGAGCGTCAGTGCTCCGCGTTGCGCATTAGGCCTTTCACTATGTAGGCCAAGCGAGACAACATATTGTTTATTTGAGCCATTAAAGTATAATCATATGGCGTTTGCTTATTTCTCGTTCCTCTTCATCGATCATGTCGCCCTCCGGTCGAGTCCATCCTCCCGCATGCCTCATTTGAACATTCCACCGAGTATCATTCGCATGTGGGCCTAGACCATGCTTGTATTTCCATTGTTTATTTGTAATTTGTCCGACATGCATACAAACAAACGGTTCGTTTGAAGTTTCACTTTGCCTCCACTACGTGTCGCTTTGCGTCTTAGTTTTGACATCCCATTCGGTTCATGTTGACGAGATCGGTAGATGACATGGCAGTTCCTTATAGCCATCGACTGGCTATATTATTAACAATGCTCTAATGCATTTTTCAAAACCGCATTTGACTATTAACAAGATTAATAGTACATGAGATGTACAATGTGAAAATTATATCATTGGGAGCTCCTTTCACATACGTATCCCTGCCTTACCCTCCATTTTGGTCACTTACTGGCGGACCCCATGCTTGCTAGGCCCCGCATGTCAGTTACTCAATGGGTTCGGCCACGTAAGGGGATCCTCATCCGTAGTATACTCCCTCTGTTTTTATTTACTCCACATAAAATGACGCGGGCGGGGGAGGGGGAGGGACGTCGGTTTGCTCTCAACTGCGGTCCCACAAGCGAGCGAAAACACAAGACAAAGCGCGTTCCATTCGGTGAGCCATGTGGAGGGTCCAGCGTGCCGGGCTGCAACGCGAACGCGACAAGAGCGATGTACAGTCAAAACCGATTGACCGGTCATCAACGGAACCACTATTCACACCAGAACCTTCGCTGCTCGGCCTACTCCAGCCCCTTCCCCCACCTTCGATCCCCTAGCCCGCATCAAGCGTCCCCTAGTTTGCCGGAAAGCCATGGTGTGCTGCAAGATCACGTACTACAAGATGCTGACGCCGGAGCGCCACGCAGAAATCGCGGCGGCGGTCGGCGCCAGAGACCTCCGTTCCCAAGCTCGCTTTGCGGTGGCCCAATCCCCAAATTCTCTGGAGCCAAGCTACGAGGAGGAGGAAGTCGATCCAATGTTCATGGCGGAGGTCGCGGCGCAGAAGGCCCTCGATGGGTATGAGACGATGGCAGGCGACTTCGTGCCGGCGTCCGAGTCCCCCAAGGTGCAGGCGGACCAGCGGTTCAACCTGGTGATACTAAACGAGGATCGGGAGGCAGAGGCTCAACTCGACATGGAGCGGGCATGCCGCTACCATCGAGGCTCTCCTTCAGGCGAAACCGGATGTCGTGGATGTGAACCGGGCAGCAGAGGCTCAACTTGAGGCAGAGCGCGTGGATGCCGCTACCATCGAGGCCCTCCTGCAGGCGGAACCGGACGTACTGGACTTGAACCGGGCGGCAGAGGCTCAACTCGACGCGGAGTGCGCGGATGCCACTCTAATCGAGGCCCTCCTTCAGGCAGAACCGGACGTCCTGGACTTGAACCGAGCGGCGGAGGCTCGACTCGACGTGGAGCGCGTGGATGCCGCTGCCATCGAGGCCCTCCTGCAAGCGGAACCGGATGTCCTCGACTTGAACCAGGCGGTGCTCTCGTACGTGCAGAGCGCCCGCACGCTCTGCGTGAACGAGTAGCTGGAGGCCGAGGACAACCATGGTGTGGAGACACACGTCGGCAGCTACGGCTGGCTCGCGCCGGCAGCCAAAGACGACGAGGCCGTCTCGTTCCGCGAGCAGCGATAGTTTTTCTTTATGTTGTTATTTTATGGATCTTTTGCTGTGTAAAAACATATATTGTTATGCAAGTCGCCTGACTTGGGTCAGTCTACCATTTCAGGCGGTTGGATGAATATCCTACGTCTCCTAACCCTTCTTCCTCACCTCTTCTTCTTCCCCAACAGACCACCGCACGGGCCGTACGGATACTCCCCAACATGCGGTTGGATAAACATACTCTATGAACGAAAATTATGTGTCAGCGATAGGATGGCTGAGTTTGGTTTGTTCACATGTGACAGCACATGTCAGTGAGCGTGCGTTCCCTTGGTTGGGTTTGCGGTGTGCAGGAGCGACTGTGCATGTGAGTGTGCGGTGCGACCGCGGCGTGCAGGAGCGACCGTGTGAGGGTGCGGTGCGACCGCGACAGCCATGCGCAAGTGTACCTCCTTTTCATTTTGAAAACTTTAGGCAAGCTTGGCAAAAATGTGTGGCGAAGTATGGAAATGCAAGGCCTAGACCCAAACAGGATAAGTACGTAGTAGTACTACGTACTAGGAGTACTAGTGTTAAAAAAGAAAGGCGGGGTTTTTCTTCGCGGGATTAATCGATACAAATCCACGTTTCACGTGTCAATCAATGCGTATTTTTTTCTCCAAAGCCCAAATAGCTAACCATCTCACTCCTCATCGCTTGATTAATGCAGCGCCATGCAAACCAACCTTCTCACTTCCGCATGCATGCAGGGGATATTAATGTCCTTGGTTGCTAGTACGAGGCAAACCCCATCAATTTTGCCTCGATTAGTGTTAGTGGCCTTTTGCAAGTTGTAATTTTGATATACTGGCCTTGTGTACAAAAAAAGGAGCTAGTAACTATAATGGACTTCCTTCCCCATTGCGGTGACGTCGACGATATCTCAAACGTTGTGGTTTGGCGAAGTGCATTCGACGGAGAACACCATTGAGGGAGACAACGGTAAGTCGTTCACAAGTGCCGCCAGCCAGCCGAGACAACTGCCTTATTTGCATCCAGGAAGTCCGTTGAACCAAAGGACGTGTAAATGTACTAGTACTACTTGTACACAATAGCGTCGTCCATCCAGCTTTGTGCGGTCAGATGGTTTCTCGAAGAAGACGATGGAGAAGCGGAGTCAGCGAAGAGTGAAATAATGGTTGCTTCGTCTGTGCTTTGTGATTTGATGCCTCACTGCTTTGTGATTTGTGATAGAAGGGACAGGGAGTAGACTCTGTCCTCTGCACTGTACATGCGTCCAAGCACGGGAGAAAGAGGAGAGACGTTGCATTTTTCTATTCCTTCAATCAATCAATCAAGGAGCTTCGATTCAATCCTTTTGGCTTTGGCAACACCGTCCACGATGCCAAAAGCTATTTTCACATTTGGCTACAAATTGTGGATGCCCTTAACCGTACCACTTGGTTTTTCTCATGTGTGCTATTGATACGTCTCCAACGTATCTATAATTTTTGATTGTTCCATGCTATTATATTATCCTTCTAGGATGTTTTATGGGCTTTATTATACACTTTTATATTATTTTGGGGACTAACCTATTAACCCAGAGCCCAGTGCCAGTTTCTGTTTTTTCCTTGTTTTTTAGTTTTACAGAAAAAGAATATCAAACGGAGTCCAATTGACGTGCCAATTTTTGGGGATTTTTTCTGGACCAAAAGAAGCCCCCGAAGTAAAAGAGTTGGGCCAGGAGAGCCACGGGCTGCCCATGAGGGTGGGGGCGCGCCCACTCCAGGTGGGCGTATGCCCCTATCTCGTGGACGTTCCGGAGAGCTCCCTGACTTGTGCCCTACGCCAAAAAAACCTATAAATACTGAAACCTTCGGAAATTAACCTAGATCGGGAGTTCCGCCGCCTTAAGCCTCTGTTGCCACCGAAAACCAATCTAGACCTGTTATGGCACCCTGCCGGAGGGGGGGAATCCCTCTTCGGTGGCTATCTTCATCATCCCAGCGCTCTCCATGACGAGGAGGGAGTAGTCCACCCTCGGGGCTGAGGATATATATCAGTAGCTATGTGTTTGATCTCTCTCTCTCTCTCGTGTTCTTGAGATGGCACGATATTGATGTATCCCGAGCTTTGCTATTCTAGTTGGATCTTATAATGCTTCTGCCCCTCTACTCTCTTGTAATGGATTGAGTTTTCCCTTTGAAGTTATCCTATCGGATTGACTCTTTAAGGATTTGAGAACACTTGATGTATGTCTTGCATGTGCTTATCTGTGGTGACAATGGGATATCATGTGATATACTTGATGTATGTTTTGGTGATCAACTTGTGGGGTTCCGTGACCTTGGGAATCCATGCATAGGGGTTGGCACACGTTTCCGTCTTGACTTTCCTGTAGAAACTTTGGGGCACTCTTTGAAGTACTTTGTGTTGGTTGAATAGATGAATCTGAGATTGTGTGATGCATATCGTATAATCATGCCCACGGATACTTGAGGTGACAATGGAGTATCTAGGTGACATTAGGGTTTTGGTTGATTTGTGTCTTAAGGTGTTATTCTAGTACAAACTCTATGATAGATTGAACATTACTACGGACTCTTGAATAGATTGATCAGAAAGAATAACTTTGAGGTGGTTTTGTACCCTACCATAATCTCTTCGTTTGTTCTCTGCTATTAGTGATTTTGGAGTGACTCTTTGTTGCATGTTGAGGGCTAGTAATATGATCCAATTATGTTATCCTTGTTGAGAGAACTTGCACTAGTGAAAGTATGAACCCTAGGCCTTGTTTCCTATCATTGCAACAACGTTTATGCTCACGTTTACCACTTTCTACCTTGCTGTTTTTATATTTTCATATTACAAAAACCTATATCTACCATCCATTTTGCACTTCTATCACCATCTCTTCGCCGAACTAGTGCACCTATACAATTTACCATTGTATTGGGTGTGTTGGGGACACAAGAGTGTCGGTGTACTAAGGTAGGGGTACCTCAGTACCCCAACTTGTGCACGGGCAGTTGCAGCTTCCCGCGGCAGGGTTTACCACGTGCTCGCCGGAGACCTTCCTGCTCCATGTAAAACCATTCAAAAACAAAGTATACAAAACAGAAGATCGAGACCCCGGCAAGTGGAGCTTGCCGGGAAGGCCGTTCCAGGCTCAAGATTACCTCACCACACAAGGCCCTGGCAAGAGGAGCTTGCCAGGAAGACTAGAAGATTCCATTACAGAAGATACGCCTCGGCGCTATACGCGTCCCGGCGAGGGCCCGGGGAGCGACAAGCTTCAGAGCCCGGCAAGCTCCCGGGCCCGGAAAGGCCAAGACCCCGGCAAGGTGCTTGCCGGGGGGAGTTGTGCTGTGTGCCCGCGCTCCAGCTCATCGGCCCACGCGTCGCACTGGGGCCATTCCAGGGACGCGTGGCGGATGGCTGTGCAGCCTGGGGGACACGGTGGCGCTCCACGGTGGTGAGGCCATCGCCGTGGCAAACGGAGACGCAAGGGCGGGAGCTTTTGGGGTCGACGGCGACGGGCATTAAATGCTCTTGTCCCCCACTGTCAAAGTAGGTAGCGACCACTGTTCATGCACTGTAGCTCCACTATTCCCGCACTGTTACAACTACCACCTCTTTTACATTTTTACCCTTTCTCCTACGTTGACACCTGTCGGTGACCCCTTGCACTATAAAAGGAGGCCCATGCACAACGTGGAGGGGGTTTGGAACCTATATCGCTCATACGCTCGGTGTAGCTAGCTCTTCAAGCTCCCGAGCTCTCCAACTCAATACAAACCAAGCAGGAGTAGGGTTTTACGCGTCCATCGCGGCCCGAACCTGGGTAAACTGCCCGCGTGTTCACTACGATCTGCTCTTCGTGCACCCTCCGCCCTCTTACCGCACAAGCAAGGGGCTCCGGTCCCATAGGTGTTCGCGGCGGACAGATTCCCCCGACATCTTTGGCGCGCCAGGTAGGGGGCGTCGAGGTTGTGCGAATCTGATCCGGCGTTCACGCGGGCGCGTTCTTCATCAACCTCTCCAGTTTCATCAGCAACTTCATCAGCAACAGCACCATGGCCCCGAAGAAGAAGGCTTCGGAGGTCGGAGGCCCGTCTGCGTCTCATCCGCCGCCACCGGAGCCAACGATGGGCGGGGGAGACACCGTCGGAAGGGTGGTCGCCGGCGAGGACACTCGCGGCGCCACCAAATCAAAGGACAGCACGGACGACCGAGCCTCGGTCTCCGTGGACGCGCCGCGTCCATCCCAGCATACGACAACCCAGCAGCGCCATACCACAGGAGGTGGCATCCGTTTGCTGGGCCAAGGGCAAACCGGAGGTTCGCGGGACGCTCCGGGCCATCGTCCTGGCACGAGCAAGGCACGGTCGCCGGGGCGGGATCCTGCTCCTTCTAACGCTGTTAGGAGTCCGAGCATATCCCGCTCCTCGCACCGCTTGCCCCCGCTTCCCTCCACTCCAGCAGAAGCGCTCGCAAGGGCGCAACTGCTCCTCGACTTCCCTCCAGCGGCAGACAAGGCCGAAGACTGGAGGGCCACCATCCAAAGCCTGATCGCCTTTGCCAACAACGACTCTCCACAGCAGCCGGCGACCTCGCGGCCGCGGCAAGCTGAGAAGACGAAGGCCGACGGCGACAAGACCGCCGGGGGTGCGACAAACGTGCACTCCCCGCCGCGGAAGCAGAAGACACCGCCCCGCCGGAACAACGCCGACGACGGCTCCACGGCGTCGTCGGATCCGCGGGCCCGTCGGGACCAGCGCCAGGTCCTCGACGACCGGTGACAAGAAGACGCTCGAACAACAATCGAGCGCCGCCGAGAAGCTCGGCGACAATCAGACCAGAGAGCTGGGAACGCTGTCGACGCGCGCGCGCCCGGTGAACCAGGCGACTTGCCGTACGCGGCAGGCTGCCCTGCGTTCACCCGCGAGCTGCGGCGCGTCCAGTGGCCCAGCATGAAGAATTTCAAGCCCGACGTACCGGAGAAGTACGACGGCAAGACGCACCCCTCGGAATTCCTCAGCATCTACACTATCGCGGTGCAAGCTGCCGGGGGGCGCGACGAGAAGATTTTGTCAAACTACTTCCCGCTTGTGCTTAAGCCGAACGTTCGTTCCTGGCTTATGCACTTGCCGGAAGGATCCATTTCTTCTTGGGCAGACCTTTGCCACCAGTTTGTTGGCGCCTTCACCGGCGGCCACAAACCCCACGGCCAGGAGAGCGATCTCCACATTCTGGCCCAGAAGGAAGGAGAATCCCTGCGCAAGTACATCCAACGCTTCAGCCGTGTACAGCACAACATCCCCGACGTCCACCCTGCCGCGGTTATCAGCGCGTTCCACCAGAATGTGCATAACCGCCGCATGCGTGAAGAAATGGCGATGACCAAGATTCGGGATGTCAGCGAGCTCTATGCTCTGGCTGATAAGTGCGCACGTGCTGAAGAGGGGAGGAGACTCCCCGGCGAGGATGCTGGCGCAGGAGGAAGCGACAGCGACGACGCCGCCCCGGCAAAGAAGAGCCGGTGGCGGAATAACAGAAGGAAAAACAAGAAGGAGGTGCTTGCCGTCGAGAAGTCCGGCAAGGAGGCTCCCGCCAAGCAAACACAGGCTGGCGGCTCCGGCAAGGAGCCTGCCCCTGTAGCGGCAGCCGACAAGCAGGACGGCTCCGACAAGCAGTACTGCAAGATCCACCGCACCAAGGGCCACGACCTCTCCAACTGCAAGCGCTTCGAGTACCTCGTCGAGCAGCAGAAAGCTGAGTACGAGAGGCGCGACAAGGAGAAGGCCCAAGATGGCGGGGGAGAGCCAAGCAAGAAGCGGCCATTCAATGGCCGGGGAGGACGCCGCGGCAAGGCCAAGCAGCGGCAAGGTGATCGACCTCCCCGGGGCCGCGACAAGGATGAAGAGGACGACGACGAAGACATGGAGGACGAAGATAACATCGAGCAGGAGTTCCAGAAGGCCACGGAGGTCCTGTGCGTCGACGGTGGCGCCTCTCTGCACACCTCCCACCGCCAACTCAAGCAGTGGGTGCGTGAGGTGAATGCAGCAGAGCCGCCCGTGGAGTCGCGCAGGCTCCTCAAATGGTCCAGCACGCCCATCATTTTTGATCTTGAGGATCACCCTGACCGCACCACTGCGGTCGGGTGCTTGCCGATGCTGGTCTCACCCACCATCCGCAACCTCAAGGTCACCAAAATGTTGGTTGACGGCGGGGCCGGGCTGAACTTGATCTCCTCTGCTGTGATCAAGAAACTCCAAATTCCAGATGGCGAGCTCGAAGAGACCGGTTCTTTCCAAGGAATCAACCCGGGAAGGAGCAAGCCCAAGGGGAAGATCACTCTGCCGGTGACCTTTGGCGGGGAGCTCAACTTCAGGACTGAGCGCATCACTTTCGACGTCGCTGATATTCCATTGCCATACAATGGAATACTCGGCCGTCCTGCCCTCGCCAAGTTCATGGCAGCTTCCCACTATGCCTACAACGTACTCAAGATGCCTGGGCCGATAAGCATCATCACTGTCCACGGCGACAAGAAAGATGCGCTTGTCTGCGCCGACAAGATCTACCGGGATGCGGCAGCTGCGGCAGAGAAGGATACACTTGCCGCTGAAGCTCCCGGGGGGAAGAAGACGAAGACCAAGTCCGGCAAGTGCTCTGGGGCCCACTCCGGCAACCGCACCTCTTCGGAGTGCTGCGCTGCCGTCGAGGACATTCCATCGAGCTCCACCGGCAAGTGTAAGAAGGGAATGGCCGCTCCTCCGCCAAGGAGGACGGCACTGGTGGTACCTTCACCATCAGTGCCACACTTGACAGCAAATAGGAAAGCGCGCTCGTTGCCTTCCTGCGGGCGAATGTCGATGTGTTTGCCTGGCAACCATCTGACATCCCCGGTGTTCCCAGGAAGGTAATTGAGCACAAGCTTGCTGTTTGTCCTCATGCGCGGCCCGTCAAGCAGAAGGTGAGGAAGCAAGCCGTGGAGCGCCAAGAATTCATCAAAGAAGAGATCAAGAAGCTAGAGGCAGCAGGCCTAGTTAGAGGTGTGATCCATCCGACGTGGTTAGCAAACCCAGTCGTCGTGCGCAAGGCCAACGGGAAGTGGAGACTGTGTATAGACTTCACCGATGTGAATAAAGCATGTCCCAAGGATCCATTCCCTTTGCCGCGCATTGACCAGATCGTCGACTCCACTGCCGGATGTGAGCTACTCTGTTTTCTTGATGCATATTCAGGCTACCACCAGATCTTTATGGCCAAAGAGGATGAAGAGAAGACTGCATTTATCACTCCATGTGGCACTTATTGCTTCATACGCATGCCATTTGGACTGAAGAATGCAGGATCAACATTTGCAAGGGTAGTGCACACTGCTTTCGAGCCACAAATCCACAGAAATGTAGAGGCTTACATGGATGACATCGTGGTGAAAAGTAAGAGCAAGGAAACCCTGGTCCAAGATTTGGAAGAGACATTTCAGAACCTCCGCAGGATACAGCTCAAGTTGAACCCCGAGAAGTGCGTCTTTGGAGTCCCCTCCGGCAAGCTTCTCGGGTTCTTTGTGTCACAGAGGGGGATTGAAGCCAACCCCGACAAGATTAAAGCCATTGAGCAGATCGAGGCCCCGAAGCGCGTCAAGGATGTCAGAAGGCTTGCAGGTTGTGTGGCTGCCCTCAGTAGGTTCATTTCGAAGTCTGCAGAACGCGCCCTACCTTTCTTCAAAATCTTGAAGAAGGCAGGTCCCATGAAGTGGACTCCGGAAGCGGAGGCAGCGCTGCAGGATTTGAAACGGTACCTATCCTCCACTCCAATACTTGTCGCACCTAGGCCACAGGAAAAGTTGTTGCTATACCTAGCAGCAACCAACCAGGTGGTTAGTGCTGCGTTAGTAGCGGAGAGGGAGGCCGACGAGGAGTCCGCACCACTGGCAAGCGAATCCGGCAACAAGCAGGGGGCTGCTCCGGCAAGCTCTGGCCCCGACAAGGACAACTCTGCGCAGGAACAGGAAGAAGTGCGGAAGAAGATGGTGCAGCGCCCAGTGTATTTTGTAAGTTCCCTTCTCCAGGGGGCTAGATCAAGATACTCTGGTGTGCAAAAGTTGCTTTTCGGCCTCCTCATGGCCTCGAGAAAGCTGCGCCATTACTTCCAGGCACATGAGATAACAATGGTCACTCGCTTTCCGCTGAAGAGGATATTGCACAACCCGGAAGCAACAGGCAGGATCGTTGAGTGGGCACTGGAGCTGTCGAGCTTTGGACTCAAGTTTGAAAGTACTTCAACCATACAGAGCCGAGCTTTGGCAGAATTCATAGCTGAGTGGACCCCAACGCCCGATGAGGAAGTCCAAGAAACAAGTGCACCCGTACAAGAAGCGACAAGTGAATGGGTAATGTATTTTGACGGTGCCTTCTCGCTGCAAGGCGCCGGTGCTGGCATGGTACTCATCGCGCCCACCGGAGAGCACCTCAAATATGTTATCCAGATGCACTTTCCCAGGGAGCAAGCAACAAACAACACAGCTGAATATGAAGGCTTGCTTGCCGGCCTCAGGATTGTGGCCGAACTTGGGATCAGGAAGCTGATTGTGCGGGGAGATTCTCAGTTGGTGGTCCGGCAAGTTAACAAGAGTTATCAGAGCCCTTTGATGGAAGCTTATGTGGACGAAGTGAGGAAGCTTGAGGAGCACTTTGAGGGTCTGCAGATGGAGCACGTCCCGAGAGCTCAGAATGAAATAGCAGATGGCCTTTCAAAGTGTGCTTCGATGAAGTTACCTATGGAACCAGGAACCTTCTTGCTCAAGCTGACTCAGCCATCCGTTACACCGTCTATTGGGCAGTCAAAGAAGAGAAAGTTGGTCTCCGGCGACTACTTGCCGGCGGATCTTCCTGAAACCGCCGCCAAGGTCCCCAAGATCAACAACCAGAACGCTGAGGAACAGTTTGCTCCTGCAGATCCTCGGGTCTGTGCAGTTGAAGCAAGCATTCCCGACAAGCCTCGCTCCGGCGAGCTTGCCGGGGGACCATCAGCTCCGGCAGGGCCAGAGGTTCTTGCCGTAGAAGCCGAGGTCCCCGCAGCGGCCCTCATGCCTTTAGTCCTTGCCGTTGAGCCCCAAGCTCCGGCATGGGCGCAGCAGATCGTCCGTTTTCTGCAAACTGGAGAACTTCCCGACGACCCAGAAGAAATAGAGAAGATAACCAGGCAGTCAAGTATGTACCAGTTCGTAGATAACGAGCTGTACAGAAGAAGGCTCAATGGTGTCAGACTGAAGTGCATCTCCAGGGAAGATGGACAGAAGCTGTTGGCAGAAATACACGGAGGCATATGCGGCCACCACATTGGCGCAAGGGCGCTTGCCGGGAAAGCTTTCCGGCAAGGGTTCTTTTGGCAAGAAGCCCTCCAAGATGCAACTGCACTAGTAACCAAGTGTGAAGCGTGCCAGTTCCATGCAAAACAAGTTCATCAGCCAGCTCAAGCTCTCCAAACAATCCCTTTGTCCTGGCCCTTCTCGGTCTGGGGGCTCGACATCCTCGGCCCTTTCCCCCGAGCCGTCGGGGGCTTTGAGTACTTGTACGTTGCAATCGACAAGTTCACAAAGTGGCCAGAAGTGGAGCCGGTGAGAAAGGTGACAGCACAGTCAGCAGTCAGGTTCTTCAGGTCAATTGTTTGCCGTTTCGGAATCCCCAACAGGATCATCACCGACAACGGTACACAATTTACTAGTCGCACCTTCATGCAGTACGTCCAAGACCTTGGCGCCAAGGTCTGTTTCGCTTCTGTCGCTCACCCGAGGAGCAACGGTCAAGCGGAGAGGGCTAATGCTGAAGTGCTGCGCGGACTCAAGACAAGGACCTTTGACAGGCTGCGCAAGTGCGGAAGAAATTGGATAGAGGAGCTACCGGCGGCTCTTTGGTCAATCAGAACGACACCAAGTCGAGCCACCGGACAGACACCCTTTGCTCTAGTCTATGGAGCAGAGGCAGTTCTCCCCACGGAACTCGTATACGGATCTCCTCGAGTGCTCGCTTATGATGAGCTCGAGCAAGAGCAACTGCGACAAAATGATGCATTGCTCCTTGAGGAGGAACGTCTCCAGGCTGCTGTACGAGCTGCTCGATACCAGCAAGCCTTGCATCGCTACCATAGCCGCAAGGTCAAGGCCAGGAGTCTCGAGGAAGGCGACCTTGTTCTTCGGCGTGTTCAGTCCGCCAAGAATTCCAACAAGTTGACGCCGAAGTGGGAAGGCCCTTATCGGGTGAGACAAGTCACAAGGCCCGGCGCTGTCCGCCTTGAGACCGAAGAAGGCTTACCGGTGAGCAACTCCTGGAACATAGAGCATCTTCGCAAGTTTCACCCATAAGGCGCGGTTGCCGTGATCCGCTCCGGCAACCACCTTTTGTACAAGCTTTGCCGCTGTTGCATGTAACCCTTTGTACAAAGCCGGGCGCAGACCCCGTGCATCAGTAAAGTTTTTGTGTTTTGCGCTGATTGCCTTTTGCATGCTTTTCTTTGCTATTTGCATGTGTTATTTGGCATATCGTGCAACATACACATCCGGTAAGCATTAGCACGCCGAAAGGCCATCTACTTGTTCCCCTCTTCTTTTTCCTTGCCTCTTAAGCAGAAGGAATGTTCCTCGCGCACAAGTTTGCCGGGGGGGAAGGAGATGGAAGAGGAACCAAGTGCTGTTCAAGAAAGAGAAGCCTTACCAAGAAGCAAGCAATATATGAAAGCTAAGTTATTAGAATTTGACCAGTTCAAATTTTTAAATTTTAGTTGTCTTCCTTGAACGATCACACTTTGTATGGAAAACCTGTGCGCGGAGGAACCTACCCGTAGCTGGCCGCACCCTTGTCTTGTTTTCGAGTACGCTCAACGACTTAAGTGAGCTGCGACAAGTGTTGCGCCCTTGCTTCGTTTTCGAGTTCACTCAGCAAGCTAAGTGCGTTGCGACTAGCTGCGGCAAGGTTGCTTGCCGGTGAGACCTTGGCCAGCAGGTTGCTCAGAGTCCAGCACTCAGCGCTCGCGGCAAAGGCCCCTTGCCGGCAAGCTCCCCGGGAGCGTAGGGTGAAAAGCATACAAAGTAAAGGACCAAGACAAGGAAGATAACATTGCACTGATTGATCAAAATGAGATAAATATCTTACAAAGGATAACTTGTCGCAATGATTAATGAGTTCGTAATACCCTATGCAGCAACAAAAAGAGATAAAGATAATGGAGGCCTAATCTACGCGGTCGCCCTCGATCCTGGAGATTTTGTTCACTTTAGCAATGATGTGGGCGACCTGCTCCTTCAACGCCTCCATGTTCGCGTCGGCCGGCAGGCTGCGAAGAACGTTGGTGAGGTTTATGCCGGGATTGCGGTATACAATCTTCGTCAGCACACGCTCCAAGGTTCCCGTGCAAAGCCGGCGCGACTCCTCGGCCAGCTGCGCGGGAATCTTCTTCCGCAGATCTGCAAGGGCCGGCGCGATCCCCCTGAAGAAGAGGCTGAGCTGGGCGCTGTGAGGGAGGTTTGGATCCGGGGAGTAGATGAGGTGCTCCAGCTTCAGCACCAGCAGCTCCTGGTCGATGTTGGACGCAGAAGATACCAAGTCCTCGGTCCATACCTCAACGGTACGGCGGAAGTTCTCGGCCGCTTTGTTGGCGCTGTCCACCAAGGTTTGCTCCTTGCGGAGCTCCTCCTTCAACTTGGTCTCCCGATCCCGGACGGCGTCAAGCGAGTCCTTCAGCGTGGAGACCTTCAGCTCCAGATCCTCGATGGAGTCCTTGGCGGCCTTCAGCTCGTCGCCCTTCTCAGAAAGACGCACCTGGAGTTCCGAGTTGGTGTGGGCGTCCTTCTCGCGCTCTGTGTTGAGCGCGACGACCCTCTCCACGCTCGCCTTCAACGACTCCTCCAGCTGCGCGACCTTGGCGGCAAGCTCCTCCTTGGCGGTCTCCGCGGCAGCCGCGACGGCTTTCGCCTCCTTCAGTTCCCCGCCAAGGGCCTGCTCCCGAGCGGCAAGGTCTTCCTCGTGGGAGTCGAGGTTGACCTTCCGCTGGGCGAGCTCTCCTTCTCGCCGGGACAGCTCCACCCCGGCGAGCCGCTGCTGCTCTTCGGCCTCGGCCTTCTCCAGCAGCCATTCTTGGTACTCCCCGGCGAGCCTCTCGCGTTCCTCCGCCACCTCGCGGAGGGCAGCCTGGTTGGCGGCACTGAGCTCCGCCGCGCGCTTCTCCATCTCAGCGGCGGCCTTGGCGGCAAGGGCCTCCCGAGAAGCAAGCTTCGCCTGCCTAGCCCGGTAAAGGGCCAGGAGCTGGTGAAGCAGCTTCTCCTCCTCGGGCCCTTCGCTCCCGCCAGGCGCCTCGACGATCTTCAAGCCCGCGGAGGCGAGGACCTCCCCATCAAAGGCCTCGCCCTCCGCGGGGGCTCGCGACGAAGAACCCCACAGCACTTGGATAAATACACCGTTGGGGGCTTCAAGGTAGTAGCCGGCCTGCTCCTTTCCGGCGGAGGGGTCGGCGGCCGGCGCAGCACTTGATGCTCCTGGCGCCTCCGGGCTGGCAGTGCGGTCGCCGTCCCCCTCCCCGGCCGCTGCGCCCGCAGCCGGAGCGGTCTCCTGCGCAGCCGGCTCGGCGGCTCCCGCCGTGTCCTCGGCGACAGGGGCGTCGCCGCCGCCTCCCTGCGCGCCTTCCTCCTCGATGACGATGACTTCCGTCTCCATCTGCTCGGGGGGAGGAGGATCTAGAAGAAGAAGAAAAAGCAAAAGAAGTTCAAGCAAATATCCAAAAAGAGACGACTCCAAGAAGACAAAGTAATAGAACCTACCTTGGCGGACGTCGTCAGCGGCGGGCTCCCTCGCCGGGGAGCTCTGCCTTGGCGGAGGGGCCGCCCTCGCCGGGCTGCTCGCCCTTGGCGGGGTACTCGCCCTTGGCGGAGTACCCGCCCTTGGCGGAGCGCTCTCCCTCGCCGGGGAGTTCGGCCTTGGCGGGGACGGCGGGGCCTGCGGCTCCTCGGGAGCGACCTCCGGACGCTCCTGCGGCTGTGGCTCCACCTCTGCACAAGTCAAGACAAAAGCATCAAGATATTAGAACGAGACAAAATCTCCAAGCGCGCCCGACGAGCGAAAGTACAGAATCCAGACTTACGCTGGGGGCTGCACTGGGGGCTGCTCCTCGGAGCAGCGCTCGGGTCCGGCAGGCTTGGCTCCGGCGCGTCCCCAGTTGCCGCGACGGGCGAGTCGTCCGCGACTTCGACCACGGGCACCTTGGCCTTCTTCGCCACGCGCTGGGCCAAGGTCCTGAAATCAAAGCAAGAAACAAGATTAGCATCAACGATAATCAAGACGAAATTTGAGAAGATGTAAGATCTCGAGTTCTTACTCCTGTTCCTCCTCGTCGTCGTCGCTCAAGGCGGAGAAGTCAAACTCCACCTGGGGCGCGTCTGCGTGAGGAGCGGGAGGCGAAGACTCCCTCGGGCGCTTGGCGGTCCCTGGGGCTGGGGGCTGCGAAGACCCAGCCCCTGTGGTAGCCGGGGCCCGGGGAGCGGGCGGAGCCGCCGCTCCGCTCCGTGAAGACTCCTGTCCGCTCGGCGCCTGCTTGCGGGGCGCCTCTGCTGTGGCCTGCTTGCGGGGCGCCTCTGCCGTGGCCTGCGTGCGGGCCGCCTCCGCCGTGGCTGGTGCGCCGGGCGCCCCCGTCGCGGCTTGACTCCCCCGGGGAGCTCGCGCTGCCCGGCGAGTCGGCTGTTGCCGGGGCGCCTGTGCCCTTGCCCCCGTCGCCGTCTTGCGGAGACGCTTCATCGGAGAGCGCCTAGGGCTCGCCCGGGGCGGGGAGGTCTCCGACGACGAGGAGAGGTCGTCGGCGTAGAGCCCCAGGGATCCGTCGGAGTCCTCGGCGGCCTCGTCGTCCTCCTCCTCCTCCTCCCCGGCAGGCTTGCTGGGCCCAGCGCCCTGCGCTGCGGCCTCTTTCCCTCCGGCGCCTCCGCTCCCTCCGGCACCTCCGCTCCCTGCGGCACCCCTGTTCCCTCCGGCGGCGTTGCCTCTCGCCGCGGCCTCCGTCTGGATTCGGATGATCCCGGAGTGCCTCAAGGATGGGACCCCGGCGAGCTCGTCAGGAGGCAGCTTCAGTAGCCTGCGGATCTCCGCCTCCTCGGCTTGGCAGGACGCTTCCGCAGCATCTGCCTCCTCGGGCGTGTAGCCGAACTCTCCTGCCGCTGCGGCTGCAGCGGCCTCTTCAACCCGAGAAGCTATGTACGCTATCTCCTGGTCGGTGGTGTCCCGTGTCAGCTCCCGGGTCTCGTTCTTGTTCTTCGCCACCTCCACCAGGTTGTCGAAGAGGTTCAAGACGACGTCCGGCTTGGGCGGAATCCACGTGCGGTCGACGCCGTGCGAGTTGCACGCGGGCATCATGGCGCGGAGATTGTCCCTGGCTGTGCTGTTGCAGAGGGGCACCACTCCCCGGGGACCCCTGAACCATTCCGGGTGGGCCGGGTCGTGCTTAAATAGTTCCCGGACCATCCCCTTCAGCTCCAGCGACGTGAAGTTAAAGTTGAGCCCGGGGCGCAGCCTCATGATATCCGCCGAGTTGCCGTACTCCCAGGCCGGCCTTTTCCTGTCTTGGAGAGGGGCGATGCGGCGGCGGAGGAAGTCTGTGCCTACTTCTGCGACAGACAACCTAGCTACCCGAAGACGAAGGATCCTGATGAGGGCGATGTCGAGCTTGTTGTCGTCCGAATCCAGCTCGCTCCAGTCCCTGCCGCGCACGATGGGCGTTGTGCGCGGCGCGGTGAAAGATTGCGGGTGGTCCTCAACGATCCAGCACCAGTCCGCACGCCACTCCTCCCACTTGCCGCGGAGCTCCCCCGGCAAGTAGGACTCCTTCTTGTTCAAACGAAAAACCCAAGATATTCCTCCGGAGAGGGGGGCGCCGGCCTCTGCTCTAGGGGTGAAGAAGTGCCTAAACAGCGCTACGTTTGGGTGTATTCCTATATAATTTTCGCACATGTGTGCGAAAACCGCCATCGTGAGGATGGCGTTGGGGGTGAAGTCAAGAAGGTGGAGGCCGTAGGTGTGCATTATGTCACAGAAGAATTCAGAAAAAGGAGGGCAAAGACCGCAGTGGAAGAAGGCTGCGAAGAAATAGTACCCGCCGGGGTAGTTGTCCTTGGCGGCGGCCGGATAAGCTCGAGTGCGGGGGTGCGCCTTGGTCCCCCTGGACCAGAACAAGTAATACTTGTTCCAGAGCTCCCGCGCGCTGAGCCTCGGCGGGAAGACGAGGTTCCGCTTCCGATACGCGGTAAGCCTCGCCGCTTGCTCCGATTTCTCCTTCTTGGCCTTCTCCGCCTTCGCCTTCTCGGTCTTCGGGGCCATGGCGGAGGCGGCGGAGGAAGGGGGACGAAGAGCCCGGCGGCGCCGGAGATGCGAGAGACGGCGGAGGAGCTGTGGAGGCGGAGCGCAAAGGGGATCTCTGGAGATGGAAGAGGATGCAATGAAAGCGTAGGAGGGGAACCGCTCCTGCTTCCTCTGCTTTTATGGGGAAGTGGGGGGGGGGCGTTTCGCTCTTTCCATTAAAAGAACGTGGCCACGTCCCATCCCACGACGCCGCAATCGACGCGTGCCGTTACGGGGGGACGCGGCGGATGCGGAAGTGGATTCGGCACGCCATGGGCCGCGTGTGCCCGTGCACTGTTTTGGGCCTGGCCCAACAGCGCTCGGCACCGTGTGTGGCCCAGGCCCGGGGGCTCCTGTCGGTGTACTAAGGTAGGGGTACCTCAGTACCCCAACTTGTGCACGGGCAGTTGCAGCTTCCCGCGGCAGGGTTTACCACGTGCTCGCCGGAGACCTTCCTGCTCCATGTAAAACCATTCAAAAACAAAGTATACAAAACAGAAGATCGAGACCCCGGCAAGTGGAGCTTGCCGGGAAGGCTGTTCCAGGCTCAAGATTACCTCACCACACAAGGCCCTGGCAAGAGGAGCTTGCCAGGAAGACTAGAAGATTCCATTACAGAAGATACGCCTCGGTGCTATACGCGTCCCGGCGAGGGCCCGGGGAGCGACAAGCTTCAGAGCCCGGCAAGCTCCCGGGCCCGGCAAGGCCAAGACCCCGGCAAGGTGCTTGCCAGGGGGAGTTGCGCTGTGTGCCCGCGCTCCAGCTCATCGGCCCACGCGTCGCACTCGGGCCATTCCAGGGACGCGTGGCGGATGGCTGTGCAGCCTGGGGGACACGGTGGCGCTCCACGGTGGTGAGGCCATCGCCGTGGCAAACGGAGACGCAAGGGCGGGAGCTTTTGGGGTCGACGGCGACGGGCATTAAATGCTCTTGTCCCCCACTGTCAAAGTAGGTAGCGACCACTGTTCACGCACTGTAGCTCCACTATTCCCGCACTATTACAACTACCACCTCTTTTACATTTTTACCCTTTCTCCTACGTTGACACCTGTCGGTGACCCCTTGCACTATAAAAGGAGGCCCATGCACAACGTGGAGGGGGTTCGGAACCTAGATCGCTCATACGCTCGGTGTAGCTAGCTCTTCAAGCTCCCGAGCTCTCCAACTCAATACAAACCAAGCAGGAGTAGGGTTTTACGCGTCCATCGCGGCCCGAACCTGGGTAAACTGCCCGCGTGTTCACTACGATCTGCTCTTCGTGCACCCTCCGCCCTCGTACCGCACAAGCAAGGGGCTCCGGTCCCATAGGTGTTCGTGGCGGACAGTTTCCCCCGACAAAGAGACTCTTTGTTATTTGGTTGCAGGGTTGTTTGAGAAAGACCATCTTCATCCTACGCCTCCCACGGATTGATAAACCTTAGGTCATCCACTTGAGGGAAATTTTCTACTGTCCTACAAACCTCTGCACTTGGAGGCCCAACAACGTCTACAAGAAGAAGGTTGCGTAGTAGACATCAAGATCTTTTCTAGCGTCGTTGCCAGGGAGGTTAGTGCTTGAAGGTATATCTTTAGATCTTGCAATCAAATCTTTTAGTTTCTTGTTTTATAACTAGTTTAGTTTATAAAAGGAAACTACAAAAAAATGGAATTAAGGTAACCTCATATGCTTCATCTTTTTAATATCTTTCGTGAAAATGATGGGAAGGAAAATTGTTCTCAAGTACTAGAAGAAGAATTACATAGAATGCTTGGCATAAAATATGTGCATGATGAGCATGATTGCAATGTTGTTAGTACGAATTCTTTGAATACCCATGATGCTAATGACATGCAAAGTCACAAGCTTGGGGAAGCTATGTTTGACGAAGATGATATTTTTAGTCCCCCAAGTTTTGATGGTAATATTTATTATGATGAAAGCATGCCTCCTATTTATGATGATTATATTTATGAAAGTGAATTTGGAGAGGTCATGACTTTATTTAGTGATGAATCCACTATTTCGGAAGAGGTTCCAATTGATTATGAGAACAAAGTTGCTATCTATGATGATTATTGTGATGACTTGTATGATATTAAGAAAAATGATAACCATGAAACTTGTCATCATGATTTTAGTTTTCAATTGGATTATGCCTCACATGATAATTATTTTGTTGAGTTTGCTCCCACTATTATTCATGAGAAGAGATTCGCTTATGTGGATAGTAATAAAATCTATATGCTTGGGGATCATGAAAAGAGTGATTTATGTGCTGGTTATATTGTTGAATTCTTTCATTATGCCTCTAAAAATTATTATGAGATAGGATCATATGCTTCTACATATTGCAATAATATCAAGTTTCCTCTCTATGTGCTTAAAATCTTGAAGCTATGCTTGTTTTGCTTTCCTATGCTAGTTGATTCTTGTTCCCATAAGTTGTTTGCTCACAAACTCCCTATGCATAGGAAGTGTGTTAGACTTAAATGTGCTAGTCATATTCTTCATGATGCTCCCGTTATGTTTCAACTATTATCTTTTATGCGAGCATCATTGAAATCATCATGCCTAGCTAGGGGCGTTAAACAATAGCGCTTGTTGGGAGGCAACCCAACTTTATTTTAGGTTCTTTGTTTTTCTTCTGTTTAGGAATAAATATTGCATCTAGCTTCTATTTAGATGTGGTTTGTGTTTTAATTAGTGTTTGTGCCAACTAGAACCTTTGGGAAGACTTGTGTGAAGTTTATATGATCATGCTGTAAAAAACAGAAACGTTGGCGCTCAGGAGAATAGTCACCAGATTTTACTGGAGAGTGCTATTTAGTTGATTATTTTTGCAGATGATTAATAGACAAATTCCTCACGTTTACCAATTTATTTCAATTTTTTTGGAGTTACAGAAGTATGTGAAAACTACAGATTACTACAGACTGTTCTATTTTTGATAGATTCTGTTTTTCGTCTGTTGTTTGCTTATTTCAATGCATCTATGAGTAGTATTGGGCAGTATGAATAATAGAGAAGTTGGAATACAGTAGGTTAACAACAATATAAACAAAACATGAATTCATTGCAGTACCTTTGAGTAGTGGTTTGTTTTCTTATACTAACGGAGCCCACGAGATTTTTGTCTAAGTTTTATGTTGTGAAGTTTTCAAGTTTTGAGCATTGATTTGATGGACTATGGAACAAAGAGTGGCAAGACCCGAAGCTTGGGATGCCCAAGGCACCCCAAGGTAAAATTCAAGGACAACCAAAAGCCTAAGCTTGGGGATGCCCCGGGAAGGCATCCCCTCTTTCGTCTTCATCTATCGGTAACTATACTCGGAGCTATATTTTTATTCACCACATGAAATGTGTTTTGCTTGGAGCGTCAATTTATTTTAGTTTGTTTTGCTTGCTGTTTGAATAATATCCCAAGATCTGAAGTTCTTAAATGTTAGAGAGTCTTCACATAGTTACATAATTATACAACTACTCGTTGTTCTTCACTTGTGTCTTTTGGAGTAGTTTGTCATTTGCTCTAGTGCTTCACTTATATATTTTAGAGCACGGCAGTGGTTTTATTTTGAAGAAATATATGAACTCTCATGCTTCACTTATATCCTTTTGAGAGTCTATTAGAACAGCATGGTAATGTGCTTTGGCTATAAAACTAGCCTTCACATGATAGGCATCCAAGATGAATGTAGTAAAAACTTTCATACCTAGTGCATTGAATATGATGAGAAGTTGGATGCTTGATAATTGTTTTGAGATATGAGGATAGTGATATTAGAGTCATGCTAGTGGAGTTATTATTAAATTGAGAAATACTTGTGTTAAAGTTAGTGATTCCCGTAGCATGCACGTATGGTGAACCGCTATGTGATGAAGTTAGAGCATGAGGTATTTGTAGAGTGTCATCCTCTGTGTGGAGGTCGGGGCGCGCGATGGTTAACTCCTACCAACGTCCCCCTAGGAGCATGTGTTGATTGCTTTGTTTTGATGACTCTTGGATTTTTGAAATAACTATATGGGTTCGTATGACTAATGTTGAGTCCATGGATTATACGCACTCTCACCCTTCCACCATTGCTAGCCTCTCTTGTACCGCGCAACTTCCGCCGGTACCATACACACACTATATATCCTTCCTCAAAATAGGCACCATATATTTTCCTCAAAACAGCCACCATATCTACCTATCATGGCATTTCCATAGCCATTCTGAGATATAATGCCATGCAACTTTCCATCGTTCCGTTCATATGACACGCATCGTATTGTCATATTGTCATGCATGATCATGTAGTTGACATCGTGTTTGTGGCAAAGCTACCATGCATAATTTTTCATACATGTCAATCTTGATTCATTGCACATCCCGGTACACCGCCGGAGGCATTCATATAGGTCATACTTTGTTCTAGTATCGAGGTGTAATTCAATGAAAGTGTGATGACCATCATTATTAGAGCATTGTCCCATGTGAGGAAAGGCTAAATAAAGAAAGCCCCTCCAAAAAAGGGAAAAAAAGGAAAGGCCAAAGAAAAAAGAAAGGCCCAAAAAAAAGAAAAAAAAGAAAAGGGACAATTGCTACTATCTTTTTCCACACTTGTGCTTCAAAGTAGCACCATGTTCTTCATGATAGAGAGTCTCATGTTTAGTCACTTTCATATACTAGTGGGAATTTTCATTATAGAACTTGGCTTGTATATTCCAACGATGGGCTTCCTCAAATGCCCTAGGTCTTCGTGAGAAAGCAAGTTGGATGCACACCCACTTAGTTTCTTTTGTTGAGCTTTCATACATTTTTAGCTCTAGTGCATCCGTTGCATGGCAATTCCTACTCACTCACATTGATATCCATTGATGGGCATCTCCATAGCCCGTTGATACGCCTAGTCGATGTGAGACTATCTCTCTCCTTTTTTGTCTTCTCCACAACCACCTCTCTATTCCACCCATAGTGTTATATCCATGGCTCACGCTCATGTATTGTGTGAAAGTTGAAAGGTTTGAAAGAATAGAGTGTGAAAACAAGTGCTTGGCTGAAACCAGGGTTGTGCATGATATGAATATTTTGTGTGATGAAGAGGGAGCATAGCCAGACTATATGATTTTGTAGGGATAACTTTCTTTAGCCATAGTATTTTGAGAAGACATGATTGCTTTGTTAGTATGCTTGAAGTATTATTATTTCTTATGTCAATATAAACTTTTATCTTGAATCTTATGGATCTGAACATTCATGCCACCATAAAGAGAATTACATTGAAAATTATGTTGGTTAGCATTCCACATAAAAAAAATGTTTTTATCATTTACCTACTCAAGGACGAGCAGGAATTAAGCTTGGGGATGCTGATACGTCTCCAACGTCTCTATAATTTTTTATTGTTCCATGCTATTATATTATCCTTCTAGGATGTTTTATGGGCTTTATTATGCACTTTTATATTATTTTTGGGACTAACCTATTAACCTAGAGCCCAGTGCCAGTTTCTGTTTTTTCCTTGTTTTTGAGTTTTACAGAAAAGGAATATCAAACGGAGTCCAATTGACGTGCCAATTTTTGGTGATTTTGTCTGGACCAAAAGAGGCCCCCAAAGTAAAAGAGTTGGGCCAGGAGAGCCACGGGCTGCCCACGAGGGTGGGGGCGCGCCCACTCCAGGTGGGTGTGTGCCCCTATCTCGTGGACGGCCCGGAGACCTCCCTGACTTGTGCCCTACGCCAAAAAATCCTATAAATACTGAAACCTTCGGAAATTAACCTAGATCGGGAGTTCCGCCACCGAAAGCCTCTGTTGCCACCGAAAACCAATCTAAACCCGTTCTGGCACCCTGCCGGAGGGGGGGGGGAATCCCTCTTCGGTGGCTATCTTCATCATCCCGGCGCTCTCCATGACGCGGAGGGAGTAGTCCACCCTCGGGGCTGAGGGTATGTATCAGTAGCTATGTGTTTGATCTCTCTCTCTCTC
>LR738715.1:234354784-234379792 GCA_902687465.1 Secale cereale | reverse complement strand
CCCCCCCCCCCCCCCCAAGATGATTTCCAAGACAACACATGCATAGACACTCAACATAGATGTGTTGGTGATGAGCACGTCTCCCCTAGTGCACCATCACAGGTGCTCCCTCTAACTTGGCACTGTTATATGTGGTTGCATGTTATGTATGATGTCTAGCTTGTATTGCTTCTAATTTTATTGAATTTCATCTTCTTACTTTACACATTATACTTGTGACTAAGACACGTGTTCCTGTTTCTAGAACATACAATATCTGTCTATCACACCATGTTCTTACATCAAAGTACATTTGTGCTGAAGAACTAAATTGATATTCATTTTTCTTGTCGGCTTGACTTAACATGGCATAGAGCAAGAGGAAGCAAGACAGAACGACAAGGAAACGGAAGCAGGACAATCCTGCAGATTCTGCTGGTACTGATGGTGCAATAGAAGGTCAAAGTCCAGCGGAAAATTGTACCGACAGGGTATCCCGTGCTACACGAGCTGCAGAACAAGCCAAACAGAAACAAATAGCTGCCGCCAAACAAGCAGAGATAACCCTAGTTGTTGCAACACCTTCCACAGTACCACCAGCTGCACCATTTACTCGTCGGTCAACTCAGCTAGCAGCACGTTCCCAAGATCCCTTGCCACCTAACACTACTTCCGAAGCACTCTTGACAAAAGATGAGTTGGCAAGATCAGATGAACTTTGTGAGCTTCAACAGCAAGAAGGTAGTTGCTGGAGTGAAGTTACAGTTGCATGCTTCTTTATATGTAGTCTCACAGTCTGATCTACACTAACACTTCCTATGTTTGTTGTTGGACTAGCACCTAGGCGCAACATGAAACAGACATCAGGGATAATGCTCGATAGGTTAACTAAATCTAGAGGAGAAAGAATGGAGATCCGTTTTGAGGCAGGTTTAAAAAGGCCACGTGATGCTACAGAGTCAGCCAAGTTAGTATCAGAGGCAGCGGTTGCTGCTTGGTGTCATGTACGTATCCTCCCAACATGGATTCAGTACAGGAATGACAAAGACGAAACCTAGTTCAACACCTTCCTCGACCATTTATCTGTAAGTATGGTTATGTATGGAAACTAGTAAAATCGTCTTGCTCTGTCCAATACTTTCAAGGTTGCTGATAATGGGACTCCCATAATTTTCAACATATGAGGTTCAAGTTGGATAGCCAAGATGATGCAACCAGACAAGCTTGCACCCATGTTTTCAAGTCTGCTCTGCGATAGTATCGGTATAACTTGAGGAAAACTCACTTTGAAGGCAAGGCTAACAGTGAACTTGCCCAAACATCTCCAGTTGAAAATATATCTGATGAAGACTGGAGAGTCCTTGTTAAACACTGGTCCGATCCGAAGTATCAGGTACATTATATATATATATGTGATCAGATCACATTTTGAAGTCCTATTTACGCATGTGCCACACAAATCTATCTTCTTGTAGGTGAACTGTTCAAATAACAAGACCAACTATACGAAAGTGAAATTCCAACAGACGTCAGGATCTCGTAGCTATATTGCACACTGCGAGGCTCTTGTAATTAGCCGTTGTTTCACTCTTTTCGTTGTACCATATTATCATATCTATATTGACTTGTTCCAAATGCAGAGGAAATCCCGCAAGGACCAAAAAGTACTTGAACCAAATGCTGTGGAAATCTTCAAGGACTGTCACACCAGCAAGAAAAAGGGCATGAATACACCAGTCAAAGCCGCTGGTGTAAGTCATTAATCCTCATGCCTTTTAACTACTACTAACTCTAACTTGTGCCTTGAACTGCATGGTTTGCAGCCAATGTCTATTACTCTTTTCAATTTTATACACAACTGTCTTAGCGTATCATTGCACCTTACAAGGTTTAAAACAGAGGAGTGATGTTCCTTTGATCTTGACCTGTAATCTAGTTCCGTGCTGGACTTGCCCACACAATGTTACAATTGCCTGTTTGTCTGTTCTCAGTTGTTTTGTGATATGAATGATGTCATACTATGCTTACCGTATTATAAACTTCATCTCTTTATCCTTAGCCCTCAATACAATGTGAAGAAATAGACAATACATTAGCGATGATACATGGTCATATGTTTGGAACCTGGTTTTATTATGTACTTTGCAATAAAATACAACTAGTATTTTACATGGGTTCACCAGAATAAGTTCTGTATATAGACCAAAGCTATTTTGTTTGGTTTTGCTGCCTCCTTAATATCTTCTATTCTAGTACTACTAATGTAAAACCTCAACTTTTCAGCGAGCTATGGAAAAAATGGTGGAACCGCCACCTTCTGAAGGTGGCGAGGCAACTATAACCTCAATGTCAGCTCTTGCTGCAATGGGTCAGTACCTGTCCACTAACAGTGCCAAAAGCACGTTCCTGCGTAATACTGGCTTGGTTGTTAAGGTAATCTCGTCCAAACTACCTCATGATCAAGATATGCAAGCTCAAAACAATGTTGTATCTGCGCCCGAGACACAATTCCATTCCCTAACAGAGACCCTTTGTGAAACAAGGAGAGACATTGTTCGATGTTGTCAAGATATGCATGGTTTTGAAACCAGACTATCAGATATTTGCTATGTTGTTTAGGAGCCTAGGAGAACTGAAGGCGAAGGTTATGGTGCTCCATCGGACAATACATCATGAAAATGTAACAGTCAGGTCAAATGAACCGAGCTTCTGAACTTCTGGTGGTGCATTTATCTGCTAGACTGTTAACTTTTATGCCAACCTTCCTTTTGTTTTATAGTTGTAATTTGTTTTGGTGCGATACAAAATTTGTTCTTAACGTGCAGTCACCGGCTGAAGAAAACAGCAAGCCATTTTTGTACAGTGTAGGGTGTACCCTATATTTGCACTGGTGGCGAACTTTGATGCCCACCGGCTGTAGTCAACATGGGCCTCCTACGGGCCATAGAAACAATTGGCCTTCTAAGGGCCGTAGAAACAATGGGCCTTCTTTCTTCAAAAAAACAATGGGCCTTCTACGTGGCGTAGAAACAATGGGCCTTGTACGGGTTGTAGACACAATGGGCCTTCTATGCGCTGTTTCATCATTGGGCCTTCTACGGGCCATATGATCGGTTAGCCAAACATGGGCCAATCACATACCACATTATGGCCGTAAATGTACTAGAGTTGAAATCGTACGTTGGTGGGCTGACCATAAGGGGTTGTTGTTAATCGGCCGTATTTCGATGACGCCATGAAAATGGCCCAACGTACTAACGGGCCACAAACGGGCCGACTGTAACCAAGGGCTGAATTTGGGCCACAAGCAGAAATGACATTAACGGGCTGTAAGTAAACGAATGTGGAAATGAGCCCAAGAATAAATGGGCCTCGAGAAGGCCGAAAGATAACATGGGCTGGAATCGGCCCAACGGAATAATGGGTCGTTAATGGGTATAAAGTGATACACTGTTCATTACGGGCCAGTTTCACCACGTGCCGTTAATGGGTATAAAGTGATACACTGTTCATTACGGGCCAGTTTTACCACGGGCCGTTAATGGGCCGAGAGTAATAAGGGCCTCATATGGGCCGAAAGACGTCATGGGCCATACATGGGTTGGATGTTAAAATGGGCTGGATTTATATTTGACGTCCCAGATGACGTTACTGGGCCTAATTCAGATAGGCCGTAAACGGGCCCTGGGTTAGCGGGCTGTACATGGGCTATATGCGAACATGCCATTAACAGGCTTGCCGTGGGCCGGCCCGCCACCTTCTGACCAAGTTAAACGGGCCGGCCTTTTCACAAGAATGGGCCTCTGTTGGGTCGTACCATGTGTCGTCGTATCATAGGCGCTTTGGGTCCAATGAGTGGATGACATCTGTTCCAACGGCGAGCCGACACGTGTTTCCTCCAGCCAATGATGTTTTTACACGTGGAAAATCCCGATTGGCTGGGGCTATTAACGGGTTATCGGATCCAAAACCAGACCCGATAGCTTAACGACGTTCCGTTATGGTGGATGCCACGTGTCGGACACCCTTGACGAAAGCACTTATGTGACACGCGATTTATCGTCATGGAAGTGGACACTTCCATGATGATAATTTTGGTAATGTAACGCAACACACCTACGACAACACAGGTATGACTATCTTGATTCTGTCATAAAATCGTCATGGATGTACATGCATGACATAAAACATGACCTACTGTGACAAACACGTATCATCGCGGAAGTGTATTTTTTTGTAGTGCCGAGATTCGATCGTCGATATCATCATACTTAGATGAATCTCGTCACTATCAAGTCTCTTTACTCGTTCCGTAATTCATCATCTCGTGACCAACTCAATAGGCATTTGCTTGCAAGGCTTATTATGATGTGTATTACCGAGAGGGACGAGAGATACCTCTCCGACATTCAAAGTGACAAATCCTAATCTTGATCGATGCCAACACCACAAACGCCTTCAAAAACACCTATAGAGCATCTTTATAATCACCCAGTTACGTTGTGACGTTTGATAGGACACAAGGTGTTCCTCTGGTATTCAGGAGTTGCATAATCTCATAGTTAGAGGAACATGTATAAGTCATGAAGAAAGCAATAGAAATAAAACTAAACGATCATAGTGCTAAGCTAACGGATGGGTCTTGTCCATCACATCATTCTCTAATGATGTGATCCTGTTCATCAAATGGCAACACATGTCTATGGTTAGGAAATATAACCATCTTTGATCAACGAGCTAGTCAAGTAGAGGCGTACTAGGGACACTTTGTTTTGTCTATGTATTCACACATGTACTAAGTTTCCAGTTAATACAATTCTAGCATGAATAATAAACATTTATCATGATATAAGGAAATATAAATAACATCTTTATTATTGCCTCTAGGGCATATTTCCTTCAGTCTCCCACTTGCACTAGAGTCAATAATCTAGTTCACATCGCCATGTGATTTAATACTGATAGTTCACATTGTTTTGTAAATAACATCCACAGTTCACATCACCATGTGACAAACTCCAAAAGAGTTTTACTAGAGTCAATAATCTATTTCACATCGCCATGTGATTTAACACCCAAAGAGTACTAGGTTGTGATCATGTTTTGCTTCGTGAGAGAAGTTTAGTCAGTGGGTCTGTTACATTCAAATCCTCGTGTATTTTGCAAATTTCTATGTCTACAATGCTCTGCATGGAGCTACTCTAGCAAATTGCTCCCACTTTCAATACGTATCTAGATTGATACTTAGAGTCATCTAGATTAGTGTCAAAGCTTGCATCGGTGTAACTCTTTACGACGAACTCTTTATCACCTCCATAATCGAGAAACATTTCCTTAGTCATCCAGTAACTAAGGATAATTTTGACCGTTGTCAAGTGATCTACTCCTGGATCACTTTTGTACCTCCTTGCCAAACTCATGGCAAGGTACACAACAGGTTTGGTAGGCATCATGGCATACTTTATAGAACCTATGGTTGAGGCATAGGGAATGACTTTCATTCTTTCCCTATCTTCTGCCGTGGTCGGGTTTTGAGTCTTACCTAACTTCATAACTTGCAACACAGGCAAGAACTCTTTCTTTGACTGTTCCATTTTGAACTACTTCAAAAACTTGTCAAGGTATGTACTCATTGAAAAAACTTATCAAGCGTCTTGATCTATCTCTATAGATCTTGATGCTCAATATGTAAGCAGCTTCACCGAGGTCTTTCTTCAAAAAACTCCTTTCAAACATTCCTTTATGCTTTCCAGAAAATTCTACATCATTTCCGATCGACAATATGTCATTCACATATACTTATCAGAAAGGCTGTAGTGCTCCCACTCACTTTCTTGTAAATACCGGCTTCACCGCAAGTCTGTATAAAACTATATTCTTTGATCAACTTATCAAAGTGTATATTCCAACTCTGAGATGCTTGCACCAGTCCATAGATGGATCGCTGGAGCTTGCACACTTTGTTAGCACCTTTAGGATCGACAAAACCTTCTGGTTGCATCATATACAACTCCTCTTTGAGTTATCCATTAAGGAATGCAGTTTTGACATCCATTGGCCAGATTTCATAATCATAAAATGCGGTAATTCCTAACATGATTCAGACAGACTTAAGCATGGCTACGGGTGAGAAAGTCTCATTGTAGTCAACTCCTTGAACTTGTCGAAAACCTTTCGCAACAAGTCGAGCTTTGTAGACAGTAACATTACCCTCGGCATCGGTCTTCCTCTTGAAGATCCATTTATTTTCAATGGCTTGCCTATCATCGGGCAAGTCAACCAAAGTCCACACTTTGTTCTCATACATGGATCCCATCTCAGATTCAATGGCCTCAAGGCATTTTGCAGAATCTGGGCTCATCATCGCTTCCTCATAGTTCATAGGTTCATCATGGTCTAGTAAGATGGCTTTCAGAACTGGGTTGCTGTACCACTCTGGTGCGGAACGTACTCTGGTTGACCTACGAGGTTCAGTAGTAACTTGATCCAAAATTTCATGATCATCATCATTAGCTTCCTCACTAACTGGTGTAGGAATCAGTGGAACTAGTTGTTGTGATGTGCTACTTCCTAATTCGGGAGAAGGTACAGTTACCTCTTCAAGTTCTACTTTCCTCCCACTCACTTCTTTCGAGAGAAACTCCTTCTCTAGAAATGATTCATTCTTAGCAACGAATATCATGTCTTCGGATTTGTGATAGAAGGTGTACCCAATAGTTTCCTTTGGGTATCCTATGAAGACACATTTCTCCGACTTGGGTTCGAGCTTATCAGGTTGAAGCTTTTTCACATAAGCATCGCAACCCCAAACTTTAAGAAAGAACAACTTTAACCACAGTTCATAAGGCGCGTCTCAACGGATTTAGATGGTGCCCTTATTTAACGTGAATGCAGCTGTCTCTAATGCATAACCCAAAACGATAGTGGTAAATCGGTAAGAGACATCATAGATCACACCATATCTAATAAAGTATGATTACGATGTTCGGACACACTATTACGCTGTGGTGTACCGGGTGGCATGAGCTGTGAAACTATTCCACATTGTTTTAAATGAAGACCAAACTCGTAAATCAAATATTCACCTCCACGATCAGATCGTAGAAACTTTATTTTCTTGTTACGATGATTCTCTACTTCACTCTGAAGTTTTGTGAACTTTTCAAATGTTTCAGACTTGTGTTTCATTAAGTAGATATACCCATATCTGCTCAAATCATCAGTGAAGGTCAGAAAATAACGATACCCGCCGCGAGCCTGAACACTCATCGGTCCACATACATCAATATATATGATTTCCAACAAATTAGTTGCTCGCTCCATTGTTCTGCAGAACCGAGTTTTATACATCTTGCCCATGAGGCATGGTTCGCAAGCACCAAGTGATTCATAATCAAGTGATTCCAAAAGCCCATTAGCATGGAGTTTCTTCATGCGCTTTACACCAATATGACCTAAACGGAAGTGCCACAAATAAGTTGCACTATCATTATCAACCTTGCATCTTTTGGCTTCAATAGTATGAATATGTGTATTACTACGATCTAGATCCAACAAACTGTTTTCATTGGGTATATGACCATCGAAGGTTTTATTCATGTAAATAGAAAAACAATTATTCTATGACTTTAAATGAATAACTGTATTGCAACAAACATGATCAAATCATATTCATGCTCAACGCAAATGCCAAATAACATTTATTTAGGTTCTACACTAATCTGGAAAGTATAGGGAGTGTGCGATAATGATCATATCAATCTTGGAACCACTTCCAACACACATCGTCACTTCACCTTTAACTAGTCTCTGTTCATTCTGCAACTCTCGTTTTGAGTTACTAATTTTAGCAACTGAACCGGTATCAAATACCCAGGGGTTTCTATGAACACTAGTAAAGTACACATCAATAATCTGTATATCAAATATACCTTTGTTCACTTTGCCATCCTTCTTATCCGCCAAATATCTAGGGCGGTTCCACTTCCAGTGACCATTTCCTTTGCAGTAGAAGCACTTAGTTTCAAGCTTGAGTTTAGCTTTGGGTTTCTTCATGAGAGTGACAACTTGCTTGTCATTCTTCATGAAGTTTCCCTTATATCCCTTTGCCCTTCACTTGAAATAAGTGGTCGAGTTAACCATCAACACTTGATGCTCTTTCTTGATTTCTACCTTCGCTGATTTCAGCATCGCGAAGAGCTCGGGAATTACTTTCGTCATCCCTTGCATATTATAGTTCATCACGAAGTTCTACTAATTTGGTGATAGTGACTAGAGAACTTTGTCAATTACTATCTTATCTAGAAGATTAACTCCCACTTGATTTAAGCAATTGTAGTACCCATACAATTTGAGCACATGCTCACTGGTTGAGCTATTCTCCTCCATCTTGTAGGCAAAGTACTGCCAGAGATCTCGGGCATGAGTATGAAATACTATTTCCAACTCTTGGAACATCTTATATGCTCTGCGGCGTTCAAAACATTTTTGAAGTCCCGGTTCTAAGCCGTAAAGCATGGTGCACTAAACTATTAAGTAGACATCATATTGAGCTTTGCCAAACATTCATAACGTTTGCATCTGCTCCTGCAATAAATTTGTCACCTAGCGGTGCATCAAGGACATAATACTTCTGTGCAGCAATGAGGATAATCCTCAGATCACGGACCTAGTCCGCATCATTGCTACTAACATCTTTCAACTTAGTTTTCTCTAGGAAAATATCAAAATCATAGGGGAGCTATAACGCGAGCTATTGATCTACAACAAAAATTTGCAAATACTATCAGGACTAAGTTCATGATAAATTAAAGTTCAATTAATCATATTACTAAAGAACTCCTACTTAGATAGACATCCCTCTAGTCATCTAAATGATCACGTGATCCAATTCAACTAAACCATGTCCGATCATCACCTGAGATGGAGTAGTTTTCAATGGTGAACATCTTATGTTGATCATATCTACTATATGATTCACGCTCGACCTTTCGGTCTCTAGTGTTCCGAGGCCATGTCTATACATGCTAGGCTCTTCAAGTATAACCCGAGTATTTTGCATGTGCAAAACTGTCTTACACTCGTTGTATTAGAACGTAGAGCTTATCAAACCCGATCATCACGTGGTGTTCGGCACGACGAACTTTCGCAACGGTGCATACTCAGGGAGAACACTTGTACCTTGAAATTTTGTAAGGGATCATCTTATAATGCTACCGCCGTTTTAAGCAAAATAAGAAGCATAATAAGATAAACATCACATGCAATCAAAATATGTGACATGATATGGCCATCATCATCTTGTGCTTTTGATCTCCATCTCCAAAGAATCGTCATGATCTCCGTCGTCACCGGCTTGACACCATGATCTTCATTGTAGCATCGTGGTCGTCTTGCCAACTATTGCTACTACTACTATCGCTAACTCATAGTGATAAAGTAAAGAAATTACATGGCCTTCGCAATTCATACAATAAAGAGACAACCATAAGGCTCCTGCCGGTTGCCGATAATTTACAAAACATGATCATCTCATACAATAATGTATAACTCATCACATCTTCACCATATCACATCACAACATGCCCTGCAAAAACAAGTTAGACGTCCTCTACTTTGTTGTTGCAAGTTTTACGTGGCTGCTACGGGCTTAGCAAGAACCGTTCTTACCTATGCATACAAAAACCACAACGATTTTTCGTCAAGTATGTGCTGTTTTATCCTTCAGAAGGACCGGGCGTAGTGCTACTTCTCGAGCTTGCGTTGTATTCCCTCGAAGAGGAAAGGGTGATGCAGCACAGCAGCGTAAGTATTTCCCTCAGTTTTTGAGAACCAAGGTATCAATCCAGTAGGAGACCACGCGCGAGTCCCTCGCACCTGCACAAATAAATAAGAACTTCGCAGCGAACACGATAAGGGGTTATCAATCCCTTTACGGTCACTTACGATTGTGAGATCTGATAGATAGGATAGTACAATATTTTTGGTATTTTTGATATAAGAACAGAAAGTAAATAAAGCAAATAAGCAACAGCAACAGAAATTGAAGTAAAGTAATATGATAAAGATAGACCCGGGGGCATAGGTTTCACTAGTGGCTTCTCTCATGATAGCAGAATTCTACGGTGGGTATAAAATTACTGTCGAGCAATTGATAGAAAACCGCATAGTTATGAGAATATCTAGGCATGATCATTATATATAGGCATCACGTCCGTGACAAGTAGACCGAAACGATTTTGCATCTACTACTATTACTCCACAGATCGACCGCTATTCAGCATGCATCTAGAGTATTAAGTTCATAAGAACAGAGTAATGCTTTAAGCAAGATGACATGATGTACAGGGATAAACTCAAGAAATATGATATAAACCCCATATTTTTATCCTTGATGGCAACAATACAATACGTGCCTTGCTGCCCCTGCTGTCACTGGGAAAGGACACCGCAAGATTGAACCCAAAGCCAAGCACTTCTCCCATCTCAAGAACTATAGATCTAGTAGGCCAAACCAAACCAATAATTCAAAGTGACTTGTAAGGATATTATAATCATACATAAAAGATTTCAAAAAATAATCAAATATTGTTCATAGATAATCTTGATCATAAACCCACAATTCATTGGATCTCGACAAACACACCGCAAAAAGATTACATCAAATAGATCTCCTCGAAGATCGAGGAGAACTTTGTATTGAGATCCAAAAAGAGAGAAGAAGCCATCTAGCAAATAACTACAGACCCGAAGGTCTGTGGTAAACTACTCACAACTCAATGGTGAGGCTATGGCATTGATGTACAAGCACTCCGTGGTAGATCCCCCCTCCGGCAGAGCTCCGAAACAGGCCCCAAGATGGGATCTCACGGGAACAGGAGGTTGCAGCAGTGGAATTAGGGTTTTCTCTGTTGCCTCAATGTTTTCAGGGTACATGGATATATATAGGAGGAAGGAGGGCATCGAGGGTGCCAGAGGGGGCCCACGAGGGTGGGGGCGCGCCCAGGGGTGGGGGCGCGCCCTGGACCCTCGTGGCCACCTCCTTCGTTCCCTCGCGTGTACTCCAAGTCTTCTGGGTAGATACGGTTCCAAAAATAACTCTCCCAAAGGTTTCATTACGTTTGGACTCCGTTTGATATTCCTTTTCTAAGAAACTCTGAAATAGGCAAAAAAATAGCAATCTGCACTGGGCCTTGGGTTAGTAGGTTAGTCCTAAAAATAATATAAAAGTGTATAATAAAGCCCATTAAACATCCAAAATAGAATATATAATAGCATGGAACAATAAAAAATTATAGATATTTTGGAGTCGTATCACGTAGCCACACTCGATTCAACTAAAGTGAGAGAGACAGACACCCGCCAGTCACCTTTAAGCAACGAGTGCTCGTAACGGTGAAACCAGTCTCACGTAAGCGTATGCGTAATGTCAGTCTGGGCCTCTTCATCTCACAATTGATGGCTTCTCGCCCCTAGTTGGTTACCCCAAGTGGAAGGTTGAGATGTAGCGTAGCGGCAAATTTCCCTTGGCAAAGATACCAAGGATCGAATCCCGTGAGACTCCGAGGGTCGACAAGTAGGTGTCAATGGCGCCAGAAACTTAGCGGTTGACGGGACCTGCACACAGATACAGATAACTTTGCTCCCAACGAGTACAGAGAGGTTGTCAATCCCTCCGGCCTTGTTGTTTACAAAGGATCAAACACAAGAGATAATAATGATAGCTATGACTGCAACTAGGAAATAAAAACAGGAAGTAAATAGAAGGTGTGATCAGCGGTGGTAATATGGACCGGGGTCCCATGATGTTCACTAGTGATGTCTCTCTCCCAAAAGACGATAAAACAGCAAAGCGAGGTAAACAAATTACAGCTGGGCAATTGACAGGATTATGTGCGCAAACCAATGCTAACTATGCTGCAAAGAAAGGTAGAGGCTCAAAAGCATGGGCGGTACGCCAAGGCAAGTAGACCGAAATCCATCTGCATCTACTACTAATCATCCACCTTGAGATATCTCTCCAGAACATCTCGCTGGTATTAAGTTGCGAATCCCACCCCAAGTGTAAACTCAAAGCAACAGACAACTGCATTAAAAGAACTTTGCGTAAAGTAAACAATCCTTGCACCCGCAAGTACAAGCACCGTTGTTTTCTCCCTTGTGGCAACAGCACATCCCCTAGACTCATGTTTCTGTCACTCAAGCTAGTCATCAGGGGGCATGAACCCACAATCAAGCATAACGCTCCCTCTTGGAGTTACTACCTACTACTTGGCCAAAGCAATAAACAGCAACGGAGAACATGCAAGAATTACTCAAGAACAAAGATATAAAAGAGGTGAATCAAATATATTACTCAAACACAATCTGAACATAGTCTCATAATCCATCAGATCCCAGCAAACTCAGCAAAGCAACAGCAGAAATATTACATATGTGCCTCGATCATGTAGGGCAGCTCACGAGGTCTAAATCATGAAGAGCAAAGAGGGGAGGAGAACATCACATAGCTACTGATCATGGACCCATGGTCCAAGGTGGACTACTCACGACTCATCCGGAAAGCGTCCATGGTGGTGGAGAAGCTCCCGGTGGTGGTTCTCCCCTCCGGCAGGGTGCCGCGAAGAGTTCTCCTGATGCTCCCGATCTTGGAAGCGCTGCGGCGGCGGAACAGAGGCGAGATCGCGAAAAGGGTTATGTCCTCGAGGGTTTCGGGACGAGAGGGATATATATGCGAAGGGGGGCAACCAGAGGCGGAGCAGGGGCCCCAGGCGCCCCCCTGGCGCGGCCAAGGGTGGGGCCGCACCAGGTGGCCGCCTGGGCCTCCCGTGGCTTCCCTCTGGCCCATCTTTGGTTCTTCGTGAAGCTTCCTGTACGCTGATTTTTCCTATATTTTTCCTGGAATTTTTGGAGCACTTTTAATATGAGGGAAACGTGAAATAGAAAAACAGCAGAAAACAGGAACTGGCACTGTGGTGCACTGAGTTAATAGGTTAGTCCAAATATGATCAAAAGTGCATGGAAGTGCATCAATATCTTAGCAATATCACACAAAAGAAGCATGGAGCAAGCAGAAATTATAGATACGTTTTGGACGTATCAACATCCCCAAGCTTAATTCCTGCTCGTCCTCGAGTAGGTAAATGATAACAAGAATAATTTATGTGGTGACATGCTATCAACCATATAAGAACTTTTAAGTAAAGCAATCAAGGCATGTAATTCAATTCAAGTCATAACAAGCAAGAGTCTATATTAGCATTGTAACAAGCAACATAAGAACATAAAGGTGCAAGAGCTCTCGCTGTCCGTGACTCGAATGTCTCCAAATGGTGTTTGCGTGCAAGAAAGGGGATAGGGATATACGAGAGAGTAAAACATAGTTTTTGTATTGTTGAGAACTTAATCTACTAAAGTTTCACACTTGGTCTTCTTTGGAATCTTATCTTGACTCGTCCCCAGACCACTAGCCAGGTACAAGTCAAAATGATCCACTCCCTTTTGATATTTTGAGCACTCATGCAATGGATGAGCGTAAGCAAGAAAGTTGACACTTAGGATGGCAAAGAGAGAAAAATGATGAAGGGGGAAGACAAAAAAGGTGTGAAAGGCTCACATCAATGAGGACAATCATAGGCGAGAGAAAGCCAAATGATAGATATGATGTGAGGAGTAGGGATTGCCATGCAACGGATGCACATATGAGCTAAGGTAAGCTCTCCAATGGAACTAGTGGGGGTGCATCCAACTTGCTCGCTCAAGAAGACCTAGAGCTCTTTTGAGGAGGCTCATCATTGGAATATACAAGCCAAGTTCTATAGTGTGAAGGTCCCCACATAGCTATATGCATGAATGATAATCTCTATGGAGTACAAGGTATAAGATGAAGTACGAGTGTGGATCTCTCAAAAGGAATAGTAGTGTGCCCCTTCTCTCTTTTTATTTCTTTTTCTCTTTTTTCTATTTTTTTTATTTTTTTGTGGCCTCAATGGCTCTTTCTATTTAACTCTCATTTGTCCTCTTTGGGATCTTTTGATTTTGTCCTCTTTGGAATCTTTTCCTCACTTTAGGGGCAACACTCTATATATTACAAGAAGTATAGAAGATCTTTCACACTTTACAAAAGTACTCAACATAAAGAAAATGAAACTATCATGATGTATGCAAATGTATGCCTCTGCCGGTGTAGATATGCAATGATACTAGCGCGTCATGTAGCAATGATTAGGGCAAGGCCCAACTAGCATGCGGCTCATCGATCAAGCAAAAGGCATGTATGACATGAAGATCAAGTCATGAGAAGATGGATGTTGCATGGCAATGTATCTCGGAAAGGCTATGGAAATGCCTTGATAGGTAGGTATGGTGGCTGTTTTGAGGAAGGATATAATGAGGCTTATGATGACAGAGTGTATCGTGCCAAGGATTTGGATGCACCGGCGAAGTATGCGCCAACTCTCGAGGTGAGAAAGGGCAATGCACGGTACCAAAGAGGCTAGAAAAATATGGCTAGGTGGAAGTGTCAACTTTCGAATACTCACATTAGTCCGAAGAACTCATGCACTTATTATCGGTAACTCTCAATCTAATTAGGAGGTTCACAAAGAGACAAGTACCCCGAGGAGGAGTGTATGGGGGTTTGGTTATCCTTGCGCATCCTCGACTCATGGTACGTGAGTGTACTCTAATATTCGATCCCTCCAAAGATTAGTGATCCATCTAGTAGTTAAAGTTCTCAACTATTTTGTAGGTTTTCGAAAATAAACACGGATTGCCCAAAATACGACATCTATCACTAATAGGCTAAAGCTCTTGACACCAAAAGTTCAGACATTACTCATGGCAATACCTCAAAACTATTGCAAGTTACTACTAAAATTAAATAGCAACCTCAATTACCTACTTTAAGTTAAGACACACAACTCAGTGCAACAGGAAAACTCTCTTAACAAGATAAACATGAAAACTCAAGAGAGTTCAGCAACCAACTAAACAAAAGCTCTTTAAAAAGAAAAGCATGAAAACTAATAGCTAAACATGACAGCAGCTATGGAAAGACAAAGAACACACACAGCAAAGATAAGCATGAAAATCCTATGTTGTGTTCTAGGTTGAAGTGGAGCGTGTTTCTCTCCCACACAAAGAAAGCTGGGTTCTAACTTGTTATGAACAGCAAGCAAAGCTAAAGAAAACTAAAAAAAGAAACTAAGAGCAAGACGCTCCAAGCATAGCACATAACGCATGAAGTGATAAGAATATAGTAGAACGAAAGACGAACTGATAATTGTTGATGGAGAAGGGGATGCATGGGGGCATCCCCAAGCTTAGACGCTTGAGTCTTCTTGAATATTTCTTGGGGGTGCACGGGGGCATCCCCAAGCTTGAGCGTTTGACCCTCCTGAATCTTCTTTTATCATCTTCCCTCGCACACTTGAAAACTCCCTTCATACATAACTCATCATAATCTGATTAGCGAGGTTAGTACCCACAATAAAATAATTTTTCCCTACTGGAAATAAAGATAATATTGAAGAGCTACTGTTTCTCAAGATTGCCAAAAGGTTTTTGCAAAGAAAAAGCAAGCTCAAGGTTTGCAAAACGAAGAAAAGGCAAAACAGGACAGAATCTGTGAAAAACAGACCAGCAGGTAGTAAATAATTTTTTCGGGGCACTTCTGCAACTCAAATAAAAAAACTCAGAACAGACGCTCGAAAGACAATTGTATAGAGCACGCTGTCAAAAAAATTCAGATCAAAAAGATGATCTGGTGATTTTATTCGAATTTTTCTGTCCAAGGACAGAATCTGTTTTCTGGACAGCACGTCACAACTTTTGAACTTTCTTGCAATCGGAGGCTAAACTTGGCACAAAGCTGAAAAGAAAAGATACAATGATGATGCTACTGTAGTAACAAACATCAAGACACAACAAAAGCAAAATAAAACCTAATTCGTTGTGGGCTGCCTCCCAAAAGCGCTTTCTTTTATGCCTTTAAGCTAGGCATGATGCAAAAAGAGAAGATCAAGTTTTATCAAGAGTAAGAGAATAGCTAGCCCGTGTAACGGACTCAAAAGACAACTTAATCTTCTTTCTAGGGAAGTGTTCCATCCCTTTCTTGAGAGGGAATTGGAATTTTATATTCCCCTCTTTCATGTCAATGATAGCACCAACGGTGCGAAGAAAAGGACGTCCCAAAATAATTGGACATGAAGGTTCACATTCAATATCCATAATAGTAAAATCAACGGGAACATAATTGTCATTGACAATGATAAGAACATCGTCGATCTTCCCCAAAGGTTTCTTTACGGAAGAATCAACAAGACGAACACCAAAAGAACAAGGATCAAAAGGTTTCAATTCAAACATATCATATATTCTTTTGGGCATAACGGAGGTACTAGCTCCAACATCACATAAAGCATAGCAAGAGAAGTTATTCAACTTAATTTTAATCATAGGATCCCAACTATCTTCTAGCTTTCTAGGTATGGAGGCTTCTACCCTAAGCTTCTCCTCCCTAGCTTTGATAAGAGCATTAGTGATATGCTCCGTGAAGGCAAGATTAAGCGTGCTAGTGTGGGGATCTCTAGACATCTTGTGAAGAAAACCAATAACTTCAGAAAGGGTGCAATTATCAAAATCAAGGTCACTACTATCAAGTAAAGTGGTAGTGGTGTCCTTTAGGCTCACTTGTTTGGTAGCTTCTATGGTCATAGGAGTTTCTTCTTCTACGGTTGAGGTCATAGCATCACCATTAATAGGTCCAATGGGACTAGGAGTGCATTTGGTGCTAAGAGTTTGGATATCCTCAACAACTTGAATAGTAGCAACAGTGTGGTGGGTAGGAAGGCTCTTAATTCTATCTTCTTCCTCCTTTTCTCTAGCCCATCTCTTTTTAAGTTTAGCCATCATCCTAATGTTTTCATTAATTTGCACTTGAATAGCATTCATAGGAGTGGTCTTCCTCTCCTCAAGAGGAGAAGTTCTAATTTTAAGCAACTCTACCTCATGGGCTAAATTGTCTACCTTCGAAGAGAGATTATCTAGTTTGTCTAGTTTTTCTTCTACACTCTTATTGAAGGCCTTTTGGGTAGTGATGAAGTCTTTAAGCATAATCTCTAGTTCAGAAGTGGAGTTCTTGGTGCTAGGATAAGCATTGTTGTTCCCATAGGAATTAGAGGGGAACGGTCTAGGGTTGCTACCAAAATTACTCCTATAAGCATTGTTATTGAAATTGTTTCTAGAGATAAAGTTCACATCTACTTGATCTTGAGCAATCAAAGAATTTAAAGGAACATCATGAGGATCAATAGAAGATTGCTTGGAAAGTAGAGACATGACCAAGTCAACTTTTTCATTTAGGGAGGAAATCTCCTCGACAGAGTTTACCTTCCTACCTGTTGGAGCGCGTTCGGTGTGCCATTGGGAATAATTGGTCATCATCTCGTCGAGAAGCTTCATGGCAGCACCAAGTGTAGTTGACATAAAGGTTCCTCCCGTGGCCGAATCTAACAAGTTCCGCGAGGTAAAGTTCAAACCTGCATAAAAAGTTTGGATAACCATCCAAGTAGTCAAACCATGAGTAGGGCAGTTCTTGACAAGAGATTTCATGCGTTCCCAAGCTTGGGCAACGTGTTCATTATCCAATTGTTTAAAATTCATTATGTTACTCCTTAATTGGATAATTTTAGCAGGGGGGTAGTACTTCCCAATAAAGGCATCCTTGCACTTGTCCCAAGAATCTATACTATTCCTAGGCAAGGATTGAAACTAGATTTTAGCTCCTCCTCTCAAGGAGAAAGGAAAAAGCTTAAGCTTAACAATATCACCATCTACTTCTTTGTACTTTTGCATATCACAGAGCTCAACAAAATTATTTAAGTGCAAAGCAGCATCATCTCCAGCACCGGAGAATTGATCTTTCATAACTAGGTTCAGTAAAGCAGGTTTAATCTCATAAGAAGGTGCTGAAGTGGCAGGTGTAGCAATAGGTGTGCAGATAAAGTCATTGTTGTTATGACTAGTGAAGTCACACAACTTGGTGTTCTCGGTGGAACCCATAGCAGCAGCAAGCAATATAACTATTTTTGTGATTTTTGGTAAAGGACACTAAAGCAAAAACTGCAAGGTAAACTAACAAGACTAAAAAGCAAAGATAAAAGATAGCGTGCAACTCCCCTATCTTGAAGAGTGGAGTCCTCGGCGACGGCGCCAGAAACTTGCTTGATGGCTTCTCGCCCCTCGTTGGTTACCCAAAGTGGAAGGTTGAGATGTAGCGTAGCGGCAAATTTCCCTTGGCAAAGATACCAAGGATCGAATCCCGTGAGACTCCGAGGGTCGACAAGTAGGTGGCAACGGTGCCAGAAACTTAGCGGTTGACGGGACCTGCACACAGATACAGATAACTTTGCTCCCAACGAGTACAGAGAGGTTGTCAATCCCTCCGGCCTTGGTGTTTACAAAGGATCAAACACAAGAGATAATAATGATAGCTATGAATGCAACTAGGAAATAAAAACAGGAAGTAAATAGAAGGTGTGATCAGCGGTGGTAATATGGACCGGGGTCCCATGATGTTCACTAGTGATGTCTCTCTCCCAAAAGACGATAAAACAGCAAAGCGAGGTAAACAAATTACAGCTGGGCAATTGACAGGATTATGTGCGCAAACCAATGCTAACTATGCTGCAAAGAAAGGTAGAGGCTCAAAAGCATGGGCGGTACGCCAAGGCAAGTAGACCGAAATCCATCTGCATCTACTACTAATCATCCACCTTGAGATATCTATCCAGAACATCTCGCTGGTATTAAGTTGCGAATCCCACCCAAAGTGTAAACTCAAAGCAACAGACAACTGCATTAAAAGAACTTTGCGTAAAGTAAACAATCCTTGCACCCGCAAGTACAAGAACCGTTGTTTTCTCCCTTGTGGCAACAGCACATCCCCTAGACTCATGTTTTTGTCACTCAAGCTAGTCATCAGGGGTCATGAACCCACAATCAAGCATAACGCTCCCTCTTGGAGTTACTACCTACTACTTGGCCAAAGCAATAAACAGCAACGGAGAACATGCAAGAATTACTCAAGAACAAAGATATAAAAGAGGTGAATCAAATATATTACTCAAACACAATCTGAACATAGTCTCATAATCCATCAGATCCCAGCAAACTCAACAAAGCAACAGCAGAAAGATTACATATGTGCATCGATCATGTAGGGTAGCTCACGAGGTCTAAACCATGAAGAGCAAAGAGGGGAGGAGAACATCACATAGCTACTAATCATGGACCCATGGTCCAAGGTGGACTACTCACGACTCATCCGGAAAGCGTCCATGGTGGTGGAGAAGCTCCCGGTGGTGGTTCTCCCCTCCGACAGGGTGCCGGGAAGAGTTCTCGTGATGCTCCCGATCTTGGAAGCGCTGCGGCGGTGGAACAGAGGCAAGATCACGAAAAAGGGTTCTGTCCTCGAGGGTTTCGGGACGAGAGGGATGGGGCCGATGCAGGTGCCCCAGAGGTGGAGCAGGTGCCCCAGGCGCCCCCCCTGGCGCGGCCAGGGGTGGGGCCGCGCCAGGTGGCCGCCTGGGCCTCCCCTGGCTCCCCTCTGGCCCATCCTTGGTTCTTTGCGAAGCTTCCTGTACGCTGATTTTTCCTATATTTTTCCTGGAATTTTTGGAGCACTTGTAATATGGGGGAAACCTGAAATAGAAAAACAGCAGAAAACAGGAACTGGCACTGTGGTGCACTGAGTTAATATGTTAGTCAAAATATGATCAAAAGTGCATGGAAGTGCATCAATATCATAGCAATATCACACAAAAGAAGCATGGAGCAAGCAGAAATTATAGATACGTTTTGGACGTATCAACAATACCGCCAAATCAAAGTTTGACATGCTGGTAAGCAGTATGACTATTATCGCCCACAACTCATTGTGTTCTACTCGTGCATCTCATCCACGCATAGACCTAGCTCATGATGCCACTGTTGGAGAACATAGTATTTCAAAATTTTCCTATGATCATGCAAGATCTATCTACTAGAAGTATCTCAATGAGAGGGGAGAGTGTGTCTACGTACCCTCGTAGACCGAAAGCGGAAGCGTCTAGTGACGCAGTTGATGTAGTCGAATGTCTTCGCAATCCAACCGATCCAAGCACCGAACGTACATCACATCCATGTTCAGCACACTTTCAGCTCGATGACGTCCCACGAGCTCTTGATCCAGTTGAGCGTCACGGGAGAGTTTAGTCAGCACGACGGCGTGGTGACGGTGATGATGAAGCTACCGGCGCAGGGCTTCTCCTAAGCACTGCAACGATATGACTGAGGTGTGTTTCTGTGGAGGGGGCACCGCACACGGCTAAAACAATGTTGCTTGTGTGTCCTAGGGTGCCCCCTGCCCCTTATATAAAGAAGCAAGGGGGAGGGCTGGCCAGCCCTAGGGGCGCGCCATAGAGGGAGTTTTCCTACTCCTAGTAGGAGTAGGAATCCCCTTTCCTATTCCTACTAGGAGTAGGAAAGGAAGGAAGAAGAGAAGAAGGAAGGAGAGGGGCGCCTCCCCCCCACTCCTAGTCCAACTAGGATTCCTAAGGAGGGGGCGCGGCCAGCCCCTATGGGCTGCCTCTCACTTTCCCTCAAGGGCCACTATGGCCCAATAATCCCCCGGGGGGTTCCGGTAACCCCTCCGGCACTCCGGTTTTCTCCGAAATCACCCGGAACACTTCCGGTGTCCGAATATAGCCGTCCAATATATCAATCATTATGTCTAGGACATTCCGAGACTCCCAGTCGTGTCCGTGATCTCATCCGGGACACTGAACTACCTTCAGTATATCAAAACTCATAAACTTATAATACCAATCGTCATCGAATGTTAAGTGTGCGAACCCTACGGGTTCGAGAACTATGTAGACATGACCGAGACTCATCTCCGGTCAATTACCAATAGCGAAACCTGGATGCTCATATTGGTTCCTACATATTCTACAAAGATCTTTATCGGTCATACCGCATAATAACATACGTTGGTCCCTTTGTCATCGACATGTTACTTGCCCGAGATTCGATCGTCGGTACCATCATAGCTAGTTCAATATTGTCACTGGCAAGTCTCTTCACTCGTTTCGTAATACATCATCTCGTGACCAACTCATTAGTCGTTTGCTTGCAAGGCTTATTATGATGTGTATTACCGAAAGGGCCTAGAGATACCTCTCCAACATTCGGAGTGACAAATCCTAATCTTGATCTATGCCAACACCACAAACACCTTCGGAAACACCTGTAGAGCATGTTTATAATCACCCAGTTACGTTGTGACGTTTGATAGCACACAAGGTGTTCCTCCGGTATACGGGAGTTGCATAATCTCATAGTCAAAGGAACATGTATAAGTCATGAAGAAAGCAATAGCAATAAAACTAAACGATCATAGTGCTAAGCTAACGGATGGGTCTTGTCCATCACATCATTCTCTAATGATGTGATCCCATTCATCAAATGACAACACATGTCTATGGTTAGGAAATATAACCATCTTTGATCAACGAGCTACTCAAGTAGAGGCATACTAGGGACACTCTGTTTTGTCTATGTATTCACACATGTACTAAGTTTCAGATTAATACAATTCTAGCATGAATAATAAAAATTTATCATGATATAAGGAAATATAAATAACAACTTTATTATTGCCTCTAGGGCATATTTCCTTCAGATTTCATCGTTCTTGATATAGATTGCAATCCTACATGTCCTATTATTCTTGGTAGACCTTTCCTTAGAACGATTGGTGCAATTATTGATATGAAGGAAGGAAATATTAGATTCCAATTTCCGTTAAGGAAAGGCATGGAACAGTTTCCTGGAAAGAAAATCAAATTACCTTATGAATCTATTATGAGAGCCACTTATGGATTGCCTACCAAAAATGGCAATACCTAGATCTATTCTTGTATCATGCCTAGCTAGGGGCGTTAAACGATAGCGCTTGTTGGGAGGCAACCCAATTTTATTTTCTTTGCTTTTACTTTTTTTAGTATTAAATAATTCATCTAGCTTCTGGTTAGATGTGGTTCTGTGTTTTAATTAGTGTTTGTGCCAAGTAGAACCTTTGGGAAGACTTGGGTGAAGTCTTTGCGATCTTGCTGTAAAAAACAGAAACTTTTGCGCTCACGAGATTTGCTGCCAATTTTTACTCGAGAGTGCTTTTAAGTTGATTCTTTTTGCAGATTATTAATGGACAAATTCCTCACGTCCACCAATTTATTTCAAAAAAATAGAGTTACAGAAGTATTTGAAAGTTACAGATTGCTACAGACTGTTCTGTTTTTGACAGATTTTGTTTTTCGTGTGTAGTTTGCTTATTTTGATGAATCTATGAGTAGTATCGGGGGGTATGAACCATAGAGAAGTTGGAATACAGTAGTTTTAACACCAATATAAATAAAGAATGAGTTCATTACAGTACCTTAAAGTGGTGGTTTGTTTTCTTATACTAACGGAGCTCACAAGAATTTTTGCTAAGTTTTGTGTTTAAAGTTTTCAAGTTTTTGGGTAAGGATTTGATGGACTACGGAACAAAGAGTGGCACGAGCCTAAGCTTGGGGATGCCCAAGGCACCCCAAGGTAAAATTCAATGACAACCAAAAGCCTAAGCTTGGGGATGCACCGGGAAGGCATCCCCTCTTTCGTCTCCGTCTATCGGTAACATCACTCGAGACTATATTTTTATTCACCACATGATATGTGTTTTGCTTGGAGCATCATGTATGATTTGAGTCTTTGATTTTTAGTTTACCACAATCATCCTTGTTGTACACACCTTTTGAGAGAGATACACATGAATCAAAAATTATTAGAATACTCTATGTGCTTCACTTATATCTTTTGAGCTAGATAGTTTTGCTCTAGTGCTTCACTTATATCTTTTTAGAGCACGGTGGTGGTTTTATTTTATAGAAATTATGGATCTCTCATGCTTCACTTATATTATTTTGAGAGTCCTTTAGAGCAGCATGGTAATTTGCTTTGGTTATAAAATTAGTCCTAATACGATAGGCATCCAACATGGGTATAATAAAAAAATATAAAGTGCATTGAATACTATGAGAAATTTGATATTTGATGATTGTTATGAGATATGAGGATGGTGATATTAGATTCATGCTAGTAGAGTAGTTGTGAATTTGAGAAATACTTGTGTTGAGGTTTGCAAGTCTCGTAGCATGCACGTATGGTAATTGTTGTGTGACAAATTTGAAGCATGAGGTATTTCATTGATTGTCATCCTTTGTGTGGAGGTCGGCATCGCGCGATGGTTAACTCCTACCAACCCTTCCCCTAGGAGCATGCGTGTAGAACTTTGTTTTGATGACTTGTAGATTTTTGCAATAAGTATGTGAGTTCTTTATGACTAATGTTGAGTCCATGGATTATACGCACTCTCACCCTTCCACAATTGCTAGCCTCTCTTGCACCGCGCAACTTTCGCCGGTACCATACACCCACCTTATACCTTGCTCAAAACATCCACCATACCTACCTATTATGGCATTTCCATAGCCATTCCAAGATATATTGCCATGCAAATTTCCACCGTTCCGTTTACTATGACACACTTCATCATTGTCATATTTCCATGCATGATCATGTAGTGGACATCGTATTTGTGGCAAGGCCACCATGCATAATTTTTCATACATGTCACTCTTGATTCATTGCACATCCCGATACACCGCCGGAGGCATTCATATAGAGTCATATTTTGTTCATGCATCGAGTTGTAATATTTGAGTTGTAATAAATAGAAGTGTGATGATCATCATTATTAAAGCATTGTCCCAAATAAAAAAGGGCGAAGAAAAAATAAGGAAAGGCCAAAAAAAGAAAGGCCCAAAAAAGAAAAAAGGGGGGACAATGCTACTATTTTTTTCCACACTTGTGCTTGAAAGTAGCACCATGATCTTCATGATAGAGAATCTCTTGTTTTGTCACTTTCATATACTAGTGGGAATTTTCATTATAGAACTTGGATTGTATATTCCAACGATGGGCTTTCTCAAATGCCCTTGGTCTTCGTGAGCAAGCAAGTTGGATGCACACCCACTTAGTTTCTTTTGTTAAGCTTTCATACATTTATAGCTCTAGTGCATCCGTTGCATGGCAATCCCTACTCACTCACATTGATATCTATTGATGGACATCTCCATAGCTCATTGATACGCCTAGTTGATGTGAGACCATCTTCCTCTTTTGTCTTCTACACAACCACCACTCTATTCCACCTATAGTTTTATATCCATGGCTCACGCTCATGTATTGCGTGAAAGTTCAAAAGGTTTGAAAAAATTAAGTATGAAACAATTGCTTGGCTGAAACCGGGGTTGTGCATGATTTGAGTGTTCTGTGTGACGAAGATGGAGCATAGACGAACTATATGATTTTGTAGGGATGAACTTTCTTTGGCCATGTTATTTTGAGAAGACATAATTGCTTTGTTAGTATGCTTGAAGTGTTATTATTCTTATGTCAATATTAAACTTTTGTCTTGAATCTTTCGGATCTGAACATTCATGCCACAATAAAGAAAATTACATTGAGAATTATGTTGGGTAGCATTCCACATCAAAAATTCTATTTTTATCATTTACCTACCCGAGGATGAGCAGGAATTATGCTTGGGGATGGTTGATACGTCTCCAACGTATCTATAATTTTTTACCGTTCCATGCTATTAGATTATCTGTTTTGGCTGTTTAATGGGATTTATTATACACTTTTATATTATTTTTGGGACTAACATACTAACCCAAGGCCTAGTGCAAATTGCTGTTTTTTTTGCCTATTTCAGTGTTTCGCAGAAAAGGAATATCAAACGGAGTCCAAACGGAATGAAACCTTTGGGAGGATCTTTTTTTGGCAAAAATGCCACTCAGAAGACTTGGAGTACACGCGAGGGAAGCCACGGGGTGGCCACGAGGCAGGGGGGCACGCCCAGGGGGGTAGGCGCGCCCCCACCCT
>LR738715.1:234310600-234354703 GCA_902687465.1 Secale cereale | reverse complement strand
CCCCCCCCCGGCCCCCCCCCCCCCCCGTAACTCCACCGATGTGCCTCTTCCTCCTATATGTACCCATATACCCTGAAAACATCCGAGAGCACCACGAAACCCTAATTCGACCACCGCAACCTTCTGTACCCATGAGATCCCATCTTGGGGCCTCTTCCGGAGCTCCACTGGAGGGGGAATCGATCATGGAGGGCTTCTACTTCAACACCATAGCCTCTCCGATGAGTTGTGAGTAGTTTACCACAGACTTTCGGGTCCATAGTTATTAGCTAGATGGCTTCTTCTCTCTCTTTGGATCTCAATACAAAGTTCTTCTCGATCTTCTTAGAGATCTATTTGATGTAATTCTTTTTGCGGTGTGTTTGTCGAGACCGATGAATTGTGGGTTTATGATCAAGATTATCTATGAGAAATATTTGGTTCTTCTCTGAAATCTTTTATGCATGATTTAAATATCTTTGCAAGTCTCTTCAAATTATTAGTTTGGTTTGGCTTACTAGATTGATCTTTCTTGCAATGGGAGAAGCGCTTAGCTTTGGGTTCAATCCTGCGGTGTCCTTTCCCAGTGACAGCAGGGGCAGCAAGGCACATATTGTATTGTTTCCATCGAGTATAAAAAGATGGGGTTTATATCATATTGCATGAGTTTATCCCTCTACATCATGTCATCTTGCTTAAAGCGTTACTATGTTCTTATGAACTTAATACTCTAGATGCATGTTGGATAGCGGTCGATGTGTGGAGTAATAGTAGTAGATGCAGAATCATTTCGGTCTACTTGTCATGGATGTGATGCCTATATACTATGCGCTTTTATAGCAATTGCTCGACTGTAATTTTTTCACCCACCGCAGAAATCTGCTATCTTGAGAGAAGCCACTAGTGAAACCTATGGCCCCCGGGTCTATCTTCCATCATATTAATTGTCCATCAACTATTTATCTTTACTTTACTTTTATTTTGCAATCTATATAACAAAAATACCAAAAATATTTATCTTATTATCTCTATCAAATCTCACGTTTGCAAGTGGCCGAGAAGGGATTGACAACCCCTTTATCGCGTTGGTTGCAAGGTTCTTATTTGTTTGTGTAGGTACGAGGGACTCGCGTGTAGTATCCTACTAGATTGATACCTTGGTTCTCAAAAACTGAGGGAAACACTTACACTACTTTGCTGCATCACCCTTTCCCCTTCAAGGGAAAAACAACAAAAGCTCAAGAGGTAGCAAGAGCATTCTATAAATCAACCAAGGACTATATCATACCAGCATGACGCATTCATAAAATGAAAAAGAAAAAGCACACGACGCTCCAAGAATTTACGCATATCATGTGACGAATAAAAGTATAGTTGCAAGTAAAATTACCGGTGATCGTTAGAAGAAATAGGGGGTGCCTTCTGGGGCATCCCAAGCTTAGTTTTCTGGGAGTCCTTGAATATTACCATGGGGGTGCCTCGACCATCCCCAAGCTTATGATCTTGCCACTCCTTATCCCTTCATCCATCGTGATCTCACCCAAAACTTGAAAACTTCAATCACACAAAACTTAACAAAACCCTCGTGAGATCCATTAGTATAATAAAGCAAATCACCACTTCAAGTACTATTGCAAACCCATTCATATTTTATTTTTTCATTGTAGCTACTATATTATAACTTCTCCAAGTCTTATACCAACTATACAATCCAAGGTTTCATCAAAACAAGCAAAACAATGCATCAAAAATAGAATCGTCTTAAATAGGATAGTCTGTAGTAATCTGAACATCTACCATACTTATGTAACTCTAAAAATTCTGAAAACTTAGGACAAAATAAAAAATTTGTATAGAAGTACTATGCAAAAAGTTTCAGAAGCTTTTGACATTCCAGTTAAAAATGTAAATTCACGCACTACAGACAAAGTTTATGTTTTTCCACTGCAAATGTAAATCCACGCACTACAAACAAACTTTATATTTTCCACTGCACATACCAAACAAGCAATTTAATCATCCTAAAGGCAAACCTTGACACATTATTTTTATAATACAATGGATTTGTATAAGGGGATAATTATTATTTTTGAAAAGTTTTTGTCATCGCGATTTGCAAAGTTTCAGTGATCATGAACAATGTTCAAGGAGCTCCCCCACTTCAACGGTGCTTGTCTTTCTTACTTTCACTTACCTTTTTGAAAAAGTTTTAGGTTCCCCTCTTTTTTTTAAACTATATAAAAGCACTCAACAAAAAAATGACTTTATAAAACTTCCGGGTTGTTGATACGTCTCCAACGTATCTACTATTCCATACACTTTTGCCCTTGTTTTGGACTCTAACTTGCATGATTTGAATGGAACTAACCCGGACCGACGTTGTTTTCAGCAGAACTGCCATGGTGTTATTTTTGTGTAGAAATAAAAGTTCTCGGAATGACCTGAAATTCAACGGAGATTTATTTTGGAATATATAAAAAATATCTGCAGAAAGAACCAGACTAGGGGGCCTACCCTGTCCACGAGGGTGGGGGTGCTCCCTGGGCGCGCCCCCTTGCCTCGTGGGCCCCCTGTTGCTCCACCGACGTCTTCCCCGACTCCATATATTCACTTTTGGGGAGAAAAAACTGAGAGAAGGAATTATCGTGTTTTACGATACGGAGCCGCCGCCAAGCCCTAATCTCTCTCAGGGGGGGCTGATCTGGAGTCCGTTCGGGGCTCCAGAGACGGGAGATCGTCGCCATCGTCATCATCAACCTTCCTCCATCACCAATTCCATGATGCTCACCACCGTGTGTGAGTAATCCCGTCGTAGGATTGCTGGACGGTGATGGGTTGGATGAGATTTACCATGTAATCGAGTTAGTTTTGCTAGGGTTTGATCCCTAGTATCCACTATGTTCTAAGATTGATGTTGCCATGACTTTGATATGCTTAATGCTTGTCACTAGGGCCCGAGTGCCATGATTTCAGATCTGAACCTATTATGTTTTCATGAATATATGTGTATTCTTGATCCTATCTTGCAAGTCAATAGTCACCTACTATGTGTTATGATCCGGCAACCCCGAAGTGACAATAATCGGGACCACTCCCGGTGATGACCGTAGTTTGAGGAGTTCATGTATTCACTATGTGTTAATGCTTTGGTCCGGTACTCTATTAAAAAGTGGCCTTAATATCCCTTAGCTTCCACTAGGACCCCACTGCCACGGGAGGGTAGGACAAAAGATGTCATGCAAGTTCTTTCCCATAAGAACTATGACTATATTCGGAATACATGATTACATTACATTGATGAACTGGAGCTAGTTCTGTGTCACCCTATGTTATAACTATTACATGAGGAATCACATCCGACATAATTATCCATCACTGATCCAATGTCTACAAGCTTTTCACATATTGCTTGTTGTTTATTTACTTTTCCGCTGCAACTGTTACAATCACTACAAAACTACTATCGCTACCTTTGCCACTGTTACCGTTACTTCCATATTACCTTGCTGCAGATACTAAGTTTTCCAGGTGCGGTTGAATTGACAACTCAGCTGCTAATACTTGAGAGTATTCTTTGGCTCCCCTTGTGTCGAATCAATAAATTTGGGTTGAATACTTTACCCTCGAAAACTGTTGCGATTCCCTACACTTGTGGGTTATCAGTTGTCTCCCTGGCAGCGCTTTCTTTAAGGCCATTAAGCTAGTCATACATTTCTCAAGTAATTGATCCACGCGGATCCCAAGGTATATCAAAGCCAATTTTAATTAGCAATGATTTGTAATTTAGTAGTGAGCACAAAGTAACATATATCATGCAACAACGAAGTCTAACTCTCTTCATATGCATCGGCATGTCATAAAAGAACAATTCATGCATATCAAGTAAAGGCCAATACATAGCATAAGCACTTTCTTGCAATATTATCGTATTGGAAACATATAGAGGCGGAGATGTAGTTCCACTCTCATAATAATTGCAAGTAGGAGCAGCAAGCACATGCATATTATATCTATCAAAATCATCATGTGCAATAGTAGAACGTAACCCATCAATGTAATCCTTAATAAGTGCAAACTTCTCCAATATAGTGTAGTTTGGAGAATTCAAAAAGATAATAGGACTATCATGTGTGGGTCCAATAGCAAAAATTTCATTCTTGACATAAGGAACTATAGCAAGTTCATCTCCATAAGCATAATTCATATTGGCGTCATGGCCACAAGCAAAGCAAGCATCATCAAAAAGGGATATTTCAAACGAATTCAAGGGATCATAGAAATCATCATAGCATTCATCCTTCGGTAAGCACGAAGGGAAATTAAACAATGTATGAGTTTAAGAGTTACTCTCATTAGAAGGTGGGCATGGGTAGCTAATCCGCTCTTCCTCCTTCTGTTGTTCGCTCTCCTCGTCATCCTTTTCATATAATGAGCTCGCAGTGTCATCAATTTCTTCTTCCATAGTTTTCTGCAAAATATTAGTCTCCTTTTGGACAGCGGAGGAGTCCTTAATATATGGTTTAACTTAAGCATTAGAAGCATAATTCTCATATCAATATTTAAGTATGGCAAAATGTTCAGATTTGTAAAGAGTAGCATCATACTTTTCAATCGAAGAAGCAATTTCATAAGCACCCTTAAAAGCAACAAATTCTTCAATTTGTTCAATATCATAGTAATTATAAACACCCTTAGCATAAGAAGATAGAACTCCATTATCACTAAACTCACATTGGTAGGGAAGGTGTTTCTTAGGGTCTTTAGAACAACAAATAAAATCATATATTTCACATAAATTCCAAGCATAACACTCCAAACGATGAATTTGATCCAGTAAAAGTTTCCCTTTATGAGACAAGCGGTGTCGCACAAAATAAGCATGCTCATCTAATGATTTTCCCTCAACTAAGCTCAACTAAGCTAGTTGGGTTTTCAGCACGAGCACAAATGGATCGAAGATGATCCAAGTAAAAAGCTTCAGGAGTGTGATAGATTTTGAGTGGTTCTTCAACCATTGGTTTAGTAGGTACACCTATTTTTTGGTATTTTGTGTTTCCTACCCATAACTAAAGATAGAAAACAAGAGCACAAAAATAAAATATGCTTAGTGATAAAGCAAGCAAGCACACACGAGAACATTCACCCCATGCTATTGCTCCCCGGCAACGGTGCCAGAAAAAGGTCTTGATAACCCACAAGTATAGGGGATCAATTGTAGCCTCTTTCGATAAGTAGGAGTGTCAAACCCAACGAAGAGCTAAAGGTAGAACAAATATTCCCTCAAATTCTATCGACCACCGATACAATTCTACGCACGCTCAACGTTCGCTTTACCTAGAACAAGTATGAAACTAGAAGTACTTTGTAGGTGTAACGGGGTAAGTTTGCAAGCTAATAAAGAGCACGTAAATAAAAGATAGGGGCTATTTAGATAAAGAAGAAACTGAATTATTTTTTAGTAGAGAGCTTTTTGTCACAAGAAAGTTCTTCGTCCCTAGGCAATCGATAACTAGACCGGTAATCATTATTGCAATTTTATATGAGGGAGAGGCATAAGATAACATACTTTCTCTTCTTGGATTATATGCACTTATGATTGGAACTCTAGCAAACATCCATAACTACCAAAGATCATTAAGGTAAAACCCAACCATATCATTAAAGTATTAAGTCCTCTTTATTCCAATACGCGATAACCCACTTATCCATGTTTAAGCTTATGTCACTCAAGCAACGCATACAATAAGCAAACCATGAACATATTGCAACATCCTACAGTGGGGAGCACATACGACAACACCAATAATAAAACATACAACTCAAACCAATCATGATCATCAATCGACCCATAGGACAAAATGGATCTACTCAAACATCATAGGATAGCCATACATCATTGGGAAATAATATATAGAGTTGAGCACCATGTTTAAGTAGAGATTACATCGGGGAGAATAGGTGTTACACCGCTGCATAGAGGGGGATATAGTTGGTGATGATGGCGGCGAAGTTGTTGGTGTAGATCGTCATCACGATGATGGCCCTGGCGGCGTTCCGGCGCCACCAGGAGAGAGGGGGAGAGAGCCCCCCTCCTCCTTCTTCTTCCTTGACCTCCCCCTTAGATGGGAGAAGGTTTTACCCTCTAGTCCATATCCTCCATGGCGGCAGAGGGACAGGAGCCCCTCCGAGATTGGATCTCTCTCTGCTTCCTTCTGTTTTGCGCTCCAGATTCTGTCCTTTCACCGTTTCTTTATTTCCCGGAGATATGTAACACTGATTAGGCTGAAATTTTAACACGATTTTTATCCGGATATTAGCTTTCTTGTGGCCTAAGAAGGGCACCAACTGCCTTATGGGGTGGCCACAAGTACCGAGGGCACCGCCTGCCTTGTGGTCCCCGCGGGCATCGTCTTGCATTGATTCTTTTTCCCAAAAATCACATATATTCCACAAAAATCTCCATAAGTTCTTATCGCGTTTGGATTCCGTTTGATATGGATATTCTACGAAACAAAAAACATACAACAAACAAGAACTGGCACTGGATCAATATGTTAGTCCCAAAAATAGTATAAAAAGTTGCCAAAAGTATATGAAAGTTGTAGAATATTGGCATGAAACAATCAAAAATTATAGATACGACAGAGACGTATCAAGATGTCTGAAGTAATTTTCTTAATTGAACTTAATTTATCATGAACTTAGTCCTGATAGTATTTGCATATCTATGTTGTAGATCAATGGCCCATGTTGCCGTTCCCTTGAATTTTACTGCGTTACTAGAGAAAGCTAAGTTGAAAGATGATGGTAGCAACTACACGGACTGGGTTCATAACTTGAGGATTATCCTCATTGCTGCAGAGAAGAATTATGTCCATAATGCACCGCTAGGTGAAAGGCCTGCTACAGGAGCAGATGCTGATGTTTTGAACGTCTGGCAAGCTCGATGTGATGACTACTCGATAGTTCAGTGTGCCATGCTTTACAGCTTAGAATCAGGACTTTAAAGATGTTTCAAACGTCATGGAGCATATGATATGTTCCAGGAGTTGAAGTTAATATTCAAGCAAATGCCCGAGTTGAGAGATATGAAGTCTCCAACAAGTTCTATAGCTGCAAGATGGAGGAGAACAGTTCTGTCAGTGAACACATACTCAGAATGTCTGGATATCATAATCGTTTGACTCAGCTGGGGGTTAATCTTCCAAATTATAGTGTTATTGAGAGAGTTCTCCAATCACTGCCACCAAGCTACAAAGGCTTCGTGATGAACTATAATATGGAAGGGATGCAGAAGACAATTCCCGAGCTCTTCGCAATGCTCAAAGCTGCAGAGGTAGAAATCAAGAAGGAGCATCAAGTGTTGATGGTTAACAAGACCACTAGTTTCAATAAAAAGGGCAAGGGAAATAAAAAGAACTTCAAGAAGAATGGGAAGCAAGTTTCCACTCCTGGGAAGAAGCCCAAAGCTGGACCCAAGCCTGAAACTGAGTGCTTCTACTGCAAAGGGACTGGTCACTGGAAGCGAAACTGCACCAAGTATTTGGTGGATAAGAAGGATGGCGAAGTGAACAAAGGTATATTTGATATACATGTTGTTGATGTGTACCTTACAAATGCTCGTAGTAGCGCCTGTGTATTTTATACTAGTTCGGTTGCTCATATTTGTAACTCGAAATAGGAGCTATAGATTAAACGAAGATTGGCTAAAGACGAGGTGACGATGCGCGTGGGAAATGGTTCCAAAGTCTATGTGATCGCCATCGGCACGCTACCTCTACATCTACTTTCGAGATTAGTTTTAGACCTAAATAATTGTTATTTGGTGCGAGCGTTGAGTTTGAACATTATATCTGGATCTTGTTTAGTGTGAGACGGTTATTCATTTAAATCAGAGAATAATGATTGTTCTATTGATATGAGTAATATCTTTTATGGTCATGCACCCATGACGACTGGTCAATTTTTGTTGAATCTCGATTGTGATAATACACATATTCATAATATTGATGCCAAAAGATGCAAAGTTGATAATGATAGTGCAACATATTTGTGGCAGTGTCGTTTAGGTCATATTGGTGTAAAGCGCATGAAGAAACTCCATGTAGATGGACTTTTGGGATCACTTGATTATGAATCATTTGATATTTGCGAACCATGCCTCATGGGCAAGATGACTAAAGCTCCGTTCTCAGGAACAATGGAGCAAGTTAATGACTTATTGGAAATAATACATACCGATGTATGCGGTTCGATGAGTGTTGAGGCTCGCGGCGGGTATCATTATTTTCTAACCTTCACAGATGATTTGAGCAGATATGGGTATATCTACTTAATGTAACACAAGTCTGAAACATTTGAAAAGTTCAAAGAATTTCAAAGTGAAGTAGAGAATCATCGTAACAAGAAAATAAAGTTTCTATGATCTGACCGCGGAGGCGAATATTTGAGTTACGAATTTGGTCTTCATTTGAAACAGTGTGGAATAGTTTCACATTTCACGCCATCTGGAACACCACAGCGTAATGGTGTGTCCGAACGTCGTAACCGTACTTTATTAGATAATATGGTGTGATCTATGATGTCTCTTACCGGTTTACCACTATCGTTTTGGGGTTATGCATTAGAGACAACTGCATTCACGTTAAATAGGGCACCGTCTAAATCCATTGAGACGACACCGTATGAACTGTGGTTTGGCAAGAAACCTAAGCTGTTGTTTCTTAAAGTTTGGGGTTGCGACAGCTATGTAAAAAGGCTTCAGCCTGAAAAGCTCGAACCCAAATCGGAGAAGTACGTCTTCATAGGATACCCTAAGGAAACAATTGGGTACACCTTCTACCACAGATCCGAAGGCAAGATTTTTGTTGCTAAGAATGGAACATTTCTAGAGAAGGAGTTTCTCTCGAAAGAAGTGAGTGGGAGGAAAGTAGAACCTGATGAGGTAATCATACCTTATCTCGAATTGGAAAGTAGCTCATCACAGAAAACAGTTCCCGTGATGCCTACACCAACTAGACATGAAGCTAATAATGATGATCATAAAACTTCAGATCAAGTTACTACTGAGCCACGTAGATCAACTAGAGCATGATCCGCACCAGAGTGGTACAGTAATCATGTTCTGGAAGTCATGTTACTAGACCATGACGAACCTACGAACTATGAAGAAGCTATGATGAGCCCAGATTTTGATAAATTGCTTGAGGCCATGAAATATGAGATATTATCCATGTATGAAAACAAAATGTGGGCTTTGGAGGACTTGCCCGATGATCGGCGAGCCATAGAGAATAAATGGATCTTCAAGAAAAAGACTAACGCTGATGGTAATGTTACTGTCTACAAAGCTCGACTTGTCGCAAAAGGTTTCCGACAAGTTCAAGGAGTTGACTACGATGAGACTTTCTCACTAGTAGCGATGCTTAAGTCTGTCCGAATCATGTTAGCAATTACCGCATTTTATGACTATGAAAACCGGAAAATGGATGCCAGAAGGTTTTGTCGATCCTAAAGGTGCTAACAAAGTGTGAAAACTCCAGCGATCCATCTATGGACTGATGCAAGCATCTCAGAGTTGGAATATACGCTTTGATGAAGTGATCAAAGCATATGGTTTTATACGGACTTTCGGAGAAGCCTGTATTTACAAGAAAGTGAGTGGGAGCTCTGTAGCATTTCTGATATTATATGTGGATGACATATTGTTGATCGGAAATGATGTAGAATTTCTGGATAGCATAAAAGGATATTTGAATTAGATTTTTTAATGAAAGACCTCGGTGAAGGTGCTTATATATTGGGCATAAAGATCTATAGAGATAGATCAAGACGCTTGATAGGACTTTCCCAAAGCACATACCTTGATAAAGTTTTGAAGAAGTTCAAAATGGATCAGTCAAAGAAAGGGTTCTTGCTTGTGTACAAGGTGTGAAGTTGAGTCAGACTCAATGCCCGACCACTGCAGAAGATATAGAGAAAATGAAAGTCATGCCCTATGCCTCAGCCATAGGATCTATCATGTATGCTATGTTGTGTACCAGACCTGATGTGTGCCTTGCCATAAGTCTGGCAGGGAGGTACCAAAGTAATCCAAGAGTGGATCACTTGACAACGGTCAAGAACATCCTGAGGTATCTGAAAAGGACCACGGACATGTTTCTCGTTTGTGGAGGTGACAAAGAGCTCGTAGTAAATGGTTACGTTGATGCTAGCTTTGACACTGATCCGGATGACTCCAAGTCACAAACCAGATACATATTTTTATTGAATGGTGGAGCTGTCAGTTGGTGCAGTTCCAAGCAGAGCGTCGTGGCGGGATCTACGTGTGAGGCAGAGTACATAGCTGCTTCGGAAGCAACAAATGAAGGAGTCTGGATGAAGGAGTTCATATCCGATCTAGGTGTAATACCTAGTGCAATACCTAGTGCATCGGGTCCAATGAAAATCTTTTGTGACAATACTGGAGCAATTGCCTTAGCGAAGGAATCTAGATTTCACAAAAGAACCGAACACATCAAGAGACGCTTCAACTCCCTCCGCGATCAAGTCATGGAGGGAGACATAGAGATTTGCAAAATACATACGGATCTAAATGTAGCAGACCATTGACTAAGCCTCTTACACGAGCAAAACATGATCAGCACCAAGACTCCATGGGTGTTAGAATCAATACTATGTAATCTTGATTATTGACTCTAGTGCAAGTGGGAGACTGAAGGAAATATGCTCTAGAAGCAATAATAAAGTTGTTATTTTATATTTCCTTATTCATGATAAATGTTTATTATTCATGCTAGAATTGTATTGATCGGAAACCTTGATACATGTGTGAATACATAGACAAACACTATGTCCCTAGTGAGCCTCTACTTGACTACCTTGTTGATCAAAGATGGATAAGGTTTCCTAACCATAGACATGAGTTGTCATTTGATAACGGGATCACATCATTAGGAGAATGATGTGATGGGCAAGACCCATTCGTTAGCTTAGCATTATGACCGTTTCAGTTTTACTACTATTGCTTTCTTCATGTCAAATACATATTCCTCCGACTATGAGATTATGCAACTCCTGGATACCGGAGGAATGCCTTGTGTGCTATCAAACATCAAAACATAACTGGGTGATTATAAAAATGCTATACAGGTATCTCCGAAGGTGTTTTTTGATTTGGCATAGATCAAGATTAGGATTTGTCACTCCGAGTATCGGAGAGGTATCTCTGGGCCCTCTCGGTAATACACATCATAAGAAGCCTTGCAAGCAAAATGACTAATGAGTTAGTTGCTGGATGATGTATTACGGAACGAGTAAAGAGACTTGCAGGTAACGAGATTGAACTAGGTACGAAGATACCGACGATCTAATCTCGGGCAAGTAGCATACCGATGACAAAGGGAATAACGTATATTGTCATTATGGTTCGACCAATAAAGATCTTCATAGAATATGTAGGAACTAATATGAGCATCCAGGTTCCGCTATTGGTTATTGACCAGAGAGGTGTCTCGGTCACGTCTACATAGTTCTCGAGTCCATAGGGTCCGCACGCTTAACGTTCGATGACGATTTTGTATTATATGAGTTATGTGATTTGGTGACCGAATGTTGTTCGGAGTTCCGGATGAGATCACATACATGACGAGGAGTCTCGAAATGGTCGAGATATATATATATATATATATATATATATATATATATATATATATATATATATATATATATATGGGGAAGGGGCACACCAGCCCACAAGGGGCTGGCGCACCCCTCCTAGTGTTGGAGATATGCCCTAGAGGCAATCATGTATGATACTTGTTGGCAAGTAATCAATGATACTTGTTGGCAAGTACATGACTTGTCTGTGAGATCTTGTGTTGTATGATACATCCTAAATTGTCCCTAGTTGCAAGTGACGTGTGGGTACACGTCGGACCAGACTAGCATATGACACGGTGGATGGCTCGGACTCACTAGCCATGGAGCATTGGATGCTAACCGGGTAATATGGACTTGGAAAGGTCTGGTCGGATTTGACGTAGTCGGATCCGAGTCGGACAGACCCAACTATGAGACGCAGTGATATGTCATCTGTGAGTCTCTAGTAGAACATACGTTCTATGTCCTATGACCTGAGTTGACGCATGTACTCGGGATAGTGACAGACTTGCTTTGGGCTGACCAAACACTACCCCGTGACTGGGTAGTTACAAAGGTAGGTTTCAGACTTGTCCAGACCCATGCTGCGAGACGTGGTCGAGCAAGATGGGATTTGCCCCTCCGATCAGGAGAGATATACTCTGGGCCCCTCGTGTGATCCAACTAGGATAAGCATGGCCATGCGACAAGGATTATGAGATAATCCGGTTTGGGTTGGCATCACTAGAACGAGAAAGAGTTCGGGCTAGCACAAGGATGACATACTCGCCTTGAGCTCGACAACATATATGATGTGGAAAAGGGAATGGAAGTGTGACACGTTGTATAGGTTCGCCTAACCAGCTTCATAGTCTGCTTGCTGGTCGGCACGCCTTGCTAGAGGCCGCTACCAACCGTACAGGTCGGAGGTGATCCGAACTGTGACCAATTCGACTTGAACCTAAGGGGTCGCGCGCTTAAGGGAAGGAACCTACGTGGTCGGTTTGGATGTGATTCGAGCTGGACTTGGAACGCGACCAATTAGACTTTGGGCTTTAGGGTCCATGCGAGGCCCATGTGTTGAGCCCGCGACGGATGCCTATATATAGTGGAGGTGTTGCACACTCATTCGGTTGATCGCTTCGGCGCCGTCATTAGGGCTTTGCATGTGTTGCAACTAGCCACCTCCACTCGCCGCCGGTTGTGTGATCGAACCTAGCAGTCCGCCGCACGACGTTCCTCCTGCACGCGTGGATATCATTAGAGGCGGTGCACTTGCGCCGCTCCGGCGAACCTGTTCGCGGGATCCGATCGGCTACGTGGGAGATCGACGAGGAGGAGACGACTCCGGAGATGCGCTACCCCAACTCTACTTCCGCTGCACGGCACTGCGAGGATCTGTGATCCATCTCCCTAGCATGTTCCTGGATATTCTGCGCATAGGAAAATTTTAATTTGTAGTCGATGCACCCTACGGTAGAACCCAACACCTAGACCACTGGCCATGTGGGAGAAGGAAAGGGTGATTCGGCCTCCCCCTTCCTTTCTTGTCCCCTCTCTTCATTTTCCCTTCCTACTCTGAATAGGAATAGGAGAGGGGGTTTGGTAGAATTGCAGAGGACCCCAAGTAGGATTCCTGCTACTTTGGGAGCCCCCTTGGCTGCCTCTCCTCCCCTCCAACCTATATATACATGGTAAGGGGGCGCCTAGAACACACACCAATGTCATTGTTAGCCGTGTGCGGCGCCCCGCTCCACCGTATACTCCCACGGTCATATTCTCGGAGTGCTTAGGCGAAGCCCTGCGCGGATCACTTCACCATCACCGTCACCACGCCGTCGTGCTGACGGAACTCATCTACTTCCTGGACACTTTGTTGGATCAAGAGTTCGAGGGACATCATCGAGCTGAACATGTGCAGAACTCGGAGGTGTCGTACGTTCGGTGCTTGATCAGTCGGAACGAGAAGAAGTTCGACTACATCAACCGCGTTGTCAAACGCTTCCACTTTCGATCTACGAGGGTACGTAGACACACCCTTCCCTTCTTGTTGATATGCATCTCCTACATAGATCTTGCGCAAGCGTAGGATTTTTTTTAAATTGCATGCTACATTCCCCAACATTTCCCCTAGCTTCAAAGTCTAGATAACATAATTGAATTTATCCATGTAATGGGAATGAGCCAAAAAAATCCCCACTATCTCAAAGAATGTTAATATACCCACCCACTATATAGGGGATATGAAGTTGGGCACATACAAAGGCTAACTCTGCAAGGAAATCATCTTTTCTATCATCCTGAGCTGCACCATTGATACGTCTCGTCGTATCTACTTTTCCTAACGCTTTTTTCTCTTGTTTTGGACTCTAGTTTGCATGTTTTGAATGAAACTAACCTGTATTGACGCTGTTTTGAGCAGAACTACCACGGTGTTGTTTTTTGTCCAGAAATAAAAGTTCACGGAATTGGACGAAACTTTCCGGAGATTTACTTTGGAATAAATGAGAATTACTGGGACTAGAACCACCTGGAGGGGGTGCCTCGGCTGCCCACAAGGCACCAGGGCGCGCCCCCCTCACCAGGCGCACCTGGTGTCTTGTGGGGCACACGGGGCTCCGCTGATCCTAACTCCGACTCTATAAAATCCTATTTTTGGATAAAAATAGGAGAGGAAGCTTCATCGCGTATTACGATAGAGAGCCACCGCGACCTCATGTTCTTCATTGGGAGGCTAGATCTGGAGTCTGTTTGGGGCTCCGAAGAGGGGGATCTTCCGTCTTCGTCATCATCAACCATTGTCCATCACCAATTCCATGATGCTCACCGTCGGGAGTGAGTAATTCCTTCGTAGGCTCGCTGGTCGGTGAGTAGTTGGATGAGATTCATCATGTAATTGAGTTAGTTTTGTTAGGGCTTGATCCCTAGTATCACTATGGTCTGAGATTGATGTTCCTATGAATTTGCTATGCTTAAAGCTTGTCACTAGGGCCCGAGTGCCATGAATTCAGATCTGAACCGTTTATGTTTTCACCATTATATCTATGTTCTTGATCCGATCTTGCAAGTCATATGCACTCTCTAGGTGTTAGGATCTGCATACTCCAAGGTGACAATAATTGGGATTCTTTCGAGTGATTACCGTAGTATGAGGAGTTCATATATTGACTATGTGTTAATGCTTTGTTCTGGTTCTCTATTAAAAGGAGGCCTTAATATCCCTTAGTTTCCTTATGGACCCCGCTGCCACGGGAGGGCAGGACAAAAGATGTCATGCAAGTTCTTTTCCATAAGCACGTATGACTATTTACAGAATACATGCCTACATTATATCGATGAGCGGGAGCTAGTTCTGTGTCGTCCTAGGTTATAACTGTTATATGATGAATATTATCCAACGATATCACCGATCCAGTGCCTACGAGTTTTTCCACATATTTATCTTGTTAAGTTGTTACTGTTGCTACTATTGTTACAATCGCTACAAAACTATCACTTCTGTTACCGTTAGTGTTTCTACCATTGCTACTGCTATCAAAACTATCATATTACTGTGCTACTGATCACTTTGCTGCAGATACTAAATCTCCAGGTGTGGCTGGATTGACAACTCAACTGCTAATAATTACAAATATTTTTTGGCTCCCCTTGTGTCGGATCTATAAATTCGAGTTGAATACTCTACCTTAAAAAAACTATTGTGATCCCCTATACTTGTTGGTTATCAACCATAGACCACTATGAGAGCCCAGATGCATTTATGATTCACATCATATAGTGAGAATCTTAAGGGTTTATTTTTTCACCCCACACAGGATACCTCCTGATTTACCAACAGAAGGAATCCAGTTCCAAGCAAATATATCGAAGGGATCAATTTTTCTTAAAAAACTTAGGAGGAAATTTATTTTTCATAGTTTCCTCGAGGCCTATAAAATCTAGGTAATGATCTTTAATCAGATATGAGAAGCAGGTAGTCATCCCTTTCTTATCTGCTCCCCTACAATTCCAGAATAGGCCATCCATTTTATTACATTGTTTTTCCCCTCTTGATAACCCTACCAGGAGTCGGTGTAGGGTTACTCTTGTTTTCTTTCCAGGAAGCAAATGTGTGGGTCTAACGCTCGATTTTAGCGAGGCTAGCCATCCGAACTAGCGACCTCAAATGTTATAAATGCAGCGCCACAAATAAAGTAGAAAGTACAGCGATAAATATCTACTCTTATAAAAAAACGGAGTTGGTGATGATGATGTGCCTGCCATCCTACAATATAGCCCGTCCGATCTACATCTGACGGATAGGAAGGAAACTATATATGACCATTTTGTAAAAAAAATACCCGCACTCCTCTTCACATTTATAGATAAGGCCTTCCCTCGTTCATCCTTATCTCTCACAGGATATATAAACTACTCATATAAATGCATCTTGATGTTCCATGCAACACACGAGCATCTTGCTAGTCCTTCAAAACATGTATTCAACATTTTTATGATATACGTTCAATTTTTTTTAAATACAGTGAACTTTTTTGCAAAACATACTGAACAAACAAATACTCGAAATGAACATTTTATAGTATACATTGAACAATTTCTTAATGTCCGATGAACAAAATTTAAATACACAATGAACATTTTCTAATGTACATTGAACAATTTAATAATCTATGATGAACATTTTTGTAATACACGATGAACATTTTATAATGAAAGATGAACTATTTCATAGTATACAATGAACATTTTCTTAATACGATTAATTTTTTTGTAATACGCGGTGAACTTTTTATATAATACGCAATAAAGAGAGGAAAAAACAGAAAATAAAAAAGGAAACATAAGAGAAAAAAGGAACCTAAACATATAATAATATAAAATCCGGAACAAAACAGTTGAAAACCGTCCAAAACAATGAAAATACTCGAAGCGGAAAATCATAGAAGAAAACGAAAAAGAAAAACCGCAAGAAACAAGGAAACAACAACGAACCAAATCCGTACGTGGGCTGGCCCATGCGGTGACTCGCTTCAGCGAAGGGTCATCCTCTTGACGCCTGTGGGCATCAAATAGGATCTGCCGATATTCTCTGCGCAGCATATGGAGTTGGGCGAAATTATTAATTAAGGAGTACTCGTTGCAAAGATCACTCCAAACCCTCAGGTTCCGACAAGTGGCGCACAGTTTTCACTTTTTTCGTAGATCCGTTTATTCGAAACGTTTTATCTCTTAAACCGTGCGTCCAAATCTTGAACCGGTTTCACCGTTGGATTCCTCGCGTTGAGATCTTCAAAACTAGATCCCATGTTGATAGGTTTTGACGAACTTTTTTTCATGAAAAAAACCGGACGAAAAAACCGAACCGGGAGCACTGGTTTTTTTCCTTTCCAAAAGAGACACGTCCGTGCCTCTCGCGAAATCATAATGGTGCCTCTCGCGGAAGCAAAACCATGACTCTTGTGGAAGAAAAAATAAGAGAAAATGTGTTTTTTTCGTTTCCGAGGAGGCACGGCCGTGACTCTCGCGAAAGCACAACCGTGCCTCTCGCAGAAGCAAAACCGTGACTCTCACGAAAAAAAAATAGAAAACATAATTTTCTCTGTTTTCGAAAGGCACAACCGTGACTCTCGCTAAAGCACAACCGTACCTCTCGAAAGCAAAACCATGACTCTCGTGAAAGAAAGAAAAAAAAACAGAAAACACGTTTTTTTCGTTTCCGAGAGGCACGGCTGTGATTCTCGCGGAAGCAAAACCGTGACTCTCGCGATAGAAAAATGTGTTTTTTTTTCGTTTCCGAGAGGCACGGCCATGACTCTCGCGAAAGCAAAATCGTGCCTCTCGCGGAAGCAAAACCGTGACTGTCGCGAAAAAACGCGTTTTCTTGCGCAATTTTGTTTCCCGAATTTTTTTGATCGAAAAACAAGAAAGACCGGTGAAAATGCAAAACATCGAAAAAACCGAGGAAAAAACCATTTAGAAAGCCGAAAACGTGTGCGAAAAAAAAAACAAAATCCGGAGAGAGCGTCCAGAGCATGACACGTGGCGAATGGCTGATGGCGCGTCAAGTGGCGCTGATCGTTGCGAGGCTCCCGAAGGAGCGCTCGTTAACTAGTTGCTCCCGGAGTTGAGCCGCTTGAGCTGGCTGGCCTTAGGATTCGGTTTAGAATAGTTTTGGGATTTTCTAAAAAACAAACCTGATCAGAAATTGAACAAGATTAAAAAATTAAATAATTTCAATTTTCTATAAAAAGTTCCAATAAATCCAGTACAGTATTTAGGACATAGGAAAATATTTTGACCCAAATATTAAGTAAAATACGTGTAATAATTCTATAAAGTCAATTTTTGGACATTATAAATATGCCGTACAAATGAAATGTAGGGATCTAACTAATCCTATCCACCTAAGATAGTCATCCCACTAACTTATTTATCTCAACATTTAAGCATTTCATCTCACCATACACTTATGAATGGTATAAGAAACATGCATGAAAAAAGACCTAGCAAAATATTCAATAATGTGTGGGGACTTGCTTTTCATTTATTATTCAACTTATTACATTCAGTAAATATTGTTACAACAACTATATATGGTCAAATATAATAAGTCATATGTATGAACACTAACAACAATGGTGGGGAGGGGAATACGAGTGCCTCCGCTTCAGCTAGTAGTTTAGGTTAGGATTTTTTAGGCCTTGCAAGTACGGCGCTATAGCGCATCGCATCGCATCGCTTATTCCTCAAGTTTGTCTTCTGGGCTTCGATCCTTTTCGAGTTCGTCTATCTGGACATAGTCGACCGAGGTCCGGCGTAGATTTCAACCGTCTTCTTGGGACGACAAGGGTAGGGTTTCTCGTTGTGTGTGTGTGATGGCGAGGTTTGATGTGAGTTACTTTAGATTAATGGTTTAACGATGACGACCGTGGGTCCAGGGCGCTCGCCCTAAGGGGCACGGGCATGAAGACTTCTCGGTTGTTATTGACAAGGTCAAATCGGTTCCGATAGGGGAAGGGGGCGACAACAGGGCGTCGACCGTGGTAGTGGTCGTTCAGTGGACTAGAGACATTGACATGATTTTTATTATGTTTGAGGTGCTTTGTATTTCTATAAGGATATAGTTGTATTTTTTTAAAGAAACAACAACACATGCTAAGCTGCAATATGCACCTACGAGGCTGCATGGTCTACACCAGTTAATTATCACGGGGAAACAGAAGCATGAACACCTGAACTTACTTGCATTGCTGGATTTGCCTTGTGGACGCATCGTACAAGCAGTTGGGTCAAAGGCATAGATCAGCATCGCAGAGCAGCTGAGGTGAATAGCAGGGCAATTCTCCTTTGGCACGCACGACGCGGCTGGCTACCTGCATGCACTGATCGGCCTGGAGCTTCTTCACCTGGCCAATTCCTACATCAGTACATGTATGCCTCCGTGCCAAAGGAGAAGCGCCCTGGGATTCACACGCCACGCACATGGATATACTGATGGTTTCTGAAGTTCTTTGCACTCGTCGCCGATGAACACACCCTGTGCCTGAACCATGCTTATATACCGCGCGTTCGGCTTCGGGATATGGATCTTCAGACGGCATATGCTCCGAGGCCGATCGACTATTCCGTAGGAGCTACCTTTCTTGCCGGTGGCCTCCCTATCGCTTCCCCGCTTTGGAATGTGCTGCAGGAGTAATGGTCCTCCTCGGTAGGCTTTCCTGATCTTCATTCAGCAGAGGTACCTGCTGCGGGTGCACGCAAAACTTAGGTATAGCTGGTGCAATGTTACAGCATAATAGCAAAGTAAAAGTGTCTCAGAGCAGAGTAGCACCGACGAGTATTGATTGTATCATCGCAACGGCAAAACGTTGACGCATTCGATGCCAGATATGAAGAGATTTTGTTCCTTGGATATCTCTAGCTTTGCTTTATTTTACCTGAGGTGTTGCTGTTGAACTCACCGAGACATTCCACATGGAGCACAAGAATAACTGATTTATGCTTTGTCTTGGCCCTTGGCGAGCCACAAACGCAAATAGAAAACCTTCGTTCTTATTGTCTGAGATGGTACATTCCAAATTCCATTGGATCCTCTCTATTCGATCGAGCTCATGCAGCTACTACCTTTTTTTCTGACTGAACCACCGGGCATAAAGGGGAAGAGCTCTCCGGCCAGACCAGGACAGGCTATCTGCCCAACTTGTTAAGCGACCGGGATTTGTGTTTGCTAGCAAATGAGTGCTAAACTTATGATAGTTCGACAGGGAAATACCTATGGCTGTCGGGTGTATATACACCTGATATGAGAAAAATAGTTTAGTAACCTCAAAAAAAGTTAAAAAAAGTCTGACACTTTTTTGAAATAAACTTTTATGGAAGTACCTTAGAACTCATCTAGATAAGATATAATTTGGTCTCATTCATTTATAAAATAAGAACAGATACAACCCACGTCAGCACACACGTATCTTATAGCATCACATCCAATGGCTATAAAAGGTGAATGAGACCAAATTATATCTCATCTAGATGAGTTCTAGCAAAATTGAACTTCTATTGTACTTGTATAATAGGTTTCGTGAAGGAAAAAAGTTCACATCGGCTTCAGGAAAAAAATACAAGGACAAAAGGTGTAAATAGTAACCTCTATATAGTGTTTTTTTCAGCAATAATACCATGGAATGTTTTCCTTAGCCAACCTTTTTATACGAGTATACAACAGAATGTCAAAATTATTTCAAAAAAGTTTTCATTTTTTGACCTTTTTAGTAATTGTTTTTCTCGAGATATCTTGGTTTTATGCCAAATGCACCAACGACGGCAATCCCGCCCTGGCGGCTGGACGGATGGGTGGCCCTCGCGGCGGACGCTTCCTTTATATCCGAAGATGGCACCGTAAACATTGCGGTGAGGTTGTCTTTGTAGTATGCCGCTATCTATTCAATTGCAATGATGCACATTAGCCCTCACCTTGCAATGGTCTAATGAACCAATTATTATTGCGTGCCTACGACACTGAAATATATTGCCCGCATCTCTCCATCAGTTTAAACTTTTAGAGTAACCGGCCATGAGTTTACCCTATGGAAAGTTGACTATGAATAAAATAAAGTTGTCGGCTACCTAGCTAATTTTGGTAGATCACATGGCCGTAACTTTTATTAGTTGTGCGATGCCCCTTGGTGTATTGCATGACTCGTGGGAGCCGATTGTAACCTTATTATTGAGAAATACAACTCACTGCATTTACCACAAAAAGTAGCAAGGGATGGTTTTATTAAAGGAGCTGCTCCAAGCAACTCATTTAGAATAGGACCTCAAACCGCCTCAATGTTGAATCTAAGTAGCCCCTATGTCGCGGAGGTTCCGTAGGGCGGAATCAAGTAGAAACATAAATTCGTTTGTTTAGAACAACCTGCTTTATTATTCTTCAAATATGTTTATAGTGATATGGATATAAAGGCCACTGGGTGGTAGATCAAACCACACACAACAACCTGGATGAGAAGAAGTTGTTGATTGCACAAGTTTGTGAGCTCCTATGTTGGAGCTCTTAGATTCATGTCAGATGGTCGCCCATGTGAACTAGGTCGGCGTTCCCTTGATCTCCCTCAACAGTGTGCTACAAAAACCCTAGGAAAAGATGATCGAGGTTGTTGACAACCTCCAAGCAGTGCGAGGCGATGCAAACCTAGCGGGTACTGAGATCAGTGGCGAGAGCAAGTGCCTCCCAATGCGCCAACACTTACAACATCGTTGGACCAGAGCCCCCCTCAAAAGAATTCGTCAAGGATCCCAAGAATAAATCGCTTCGAACCTGCAAACAACTCTGACTGCTCTGCTCCTCCATTCTTCTTCACCGATGTGTCAACATTATTTTTCACACACCCTGCAGTGGGGCTAACCAACAAGGGTGGTTGGTGGCGGTGCTCCTCTGGATAGGTTTGTTGATGCTCTCTTCGGCAAACTCAAGGCCCCGAATAAAATTTTCCACAAAGATGTTTTCTATTATTGGACTCTTGTATTCACCGTCGTGAATCACTCGTCGTCAAGCGTACCAAATCGCCGGTAGGATTTCTGGTACACAAGTCCACGATTCCATGCTCAGTGCTGCCATGATAGTACACAACGGATCCTTGGCCACATTTTTTCCACAATGAACTCATGAACATCTTTGTCAACCAATGCCTAGATACATCTCAAGAAGAGTGGCGCCATGAATGAACAAAAAGAGTTATTTTCTTCTTCTTCTAATATTCTTTTTTTAGAATTCTCGCTCGGCTTTAGGGTGTGTTTGGTTGCTCACATATACTCCAACCAGGCCCGCGCAGGAACAAAATGGTCGTTTGGCTGCCCGCACTCACCGTTCGACATGCATAGAACGAAACATAAATCACCTTGGGGCCAGGCCCACTGGGAACTGTCGAATCAACAGTTTTTCCACAGTTAGGATCATAGGATTGTTGGGCAACGTAGCATGCAATTTAAAAAATATTCCTACCCTAACGCAAGATCTCTCTAGGAGATGCATAGCAACAAGAGGGGGGGAGTGTGTCTACGTACCCTCGTAGACCGAAAGCGGAAGCGTTTGACAACGCGGTTGAGGTAATCGAACTTCTTCTAGCTCTGAACGATCAAGCACCGAATGTACGACACCTCCGAGTTCTGCACACGTTCAGCTCGATAACGTCCCTCGTCCTCTTGATCCAGCAAGACGTCGAGGAAGTAGATGAGTTCCGTCAGCACGACGACGTGGTGACGGTGACGGTGATGTGATCCGCGCAGGGCTTCGTCTAAGCACTTCCAAGATATGACCGTGGGAGTAAACTGCAGAGGGGGCACCGTACACGGCTAACAGATGCTGTTGTGTGTATTAGGCGCCCCCTCCCCAATTAGGGGAGAGGCAGCCAGGACGGCGCCCCAAGTAGGCCGAATCCTACTTGGGGTTCCTCCCCAATTCGGCCCCCCTTCCTTGTTTAGGCGCTAGGAGAAGGAAGGAGGAGGTGGCGCCCCCCCCCCCCTTTCCTTTCTCCCTTGAGAATGGGAAGGAAGGAGGGATTTGCCCTCCTCCCTTTCCTTCCCTAGGGCTTGCCGGCCTAGTGGAGGGGCGCACCAGCCCCTCGTGGGCTGGTCTGTCCCTCCCTTGGCCATTAAGCCCATATCTTTTACCGGGGGCGTCCGGAACCCCTTTCGATGACCCGATATGTACCCGGTACCCTCCGGAACACTTTCGGTGTCCGCATACCATCGTTCTATATATCATACTTTACCTCTCGACCATTTCGAGACTCCTCATCATGTCCGTGATCTCATCCGGGACTCCGAACAACATTTGGTCACCAAAACACATAACTCATATAATACAATATCGTCATCGAACGTTAGGCGTGTGAACCCTACGGGTTCGAGAACTATGTAGACATGACCGAGACACTTCTCCGGTCAATAACCAATAGTGGAACCTGTATGCTCATATTGGTTCCTACATAGTCTACTATGATCTTTATCGGTTGAACCGTTATGACAACATACATTATTCCCTTTGTCCACCGGTATGTTACTTGTCTGAGATTCAATCGTCGATATCTTCATACCTAGTTCAATCTCGTTACTGGCAAGTCTCTTTACTCGTTCTGTAATACATCATCCCGAGACTAACTCATTAGTCATTTTCTTGCAAGGCTTATTATGATGTGTATTATCGAGAGGGCCCAGAGATACCTCTCCGATACTCGGAGTGAAAAATCCTAATCTTGATCTATGCCAACTCAACAAACACCTTCGGAGATACCTATAGAGCATATTTATAATCACCCAATTATGTTGTGACGTTTGATAGCACACAAGGCATTCCTCCGATATCCGGGAGTTGCATAATCTCATAGTTGAAGGAATATGTATTTGACATGAAGAAAGCAATAGCAATAAAATTGAACGATCATTATGCTAAGCTAACAGGTGGGTCTTGTCCATCACATCATTCCCATAATGTGTGATCCTGTTATCAAATGACAACTCATGTCCATGGTTATGAAACCTTAACCATCTTTGATTAACGAGCTAGTCTGGTAGAGGCTTACTAGGGACACTGTATTTGTTTATGTATTCACACATGTATTTAGGTTTCCGGTCAATACAAATCTAGCATGAATAATAATCTTGTATCTTATTAAGAAAATATAATAATAACCATTTTATTATTGCCTCTAGGGCATATTTCCATCAGCTCCCACTTGCACTAGAGTCAATAATCTACTTCACATCGCCATGTGATTAACACCCATAGTTCACATCGCCATGTGATTAACACCCATAGTTCACATCGCCATGTGATTAACACCCAAAGAGTTTACTAGAGTCAATAATCTAGTTCGCATCATTATGTAATTTATACTCTAAGGTATGATCATGTTTTTCTTGTGAGGGATGTTTTAGTCAACGGGTCTGCAATATTAATAATAGTGTGTACTTTGCAAATTTCTATGTCTACAATGCTCTGCATAGAGCCACTCTAGCTAATTTGCTCCTACGTTCAATATGCATCCAAATCGATACTCAGAGTCATCTGGATTAGTGTCAAAGCTTGCATCGGCGTAACCCTTTATGACGAACTATTTATCACCTCCATAACCGAGAAACATTTATTCCTCTAAGGATAATTTTGACCGATGTCCAGTGATGCACTCCTGGATCACTCTTGTACCCCCTTGCCAGGCACGTGGCTAGGCACACATTAGGTCTGGTACACAACATGGCATGCTTTATAGAACCTATGGCTGAGGCATAGGGAATGACTTTCATTCTCTCTATATTTTTCTGTCGTGGTCGGGCTTTGAGTCTTACTCAACTTCATACCATAAAACTCAGACAAGAACTCCTTCTTTGACTGATTCATTTTGAACTCCTTCAAAATCTAATCAAGGTATGTACTCATCAAAAGCCTTATCAGACGTCTTGATCTATTTCTATATATCTTGATGTCCAACATGTAAGCAGCTTCACCGAGGTCTTTCTATGAAAAACTCCTTTCAAACACTCCTTTATGCTTTCCAGAAAATTATGCATCATTTATGATCAACAATATGTTATTCACATATACTTACCAGAAAGGTTGTAATGCCCCCTCTCACTTTCTTGTAGATACAGGCATATAAAACTATATGCTTTGATCAACTCATCAAAGTGTATATTCCAACTCCGAGATGTTTGCACCAGTCCATAGATGGATCGTTGGAGCTTGTGCACTTTGTTAGCTCTTTTAGGATTGACAAAACCTTCTGGTTGCATCATATACAACTCTTCTTTAACAAATCCATTAAGGAATGCAGTTTTGACATCCATTTGCCAGATTTCATAAAATGCGGAAATTGCTAACATGATTTGGACAAACTTAAGCATCGCTACGAGTGAGAAAATCTCATCGTTGTCAACACCTTGAACTTGTCGAAAACCTTTTGCAACAGGTCGAGCTTTGTAGACGGTGATATTACCATCAATGTCAGTCTTCCTCTTGAAGATCTATTTATTCTCAATGGCTTGCCGATCATTAGGCAAGTCCACCAAAATCCACACTTTGTTCGCATACATGGATCATATCTCACATTTCATGGCCTCAAGCCATTTATTGGAATCTGGCCTCATCATAGCTTCTTCATAGTTCGAAGGTTCACCATTGTCGAACAACATGACTTCCAGGACAGGGTTACTGTACCACTCTAGTGTGGTACGTGTTCTGTTCGACCTTCGAGGTTTGGTAGTAACTTGATCCGAAGTTTCATGTTCATTATCATTAGCTTCTTCTCTAGTTGGTGTAGGCATCACGAGAACGGCTTTCTCTAATGATCTACTTTCCAATTCGAGCGAAGTTACAATTACCTCATCAAGTTATACTTTCCTCCCACTCACTTCTTTTGAGAGAAACTCCTTTTCTAAAAAGTATCCATTCTTAGCAACAAAGATCTTGCCTTCGGATCTGTGGTAGAAGGTGTACCCAAAAATTTCTTTGGGTGTCCTATGAAGACGCACTTCTCCTATTTGGGTTCGAGCTTATCAGGATGAAGCTTTTTCACATAAGCATCGCAACCCCAAACTTTAAGAGTCGACAGCTTTGGTTTCTTGCCAAACCATAGTTCATACGGTGTCATCTCATCAGATTTAGAAAGTGTCCTATTTAACGTGAATGCAGTTGTCTCTAATGCATAACCCCAAAAAGATAAAGGCAAATCGGTAAGAGACATCATAGAACGCACCATATCCAATAGGGTACGGTTACGATGTTCGAACACACCATTACGCTGTGGTGTTCCATGTGGCGTGAGTTGTGAAACTATTCCACATTGTTTCAAATGAAGACCAAACTCGTGACTCAAATATTCGTCTCCGCGATCGGATGGTAGAAACTTTATTTTCTTGTTACAATGATTCACTACTTCACTCTGAAATTCTTTGAACTCTTCAAATGTTCCAGACTTGTGTTTCATTAAGTAGATATACCCATATCTACTCAAATCATCTGTGAAGGTGAGAAAATAACGATACCTGCCGCATGTTTCAACACTCATCAGACCGCATACATCGATATGTTTTTATTTCCAATAAGTATATTAACCGGAGGTTTTAGTCTGTAGAGGCTAACGACAGAATCATTACATCCACATAGGCTAGGCTTTAGGGTTTAGCCATTACGATCTCGAGGTAGATCAACTCTTGTAACACATATTCATCAATATCAATCAAGCAGGAGTAGGATTTTACCTCGATCGAGAGGGCCCAAACCTGGGTAAACATTGTTTTCCCTGTCTCATGTTACCATCGGTCCTTAGATGCATAGCTTGGGGCCCCCTACCCGAGATCTGCCAGTTTTGACACCGACAATGGTGCTTTCATTGAGAGCTCTGCTGCGCGCTCGCAATGAGCGATCGATGGCTCGTCTCGTCATCAATGATGAGATCACCCTTGGAAACAACTTGGCCACTGGCCAGGTTCTCAAGCTCGGCGAGTTCGATGTATGCGCCCGCGTGGCTTCCGGGCCAGCCGCACTTCTTGCGGTCATCGAGCATCACCCTTATGTTGACTCCGGCCACTCCGATGACGTGACGTCGGGAGATCTCTCGCCCTTAAACGAGTTGCTGGATCACATCGCAGCCCTGGGGCTTCTATCGCCAGGAGATCAGATCAGACCTAAATCCGGTCAGGATGAGATCGATCCCATCCCGATCACTCATTTAGTGGCTGCAGTCAAGGATGGAGCCTAAGATACTCCCCCTCTTGAGACGGAGACCGGCACAGTCCAGATCTCTAAACCCATCAAGCCGAACACACCCTTGTCGGGTGGCACTTTGTGTTTTTCGAGCTCTGGGATTGATGCCTAGCCCACGGAACAATCAGATCCTACTGAGCCCAGGTCATCCACACAGGAGATTGTCAGAACCCCGAATATCACGTTGGGTCGGGACTTAGAATTACCAACACCCACCCACCCTGGGAAAAACTCTTCAAGTAAATCTTGATTCCCGGACATAAACGATCTCGCAAACATACATCAGCAGCCCGAGGAGACGGTCAACCACTTTTGGGACAGATTCCTGCTTGTCAAGAACAAGATTAAGGACTGCTACTACGATGATGCGGTCCCCTTATTTCACTGCAACTGTACGGATGAGGGAGTTTTGAACGTCCTCAACCAACGTCGTGTTCTGAGCTTCACAGACCTGTCGCACTTAGTACGAAAGTTTTGCGCAATGGAAAACACTTGGAAAGCCCAAAATACACCTGTAGAACCGTCCATATTCGGACAACACACTGTTAAGGCTAAACGGACATACCCCATCAGGTCATTCGATAATATGCCTATCACCAAGAAGAACAAACCTTCCACAGGACGCGGGTCCGTACTGGATGAACTGCTCGACAAATCTTGCCAAATACATGCAGCCCCAGACAATATCCCAAACCACTGCCTTAGGGCATGTTGGGTACTCCGGCAGGTAGCAAAGAGCAATGCAGCAATCCTTGCCACCGCAGTATTAGGGGAGAAATACGTCGGTGTCTTCACTGTCTTCGAGACTTTCTCCTCAAACAACCGCCGCAAGAGAGCAAATCGCGAACTTGCCGAGGTCTATCAAATTAGCTCTGCAAGCCCATGGAGTGACACATCAATCACTTTTTCTGCCGAAGACGCACCTCGAGTCCGCCGGTCCTCGTTGTGTTTCCTTAATGCTTACTCTGGATACCATCAGATAAAGATGAAGGAATCTGATCAGGCCGCGAGTAAGCACTAAGGAACCGGCCGGTCCTCGTTGTGTTTCCTTAATGCAGATCGTAAGGGACCATACGGGATACCATCAGATAATGCTTACTCCGGATACCATCACCCCGTACGGTCCCTTATGTTTCAACACTATGCCCTTTGGACTTAAAAACGCTGGCGCACGTATGAACGCATGATTCAAACATGCTTAGAAAAAAATAGGCAAGACAGTGGAGGCATATGTTGATGACGTAGTCGTTAAGACCAAACACGTCGAGACACTGGTGGATGATCTCCGCCTTACGTTTGATAACCTTCGAGCATATGACATAAGGCTCAATCCAGAAAAATGCGTCTTTGGCGTTCCAGCCGGAAAGCTATTAGGGTTCATTGTATCCCATAGAGGAATCGAAGCTAAACCAGCTAAAATCTGGGCCTTGTCACAGCTCAAAACGCCAACCAATCTCAAACAAGTGCAAAAATTAGCAGGCTGCATAGCGGCCTTGAGCCGCTTCATCTCCAGGTGAGGAGAGAAAGCATTGCCACTTTATAGATTGCTACGACGCACTGACAATTTCGAATGGACGGATGCGTCCACAACTGGATTGGAAGAAATAAAAACTCTACTAGCGAGCAACCCAAGCCTAGCCGCCCCAGGTGTTGGCGAACCAATGCTGTTGTATATATCAGCCACTCCCCAGGTAGTGAGTGTCGTGCTCGTCGTCGAACGAGCCGAAGAGGGACATAAGTTCCCTGTTCAAAAACCATAATATGTATCCGAGGTTCTCACATTGTGTAAATCACGGTACCCACACTATCAGAAAATTGCATATGCGGTCTTCATATCATCTCGGAAACTCCGACACTACTTTCAAGAGTGTTCGATCACAGTGGCATCCGAAGTACCACTTAACGATATCATAAACAATAAAGACGCCACTGGACGCATAGACAAATGGGCAATCGAGCTCTTACCGTTCGAAATATCATATATGCCGTGCTGGACTATTAAATCCCAGGTGTTGGCTGACTTAGTCGCAGAATGGACTGAAGCCGAACTCCCTAAAGAGTACGACTCACATTCCCACTAGACAATGTACTTAGACGGTTCCAAAATGCTAGCCGGACTGGGGGCCAGCGTCATCCTGATATCTCCAACGGGGGATACAGTCCGGTATGTACTACAAATCATGTACATGAACTCAAACAATGCAGCCGAATATGAGGCACTATTGCATGGTCACCGCCTAGCTGTATCCATGGGCATACAACGCCTCGAGGTAGACGAAGACCCAGACCTCGCTATCTCTCAAATAAACGGAGAATTTTATGCAAAGGATTCAAAGATGACAGCTTATCGCAATGCCATATTGAAAATATCGGCTCGATTTGAGGGGTTGGAATTCCACCATATCGCCGGGATAATAAGCAGGCAGCGGATATACTCGCTCGTATGGGCGCTAAACGCGACCCTGTCCCGCCTAACACCTTCGCGGAAAGGCTGTTTAAGCCATCATTAACATGGCAGGACGAGAGCGGCGATATTAATTCGGATCCGAACACACCTGATACGTCTCCGACGTATCAATAATTTTTCATTGTTCCATGCTATTATTTATGAAGTCTTGGATGTTTAATGGGTTTTATCATACACTTTTATATGATTTATGGGACTAACCTATTAGCCCAGAGCCCAGTGCCAGTTTTTGTTTTTCTTCTGTTTTAGGGTTTTACAGAAAAGGAATATCAAACGTAGTCCAATTGACGAGCCAATTTTTTATGATTTTTTCTGGACCAAAAGAAGTGCCCGAAGCAAAAGAGTTGGGCCAGGAGAGCCACGGGCTGCCCACGAGAGTGGAGGGCGCGCCCTAGGAAGGTGGTGTCGCCCTCCTATCTCGTGGACAGCCCAGAAGCCCCCCTGACGTGGGACCTACGCCAAAAATTCCTATAAATACTGAAACCTTCGAAAATTAACCTAGATCGGGAGTTCTGCCGCCGAAAGCCTCTGTAGCCACCAAAAACCAATCTAGACCCGTTCTGGCACCCTGCCGGAGGGGGGGAATCCCTCTCCGATGGCTATATTCATCATCCCGGGGCTCTCCATGACGAGGAGGGAGTAGTCCACCCTCGGGGCTGAGGGTATGTATCAGTAGCTATGTGTTTGATCTCTCTCTCTCTCTCTCTCTCTCTCTCGAGTTCTTGAGATGGCACGATCTTGATGTATCGCGAGCTTTGCTATTCTAGTTGGATCTTATGATGCTTCTCCCCCTCTACTCTCTTGTATCCCTTTTAAGTTATCTTATCGGATTGAGTCTTTAAGGATTTGAGAACACTTGATGTATGTCTTGCTCATGTTTATCTGTGGTGACAATGTGATATCATGTGATCTACTTGATGTATGTTTTGGTGATCAACTTGCGAGTTTCGTGACCTTGGGAATCTATGCATAGGGGTTGGCACACCTTTTCGTCTTGACTTTCCGGTAGAAACTTTGGGGCACTCTTTGAAGTTCTATGTGTTGGTTGAATAGATGTTTCTGAGATTGTGTGATGCATATCATATAATCATGCCCACGAATACTTGAGGTGACAATGGAGTATCTAGGTGACATTAGGGTTTTGGTTGAATTGCGTCTTAAGGTGTTATTCTAGTACGAACTCTATGATAGATTGAACGTTACTACGGACTCTTGAATTCATCGATCAGAAAGAATAACTTTGAGGTGGTTTCGTACCCTACCATAATCTCTTCGTTTGTTCTCTGCTATTAGTGACTTTGGAGTGACTCTTTGTTGCATGTTGAGGGCTAGTAATATGATACAATTATGTTATCCTTGTTGAGAGAACTTGCACTAGTGAAAGTATGAACCCTAGGCCTTGTCTACTATCATTGCAACACCGTTTATGCTCACGTTTACCACTTGTTACCTTGCTGTTTTTATATTTTCTTACTACAAAAACCTATATCTACCATCCATATTGCACTTGTATCACCATCTCTTCGCTGAACTAGTGCACCTATATAATTTACCATTGTACTGGGTGTGTTGGGGACACAAGAGACTCTTTGTTATTTGGTTGCAGGGTTGCTTGAGAGAGACCATCTTTATCCTACGCCTCCCACGGATTGATAAACCTTAGGTCATCCACTTGAGGGAAATTTGCTACTGTCCTACAAACCTCTGCACTTGGAGGCCCAACAACGTCTAGAAGAAGAAGGGTGCGTAGTAGACATCAACACCCCCAGCCGAACTTAACACAGACGTCATCAAGGACTCAGACATGGAGATAACATCTTCGGCTCACGAGATCAGGACTGTCATAGCCCCCTGGAGAGAGCCCTTCTTAGCTTACCTTAATAGGAAAGAGCTCCCCGATGACCAAATCGAGGCCCGCCGTATAATTCGGTGTTCTAAAGCCTACAAAGTTCACAAAAGTGAACTATATAAGAAAAGCACTACTAGTGTTCTCCAACGGTGCATCTCCGAAGAGGAGGGACGGAAACTTCTCACTGAAATACACGCTGGAATGGGCGGCCACCACGCCGCAGCCCGAGTGCTCGTGAGCAAAGCTTTTCGAGCTGCCTTTTTGTGGCCCACTGCCCGAGCAGATGCCCAGACCTTAGTCCAACATTGCGTTGGCTGCCAGCTCTTTACAAATCAAAGTCACATGCCTCCCACCGCTTTGAGAACCATCCCCATTACTTGGCCTTTTGTGGTCTGGGGGCTTTATATGGTCGGACCTCTTAAAGGGGGAAGCCATAAAAAGAAATACTTGTTGGTGATGGTGGATAAATTCACCAAATGGATAGAAGCCAAGCCAGTAAAAACAGCTGAGGCAGGGCCGATGATAGATTTTATATCTGGTGTAGTGCATCGTTATGGTGTCCCTCATAGTATTATCACAGATAATGGCACCAACTTTACAGCTGACGAGGTAAAAAACTGGTGCACAAAGTTAGGCATTAAACTTGATTACGCTTCCGTGTACCATCCTCAAACTAACGGTCAAGTCGAAAGAGCCAATGGTCTGATAATGAGCAGTATTAAACCCCGACTAGTGCGCTCCCTATGGGAGTCTGATAAACACTGGGTTGAGGAGCTTGACTCCGTACTCTGGGGGCTGCGGACCACACCTAATTGGACGACCGGATATACACCTTTTTTCATGGTGTATGGCGCAGAGGCTATTCTGCCCCGCAACATTATTCATTACTCACCTCGAGTGCGCATGTACGAAGAGCGAGAAGCCAACCTAGATCGGCAGGACGACCTAGATGGACTTGAAGAGGAGCGCGATATAGCACAGGCCCGTTCCGCATATTATCAACAACAGGCCAGGCGGTACCAGAGCAGAGAAGTGCGGGCTAAGATATACAATGTCGGCGAACTTGTTTACACCTCCTGGAGAAGAAAAAGGACAAGCTCAAACCAAAATGGGAGGGCCCCTTCATTATCGATGAAGTACTCACCGGTGGAGACCTTCGGAATGCACAAGACAACCGCCTTGAGCCGAACCCGTGGAACGCTGCCAGGCTCCGACGGTTCTATGGATAGTTCAGTAGCATTTTTTCCTCCTTCTAAGTTAGGTTTTGTCTTTTATTTTTATTTTTTCTCGTCTTCTTTTTTCTTACTTTTCCTTTCATTGGTAAGTATTCGGCTCACCCGAACTATCACAGGATAGAACATCTTTGAATGTATCTACCTCGAATATACTTGGGGGCTTCTTTAACGAAGCCCATTATCAAAAAGCTTCTTGCTTACAATGTCGTCTATTTTTTACTGTCTTTCCTTGCCATTATATGCACCAATATGACTTAAGTTTTGGCCAAGCTGGGTTGCCTGGCTCCTTTGCTTACCCCTACGTTCCCGATTGTTCGGCTAGGGTGTAAAGGGAGCACCTCTGCGATTGTTACAACCGGGTAATCCGGACCTGTACCTCAGACTGGGTGAAGCCGAAAGTTAGCGTTCTTAAGGGAATAATTGGTCGACGAATACACGACATATTGCTTTTTACGCATACATTTTAAACTATCATATGATATGGCATCCTACAATCCTTTTACAGGATCAAAAGCCTAGGCATGCATATATACGCATGCTGACCCAGGGAAAGGAACCCTTGATGGAACTATTCTCTCTCGAAGATGTTTCTTATGTTAAATAGTAATATAACATAACTCCCCGAACATAGTTTGTCTGTTCAAGCAATTATGACCCGATTGCCTGGTTTCCAAACATGCCACGTGCTTACCACGGGTATAGTATTCGGAAACAGTACAGCCTTTGGGTTTATGGAGGTTAAAGCGGAAGGTCCGCCATGATAATATTTTTATAATTTCGTCCGGAGATATGTTTGATGTTAAAGTACATTGATACATAGAATCAAATGACTACTCTTTTTATTATTCCCTCTATAAGGTTGTCTAGTTTACAGTCCTGTTGAGAAAACTTGGCAACTATTTTCACTTGGTCGTATACCAAGCTCACGGGAATTTCTTGTCCATCTGATCCTCGAGGTCCCACGCGGGCCATATGATTCGGTTCAAGGATGGTGTAGCGTGTGTTCACCATGGCCCAGGCTTCTCGAGCACCCATGCGACATGCTGACGCTTTCCACAGTTCAAAGCGGCGTCGAGCCCCTTTGAACAAATCCGCCAAGTCCTCCATAGTTTCTGGAGGGGAATCACCCGACCATAAATCCTTGGCCATATTCTTCATGGCCTTCCGAGCTCGCTCGTGTACTCTGGAAAGCTCCTGCAGCCCGTCGCCTTGAAAACCGGACACTTCCCTTCGGGTCGCCCAGTTAACAAACCTGCAGGCACAGTTTTATGAAAAACTTTGAAAACAAGGGACTATAAGGAGAGCTAGGTTTAAGGACATACTGAATATGCTGCCTTTAAGCCTCCAGTTCTCTTCCAAGGCATATGAGAGTTGGGCTCGCACGTCCCGTAACTCATGTTCTAGCCTGACATTTTTATCCCCGCTTGGTTTCTTTCATCTATGGTTCTTGTCAATACACATTTACCAGCAGTTGTTTCCCCTTCGGTATATTTTTTATCCGCCAGAGTAGCCTTTAGCTTCTTCTCCCATTGGTCGGCCGGCCCCATTGCTGCATTTCAATCAATATGTACTTAGGGAATATTGATCGGCACAAATATCATACTGTCCGGACACTATTGTCCTTACCATTAGTATCATTTTCGGATTTCTTCGAATTTTCCAATTCGGTCGTGGCAGTCGTCAGCTGGGTCCGGCATTCTTTCAGCTCCTTGGATAAGATTTTATTCTTTTCTTGGAGTGCCTGCAAAACACAACGATCCTCAAATCAGTTGGACCAACTACTTTAAGTCTCGGGGGCTACTGGCATGGGAACATTAAATTAACACTTACCCGCACATCTTTTGAAAGCTGGTGAGTGGCTCCAGCGAGTCCGTCTTGAGCGGCTCAGATATAAGCATCTGCAGAACTGAGGGCGTTAAAGGCCTCCTCAGAAAAGGATGGGTCACGCATGGCTGATTTTCACCATCGGTGAACCATCACGACCTCCGCTTTAGTGACTGACATTTCATCTGAATCCTCTTGAAGAGGACAATCCGGCGCTGCATCTGCATTGACCCTTGTCCTCGTAGACGGGCCTGATGCCGAATTGGTTGGACCTTGATCTGCAGGATTCCCGGGCACAGTCATGGCTGGCTTGATAGAAAACTCCATTTTCTAGCTCTATGCCTATATGTGGATCTTCATCGTATCCGGGGCCCATGTTTCAAAAGTGGTCATCTGGCTATGGGGCGGGACTATTAATCCCCACAACCACCTTCCTCCAGTCCTGTTGGGAATAACCGAATTCAGTTCCGCCAATGCATCTTACAATGAAAAACGGGCAATAATAGCGATCAAGAGAAAGACTTACCCAGTCGGGAGGATTGTACATAGAGAAACCTTCCCGGCACTTCAAGCGAAGAAAGTCTTGCTTCTCTCCCCTGTAAAAATATGCTGGGATGGCGGCTAGAGTGGCAGGGTCGCCCGGACCTAGGCGTATGCAGCGTGAGGCATCATCCTGGCCATTGTACTGCCACATAGGAAATCCTCTAGCTTGGAGCGGTTGCACGCATCGCTTTATTGAGATTACCGTCACTTCAATTATTGACAGCCCTGAACTGGCAAGCAGTCTAATATTGCTGGCTAGTCTTCTGACCTCCGCACTATCTTCTTCTGTGGGACTGCGGGGACGCCAGTTGAAAAGCTTCTTCGGAGGAGCATTGGGATATTTGGGAAGGCCCTGCCGAACTGGATCCAGCAAGGCAACGTCCTCGATATAAAACCACTCCGAAGGCCACTCTTCGGATGCTTTCTTTGGAGTGCCAAACAGATAACTTGTCCCTGCTATGCGCTATACTTCGGCTCCGCCAACCTCGAGTATGGATCCCTCCTCGGAGCAAGGGACAAGGCAGAAGAACTTCCGCCACAGCTCGAAATGAGGCTCGCAACCCAGAAATAATTCACATAAGGCGACGAATCCCGCAATGTGCAGGATAGAGCCCGGTGTGAAATCATGCAGTTGAAGACCATAGAACTCCAGGAGCCCCCTAAAGAAGGGGTGGATGGGAAATCCCACGCCTCTAAGAAGGAAGGAGACGAAGCATACCCGCTCTCCACCGGAGGGGTTGGGAAAATTCTCTGCCAGGACTTGATTGTCGATGGAAGTTAATCCGGCCCAGACGGGGACTAGATCCTCGAGAGGAAGATATCCATGCGTTTGAAGCTTTCTCAGATGCGCATGGGATATGGAGCAACTTTCCCAATCGCCCGCTCGAGGGCCGTGAGGGCGTGAGGAAGAGCTAGGAACGCCGGTCATGTTTGACGATTTTTCGTGGCAGATACTAGGGATTTTCCGCGTGGAATGGAATGGAATGGCATCTGTGATCTAGTCTCCTTATATAGGCGCCTTCCCTACACAGTCAAGGAGGTAATCGCAAAAATACCCAGACGGTTCGCATTCGTTGGACATGTGGAGGCAAAGGCTACGACGGCGAGGAATTGACGGAATATAATATTAAATAAAGCTGAACTATCATCCAGAAGTACTCACCTTGCAAGACCGAAGACATGAAGCCGGACACAATCTCATCCTTGAAGGCAAGTCCGGCGGCTACTGAGGGAGTCCTGGGTTCAGGGGTCCTCAAGCGTCCGGGTCGATGAAGTTGGGCCGTATTGATGGGCCGCGAAGATAGAGGTAGAAGACTCTCCTTCGTATTCAGTCAGGACTCCTATGTACGAAGAAAGGCATGCATGATGTCTGGATGTAGCTATTACTTCCTCCCCAAGTCACCTTTGTAACCCTAGGCCCCCTCCAGCGTGTATATAAGCCGGAGGGTTTAGTCTGTAGAGGCTAACGACAGAATCATTACATCCACATAGGCTAGGCTTTAGGGTTTAGCCATTACGATCTTGAGGTAGATCAACTCTTGTACCACATATTCATCAATATCAATCAAGCAGGAGAAGGGTTTTACCGCGATCGAGAGGGCCCAAACCTGGGTAAACATTGTGTCCCCTGTCACCTATTACCATCGGTCCTTAGACGCATAGCTTGGGCCCCCCTACCCGAGATCTGCCAGTTTTGACACCGACAATCGTCATGATCTCCATCGTCACCGGCTTGACACCTTGATCTCCATCGTAGCATCATGGTCATCTCGCCAACTATTGCTTCTACGACTATTGCTAACTCATAGCGTTAAGTAAAGTAATTACATGGTGCTTGCATTTCATACAATAAAGAGACAACCATAAGGCTCCTGCCAGTTGTCGATAATTTACAAAACATGATCATCTCATACAATTACGTATAACTCATCACGTCTTGACCATATCATATCACAACATGCCCTGCAAAAAACAAGTTAGACGTCCTCTACTTTGTTGTTGCAAGTTTTACGTGGCTGCTAAGGCTTCTAGTAAGAACCGTTCTTATCTACCGCACGGAACCACAACAGTGATTTATCAAGTTTGTTGTTCTAACCTTCAACAAGGACCGGCCATAGTCAAATTCTATTCAACTAAAGTAGGAGAAACAGACACCCGCCAGCCACATTTATGCAAAATTAGTTGCATGTGTGTCGGTGGAACCGGTCTCATGAACGTGGTCATGTAAGGTTGGTCCGGGCCGCTTCATCCCACAATACCGCTGAATCAAAATAAGACGTTGATGGTAAGCAGTATGACTATCACCGCCCACAACACTTTGTGTTCTACTTGTGCATATCATCTACGCATAGACCTGGCTCATCATGCCACTATTGGGAAACGTAGCATGCATGCAATTTCAAAAAAATTCCTACACTCACGCAAGATCTATATAGGATATGCATAGCAACGAGAGGGGGAGAGTGTGTCTACGTACCCTTGTAGACCGAAAGTGGAAGCGTTTGACAACACAGTTGATGTAGCCGAACTTCTTCTAGCTCCGACCGATCAAGCACCGAAATATGGCACCTCCGAGTTCTGCACACGTTCAGCTCGATGACGTCCCTCGTCCTCTTGATCCAGTAAGACGTCGAGGAAGTAGAAGAGTTCCGTCAGCATGACGGTGTGGTGACGTTGACGGCAATGTGATCCAGGCAAGGCTTCGCCTAAACACTGTGAAGATATGACCGTGGGAGTAAACTGTGGAGGGGGTGTCGCACACAGCTAACATATGCTGTTGTGTGTCTTAGGCGCCCCTCCCCACATATATCTATAGGTTGGAGGGGGAAGTGGCAGCTAGGAGGACGCCCCAAGTAGGCCGAATCCTACTTGGGGTTCCTCCCCAATTCGCCCCCTTCCTTGCTTAGGCGTTAGGGGAAGGAAGGAAGAGGTGGTGCCCCCCCCCCCCTTTTCCTTTCTCCCTTGAGAAGGGGAAGGAAGGAGGGACTTGCCCTCCTCCCTTTCCTTCCCTAGGGTTGGCTGGCCTGGTGGAGGGGCGCACCAACCCCTCGTGGGCTGGTATGTCCCTCCGTTGGCCCATTAAGCCCATATCTTTTGCCGGGGGCGCACGGAATCCCTTCCGGTGACCCGATATGTACCCGCTATCCTCCGGAACAGTTCCGGTGTCCGAATACCATCGTCCTATATATCAATCTTTACCTCCCAATCATTTCGAGACTCCTCATCATGTACATGATCTCATCCGAGACTCCGAACAACATTCGGTCACCAAAACACATAACTCATATAATACAATATCATCATCGAACGTTAAGCGTGCGGACCCTACGGGTTCGAGAACTATATAGACATGAACGAGACACTTCTCTGGTCAATAACCAATAGCGGAACCTGGATGCTCATATTGGTTCCTACATATTCTATGAAGATCTTCATCGGTTGAACCGTTATGACAACATACGTTATTCCCTTTGTCCATCTGTATGTTACTTGTCCGAGATTCGATCATCGGTATCTTCATACCTAGTTCAATCTCGTTACCGGCAAGTCTCTTTACTTGTTTCGTAATACATCATCCCGAGACTAACTCATTAGTCATTTGCTTGCAAGGCTTATTATGATGTGTATTACCGAGAGGGCCCAGAGATACCTCTCCAATACTCAGTGTGACAAATCCTAATCTTAATCTATGCCATCTCAACAAACACCTTCAAAGATACCTGTAGAGCATCTTTATAATCACCCAGTTATGTTGTGATGTTTTATAGCACACAAGCCATTCCTCCGGTATTCGGGAGTTGCATAATCTCATAGTCAAAGGAATATGTATTTGACATGAAGATAGCAATAGCAATAAAACTGAATGATCATTATGCTAAGCTAACGGATGGGTCTAGTCCATCACATCATTCTCATAATGATGTGATCCCGTAATCAAATGACAACTCATGTCCATGGTTATGAAACCTTAACCATCTTTGATTAACGAGCTAGTCTAGTAGAGGCTTACTAGGGCACTGTATTTGTTTATGTATTCACACGTGTATTTAGTTTTCTGGTCAATACAAATCTAGCATGAATAATAAACCTTTATCATGATTAAGGAAATATAATAATAACCATTTTATTATTGCCTCTAGGGCAGATTTCCATCAAGGATGCACGTGGGCGGCTGCACGCGAGGAGCCATGCTTGAGACGTCGTGATGTTTCCTGAAGCGCCGACATAATTGCCCTCACCTTCCCTCATCGCTCTCTCTTCCCTCTCTCCACTCTCCCACTCTCACACCAGCGGCGGATCCGCAGATCGAAGGACAGTAGGGTGACCACTAGCGCCCATCACCCGCATCACTTCGGCAATGGCGGTGAGACCTATTTTCACCTGCCCACTTACGATTTTTGTATTCAATCCGCGTTTAGATTTGGTTTGCGCATTCAATCCACGTTCTAGGGGAATGGGGAATCAAGGTAAATAGCATATAGGATTGATCAACATATCTTCAAGAGTAGTAAGTAGCGACAAATTTTAGGGTTTCGATATGGATTGAGTACAAGGGGGATGGGGAATCAGGGTAAATCGCCATAGGATTTATTGGTGAATAGCAACTACCAAAAGATTTTTGGGCTTCGATTGAGATTGAGTAGAAGGGGAATGGTGATTCGGGGTAAATCTTACACAACAACGCTAAATCCTAGCCATGATAACCCTAGAGGCATTTGGAGTGGCGGGGCCCTTGGCCTTTTAGTCGTCCTCTGGTTCGATCATAGAATGCACCATCTCCTCATCCTCGCTGTTGTCCAGAACGATTGGCATGGTACGATGGTTTCGCTGCGGCGCCCTAACCACTACCTCCACCACTTCTTCTTCCTTTGGCTCCAAAACGATGACAACCGGCGACACGGAGGCGGACGACTGGTCTTGACGATCCTTGTGGCCATTGCGCTTGGCCCATCTTGCTCTCTAATCGACATTGTTGGAGTTGGCCTGATCCATGGCCCAACACGGTATATTCACTGACATAGCGTCTTTCATTAGGCCAGGAGTCAGTGTCTTCTACTCCTCCGTCGTCGCCTTCTTTACCACAACATCTACCTCCTTGTGCACGTCGCAATACTGATGAAGTTCGAGCATACTTTCGTCGAATTTGGAAAACCTCCAAGCATTTTAGAAAAAGTGAAATAAAAAAGAAAAATGAAATCAGTATACAAACCTATCAAAAACCAACCAAATAGTAGAAAGAATAAAAGGAAGTAAAGGGAGAAGAGAAAGTCCTCTTCCAGCCGCCTCCTCCTCCTCCAAGAAAGAAAGTTTAGGGTTCCTGCCTCTCGCCGGTGCCGGCGCAGGTCCGCCTCGTCTCTGGTGGTCCTAGGGCCATGGTGGCGCGGTGGATCCTGGCAAGGGCCGGCGGGAGGGCTCCGCTTTTAGTCGATTTTTTCAATCTTGCTAGGGTTTGTGTCTTGCTCAGGAAGACGAGACGGCGGCGGCTCCCTGAAGATGGAATAAAGGTCTCCCCGCCTAGCCCCCGTTCCGGTGATGCGTCTAGCATCGTTGGTGGGCGTGTGGAGGTGTGTCTCCGACATATCTATCTTTGGTGGATTTGTTCGGATCTCGTCGTTGTTCGTCTACATTCGTGTGTCTTCGGTTTGGATTCTTCCGATCTACGTTATTTTTCATCGGTGACGGTTGCTGTTCTGGGGTGCTGGTCCTATGCGGCCTTAGCACGACGACTTCCCGACTGTCTACTATAACAAGGTGTGCCCGACTCCGGCGATGGAGGGGTGATGACAGCGGCGCGCCTTCGGCTCGCTTAAGTGCTTGTAGTCGTCGCTAGGTGGTCTACGAATCTAGATGTAATGCCCAGGATGGGAGTATACCTCCTACGTGTCGAGGCACGACTTAAAGGTATAAGCCCATCCTAGAATGATCTCAAGTTTGGTATCTTTGCACAACTCATGTAAAAGAGGGATTAAATTGCAAAAGGAGATAGTTGGCTTACACTCGCCACTTCACACAATACATTACATAAGCAATCATCATTCAGAACATCACAACCCGACTACGGGTGAAGATCCAAAGAAAGATACCAAAACAACATAAAGCCACAGGTCAGGATCGAATCCTAGTAGAAACCACTACTGAACATCGAAACGTCACAAGCAAACGGCCACAAGCTTCATCGAGCTCCCAGTGAAGAACGGATCCAACTCCTGCATCAAACTCGGCTGAACCTGCATCTGGTGTGTGAAGTAACTGTGAGCCACAGAGGACTCAGCAATCCCATAACCATGGGTAACAAGACTAGCAAAGCTTTGTGGGTAGGAAGAGGGTAAAGTGGTGAGGCTGCAGCAGCGACTAAGCATAATATGGTGGCTAACTTACGAGTACCAGAATAAGATGAGAAGCTACGCAAACGGTCGCAAAAGAGGTGATCGCTAAAGATCCTAACTACATACGGTCAAACATAACCCCACCGTGTTCTCTTCTCAAAGTGAAAAGAGACAGTCACGGTTACTCACACAGTTGTGTGTTTAACTTCGGATCCTCTGTCAAGTTTTCTACAACCGGACATTAACAAATTCCAATCTGCCACATAACCGCGGGCACGGCTTTCGAAAGTTCATAACCCTGCAGGGGTGTTCCAACTTAGCCCATCACAAGCTCTCACGATTAGCTGAAGTGATAAATATAATATCATCACTCCTTATCTTAGGGAAAATCCGATCAGGCTCGGAATCCCTGTAGCACAAGTCATTTCGACAATGGTAAAACAAGTCCAGCAAGACCTCCCGGCGTGCCGACACCCTGATAGTAGCCGCGCGTATCTCGTCTCAGGCCACGTCCGGATGAGCAGTACGTACAGATACCGAAGATCCCAGCGAACTGGGTGGCATCCGCAAGTGGCTCTAGTTTGGGACCAACACCATCAGCACTGGCCCCCCCTGCTATGTAGAATTAAGAATCCTCGGGGACGCGACCCCCTATGCAATTTTAATTATTTAATTAAGTTGTTATTATGGGCAAATTAAAACCAATGTTGGGCCTTGCTGGAGGAGTTTTATTCAAAGTCGAACTGTCAAGGGGTCCCCATTACACCCATCGTGTTAGGAACGCAAAATCAAGGAACATAATGCCGGTTTATCGGCGCCTAAGGTGGCATGAGTGGAACAAAACACCGAGCAAAAGGCCAAGCCTTCCACCCATGCCCAGTATATAAGGTGTGTTAATAATAATTATAGATATTCTGATATATCCAACCACAAGTTCCCTCCTGGAACGAACTTCATCTTGACCTGCAACTAACAACGCTATAAGAGGGACTGAGCAAGCGAGGCTGAGCAAGCGGGTAACATAGCCAAACAATGGTTTTGCTAGGAAGGTTTCAAAAGTTAGAGGTTTCATGGCAACAAGGAGAGGCTGACATAAAAGATGGGTATCGCGACATGTAACGATAGCATCGAGACAACTAAGCATGGCAATGGTAGTAAAGGTATCCAAGGGTATGATCATCTTGCCTGGGATTCCACAAGGAAGAAGAACGGGTCCACGAAGAAGACGGAGCAACACAGACGAGAGAAACCTCACAACTCCGGAACGAAACCGAAGCTAACAAGAGAAGCAACCGGAAAGAAAGAAACAACACGGTAAACACACAAGCTTAAACATGGCATACGATGCACAAACAAGTATGATGCATGTCCGGTTTAAATATGCATGGCAATGGTAGTGCACAAACAAATCTACAAGTTAAGTGGAGATCAATATGCAACGAGTTGCATATTGACGAAACACCACATAATAATTATTTAGTTGACTCTCATTAAATTACAAGACAAGATTAATTGTTTTATAACATGGCAAGAGGTGAAGCATAATAAAACTATACTAACTAGGCAATTTAAATGAGGCCGGAAGAATAACAACAACATCTCCGGAAAATCCTCATGAGCATGTTTAATAATTATAAGCAAACAACAATTAAACATTATAATGTTGTTAACATGATGCGGATGACATGATCAAGTTTATGCAATTATATTAACAGGTTGACTTAAGAGGATAAGAAGCATTTGTCACCGTGGTGGAACAAAAGGGTGCCACGGCAACGATCCGAAAATGATGCAACGCATCATATCGGTTCCGGTATCTCGTTAAGAGACCGGTGCAAAAGGTGACGAAGCGAGTCAAACGAGATGATGGGGTGATCCCGTTGCCGGGTTCCCACGGGTCGGCGACGAGGCAACCGAGGAACAAGACAAAGGTGGAACGGGCACGAAGCACACAAGGGAGACATTTCATACAACACAACAAGCATCACACGGGTCATCGTCTCGAGTTATACCTTCGAAACACTCGTTTCGGGACGGTTCGAGTTCGTCGAGGAACGTAGGGGAAGTAGTGGAGGTAGTCGTTCTCGCAACTCGTAGAGGAAGTAGTGGTACACGGCCGAAGAGGAAGTAGTTGTTCACGGGTCTTCGGCGACGGTAGGGGTACACGGCGACGGTAGACGAACTCGTTCGTAGATGTACTTGGCGCATCCGTCTTTTCTGAGCGACGGTAGTGGTACACGCGACGGTAGTCGTTCGGGTCGTCGTGGTACTTGTCGGACACGTAGAGGTACTTGGCGTTCGACGGCGTCGTGGTACTCGTCGGGTCATGTAGTTGTTCACGTCATCGTGTCGTGGTGTACTCGGCCGTAGATGTACTTGCCGGAGGGGTACTTGGTCGTCTCGGTCTCGTACACGGGTCATCTGTCCAAACATTACAGCATAGGCACACACAAAAAAAACAACAACAAGACTACAGGAGCAAAACAAGGCTGCATGGAGACGAGGCCACGGCGTGCTGGCTCGGGCCAGACGAAGAAGAGGCCGAGGCAGGGGAGGAGGTCGGGCCGGTGGCGCGGTTGCGGCTCTGTTGGAGACCGACGGGGCGACACGGGCGCCAAGGTGCTGAAGGACGGGCCGCACGGGGCTGCCTTGCTGGAGACGGGAGGGCGAGACGGCGGATGGAGGCCACGGGCCTGGCCGGCGCCGAGGAGGAAGGAGGGGCGGCGACCTGCTGCTGGGGGCGAGGGAGGAGCACCAGCGCGAGGGAGGAGCACCAGCGCGAGGAGGAAGGCCTCTTGGCCGGCCTTGCTGCTGGAGACCGAAGAGGAGGACAGGGGGGTTCCGGGCCGGCTCGCGGGGCGACCACGGCGGAGCTGCTCGGCGCGGATGACGGAGGTGCTCGGGCAGTGGCTTCGCCGGCCGACGGGAGGGCGGCTCGAGGACGCACGGCCTCGCGGGCGAAGCTGCTCGGAGGAAGGACG
>LR738715.1:234268486-234310535 GCA_902687465.1 Secale cereale | reverse complement strand
GGCCGGGCCGCTGCGCCTGGAAGCGAGGAGACGACGGGATGGAGAGGGTGGCCGGCGAGGCGCTCGGCAGGAGGCCTCTGGCGCGGGCGCCTGCGCGACGGAGGGAGCCGGGAGGAGGTCGGGGGGACGAGGCCTCCGGCCCGGTGCTGCTGGAGGACGGGAGGCGAGGGAGAGTCGGGGTGAGCGAGGCGCTGCGGGGGACTGGGTCGGGCGCGAGAAGGAGAGGCGAGGGAGAGAGAAACGGGATCGGGAGAGGGAATCAGCGAGAGAAAGAGAGAGTGGCGGCGGTCGTGCGGGAGGAGAGGGAGAGCGAGGGATCGGGCTTAGGGTTTGGTAGGGAGGCTGCGGTCGGGCTGGGCCTGCGGGGAGAGAAGTGGCCCAAGAGGGAGGAGAGATGCGGCCAGGGAGATTGAGGCCCGAGCGGCTGGGATGCCTCTTATTTTTATTCCTTAGCAGAAATAAAAATAAAAGGAGAGAATCAAAATAAAAAGAAAAGAGGCAAAGAACAGAAAATAAAAGATGGGTCAATTTTGTAAGGCTTTACGGGTTATTACCAACCCAACAAAAATAGAACCAACAAAAGGGAAGTGCAAACTAAAACATTTAGGTTGCAAAAAGAATAAAAAGAGTTTGAACGGAGTCTAGATAAATGGAGGAGCCTCGAAACAACGAAAGAATTATTGGCAAGGTTTTTGAAGGAGAAGCTCGAAGTGAAAAGACAATGGGGAATTATGCAAGTGTGTTACGGTGATCCCAAACAATTGGAATATTTTAATATAGCTCCCTAACTATTGAAAGGCTTTTATATGTTATAAAGAGAAGTCACCTTCCCTCGATTTAAATGGACCGAAGGTCCACACGGTTTATTTAGGTTGAGATGCAAAAATAAAATATGACATGGTGACATGATGACATGATGCAATGCAAAAATAAATAACACAAGCACAAAAGAACCACACGGGCAACCCGGAACATCTGGAACCTTCGGGAATCTTCTGGGACGTCGGTCTCGGGCGTCACACTAGATGTAATTTTTATTTTTTGTGTTCGTTGTACTGCCATGATTGAAGATGAATAGATTGAAAGTTTTTTCGTAAAAAATAAATAAAAGGAAGTAAAGAGGAAAGTAGTCACACTCGTTGAGGTGAGGTTACACCGTTTCAAACTGAAGATGAGGACCTGAGTTGGACTCACGGCACTCGCGTTCTTTTGAAGCAGAAAAAAAGCAATGGGCCGAGCCCAGCTAACGCGTCTGCAAGCGCCGGTTTGCAGAAACAACAATAATCGACGCCTGCAGCGTCAAATATAGATTGCCCTGGTATACACCGAAATCATTAATTAAGAAGTACTCCTTTCAAAGATCACTCCCATCTTTTAGGTTGTGACAAGTGGCGTGCTGCATGTGCGTCACTTGTTGTAGACCATTTATTTAAAATGTCTTATCTACTAAACTGGGCGTCCAAATCTCGAACCGTTTTCATCGTTGGATTTCCTGCGTCAAGATCTTCAAAACTAGATCCCATGTTCATAAGTTTTGATGGACTTTTTTTTTCACGAAAAAATGAACCGGGAGCACTTTTTCTTTTTTCCTTTCGAAAGCAGTTTTCGAGAGGCACGACTGTGCCTCTAGTGGAAGCATGTCCGTGCCTCTTGTGAAAGCAAGATCATGTCTCTCACGAAAGCAAAACCGTGCTTCTCAAAAAAAGAGAAACACACATTTTCCGTTTCCGAGAGACACGGCTATGCCTCTCATGGAAGCAGAACAGTGCCTCTCACGGAAGAGAAAACATGTTTTTTTTTCGTTTCTGAGAGGCACGGATGTGCCTCTCACGAAAACAAAACAGTGCCTCTCATGAAAAACCCAGTTTTTCCTATTTTGAGAGGTACGACCGTGCCTCTCACGGAAGCAAAACCGTACTTCTGACGGAAGAAAAGAAAAGAGAAAACCCATTTTTTCGTTTCCGAGGGGCACGGCCGTGCCTCTCATGGAGAAAAAAATTGTTTTTTGCGCAAATTTTATTTCGCAATTTATTTTGTCAAAAACTAAGAAAGACGTGTGAAAAATCAAAAAGAAAAAAAAACATCTAAAAAGAAAAAACACGTGCGAAAAAATAAATCCAAACGGAGCAACCAAAGCGTGCCAAGTTGCGTGTTTTCAACCCACCACATGTGATCGTCCGGGAGACTTCCAAAGAAGGGCTCCTCAACTAGTTGATGTAGATATACACCCCTTGCATCCTGCCTATTCTTGTTTTGAGAACATAGACAGGCCTAACTCATTAAAAGCCTGGCACTGGGTCATGGGCCTCCATTGGGCCCTTGCCGACGCCCCAAAACAGGTTAATATCGGCAGGCGTTAGTGGCAGCAAGCGCGAGCGGCAGCGTGTGGCCTCCGTTGGTTGGCAAACCACAGGCCACCCCGTTCGGATAGATAGCCGCCCGCCTCCCCTCTCCCCACCACACGGCCACAACCCAATTCACCACCGCGCCTCTCCCTCCTCCCTCTCACCCACCCATGGCGACGGCTATGATGGCTGCAGCCACCACCTCCTGCTCCCCGCGCCGAGCGCTCCTCAAGCCCGTGGCCTCCTCCAGCTCCCCGCCGCCGCCCAGGCCGCAGCCTCGGTCTTTCCTCAAGCAGCTCCCGGGTCTCGCCGCGACGGCGGCGGCGGCGGCCGTCGCCTCCGTGCCTCTCCCGGCGCTGGCCGTGGAGATGGAGAAGGCCGCGCTGTTCGACTTCAACCTGACGCTCCCGGCTATCACGATCGAGTTCCTGCTGCTGATGGTTGCGCTCGACAAGCTCTACTTCTCGCCGCTGGGCAAGTTCATGGACGAGCGGGACGCCAAGATCCGCGCGGAGCTCGGCGGCGTCAAGGACGCGTCCGAGGAGGTGCGGCAGCTCGAGGAACAGGCCCAGGCCATTCTTAAGGCCGCGCGCGCGGAGATCGCGGCGGCGCTCAACAAGATGAAGAAGGAGACGACCAAGGAGCTGGAGGCGAAGCTCGACGAGGGCCGCCGCCGCGTGGAGGCAGAGCTCGTGGAGGCGCTCGCGAGCCTCGAGGGGCAGAAGGAGGAGGCCATCAAGGCGCTGGACGCGCAGATCGTGTCGCTCAGCGACGAGATCGTCAAGAAGGTGCTCCCATCCGCGTGAAAACACTAGTAGATCACGCGGCAAGCAGCAGCCGGCGCAATCCCCCGTTTCATAGTAAAGATTTCTAGTTCTTGATGTGTAATGTATACGCCCACTGGGCTGCCTCCCCTAAGAATGTAACTGAATCGACATTCTGTGATCACGTATAAATGAATGATCCTTTTGTACACTACCCTGTCCTGATTCCTGATTCTGAGTGGCACTTTGATCCCCCAAATCATTTTCTCCAAGAACCCAAGGCAAATATGCACTAGACTGTCCACTGTGTTTTTCTTTTTCCTTTCTTGAACACAGTACAACATACACTTACCTCTATGAACGAACGCAAGTCCTACCCTTACAATCAGCTCCGACTGAGCGAACACGTCATCTTGAGATCGACAAAGTCGCCACACACACCTTCGTAGTTGGCAGGAACGCCACCTCCCACTGAACACACATCGCTGAAAGACCTGAAATAAATTCAAAAAAATGCGAGAATCAGCGTCAAGTCTAGGACTTGAACTCTGATGGACTGGGTATACCATTGTCCTCCTAACCTTCCAACCACAAGTTGGTTCGCATGTTTCATGTGTTTCTGACATGTTGGTGTTAGACATTATTCTTTAGGAATACCGTAATAGGATCATTAGCCTAGCTTGCATTAGACATGATCTAGAAAGAGGGGTCCGTGACTAGTGCAAAATTAAGACTAAATAAAATGTCGATGCAGCTCTCTTCTTAAATGAAGGGATTGGTGTAGCTGACGTTCTCATAGATGATAGGGGGAATTTTGTCGCGGCACAGTGCAAGTTCATTCCATTTGCGGCTGACATGATTACCACTGGAGGTGATGGCTACGAGAGATGGACTGGCCCTTGCTAACTCTCTTGGCTTTAATCGGATCAAGGCGTAGTCAGATTCCTTCAATTAATGAATTTTTGCACCGGGCACACGAGATGGTGGGATGAAGCTGTAGCATTATATGCAGAGTGTGTGTGTGGATATAGGTACTACGACTTGGAAGGTCATTTTTAAGTATTGTTTCTTGTAATCAAGTGGACCATGTGATAGCTAAATATACTTATTGTAATAAGTTCTCCTTTATTTGGTTGGACGATCCTCCTGACTGTATTGTCAGTAAGTTCGTAGACAATGTAAATATGCGTTTATTCAATAAAGCTAATCATGATGGCCTTCCCTAAAAACAAGGAGGGGTTCGTGAGGACTTATGGGTACCAAGTAAAGTCATGTGCATGCATGATGCGGGCTTGGTGTAGCCCATGGATGCACCTGGGATCTCTAGCAGCGACAAGTTGTGGGCAACAGAGGCGTAGACCGCAACAGGGTTGTCGTCGGCACTCGGCACTGGCCTTATGGTGGCCGTCGATGGTAGACAACCATCGTCACCATTAGCACCTCATTAGGACCGAACATTAGGGGTGAAACCTACTGTACCGTGAAGATCATTAGTTTCCAACGGGAGGGGGCCTTCTCCTTTTATACTACATTCTAGGGAGGCAGGACCAAGACCAAGTCACTGGTTCGGTGCCCCCGATCAGGGCAATGAAGTGAGAGGTTTTAGCTCCCCATTTTCTCTCTCAGTGAGTTGGTTTACTTAACGGTCCTCATTTCCGGGATCCAAAGGATTTCCTAACCCATGCGAGGAACCTTATAATGCAAGGGTAAATGGCCAGCCTTAGTAAGTGGAAACAAAGAACTTGTAAATCAAAATCATATGTTTGATCGTGGACTCTATCTTTCACAACATGAAACATAATGTCAAGGGTTTTGGTAATACAAACTTCATATACTACAAAGCTTGATAGTGACTTTTCGGCTGTCCGGTTATGGATTAAACACATATTTGCCAAGTATCCCTCGACATTATGTGATCCACATTTTGACATTATCTGGTCGGTTTGAAATTGGTTTCTAGGACACCCAAATGTCCAACTTTATCACCCTCAACTTTAGTAGCAGGAGAGACCGAGTACTATAATGTGTTTCTTTCGCATTTTGTCTATGTATGCCATCATAATAGGACTTATACTCCTTTTGGACCTATGTCCCGGTGATTCTCCATAAAATTAATGCATGAGAGATCACCAAGACCTTTATGTCATTATTGGGAGATAGAAAACTCTTAGTTTAGTCAGTGAGGTTTCATCTACATAACGTAGTGAACTTACCTTCACAAACTTAAGATATCATCATCAAAATGTTTTTCTTAGTTCATAAAATGAATTCTTTAGACAACATGTCTTGTGATACCACTCTTTCATGACACAACCTTATGTTTGAGTAACATAGAACATTCTTAAGCCAAGACAAAAAATGACATGATTATAATACAAGCATTATGACAATTCCTTGGTCCTGACAAGAGAAATATGTCATTATAACAAATCTCTTTGCACTTTACTATGAGCATTTTGGCTATAAGCCCATAACCTTTTGAGGTTACCCTTCGAGTCAAGTATGGTTACCCTTGGAGCCATTTATTGCATACCAAATTGACTCATTCAGAAAACTGTACTAAGATTCATACGCCATTACATTTCATAGACTTCATGCTCCGAAAAGGGGCACTTTATTACTTAAAAGATTTAAGCAATACACCCGGCCTCTACATAACTAAGATGCACACAGCCAAATAAGGTATTCTCACACAAAATAAAAATAAAAAGATGAAATACAAAGAGACTTGTAGAGTCTATATAACACCTAAAGCGTATGGGGCCCAATCCTAAGATCATACTGCCACCCATGTTGGGTAAAAGTATCCCTCGCCGTAGTCTCCAATAATGCACACACCTCCGTAAACAGGTCTCGATTCTCCACACGTTGTAGAGATGACCATAAACGAAGAGTCCCCGTACATCTGTAGATAACCTGCATCAGAGAAGTACTTTTATCATGAAAAACCTTATCATTTCTACACAGCCAAAGCGACCAAATAACGGCAAGCGCTCCCGCCCTGAGAAGAATTCTAAACTTGTGATCAATCCCATGTAACCCATTACCAAATACATTAGCAACACTACAAGGAGGATACAAGCCAGAAGCTATTTGGATGACTGACCATATAGAACGAGCCAATTTGCATTGGAAGAATAAATGTTTTATCGTCTCATCATGGTGACAGAAGACACATTGCGTACTTCCATGCCAATTCCTCTTAATAAGGTTATCTTTAGTAAGAATGACTCTGCGACGAAGATACCATGCAAAGATTTTATTCCTAAGAGTTATCTTCATCTTCCAGACCTTCTTATTATTATCAACTAGCACATCAGACTGGATTAACGCTCTATACATTGACTCCACCGAGAACTATCCATTCCCATGGAGGTTCCATCGGAATACATCAGACCCATGTGACAATTGCACCATGGATAACCGCTAGAGCAGGATGTTCCATGATTGGAGTCTGGGTCCAATTAAATCTCTTTTGAACGTCACATTGGGCGGAAATGGTTCCATTACTGTGGCGATAGTATCACCCTTATGGCGCACAATGTTGTATAGAGCCGGATATTGTTCCGGAGTGTGGCATTTCCTAGCCACTCATCCTCCCAGAATCTAATTTACGAGCATATATAATCGAGAAGGATCCATAGCAGAAGAAATATTTCTTCGTAGCCATTAGACCTGCCCAAAAGTGGGAATTCCCAGGCTTCGAGTATACTTGGGATACCGCCTTGGAACCCACATATTTCCTTCTTAGGAGGGTTTGCCATACGCCATCTTCCGTCAGTAATTTAAACAACCATTTGCCGAGGAGGGCCCTATTCTTAACCTCAAGGTCATGAATGCCCAACCCGCCTTGGTCTTTGGGATGACAAACCACACTCCATTTGGCCAGTCGATATTTCTTTCTCTCGCTATCTCCTTGCCAAAAGAATCTTGACCGGAAATAATCCAATCTATGTAAGACTCCTTTTGGCAACTGGAAAAAGGAAATTATATATAGTACCATATTACTTAGTGCTAAATTTATGAGGACCAATCTTCCACCCAGAGACAACAATTTTCCTTTCCAACTGCTAAGTATTTTTTGCAGCCTCTCCTCAACGTGTTTCCATTCAGCATTTATGAGTCTCCGATAATGTATCGATATCCCCAAATATGTGATCGGAAACTGGCCCAACTCGCATCCGAATAGTTCAGCGTACAGGTGGGCCTCGCCAAAGCAAAACAATTCGCTTTTATGAAAATTGATCTTAAGACCGAGAGTTGCTCGATTGCTGATAAAATCAGTTTCATATTTCTCGCTTTCTCGAGGTCATGATCCATAAAAGAATCATATCGTTGGCATATTGAAGTATAGAGAGACCACCATCAACTAGATGATTTACTACCTCATCAATTTGGCCATCAAACTTGGCACGTTCAATCATGACCGCTAGCATATCCGCCACTATTATTGAATGGCATGGGCGATATCGAGTCACCTTGTCGCAATCCTTTCTTCGTTTGGAAATAGTGTCCAACGGCATCATTCACTTTAATGGAAACACTACCTCCAAAAACGAAGCTACGGACCAAAGCGCGCCACTCTACAGAAAATCCTTTCATTCTGAGAGTCTGTTGAAGAAAGGGCCACTTGACTTTGTCATAAGCCTTTTCGAAGTCTATTTTGAGTACCACCCCATTCAACTTTTTCTGGTGTAATTCATGGATTGTTTCATGAAGGATATTAGGATAACAACTCTATCTAGGATGTGTCTGCCTTGCATAAAAGCTGTTTGTGAAGGGCAAACCACATGGTCAGCAACCAAATTTAGCCTAATAGTCGCAACCTTTGTGAATATTTTAAAACTAACATTAAGGATGCAAATAGGTCTATATTGTTGTATCCTTTCACCCTCATTAACCTTAGGTAATAAAATAATCTCACCAAAGTTTAAGCGAAACAATTCTAGTTGGCCAGCATAGGTCACTAAACAAAAGTAGTAGATCCGGTTTGATGACTTCCCAGAAGTTTTGATAGAACTCTGCAGGAAAACCATCTGTACCCGGGGTCCGGGTATTTGTTATGTTACATTAGGAAAACCGCCTTTCTAATTTCCTCCTCGGAGTATGGGGCTGTTAGAAGGATGTTTTCCTCATTAGAGACCTAGGGGATGTCATCTGTTCGGGACCCATCCAGCGAGAAGTTTCCTTCCTCTGGGGTTCCGAACAGTTTTTTTATAATAATTAGTGATATAAGATTTAAGTTATTCATGCCCTTTAATCATGCCCTCGTCCTGTTGTAGGGAATGAATAATTTTCTTTCGGTGTCTACGATTGGCGACTCCATGGAAATATCTAGTATTCGAGTCACCTTTCAGGATAAATTGAGAGTTAGAATGTTGGTACCATTTGAGTTCCTCTTCACGTAGCATGTTAGCTATCTGTGCATTCGAATGATTCTTGATCTCGATTTCATGCTCAAATAAAGGTCTAACCTTTGCCAAAGCTTATAATTTATCAATGATAGATGAAAGATAAAGCTTCTCCTTCTTGAGGATACCTACCGTATGCCTAGCCCAACCACCAAGGAATTTACGTAAGGCACACATTTTGTTATTCCATCTGTGGATTGGGGTAGGCCCGGCCATCGGTTTCTCCCACACCTCCTTGACCATATCATGGAAGCCACCCCGAAGCAACCACCCAAGTTCGAACTTGAACTTGCGTCTATGTTGTGGTTGTGGCATACCAGTAGTTAGGAGAATGGGTGCATGGTCTGATATAGCCTCGATACGAGGTAGAGCACGAACAAACACCATAGGAAATTTAGATTCCCAATCAGTATCCATTAGAACACGATCTAGTTTCTCATATGTCGGTTCTGAAAGACTATTCTTTCAAGTGAATTGTCTTCCAATCATGGAAACCTCTCGCAGATCTAGACTGTCGATGACCGCGTTGAAAAGGAAAGGCCAATGATTATCAAACCTACCACGGCTTTTCTCATTTGGAAATCGAAGCAAATTAAAATCCCCACCTATAAGAATGGGATAGGGATTATATTTCGCCAGATTAACCAATTCACGGAGAAAATCGGCCTTGAACTCATCCTGGGTTGCCCCATACACAGCGACGAGGGTCCATGTGAAGTTGTCGGCCTTGTTGCGAATATGGAGTTTAACATGAAACTCACCATCCTAACTAGCCAAAACATACATAGTCCATGTATTTACGCCAAGTAAAATGCCCCCAGAACGACCTCTAGGCGGTCGTGAAACCCAAGTAAAGTCTATCCCGCCTGAAAAGACGGTTAAGCAGACTCACTGAGAAATCACGTCTCCCTGTTTCAGAGATAGCCACAAAATCTAAATTGTGTTCCCTATTACATTCCACAATAAATAAATGTTTAGCCAAGTCACGAAGACCTCTGCTGTTAAAAAAATTCCATTCATGAGTAAACAATAGGGGATTTATAACACTTCACCCTCTTATGGGACTTGCTATCTTTTTTCGAACGTGCGGTCTTTGACTTACGTCCGGATGCTGTAAGCTCAATCAATGAACTAAGCTCGGGTTCATCTAGACCCACGTCCGAAACCGCTCCTACTAAGTGAGAGAGTAGCTCACCATCTGATGTGGCATGCAACTCCTCCTCATCAGTATGAGAGGCATAAGACTTGCTACAAACACGTGGAGTAACTTTTAATCGATCATACTGCAAATGTTTCAAAGCATTGGTCGAAATATAAATATCCTTCTCATTCTTTCCAAGACTAATACCCACATTGTTTAACTTAGAAACGATGGCAGTATTGGAAAAAGCTAAAAATGTCGGTGTTCTGGGAACGGGGGTACCCAGACTTGCCTACCTGCGGCACAGAGCGTGGCTCGTTCAGTGGCCTGGTACGGCCCATCTTCATCAGCAACTACTCAAGACCCTCGCGAGGGGCCAAGCCTCGCGAGGCGGACGACGCAAGACCTCCCCTGGGGTGGCCTCCCTATGTTGGCTCCTGAGGAGCGGAGATATCAAGGCAAGGGGCACCTCACGAGGTTCACGTGACGTGAGCCATGACGATCAAGGCCAGGAGGGCGCCAGCGGGCGCAGGAAGCCAGTTCCCCCTTTGGTGCTAAAGGGGCAAGTGCGGGCGAGGAGTCCCGAGGCGTCAGGCAAAGATTTCCATATCGGTGCAACGAGACCAAGACCAGCAGGACGACATAGCAAAGGTCACCACGGAGCCCATGACGATGTCACCAACAGAGCCTTTGGCAGGCGAAGACCACCGTTTGTCAGGATAGCTTGTACTAGCTGCCCCCCTTCAAACATGGCCACTGTGGGATCCCTTCTTGCTCAATATTTGGGAAGAGGACCCGAGTCTCTATAAATAGTACTAGCCACCACCATAGAGGGGCATCTTGATCGCATCTTGATCTGATCGTGATCAGAGAGAGAGCTCGCCCAGTAGAATAGAAAGGGGATCAGATCCAGACCACCCTTACACGCACTAGCTCGCTGAGCGCAAGAATACCTCTCCTCAGGAGGTTGTTCTTCCCGTGTACTTGTTCCTCCTCAGCCTACAAGGCAATCCGCCACACCACACTGGATTAGGGTATTACACCACAACAGTGGACTGAACCAGTATAAACCTTTGTGTCACTTGTTCTTGGGTTCGATGAGCTAGGCCTAGGAATCGGTGCGAGAGCGAACTAGGGCGGAAAGGAGAGATCTTCGTGCGCACCCCGGTGTCCGAACCTCAAGGGTTTGCCGGAACCCATAATCCAAAATTTGGCGCGCCAGGTAGGGGTGTGCCGAAGTGATACGTCTCCAACGTATCTATAATTTTTGATTGTTCCATGCTATTATATATTCTGTTTTGGATGTTTAGTGAGCTTTATTATACACTTTTATATTATTTTTGGGACTAACCTACTAACCCAAGGCCCAGTGCAAATTGCTGTTTTTTGCCTATTTCAGGGTTTCACAGAAAAGGAATATCAAACGGAGTCCAAACGAAATGAAACCTTTGGGAGAGTTATTTTTGGAACCATATCTACCCAGAAGACTTGGATTACACGCGAGGGAACGAAGGAGGTGGCCACGAGGGTCCAGGGCACGCCCGCTCCCCCTGGGCGTGCCCCCACCCTCGTGGACCCCCAATGGCTTCCCCGGTGCCCTCCTTCCTCCTATATATATCCATGTACCCTGAAAACATCAAGGCAACAGAGAAAACCCTAATTCCACCGCCACAACCTTCTGTTCGGAGCTCCGCCGGAGGGGGGATCTACCACGGAGTGCTTCTACATCAACGCCATAGCCTCACAAATGAGTTGTGAGTAGTTCACCACAGACCTTCGGGTCCATAGTTATTAGCTAGATGGCTTCTTCTCTCTTTCTGGATCTCAATACAAAGTTCTCCTCGATCTTCGAGGAGATCTATTCGATGTAATCTTTTTGCGGTGTGTTTGTTGAGATCCGATGAATTGTGGGTTTATGATCAAGATTATCTATGAGAAATATTTGATTCTTTTCTGAAATCTTTTATGTATGATTATAATATCCTTACAAGTCTCTTCAAATTATTGGTTTAGTTTGGCCTACTAGATCTATAGTACTTGCAATGGGAGAAGTGCTTGGCTTTGGGTTCAATCTTGCGGTGTCCTTTCCCAGTAATATCCTTACAAAGCTCGACTTGTTGCGAAAGGTTTTCGACAATTTCAAGGAGTTGACTATGATGAGACTTTCTCACCCGTAGCGATGCTTAAGTCTGTCCGAATCATGTTAGCAATTGCTGTATTTTATGATTATGAAATCTGGCAAATGGATGTCAAAACTGCATTCCTAAATGGATATCTTAAAGAAGAGTTGTATATGATGCAACCAGAAGGTTTTGTCGATCCTAAAGGTGCTAACAAAGTGTGCAAGCTCCAGCGATCCATCTATGGACTGGTGCAAGCATCTCAGAGTTGGAATATACACTTTGATAAGTTGATCAAAGCATATAGTATTATACAGGCTTGCGGTGAAGCCTGTATTTACAAGAAAGTGAGTGGGAGCACTACAACCTTTCTGATAAGTATATGTGAATGACATACTGTCGATCAGAAATGGTGTAGAATTTTCTGGAAAGCATAAAGGAGTGTTTTAAAGGAGTTTTTTCAAAGAAAAACCTCGATAAAGATGCTTACATATTGAGCCTCAAGATCTATAGAGATAGATCGAGATGCTAGATAAGTTTTTTCAATGAGTACATACCTTGACAAGTTTTTGAAGTAGTTCAAAATGGATCATTCAGAGAAGGAGTTCTTGCCCGAGTTGTAAGGTATGAAGTTGAGTAAGACTCAAAGCCCGACCTCGGCAGAAGATAGAAAAATAATGAAAGTCATTCCCTATGCCTCAGCCATAGGTTCTATAAAGTATGCCATGCTGTGTACCAAACCTGTTGTGTACCTTACCATGAGTTTGACAAGGAGGTATAAAAGTGATCCAGGAGTAGATCACTGGACAGCGGTCAAAATTATCCTTAGTTACTGGATGACTAAGGAAATGTTTTCTCGATTATGGAGGTGACAAATAGTTCGTCGTAAAGAGTTACACCGATGCAATCTTTACACTAATCCAGATGACTCTTAGTATCAATCTGGATGCATATTGGATGTGGGAGCAATTAGCTAGAGTAGCTCCATGCAGAGCATTGTAGACATAGAAATTTGCGAAATACATACAGATCTATATGTAACAGACCCGTTGACTAAACTTCTCTCACAAGCAAAACATGATCACACCTTATTACTCTTGGGTGTTAATCACATAGCGATGTGAACTAGATTATTGACTCTAGTAAACCCTTTGGGTGTTGGTCACATGGCGATGTGAACAATGGGTGTTATTCACATAACGATGTGAACTATCGGTATTAAATCACATGGTGATGTGATCTAGATTATTGACTCTAGTGCAAGTGGGAGACTGAAGGAAATATGCCCTAGAGGCAATAATAAAGTTATTATTTATTTTCTTATATCATGATAAATGTTTATTATTCATGCTAGAATTGTATTAACTGGAAACTTAGTACATGTGTGAATACATAGACAAAACAGAGTGTCCCTAGTATGCCTCTACTAGACTAGCTCATTGATCAAAGATGGTTATGTTTCCTAGCCATAGACATGAGTTGTCATTTGATCAACGGGATCACATCATTAGGAGAATGATGTAATGGACAAGACCCATTCTTTAGCTTAGCACTATGATCGTTTAGTTTTACTGCTATTGCTTTCTTCATGACTTATACATGTTCCTATGACTATGAGATTATGCAATTCCCGAATACCGGAGGAACACCTTGTGTGCTATCAAACGTCACAACATAACTGGGTGATTATAAAGATGCTCTACAGGTGTCTCCGAAGGTGTTCGTGGTGTTGGCATAGATCAAGAATAGGATTTGTCACTCCGAGTGTCGGAGAGGTATCTCCGGGCCCTCTCTGTAATACACATCATAATAAGCCTTGCAAGCAAATGACTAATGAGTTAGTCACGAGATGATGTATTACGGAATGAGTAATGATACTTGTCGTTAATGGGATTGAACTAGGTATTAAATCTCCGGTAAGTAACATACCGATGACAAAGGGAACAACATATGTTGTTATGCGGTTTGACTGATAAAGATCTTCGTAGAATATGTAGGAGCCAATATGAGCATCCAGGTTTCGCTATTGGTTGTTGACCGGAGATGTATCTCAGTCATGTCTACATAGTTCTCGAACCCGTAGGGTCCACTTAACGTTTGATGACGATCGGTATTATGAGTTTATGAGTTTTGATGTACCGAAGGTAGTTCGGAGTCCTGGATGAGATCATGGACATGACAAGGAGTCTCGGAATGCCCGAGACATAAAGATTAATATATTTGACGACTATATTCGGACACCGGAAGTGTTCCGGGTGCTATCGGGTATAACCGGAGTGCCGGAGGGGGTTACCGGACCCCCCCCCCCCCGAGGGAGTATGGGCCATAGTGGGCCATTGAGGAAAAGAGAGGGGAAGCCCATAGGGCTGGCCGCACCCCCCTAGAGTTCCTAGTTGGACTAGGAAAAGGGGGGAGGCGCCCCCTTTCCTTTCCTTATCCTCTTCCCCTTTCCTTTCCTACTCCTAGTAGGAGTAGGAAAAGGGGTTCCTATTCCTACTAGGAGTAGGAATCCTACTCCCTTGGCGCGCCCTAGGCCTGGCCGCACCTCCCCCCTTGCTCCTTTATATACGGGGGCAGGGGGCACCCAAAGAAAAAGAGGAAACATTGTTCTAGCCGTGTGCGGTGCCCCCTCCACAGAAACACACCTCGGTCATACCGTTGCAGTGCTTAGGCGAAGCCCTGCGCCGATAGCTTCATCATCTCCGTCACCACGCCGTCATGTTGACGAAACTATCCCGTGAAGCTCAACTGGATCAAGAGCTCGTGGGACGTCATCAAGCTGAACGTGTGCTGAACGCGGAGGTGCCGTACGTTCGGTGCTTGATCGGTTGGATCACGAAGAAGTTTGACTACATCAACCGCGTCACTAGACGCTTCCGCTTTTGGTCTACGAGGGTACGTAGACACACTCTCCCGTCTCGTTGCTATTCATCAAGTAGATAGATCTTGTGTGATCGTAGGAAATTTTTGAAATACTACGTTCCCCAACAGTGGCATCATGAGCCAGGTCTATGCGTAGAAGATATGCACGAGTAGAACACAATGAGTTGTGAGCGATAATAGTCATACTCCTTACCAGCATGTCATACTTTGGTTCGGCGGTATTGTGAGATGAAGCGGCCCGGACTGACATTACGCGTACGCTTACACGAGACCGGTTTCACCATTATGAGCACTCGTTGCTTAAAGGTGACTGGCGGGTGTCTGTCTCTCTCACTTTAGTTGAGTCAAGTGTGGCTACGCCCAGTCCTTTTGAAGGTTAAAACAGCACATACTTGACGAAAAATCGTTGTGGTTTTTGTATGCGTAGGTAAGAACAGTTCTTGCTAAGCCCGTAGCAGCCACGTAAAAATTGCAACAACAAAGTAGAGGACGTCTAACTTGTTTTTGCAGGGCATGTTGTGATGTGATATGGTCAAGACATGATGGGTTATACGTTATTGTATGAGATGATCATGTTTTGTAAAGTTATCGGCAGCTGGCAGGAGCCATATGGTTTTCGCTTTATTGTATGAAATACAATCGCCATGTAATCGCTTTACTTTATCACTAAGTGGTAGCGATAGTCGTGGAAGCAATAGTTGGCGAGACGACAACGATGCTATGCTGGAGATCAAGGTGTCGCACCGGTGACGATGGTGATCATGACAGTGCCTTGGAGATGGAGATCAAAAGCACAAGATGATGATGGCCATATCATGTCACATATTTTGATTGCATGTGATGTTTATCTTATTATGCTTCTTATTTTTCTTAGTACGGCGGTAGCATTATAACATGATCCCTTACAAAATTTCAAGGTATAAGTGTTCTCCCTAAGTATGCACCGTTGCGAAAGTTCATCGTGCCGAGACACCACGTGATGATCGGGTGTGATAAGCTCTACGTTCATATACAACGGGTTTAAGCCAGTCTTGCACACGCAGAATACTCGGGTTAAACTTGGCGAGCCTAGCATTTGCAGATATGGCCTCGGAACACTGGAGACTGAAAGGTCGAGCGTGAATTATATAGTAGATATGATCAACATAAGATGTTCACCAATGAAAACTACTCCATCTCACGTGACGATCGGACATGGTTTAGTTGATTTGGATCACGTGATCATTTAGATGACCAGAAGGATATCTATCTTAGTGGGAGTTCTTTAGTAATATGATTAACTGAACTTTAATTTATCATGAACTTAGTCCAGGTAGTATTAGCATATCTATGTTGTAGATCAATAGCTCGCGATGTAGCTCCCCGTTTGTTTTTATATGTTCCTAGAGAAAACTAAGTTGAAAAATGTTAGTAGCAAATGATGCGGACTTGTTCCGTGATCTGAGGATTTTCCTCATTGCTGCACAGAAGAATTATGTCCTTGATGCACCGCTAGGTGACAGACCTATTGCAGGACCAGACGCAGACGTTATGAACATTTTGACAAAATCTCGGTATGATGACTACTTGATAGTTTAGTGCACCATGCTTTACGGCTTAGAACCAGGAGTTCAAAAATGTTTTGAACGCCACGGAGCATATGAGATGTTCCAGGAGTTGAAATTAGTATTTCATACTCATGCCCGTGTCGAGAGGTATAAGACCTCGGACGGTGCATTGCCTACAAGATGGAGGAGAATAGCTCAACCAGTGAGCATGTGCTCAGAATGTATGGATACTACAATTGCTTGAATCAAGTGGGAGTTAATCTTACAGATAAGATAGCGATAACCAACAAGTGTAGGGGATCGCAACAGTTTTCAAGGGTAAAGTATTCAACCCAAATTTATTGATTCGACACAAGGGGGCCCAAAGAATAGTCTTAAGTATTAGCAACTGAGTTGTCAATTCAACCACACCTGGAAACTTAGTATCTGCAGCAAGGTAGTTTAGTAGCAAAGTAATATGATAGTGGCGGTAGCAGCAATAATAAGCAACGATAGTGTTTTGTAGTTTTTGTGATAGTAGCAATGGAAAAGTAAATAAGCAACTAGCAATATGGGAAAAGCTCATATGGATTGCTGATGGGAAATTATGTCGGATGCAATTCATCATGTAGAAGTTATAACCTAGGGTGACACAGAACTAGCTCCAGTTCATCAATGCAATGTAGGCATGTATTCCGAATATAGTCATACGTGCTTATGGAAAAGAACTTGCATGACATCTTTTGTCCTACCCTCCCGTGGCAGCGGGGTCCTATTGGAAACTAAGGGATATTAAGGCCTCCTTTTAATAGAGTACCGAACCAAAGCATTAACACATAGTGAATACATGAACTCCTCAAACTATGGTCATCACCGGTAGTGGTCCTGATTATTGTCACTTCGGGGTTGCCGGATCATAACACATAGTAGGTGACTATAGACTTGCAAGATAGGATCAAGAACACACATATATTCATGAAAACATAATAGGTTCAGATCTGAAATCATGGCACTCGGGCCCTAGTGACAAGCATTAAGCATAGCAAAGTCATAGAAACATCAATCCGAGAACATAGTGGATACTAGGGATCAAACCCTAACAAAACTAACTCGATTACATGATAGATCCCATCCAACCCATCACCGTCCAGCAAGCCTACGATGGAGTTACTCACGCACGGCGGTGAGCATCATGGAATTGGTGATGGAGGAAGGTTGATGATGAGGATGGCGACGATCTCCACTCTCCGGAGCCCCGAACGGACTCCAGATCAGCCCTCCCGAGAGAGATTATGGCTTGGAGGCGGCTCCGTCTTGTAAAACGTTATAATTCTTTCTCCTTGATTTTTTTCTCCTCGAAAGTGAACATATAGGATCTGGGGATACGTCGGTGGAGCACCAGGGGGCCCACGAGGCAGGGGGCACGCCCTGGGGGGGGGGCACCCTCGTGGACAGGGTGTGCCCCCCTGGTCTGGATCTTCTTGCAGGTATTTTTTATCTTTTCCGTAATAATTCTCCGTGGATTTTCAGGTCATTCCGAGAACTTTTTATTTCTGCACAAAAACAACACCATGGCAGTTCTGCTGAAAACAGCGTCAGTCCGGGTTAGTTCCATTCAAATCATGCAAGTTAGAGTCCAAAACAAGGGCAAAAGAGTTTGGAAAAGTAGATACGTTGGAGATGTATCAACTCCCCCAAGCTTAAACCTTTGCTTGTCCTCAAGCAATTCAGTTGATAAATTGAAAGTGATAAAGAAAAACTTTGACAAACTCTGTTTGCTCTTGTTGTTGTAAATATGTAAGCCAGCATTCAGGTTTTCAACAAGATCATGAACTAACCACATTCACAATAACTTTCAGGTATCAAGACTACTCACATCAATGGCATAATCAACTAGCGAGCAATAATAATAAACCTCGGATGACGACACTTTCTCAAAACAATCATGATATGATATAACAAGATGGTATCTCGCTAGCCCTTTCTGAGACCGCAAAACATAAATGCAGAGCACCTTTAAATATCAAGGACTGACTAGACATTGTAATTCATGGTAAAAGAGATCCAGTCATGATCATACTCAATGCAAATTAATAGTAATACATGCAAATGACAGAGGTGCTCTCCTACTGGTGCTCTTTGATAAGAGGATGATGACTCTGCATAAAAGTAAATAGATAGGCCCTTCGCAGAGGGAAGCAGGGATTTGTAGAGGTGCCAGAGCTCGATTTTTAAATAGAGATGAATAACATTTTGAGCGGTATACTTTCATTGTCAACATAACAACCAAGAATCTCGATATCTCCCGTGCTACGCACATTATAGGTGGTTCCCAAACAAAATGGTAAAGTTTATACTCCCCCAACCACCAACAAGCACACTCCACGGCTAGCCCGAAACAATGGGTACCGTCCAAACCAGCAACAGCCCTGGGGGAGTTTTGTTTAATTATTATGATTTTGAGCATGGGACTGGGCATCCCGGTTACCATCCATTTTCTCATGAATGATGAGCGGAGTTCACTCATCGTGAGAATAACCCACCTAGCATGGAAGATATAGACTGCCCTAGTTGATACATGAGCTGTTCGAGCATACAAAACAGAATTTCATTTCAAGGTTTAGAGTTTGGCACATACAAATTTAATTGGAACAGCAGGTAAATACCGCATATAAGAAGGTATAGTGGACTCATGTGGAATAACTTTGGGGTTCATGGAAGTGGATGCACAAGCAGTATTCCCGCTTAGTACAGGTGAAGGCTAGAAAGGGACTGGGAAGCGACCAGCTAGAGAGCAACAACGGTCATGAACATGCATTAAAATTAATCAATAATGAATGCAAGCATGTGTAGGATATAAATCACCATGAACATAAATATCGTGGAGGCTATGTTGATTCGTTTCAACTACATGCGTGAACATGTGCCAATTCAGATCACTTAAATCATTCAAAGGAGGATACCACCCCATCATACCGCATCACAACCATTTTAATATCATGTTGGCACACAAGATAGACCATTATAAACTCTCGGCTAATTAAGCATGGCATAAGCAGCTATGATCTCTAATTGTCATTGCAAGCATGTTTCATTCATAACAAGCTGAATCAGGAACGATGAACTATCATATTTACAAAAACAAGAGAGGTCGAGTTCATACCAGCTTTTCTCATCTCAGTTAGTTCATCATATATCATCCTTATTGCCTTTCACTCGCACGACCGAATGGTGTGGATAATAATAATAGTGCACATGCATTGGACTAAGCTAGAATCTGCAGACATTTAATACAAGAGAGAAGACAAGGTAATATGGCTCAAGGTTAAATCAACACTAAAGCATATGAGAGCCACTAAGCATTTTTAATCATGGTCTTCTACTCTTAACCCCTAAAGAAAGGAAAAGAAACTATTTACACGGGAAAGCTCCCAACAAGCAAAAGAAGAACGGGAAATCTTTTTGGGTTTTATTTAGTTACTACTACAAGAAAAGTAAACTAGCTAGAAGCTACACCTAATATTTTTTTTGTTTTTCTTAAGGTTTTTCTAGCACACGAGAAAAAGACTAGGAAAAAGAAATTGAAACTGAACATGGATGGTACAGTGAAAGAGTGTGAGCACCAACAACTAGAATAAGTGTGAACATGAATGTAAAGTCGGTGAGAAACACGTACTCCCCCAAGCTTAGGCTTTTGGCCTAAGTTGGTCTATGGCTAGTATTGGCCTGATGGATATCCAAAGTCGTATTTGGGGTTGTACTGAGATGCAGTAGCTACTGCATGCTGAGCTGCAGCTTGAAGGCGGGCTGCTTCTGTCATATTATAATACGCATTTGCCTCCTCCATAGTTATAGTGTATCTTCCTTTTGCTTGAAAGTCAAACAAGGTAGGGGCAGGAAGAACAATAGGGATGGCCTGTTGCCTGTTAAAGATTAATCGATATTTGAGGGTTTGACCATCCCTCTCTATAAACCGGTGACTAGTCATAGCATGGCAATCTAAATGAGCAGGAGGTAAAGGTTCATCATTCTCGTGCACATGCACACCAAGAAAGCGGGCTATGCGAGTGGCATAAATCCCACCAAATAAATCTCCATTCATACCATTATGGTGTAGCCTACGTGCAACAATGGCTCGCAAGTTATATTTTCTATCACCTAGTACAACACTCCTGAGAACACTAAGATCTGGGGCACACACACGTGACAAGCCTCATCTTTACCATTTATGCATCTACCAATAAAGAGAGCAAAGTAATGAATATCAAGAAAATGGATGTCCCTATAGTAGCCTGTGTGATTTCCCTAGATTCCCCCCGGCGATACTAGATAGAAACTCTCTAAATTTAGATTTACGAGGATCACCCATACCGCCCCACTGTGGGAGCTTACAAGCATCATTAAAGTCCTCTAAGTCCATGGTGTAAGATTTATCATATAGGTCAAACAGGACAGTGTGAGAATTACGTGAAGATGAAAATTTAAACCTTCTCACAAAGATATCAGTTAAGCCACAGTATTGAGGGCACTTATCTTGTATGAAGCCCTCGAGGTCAGCATTACACACATATGCATAAAATTCATCCTTGATGCCAACCTGATCAATAAAGTCATCTGACGGCCATTCACAAGGCCGCACATTAGCATCCCTCGGTAGTTCATCGTCCGGCACACGGAACGCGAGCCTCGGTTCTCACTTCCTTGAAGAACCACCTTGGAAATTTTTCCTATGCATTTTTCTGAAATTTTTAGTAACTCAAAATAAAAGTTAACCAAACTCAACAAGATTGATAGCAACAACTCCTATAAGTGCCTAGAGACTATATCATGCATTAGAACTACTTGTGACCAAGAAAATTTGACATGCAAGCTCAAGAACAAGGTTACCACAGCAACCTAAATTGGCAATAAATAAAGCACTAGAACAAAAACTAATTGGACCAATGGAGGAGTCACATACCAAGGAACAATCTCCCCAAATAGTTTGATGAATGGTGCTTTGAGCAAGGAGATCGAAAATGGCAGCAAGATGAGCTAGAACTCGGGTTTGAGCTGGTTGGTGATTTTTTTGGGAGGAAGAAGAAGAGTGTGGGTGCAGGAATAAGTGGAGGGGGCCACGTGGGGCCCACGAGGCAGGGGGCGTGCCCTGGCAGGGGGCGCGCCCTGGACCCTCGTGGCCAGGTGCTGGCTCCCCTCGCTGTGTGTTCTGTGCCATATTTTCTCAAATAATCTAGAAAAAAACATATTTCATTTTCATGGCATTTGGAGAACTTTTATTTTCGGGGTATTTTTTTATTGCACGGATAAGTCTGAAAACAGACAGAGAGTATTTTTTAATTTATCCTAATTAACAGAAAGTAAAAAGGGGTACAGAAGGTTGTGCTATCTAAATTCACCTATCTCATGCTCCTCAAAAGGAATCCATTAACAAGGTTGATCAGGTCTTGTTAACAAACTCTTTCCGAATAACATGAAACCGGAGAATTTCCGAATAACACTAGGTTACCTCAATGGGGATCTGTATGTCCCCAACAATAAGTATGTCATATGTCTTCTTGGTATTAGGAAAAGGAAATTCAAAACCTCCAATAGTGATAGTTGAAATTTTTCCAATATAATTGATACTGTGGACCTGAGGTTGTTTCCTCGAAAAGTGTACCATATGCACATTACCATTGACGTGAAAAGTGACATTGCCTTTGTTGCAATCAATAACAGCCCCTGTAGTATTCAAAAAGGGTCTTCCAAGAATAATAGACATACTCTCGTCCTCGGGAATATCAAGTATAATAAAGTTCGTTAGAATAGTAACATTTGCTACCACAACAGGCACATCCTCACAAATACCGACAGGTATAGCAGTTAATTTAACAACCATTTGCAAAGATATTTCAGTAGGTGTCAACTTACTCAAGTCGAGTCTACGATATAAAGAGAGAGGTATAACACTAACACCGGCTCCAAGATCACATAAAGCATTTTTAACATAGTTTCGTTTAATGGAGCAAGGTATAGTAGGTACTCCCGGAGCTCCTAGTTTCTTAGGTATTCCACCTTTAAAAGTGTAATTGGCAAGCATGGTGGTAATTTCTACTTCAGGTATCTTCCTTTTGTTGGTAATAATATCTTTCATATAATTAGCATAAGGATTTGTTTTAAGCACATCAGTCAAACGCATACGCAAAAAGATAGGTCTAATCATTTCAGCAAAGCGCTCAAAATCCTCATCATCCTTTTTCTTGGATGGTTTCAGAGGAAAAGGCATGGGTTTCTGAACCCATGGTTCTCTTTCCTTGCCGTTTTTGCTAGCAACAAAGTCTTTCTTATCATAACATTGATTCTTTGATTGTGGGTTATCAAGATCAACAACAAGTTCAATCTCTACATCATTATCGTTGCTAGTTTGAGCATCATCATTTATATTATCACTAGGTTCATGTTCATTACCAGATTGTGTCTCAGCATCAGAAACATATATATTATTGGGATTCTCAGGCATGTCAGCTACAGGTTCACTAGAAGCATGCAAAGTTCTATCATTTTTCTTTTTCTTCTTCTTAGAAGAACTAGGTGCATCTAAATTAGCTCTCTGAGAATCTTGCTCAATTCTCTTAGGGTGGCCTTTAGGATACAGAGGTTCCTGAGTCATTCTACCACCTCTAGTCACAACTCTAATAGCATAGTCATTATTCTTACCATTTAATTAATTGAGCAAATCATTTTGAGCCTTAAGTACTTGTTCTACTTGAGTGGTGACCATAGACGCATGTATACTAATGAGTTTCAGTTCACCTTTAGCTCTAGACAGATAATCACTTAAGCATTCAATCATATAAGGATTATGTTGCAATTGTCTACCAACATAAGCATGGAAGTTTTATTATTTCACAATAAAATTGTCAAACTCGTCTAAGCATTGGCTGGCAGACTTATAACGAGGAATATCACCTTCATCAAACCAATAAAGAGAATTTACCTTTACTACCTATGTCGGGTTATCAAGACCATGTATTTCTTCAATAGGTGGTAAATTCTTAGCATCTTCAGCTTTAATACATTTTTCTTTCATATATTTCTTTGCCTCTTGCATATCTTCAGGACTGAGGAATAGAACACCTCTTTTCTTCGGAGTTGGCTTAGGGGCTGGTTCAGGAAGTGTCCAACTATTTTCATTGGCCAGCATATTATTCAATAGTAATTCAGCTTGATCAACTATTCTTTCCCTGAAAACACAACCATCACAACGATCCAGGTGGTCTCTCGAAGCATCGGTTAGTCCATTATAAAAGACATCAAGTATATCATGCATCTCAAGAGGATGATCAGGCAAAGCATTAAGTAATTGGAGAAGCCTCCCCCAAGCTTGTGGGAGACTCTCTTCTTCAATTTGCACAAAATTATATATTTCCCATAAGGCAGCTTGTTTCTTATGAGCGGGAAAATATTTAGCAGAGAAGTAATACATCATATCCTGGGGACTACGCACACAACCAGGATCAAGAGAATTAAACCAAGTCTTAGCATCACCCTTTAACGAGAATGGAAACAACTTAAGGATATAGTAATAACGAATCTTTTCATCATTGGTAAACAGGGTTGTTATATCATTCAACTTAGTAAGATGTGCCACAACAGTTTCAGACTCATAGCCATGGAAAGGATCAGATTCAACCAAAGTAATTAACTCAGGATCAACAGAGAATTCATAATCCTTATCAGTAACACAGATAGGTGAAGTAGCGAAAGCAGGGTCATGTTTCATTCTAGCATTCAAGGACTTTTCTTTCAACTTAGCTAATAATTTCTTATGATCATATCTATCGTTGCAAGCAACAAAGTCTCTAGCAGTTTCTTCATCCATAACATAACCCTCAGGCACAACAGGCAATTCAAATCTATTGGGAGAAGCTTCATCATCACTTTCATAAATATCACCAGTTTCAATATTTGTATTCTCCCAAACTCTAGCAATTTGTTCATCTAGAAATTCACCTAGTGGCACAGTATTATCAAGCATGGAAGTAGTTTCATCATACATAGCAGAAGTGGCATAATCAAGAACATGCGACATATCAGATTCAATAGCATGTGTAGGTGTCGCAAATTTACCCATAACAGAAGGAGAATCAAGTGCAGAGCTAGATGGCAGTTCCTTACCTCCCCTCGTAGTTGAGGGTAAGATCTTGGTTTTTGAGTCCTTTAGATTCTTCATAGTGATCAACAGATATAAGTCCCAAGTGACTTAAAGAATAGAGCTATGCTCCCCGGCAACGGCGCCAGAAAATATTCTTGATAACCCACAAGTGTAGGGGATCGCAACAGTTCTCGAGGGTAAAGTATTCAACCCAAATTTATTGATTCGACACAAGGGGAGCCAAAGAATACTCTTAAGTATTAGCAGCTGAGTTGTCAATTCAACCACACCTAGAAACTTAGTATCTGCAACAAGGTAGTTTAGTAGCAAAGTAATATGATAGTGGCGGTAGCAGCAATAAAAGTAACGATAGTGTTTTTGTAGTTTTTGTGATAGTAGCAACGGAAAAGTAAATAAGCAACAAGCAATATGCGAAAAGTTCATATGGATCGGTGATGGGAAATTATGTTCGATGCAATTCATCATGTAGAAGTTATAACCTAGGGTGACACAGAACTAGCTCCAGTTCATCAACGCAATGTAGGCATGTATTCCGAATATAGTCATACGTGCTTATAAAAAATAACTTGCATGGCATCTTTTGTCCTACCCTCCCGTGGTAGCGGGGTCCTATTGGAAACTAAGGGTGTCGGTGTACAAAAAGGGGGTTACACTTTTTGTACCCCTATGACTGTGCACGAGCAGTCTAAGCCGCGGGCACCACCACACCAAGCAAGGCAAGGGAGGTGAGCCAGGGTGAGACCGAAGCTCGATGGAACTAGAGCAACACCAAAGCCAAGATCACGAAGAACCAAGGGACGATGCGGGCTCCCCCGGCAAGGATCCGGCTTTAGCAGCCCCGGCAAGACCCTTGTCGCGGCAACTCGCCCCACGCCTACCGAGAAAATCACCCTTGAGTCCACTGCCCCCATCGGGCAAGGATTTGGGAGACATCCCCGTAGTGGCATGCAGATCTTTGTGAAGACTTTCAAGATCAGATACACACTAAGAAGACGATGACCCTTGGCGGGATCCCAGCCAAGGAAGACCACAAGGCCTCCGACAAGCGCCTTGCCGGGGATGGCAGTAGGCGCCGCGGCAAGACCCTTGCCGGGGCCCCCGCAAGGCCCTTGCCGAGAACATCCGCAGGGCCACCATCAGGCCCACGCCGACTAAACTTCCACTGCTGTATGCAGCTGCCGACCCAACCAGATGGGCAGCCACCTGCGTGGCGGCATGCAGATCTTCGTGAAGACCCACCCCACCTCAGCTGCCTGCCTACCTACATGGCATCTCAGGCATCGCTGGCCACGGCGCGTGTCAACACAAGAAGGAGCGGCGACGGACGAGGCATATCTCTCCCCGTCCCCGATAAATCAAGGACACCTAAGTAAGACGCATTAAATGCGCCTTGTCATGTAATGCGAGGGATAAACTCGCATCACTGTACCCTTTCCACCTCCTGTGTGCCACTGTGGCAACCCCTTTTTCTATAAAAGGAGGCCCGAGGCAACCAGGAGGAGGATTTGGCTTTTTGGAGCTCCTCACGCCCCATAGCTAGCTGAAGAACACAAATATACAATCCACCAAAGGAGGAGTAGGGTTTAGGCATCCTCGCGGCCTGAACCTGGATAAACGAACCGTGTGCTATCTGTTTGATTCGCTCTTCTCTCAACCCCGCGCCCCGCTAACCGTAGTAGGGATTCTTGTGATCCCATAGGTGTCGTTCCAATACACAGACATCTTTGGCGCGCCAGGTAGGGGGCGCAGTTGTGAGAATCGGCTTTAGTAGTTAGTTCGACGCTTCTTCATCACCATGGCACCCAAGAAGAAGACGACGGTGGCGGTTGGCCAGTCGGAAGCCGGACAGCCCGTCCCGACGCAGGCGAGCAGCGGACCGGTCGCGGAAAGGACCCGGGGCGCTGCTCGCGAACACCAATGCCATCCCAGCAGCCGGAGTTTGGGAGGTGGCGATGTTTGTGCGCCTGGTAACGGGCCACACACCGCCAAATCCAAAGACGGAGCCAGGCCCTTCGCGGGTGGCGCGGGGCCTTCCAAGATCGCTGCCGCATCACCCGAAGGCGACGGAAGGGCCTCCAGGACTCCCACGCCAGCGCCAATAGCGTGCTCCTCCCAAGCAGCGTGCGGCGAACGGCGTCATCACGTCGAAGATCCCGGGCTTCGCCGCGGGAAGAGCCCCGAGCGCCACTCCCGAGACGTAGAAGACCTGCCCGCCCGCCGAAGCGCTGGTGAAAACGGCATGCGACCGCGGTGTCGTGATAGAGCTCCTCCTGACATGGTCAGGAGTTGAAGCGCGTCGCGGTCCGTGCCGGTTTCGCTACCGCTAACCCCAGCAGAAGCCTTGGCGCGCGCGCAGTTGCTCCTCGACTTTCCTCCCGTTACGGAGAAACTCGACGAATGGAGAGCCACCATCCGAAGCCTTGTCGCAGTCACCAACAAGGATGACCCAAGTCCAGCGAAGCCCCCGGGTCGACGCTCCGATGGGGTCCCACGCGCCGGTGGCGGGAGGACCGGCAACACCGTGGCCACGGTGCATTCCCCTCCTCCTCGCCCGATACCGCGTGTGTCGACTCATCGAGACGTCGCGGGTGACGACATCTCCATAGCGTCGTCCGACCCACGGACCCACGGCGACCAGCGTCAAGTTCTTTAGGAGCGAGCTCATGAAGACGCTCGAACCACCATCGAGTGCCGGCGCGGAGCACGCCACCAGTCAGACAGGAGAGCAGGGCCTGCTGTGAACCGCCCAGCACCGGAGAGCCCTGGAGGTCTACCTTACGAGGTAGGCTGTCCGACTTTTACCCGTGAGCTGCGGCAGTTCCAGTGGCCCACCCACCGCACCTTCAAGCCTGACGTTGGCGAGAAGTATAATGGCAAGACCCACCCGCCGGAGTTCCTCAGCATCTACACCATCGCGATGCAAGCTGCCGGAGCCCGCGACGATAAGGTGCTTGGGAATTACTTTCCATTGGCTCTTAAACCCAACGCCATGTTGTGGTTGATGCACTTGCCGGTAGACTCCATTTCCTCCTGGTCGGATTTGTGCCATGAGTTTATTGGCGCCTTTACTGGAGGTCACCAAGCCCATGGCCAAGCAAGTGACCTGCACGTCATTCCCCAGAAGGGAGGCGAGAGTCTGTGCAAGTATATACAGAGGTTCAGCCGGGTACAGTACAATATCCCTGATGTTTACCCTGTCGCCATCATCAGCGCGTTTCATCAGAACGTGCATAACCCCAAGATGCGTGAAGAACTGGCAATGACCAAGGTGAAAGATGTGGCGGAACTCTATGTTCTTGCTGACAGATGTGCCCGGGCTGAAGAGGGAAGGAAGTACCCCGGCGAAGATGCCGGCGCGGAAACCGACTCTTCAGATGAGGATGCTACCGCCCCGACAAAGAAAGGCCGGCGCCGCAACAGGAAGCGCAAAGGTAAAGCCGTTCTTGCCGTCGAGGGATCTGATGACGCCGGCTCCGCCAAGAAAACCAAGGCGGATGACCCCAGCAAGGAAATTGCTGGGTGTGTTACCTTCTGGGCCTTGGCGGCTGCCGAGAAGCCAGGAAACTCCGACAAGCAATACTGCAAGATCCATCGCACCAAAGGCCATGATCTCCAGAACTGCCGACAGGTTGAGCTCCTTGCTGAGAAGCAGAGGGCTGAATATGAGAGGCGGGACAAGGAGAAGGGCCAAGACGGTGCTGAGGGGTCCGGCGACCAAGAGTTTCAGAAAGCCACAGAGGCCATGTGCGTCGATGGCGGCGCCTCGCTGCATACTTCTCACCGCCAACTTAAACAGTGGGCGCGTGAGATTACAGCGGTGGAGCCGTCGTCTGGTGCCCAAAAGCCGCTGAAGTGGTCCAGCACGCCTATCATTTTTGACACTGAGGATCACCCCGACCGCACTACTGCGGTCGGGTGCTTGCCATTGTTGGTTTCACCAACAATACGCAACCTCAAGGTGACAAAGATGCTAGTCGATGGCGGGGCCGGTCTGAACTTAATCTCACCTACCGTGATCGAGAAGCTGCAGATTCCTGACGGAGACCTCGAGGAAACGGGCACGTTTCAGGGGGTCAACCCGGGAAGAAGTCAACCAAAGGGGAAGGTCACGCTGCCCGTGACTTTTGGTAGTGACCTGAACTACGGGACAGAAAGGATCGTGTTTGATGTCGCCAAGATCCCCTTGCCCTACAACGGGATCCTTGGCCGCCCAGCGCTAGACAAGTTCATGGCGGCGTCACACTACGCCTACAACACCCTGAAGATGCTAGGACCTGTGACGATCATCACCATCCCCTCCGATAAGAAAGATGCATTGATTTGCACTGACCAACTATACCAACAAGCAGTTGCAGCAGCTGCCGCCACTAGGGCACTTGCTCCTGCCACTGGAGCCCCGGGGGGGGGGGAGAAGAAGAAGAAGACCGGTGAGACCTCGGACACCCACTCCGGCAAGCGCACCTCTTCGAAGTGTAGTGCTCCCGTCGAGGACATGCCAGAGAGCTCCACCGGCAGAAACAAGAAGTCCAGGGCCACATCGCCGGGAACCAAGAAGGTTTTTGTCAAGGAGGACGGCACGGGAGGGGCTTTCACCATAAGCTCCACCCTTGACGACAAATAGGAAGACGAGCTCGTCACCTTCCTGCGGGCAAATGTCGATGTGTTTGCATTGCTAGCATCTGACATCCCCGGCGTTCCCAGGGAGGTGATTGAGCACCACCTTGCTGTTTGTCCTCATGCGCGGCCCGTCAAGCAGAAGGTCAGGAAGCAAGCTTTAGAACGACAAGAGTTCATCACAGAGGAGATCTGGAAACTGGAAGCAGCGGGTTTGGTAAGAGGAGTGCTCCATCCAACGTGGTTGGCCAATCCAGTGGTAGTGCGCAAGGCGAATGGGAAGTGGAGGCTGTGTATTGATTACACATATATCAATAAGGCTTGTCCCAAAGACCCCTTTCCGTTGCCGCACATCGACCAGATTGTTGACTCCATGGCTGGGTGTGACCTGTTGTCATTCCTCGATGCCTACTCCGACTACCATCAGATCTTCATGACAAGAGAAGACGAAGAGAAGACATCATTCATCACCCCATGTGGTACGTATTGTTTCGTATGAATGCCTTTCGGGTTGAAGAGTGCTGGCTCAACGTTTGCAAGGGCAGTCCGGATTGGTTTTGAACCCCGGCTCCATAGAAATATGGAGGCTTATATGGATGATATAGTGGTCAAAACCAAGAACGGGGCAACCCTTATACCGGATTTACAAGAAACATTTGCAAACCTACGCAAGATCAATCTCAAGCTGAACCCTGAGAAGTGCATCTTCGGCGTCCCGTCTGGCAAGCTTCTCGGGTTCTTTGTGTCACAACGTGGGATAGAGGCCAATCCGGACAAGATCAAAGCCATAGAACAGATTGAAGCACCCAAACGGGTCAAGGATGTGCATCGGCTTGCTCGCTGTGTTGCCTCCATGAGCAGATTCATTTCCAAGTCTGCCGAGCGCGCCCTCCCCTTTTTCAAGATTTTGAAAAAGGCGGGCCCAATGGAGTGGATGCCAGAAGCCGAAGCAGCATTGCAAGATTTGAAGAGGTATATTTCCTCCACACCAGTACTAGTTGCGCCTAGGCCACAAGAACCGTTGCTGCTATACCTGGCGGCAACGAACCAGGTGGTCAGCACCGCACTGGTGGCACAGAGAGAAATTGATGACGAGGTGATAGCAGCGACAGAGCCTGATGCCGTTGGTGCAGAGACGACACGGCCGGTTAGAGTGCCACCAAGGAAGAAAATGATGCAGCACCCGGTCTACTTTGTTAGCTCCCTCTTGCAGGGGGCTAGATCAAGGTACTCCGGTGTGCAGAAATTGCTCTTCGGCCTTCTTATGGCCTCGAGGAAGCTGCGTCACTACTTCCAGGCACACGAGATCACTGTCGTCACTCGCCTCCCTCTGCAACGGATATTGCACAATCCAGATGCAACGGGAAGAATTGTAGAGTGGGCACTAGAGCTGTCTAGCTTTGGCCTCAAGTTTGAAAGTACCTCGACGATTCAAAGCCGAGTCCTGGCGGAGTTCGTTGCAGAATGGACCGCGACGCCTTATGAAGAAGCCCAGGAAACTGCTCTCCCCGGTAAAGAGGCGAGTTGCGACTGGATCATGTACTTTGATGGAGCTTTCTCCTTACAGGGCGCCGGGGCTGGCGTACTGCTTGTCGCGCCCACCGGAGAGCACCTCAAGTACGTGGTGCAGATGCACTTCCCCAGGGAGGTATCAACGAACAATACTGCCGAATATGAGGGGCTGCTTGCTGGTCTTAGGATCGCGGCAGACCTTGGAATCAAGAAACTCATTGTCAGGGGCGATTCACAGCTTGTCGTCAAACAAGTCAACAAAGATTACCAGAGCCCGTTGATGAAGGCCTACGTCGATGAAGTGAGAAAGCTGGAAGAGCGTTTTGATGGTATACAGGCGGAGCACGTTCCCCGAGCAGAGAACGATATCGCCGATTACCTGTCAAAGCGTGCTGCCCTCAAGTTACCTGTGGAACCAGGTACCTTTGTGCTTCAGCTTTCTCAGCCATCCGTTGATCCATCAATAGAGCAAAACAAGAGGAGGAAATCAGGGCCCGGCAAGTACTTTCCCGCCGAGCTCCCCGGAGCCGCCGGCAAGGATGTTGCCGGGGACACTGAGCCCGCCACGGGACGGCTAGCTCCGGCGGAGCATCAAGCTCTTGCCGTCGAGACAACCGCTCCTATAGCAGAGGAAATGCCTTTAGTCCTCGCCGTCGAGCCCTAGGCTCCAACGTGGGCACAGCATACTGTCTGATTCCTCCAAACTGGGGAACTTCCTGAGGAGCGGGAAGAAGCGGAAAAAGTAGCCCATCGATCTGCTATGTACCAGTTCGTCGATGATGTCCTGTACAGAAAGAGACCGAACGACGTGAAATTGAAGTGTATCCCTCGAGAGGAAGGACTGGGGCTGTTGGCAGAGATACATGGAGGCATATGCGGATCCCACATTGGGTCAAGAGCCCTTGCCGGCAAGGCATTTCGGCAAGGCTTCTTCTGGCCCACTGCCCTCCAGGATGCGACGACACTGGTCACCAGGTGTGAAGCGTGTCAGTTCCATTCAAAGAAACTTCATCAACCAGCTCAAGCCCTTCAAACCATTCCTCTCTCCTGGCCCTTATCGGTCTGGGGGCTCGACATACTAGGCCCTTTCCCCCGCGCTGTCGGGGGCTTTGAGTACTTGTACGTCGCAATCGATAAGTTCACAAAGTGGCCAGAGGTGGAGGCAGTGAGGAAGGTCACAGCCCAGTCAGCCGTCAAATTCTTCAAGGGACTAGTGTGTCGTTTTGGTGTACCCAACAGGGTCATCACCGTCAGCGGCACACAGTTCACAAGCCGCACCTTCATGCAATATACCCAAGACCTCGGCAGCAAAGTCTGTTTCGCTTCCGTTGCTCAGCCACGAAGCAATGGTCAAGCTGAGAGAGCAAACGCTGAAGTACTGCGAGGCTTAAGGACAAAGACCTTTGACAGGCTGCGCAAGAGTGGAAGGCGTTGGATTGATGAGTTGCCGACGGTTCTTTGGTCGATCAGAACGACGCCAAATCGAGCCACCGGCTAGACACCCTTTGCCCTAGTATACGGGGCAGAAGCAGTTCTCCCCACTGAACTCATATACGGGTCACCTCAAGTGCTCGCTTATGATGAGCTTGAGCAAGAGCAACTGCGGCAAGATGACGCAACGCTCCTTGAGGAAGATCGTCTTCGGGCGGCTGTGAGAGCAGCACGCTACCAGCAAGCCTTGCGTCGCTACCATAGCCGCAAGATCCGTGCTCGAAGCTTTGAGGAAGGCGACCTTGTTCTTCGGCGCGTTCAATCGGCCAAGAATACCAACAAGTTGATGCCGAAGTGGGAAGGCCCTTATCGGGTAATACGAGTCACCAGGCCTTGCACAGTCCGCCTGGAGACCGAAAATGCCGTTCCGGTGAGCAACTCGTGGAACATTGAGCATCTTCGCAAGTTTTACCCGTGAGGCACGGCTTGCCGGGCCTCCCGGCAAGCCACCTTTTGTACAAGCCTTGCCGACAAGGCATGTAACCCTTTGTACAAAGCCAGGCGCAGACCCTGAGCATAAATAAATGAAGCGCTGGCGCCCTAAGTTATAGCATGCATGCTAGGTCGAGTCTCGTCCTTGGTTAGGGTTGATAGTGCTTAGCGGCGGCTAACCCCTAGCTTAGAGGTCGAGTTTGCATCTCTTTGTCTTTCTTTTATCTTCTTTGGTTCAGAGGACACACAGATATCCTTGCCGAAACCACTTGGGGAGAAAAACAATGAACAAACCAGCATCTAGGCCCCAGCAAGCCAGTATTGCCGGGGGCTGCAAGAGCGAAGATTCACCCACGGCAAACCAGGGTTGCCGGGGGCTGCAGCTTCAGATAAGTTCTTCATCCCTTATCATGCATTCCATTATGGACTGAGGTATGTGAAACCTCGTTTTTTCCTTAAACTACCATGCTCCCCTAACTCTAGGCCCTAGGGCTTGTTCCTGGTACCGAGATTGGTCGTAGTCGCGGCAGCGAAAGGGTAAAACAAGGAGCCTAAACCCACTTCATCCCTGCCTCCTCCAAAGGCGTGAGAAAGGTCGAGCGAAGTGGGGGGATGGCGAGGCCCGTTGCCGGGCAAGAAAATGTTTATCTGAGAGATATCAGGGATTTATTCCCTGTTGTGGGTTCCACCTGCGAACAAATGACCCGGCAAACATCCCTTTTTCATTAAAAAAACATCCCACCCAGGTACAGTCCATAGGGAATGAAAAACATGAACAAGGGGATTACAAGTTTTAAATTTAACATATGCCCGAAGGCTTACAAACTAAAAAGAGATAAGATGCCCGTAATCCCTTTCTTGTCCTTCTCCTCAGGAGGCAGGTCAAGGAGGCGAGAAGGGCAAAAGGAGCGCCTAGGTGAGCTATGGGTGGCAGAAGACACCGAGAGAACATCTTGGTGGCCGCCCAAAGGCTGGATGGTGATGGCGGCGCCGGAAGCAGAGCTCGAAGATGAGGCGGCAGGACGTCAGTACGCGTCGAAGGCGTCGGTGCCCGCGTACTCTGACTTGATGACCTTGCCGCCCGCCCTCTTCCTCTTCCGCAGCCCCCCCCAACGCCAGCCGCCCAAGAAGATGGCGCCGAGAAGTTCATGGAGCCGGCGACACGGATGATGGGGTCACCGGTGCCGCATGGAACGGTGCCCGACACCTAGTCGGACCCTTCATCCTGCCGCCTACCGCCCTCGTCGTCGCTGCCGCTATCCTCCTCGTCACTCTCGCTCGAGGAGGAATCTTCACTATCAGAAGAGCTCTCCATGCAACACCTTGTACGAGTCCCGAAGTGCCCGAAGACCTTGACGGAGAGAAGGCTATCCTCCATTAGCTTAAAATGGAGAGTGAGCCCCTCCGTCAAGCTGTGGATATGAGCAAACGTCTTCCATCCCCGACGAAGATACATCACATGAGGAGCAGGGAAGTCGACGCGGACCCGCGTGCCACTGATCCCGCAGCCCCTCATGTGCAGCCGCAATGACTCCGGCGGATCCAGCTCCATCTCCCGCGCAAATGGAGTCGGGAGACGAAGGCTACGGCGTGGCGGCCGGCGCAGCCTGACGAAGAACTCACAAGGGTCATCCCCAACATGGCCCTCCATTGGAGGAGGAGCTGCTGGCGGGGGCAAGGCCGGCGGGCCACCCCATCCTCCTCTTCCCTGAGCGCCCCGGACTCGCCCACAGCCTCGCCCACGGCCTCGCCCCTGCCCCTTCCCCTCGCGGCTGGCTCTGCCACCGCAAGCGCAAGAGAAGGAGGGAGGCGTTGTCGAGCGGCGACCCTCGCCACCACCTTTGACGGGCCGGGATTTCCTCTCTCCATGACGAATGGAAGAGAGGAGTAGAAGCTGAAGGAGGAAGAAGATGGAAGAATGCGGGATGCCGTCCCTCCCCTCCCGCTCTTTATATAGGAACGGGGTTGGGGCTCGACCGCCCCGCTCGGCCAATCAAGACATGGAAGGCGCAGGGAGCCAGGACCGACCCGCCACCCCAACCAGCGACGGCCCGGTTTACCGCCTCCACCATTTGCCACCCCAGGTGCATGGGAGACACGTGGAAAACGTGTAGAACCGAGGGGACGGGTGAGGCGACCTCTCCCCACCCTGTGATCGTGGGGAGTGGACGCCTTGAGGACCGCGCCTCGGCCCCATTCAGTAAATGGGCCGCGCCTCCACGCCTCCCTCCGTTTATGGCGAAGGCGCGAGCCGGCTCTTTACTACAATGTGACGCATGCCTGCGGGAACCGCCCCACGCATGCCGCCCACGTCACGTACACCCCTCCACACCGCGCCACACGCGCGGATCGTGGGAGGTGCAGTGCGCGAAAAGTCTTACCACAGCAAAAACCGTCCCGCCTGCCCGCGCACCGTTCTGGGCCTAGCCCAACAACGCGTCGCGCTTATGTGTGGCCGAGGCCCGGGGGCTCCTGTCGGTGTACACAAAGGGGGGCACACTTTTTGTACCCCTATGACTGTGCATGGGCAGTGTGAGCCGCGGGCACCACCACACAAAGCAAGGCAAGGGAGGTGAGCCAGGGTGGGGCCGAAGCTCGATGGAACTGGAGCAACACCAAAGCCAAGATCACGAAGAACCAAGGGACGAGGCGGGCTCCCCCGGCAAGATCCTTGCCGGGGCCGGCTTTAGCAGCCCCGGCATGACCCTTGCCGCGGCAACTCGCCCCACTCCTATGGATCAAATCACCCTTGAGTCCACTGCCCCCATAGGGCAAGGATTCGGGAGACATCCCCATAGTGGCATGCAGATCTTTGTGAAGACATTCAAGATCAGATACACACTAAGAAGACGACGACCCCTGGCGGGATCCCAGCCAAGGAAGACCACAAGGCCTCCGGCAAGCACCTTGCCGGGGATGGCAGCAGGCGCCGCGGCAAGACCCTTGCCGGGGCCCCGGCAAGGCCCTTGCCGAGAACATCCACAGGGCCACCATCAGGCCAAAGCCGACTAAACTTCCACCGCCGTATGCAGCTGCCGACCCAACCAGCTGGGCAGGCACCTGCGTGGCGGCATGCAGATCTTCGTGAATACCCACCATTGCGCCACCTCAGCTGCCTGCCTACCTACATGTCATCTCAGGCATTGCTGGCCAGGGCGCGTGTCGACACAAGAAGGAGCGGCGACGGACGAGACAGATCTCTCCCCCGTCCCCGATAAAGCAAGGACACCTAAGCAAGACGCATTAAATGCGCCTTGTCATGTAATGCGAGGGATAAAATCGCATCACTGTACCCTTTCCACCTCCTGTGTGCCACTTTGGCAACCCCTTTTTCTATAAAAGGAGGCCCGAGGCGACCAGGAGGAGGATTCGGCTTTTGGAGCTCCTCACGCCCCATAGATAGCTGAAGAACACAGATATACAATCCACCAAAGCAGGAGTAGTGTTTTACGCATCCTGGCGGCCCAAACCTGGATAAACGAACCGTGTGCTATCTGTTTGATCCGCTCTTCTCTCAACCCCGCACCCCGCTAACCGTAGTAGGGATTCTTGTGATCCCATAGGTGTCGTTCCAATACACCGACAAAGGAATATTAAGGCCTCCTTTTAATAGAGTGCCGAACCAAAGCATTAACACATAGTGAATACATAAACTCCTCAAACTATGGTCATCACCGGGAGTGGTCCCTATTATAGTCACTTCGGGGTTGCCGGATCATAACACATAGTAGGTGATTATAGACTTGCAAGATAGGATCAAGAACACACATATATTCATGAAAACATAAAAGGTTCAGATCTGAAATCATGGCACTCGGGCCCTAGTGACAAGCATTAAGCATAGAAAAGTCATAGCAACATCAATCTGAGAACATAGTGGATAGTAGGGATCAAACCCTAACAAAACTAACTCGATTACATGATAGATCCCATCCAACCCATCACTATCCAGCAAGCCTACGATGGAATTACTCACGCACGACGGTGAGCATCATGGAATTGGTGATGGAGGAAGGTTGATGATGATGATGGCGACGATCTCCACTCTCCGGAGCCCCGAACGGACTCCAGATCAGCCCTCCCGAGTGAGATTAGAGCTTGGCGGCGGCTCCGTCTCGTAAAGCATGATAATTCTTTCTCCTTGATTTTTTTTCTCCTCGAAAGTGAACATATAGGATCTGGGGATACGTCGGTGGAGCACCAGGGGGCCCATGAGGCAGGGGGCGCGTTCTAGGGGGGGCACCCTCGTGGACATGGTGTGGCCCCCCTGGTCTGGATCTTCTTGCAGGTATTTTTTATATTTTCCGAAATAATTCTCCGTGGGTTTTCAGGTCATTCCGAGAAATTTTTATTTCTGCACAAAAATATCACCATGGCAATTCTGCTGAAAACAAGTTAGTCCGGGTTAGTTCCATTCAAATCATGCAAGTTAGAGTCCAAAACAAGGGCAAAAGAGTTTGGAAAAGTAGATACATTGGATGCGTATCAGCTAGTAATTCACAAAGTTCTCTAGTCACTATCGCGAAGTTGGTAGAACTTCGTGATGAACTATAATATGCAAGGGATGACAAAAGTAATTCCCGAGCTCTTTGCGATGCTGAAATCAGCGAAGGTAGAAATCTAGAAAGAGCATCAAGTGTTGATGGTTAACAAGACCACTTGTTTCAAGTAAAGGACAAAAGGATAGAAAGGGAACTTTAAGAAGAATGACAAGCAAGTTGTCACTCCCATGAAGAAACCCAAAGCTAAACTCAAGCCTGAAACTAAGTGCTTCTACTGCAAAGGAAATGGTCACTTGAAGTGGAACTGCCCTAGATACTTGGCGGATAAGAAGGATGGCAAAGTGAACAAAGGTATATTTGATATACATATTATTAATGTGTTCTTTACTAGTGTTCATAACAACCCTTGGGTATTTGATACCGGTTCAGTTGCTAAAATTAGTAACTCGAAACGAGAGTTGCAGAATGAACATAGACTAGTTAAAGGTGAAGTGACGATGTGTGTTGGAAGTGGTTCCAAGATTGATATGATCATCATCGCACACTCCCTATACTTTCGGGATTAGTGTAGAACCTAAATAAATGTTATTTGGCATTTACGTTGAGCATGAATATGATTTGATCATGTTTGTTGCAATACAGTTATTCATTTAAAGTCATAGAATAATTGTTATTCTGTTTACATGAATAAAGCATTCGATGGTCATACACCCAATGAATAGTTTGTTGGATCTCGATCGTAGTGATACAGATATTCATAATATTGAAGCCAAAAGATGCAAGGTTAATAATGATAGTGCAACTTATTTGTGGCACTGTCGTTTAGGTCATATTGATGTAAAGCGCATGAAGAAACTCCATAGTGATGGACTTTTGGAATCACTTGATTATGAATCACTTGGTGCTTGCGAACCATGCCTCATGGGCAAGATGACTAAAACTCCATTCTCCGGAACAATGGAGCGAGCAACAGATTTGTTGGAAATCATACATACTGATGTATGTGGACCGATGAGTGTTGAAGCTCGCGGCGGGTATCGTCATTTTCTGACCTTCACTGATGATTTGAGCAGATATGGGTATATCTACTTAATGAAGCACAAGTCTGAAACATTTGATAAGTTCAAAGAATTTCAGAGTGAAGTAGAGAATCATCGTAACAAGAAAATAAAGTTTCTATGATCTGATCGTGGAGGTGAATATTTGAGTTAAGAGTTTGGTCTTCATTTGAAACAATGTGGAATAGTTTCACAACTCACGCCACCCGGAACACCACAGCGTAATGGTGTGTCTGAACATCGTACCTTACTTCACTACATATGGTGCGGTCTGTGATGTCTCTTACCGATTTACCACTATCATTTTGGGTTATGCATCAGAGATAGCTGCATTCACGTTAAATAGGGCAACATCTAAATCCGTTGAGACGACGCCTTATGAACTGTGGTTTGGCAAGAAACCAAAGTTGTCGTTTCTTAAAGTTTGGGGCTGCGATGCTTATGTGAAAAAACTTCAACCTGATAAGCTCGAACCCAAGTCGGAGAAATGTGTCTTTATAGGATACCCAAAGGAGACTGTTGGGTACACCTTCTATCACAGATCCGAAGGCAAGATATTCGTTGCTAAAAATGAATACTTTCTAGAGAAGGAGTTTCTCTCGAAAGAAGTGAGTAGGAGGAAAGTGGAACTTGATGAGGTAATTGTACCTTCTCCCGAATTAGAAAGTAGTAAATCACAGAAACTAGTTCCAGTGATTCCTACACCAACTAGTGAGGAAGCTAATGATGATGATCATGAAACTTCGGATCAAGTTACTACTGAATTTTGTAGATCAACCTGAGCACGTTCCGCGCCAGAGTGGTACGGCAACCCAGTTCTGGAAATCATGTTACTAGACCATGATGAACCTATGAACTATGAGGAAGCGATGATGAGCCCAGATTGCGCAAAATGGCTTGAGGCCATAAAATCTGAGATGGGATCCATGTATGAGAACAAAGTGTGGACTTTGGTTGACTTGCCCGATGATCGGCAAGCCATCGAAAATAAATAGATCTTCAAGGGGAATACCGACGTTGACGGTAATGTTACTGTTTACAAAGCTTGACTTGTTGCAAAAGGTTCTCGACAAGTTCAAGGAGTTGACTACGATGAGACTTTCTCACCCATAGCGATGCTTAAGTCTGTCCGAATCATGTTAGCAATTGCTACATTTTATGATTATGAAATCTTGCAAATGGATGTCAAAACTGCATTCCTGAATGGATATCTTAAAGAAGAGTTGTATATGATGCAATCAGAAGGTTTTGTCGATCCTAAAGGTGATAACAAAGTGTGCAAGCTCCAGCGATCCATCTATGGACTGGTGCAAGCATCTCAGAGTTGGAATATACACTTTGATAAGTTGATCAAAGCATATAGTTTTATGCAGACTTGCAGTGAAGCCTGTATTTACAAGAACGTGAGTGGGAGCACTACATCCTTTCTGATAAGTATATGTGAATGACATATTGTCGATCAGAAATGATGTAGAATTTTCTGGAAAGCATAAAGGAGTGTTTGAAAGGAGTTTTTCAAAGAAAAACCTCGGTAAAGCTGCTTACATATTGAGCCTCAAGATCTATAGAGATACATCGAGACGCTTGATAAGTTTTTTCAATGAGTACATACCTTGACAAGTTTTTGGAGTAGTTCAAAATGGATCAGTCAGAGCAGGAGTTCTTGCCTGAGTTGTAAGGTATGAAGTTGAGTAAGATTCAAAGCCCGACCTCGGCAGAAGATAGAGAAAGAACGAAAGTCATTCTCTATGCCTCAGCCATAGGTTCTATAAAGTATGCCATGCTGTGTACCAAACCTGTTGTGTACCTTACCATGAGTTTGGTAAGGAGGTACAAAAGTGATCCAGGAGTAGATCACTGGACAGTGGTCAAAATTATCCTTAGTTACTGGATGACTTAGGAAATGTTTTCTCGATTATGGAGGTGATAAAGAGTTCGTCGTAAAGAGTTACACTGATGCAAGCTTTACACTAATCTAGATGACTCTAAGTATCAATGTGGATGCATATTGGAAGTGGGAGCAATTAGCTAGAGTATCTCCATGCAGAACATCGTATACATAGAAATTTGTGAAATACATACGGATCTATATGTAACAGACCCGTTGGCTAAACTTCTCTCACAAGCAAAACATGATCACACCATATTACTCTTGGGTGTTAATGAGATAGTGATGTGAACTAGATTATTGACTCTAGAAAACCCTTTGGGTGTTGGTCACATGGCGATGTGAACAATGGGTGTTATTCACATAACGATGTGAACTATCGATATTAAATCACATGGTGATGTGATCTAGATTATTGACTCTAGTGCAGGTGGGAGACTGAAGGAAATATGCCCTAGAGGCAATGATAAAGTTATTATTTATTTCCTCATATCATGATAAATGTTTATTATTCATGCTAGAATTATATTAACTGGAAACTTAGTACATGTGTGAATACATAGACAAAACAGAGTGTCCCTAGTATGCCTCTACTAGACTAGCTCATTGATCAAAGATGGTTATGTTTCCTAGCCATAGACATGAGTTGTCATTTGATCAACGGGATCACATCATTAGGAGAATGATGTGATGGACAAGACCCATCCGTTAGCTTAGCACTATGATCGTTTAGTTTTACTTCTATTGCTTTCTTCATGACTTATACATGTTCCTATGACTATGAGATTATGCAACTCCTGAATACCGAAGGAACACCTTGTGTGCTATCAAACTTCACAACATAACTGGGTGATTATAAAGATGCTCTACAGGTGTCTCCGAAGGTGTTCGTAGTGCTGCCATAGATCAAGAATAGGATTTGTCACTCCGAGTGTCGGAGAGGTATCTCTAGGCCCTCTCGGTAATACACATCATAATAGGCCTTGCAAGCAAATGACTAATGAGTTAGTCACGAGATGATGTATTATGGAACGAGTAAAAAGACTTTCCGGTAACGAGATTGAACTGGATATTAAGATACCGACGATTGAATCTCGGGCAAGTAACATACCAATGACAAAGGGAACAACGTATGTTGTTATGCGTTTGACCGATAAAGATCTTCGTAGAATATGTAGGAGCCAATATGAGCATCCAGGTTCCGCTATTGGTTATTGACCGGAGATGTGTCTCGGTCATGTCTACATAGTTCTCGAACCCGTAGGGTTCGCACGCTTAACGTTTGATGATGGTCGGTATTATGAGTTTATGACTTTTGATGTACCAAAGGTAGTTCGGAGTCCCGGATGAGATCACGGACATGACAAGGAGTCTCGAAATGTCCGAGACATAAAGATTAATATATTGGACGACTATATTCGGACACCGGAAGTGTTCTGGGTGTTATCGGGTATAACCGGAGTGCCAGAGGGGGTTACCGGAACCCCCCCCCGAGGGAGTATGGGCCATAGTGGGCCATTGAGGGAAAGAGAGGGGCAGCCCATAGGGCTGGCCGCACCCCCTAGAGTTGCTAGTTGGACTAGGAAAAGGGGGGGAGGCGCCCACCTTTCCTTTCCTTCTCCTCTTCCCCTTTCCTTTCCTACTCCTAGTAGGAATAGGAAAAGGGGTTCCTATTCCTACTAGGAGTAGGAATCCTCCTCCCTTGGCGTGCCCTAGGCCTGGCCGCACCTCCCCCCTTGCTCCTTTATATACGGGGGCAGGGGGGCACCCAAAGAAAAAGAATAAACATTGTTCTAGCCGTGTGCGGTGCCCCCCTCCACAGAAACACACATCGATCATACCGTTGTAGTGCTTAGGCGAAGCCCTGCGCCGGTAGCTTCATCATCTCCGACACCACGCCGTCGTGCTGACGAAACTCTCCCGTGAAGCTCAATTGGATCAAGAGCTCGTGGGACGTCATCAAGCTAAACGAGTGCTGAACGTGGAGGTGCCGTACGTTCGGTGCTTGATTGGTTGGATCGCAAAGAAGTTCGACTACATCAACCGCGTCACTAGACGCTTCCGCTTTCGGTCTACGAGGGTATGTAGACACACTCTCCCCTCTGGTTGCTATGCATCTGGTAGATAGATCTTGTGTGATCGTAGAAATTTTTTGAAATACAACGTTCCCCAACATTTGGACCCTCCTAGATCCCTCTCTCTCTCTC
>LR738715.1:234236525-234268098 GCA_902687465.1 Secale cereale | reverse complement strand
CGCGCCATCGGACATGTACGTCCGCGCCGGACATGTCCAGCCTCCACGTCACTTTGGCCAATCCACCGCCGCCACCTCAGCACCACCACCAACCCGAGCCAACCAGCACTTGCCACGTCACCCGCGCCCCGCCTCTCTCTCCTCCCTCCACCGCGCGGCCCGCCAGGGCCCGTGCCTGGCCCACCCGGGCCCGCTCACCGCCGCCGCTCGCCGCGAGGCCCGAGCGCCCGAGCGTCCGCCCGCCTGTATCCCGACCGCGAGCCGCCGCCCTCGTCGCCATCGCCGGCCACCGCCTCCTTCGCCGTCGTCGACCCCGCTTGCCAGGGGAGGCAACCGGGAGCGCGCCGCCTCCCCGTCACCAGGCCAGTTCTCGCCGCCCCTCTCCTTCCGTCCGTGCTCCTCTTCGCCGCTCACCCTCTCTCTCCCTCGCAGTGCACCGCCGCCGCCATTAAGCTTCCCACCGCCCTGCGTGAGCCCCACTCGATCCGGCCTCTGTTTGTCGCGCCGTCGACGGATCCGAAGTGCCCGACCCCAGATCCACCCGTTTTCCTCCCCTCCTCGTCGTTCCGGCCGCCGAGAGCTCCGTCCCGCCACCTCTCGTCCTCCACGCCGTCGGTGGCTTCCGCCGCAGCCGCCGCTCCTACCCGAGCTGTCACCATGGGCCCCATCGCCAGCCTACCCGAGCCGGCCCAGCTCTGCCTCTCGGCCCGTCCTTGTCTGGCCTGCCCAACTCTCCACTGACTTGGGCCGTGGCCCGCTAGGTGAGCATCGGTCCAGTCCTATCCCTCGCCCAGTGCGGTGTTTAGTATATCATATGCGTTCATTTTTCTTCTTCTTCAGAAATATGACTAAGTCCCTGTTCTGCTTAAAAAATGTATGCATGATTGTGCTCGTTGCTCCGAATTGGGTGTATGTTATGTCAAAATGTTCATCTCGTGATGCTCTTCATATTGTTGTACTGTGGCATGCTTGTTTGAGTTCATCTTGATGCCCTAATCATCATTACAAAAGTGTTATATGTTATAAACTGCTCACAACTGTTATTTTGTTGCATGTTTGTGGTGATGATATCTTTTTGCATGTTGGTCCAAATGGAGTGTATGATATGTCAAAATGTTCATTGCGAAGTGCTCTACATGATAGTGGCTATTACCTTCATGTTAGCTGCCATATTGCCATGTTTATCTCTATTGCAAAAGTGCATGTGGCTGTTAAGTGCTGAAACTTGTTATAAGATGCTGATTTGTCTTTTTCGTATCTTTATGTGTGATTTTTGTTTGAGCTACATCTCAATATGTTTCAGAAGCACAATCATGTCATCTGTGCTATGGTGCAATCCACTTTTCACGATATGCCTTGTGGTGATTGCAACAAGCTTGCAAAGTGACCTACTCGCTGTTGGCTGATTTCTTACACTTGTTGAGAACTGCTAAGTCTGAAACTGTTATAACCTGATGCCATGTTTGCTTGATGCCCCACTCAAATCCATGCTTGTTTTGAGATGCCCAATTATCATGTCTTATTGTCCATGTCATGCTCTAGCCATCCATGTCCTTGTTTGCAATTATAGATAGTTGTAGCTTGTTTATTTCTTGCTCTCAAGTTGCTATAAAATGTTTCTGTCAGCCTGTTATCAGCAAGTTCAGTTTTGCCATGTGAATAGCTAGTGTTCTACGCATCCTATGACCATGTTCTTGCCATGAGTAGCTTCATAAACATATCTTCTTGCTGTTGGTTATATTCACATGCCATGATATGCTTTGAGATGAGTTGCACAAGCTTGCAAACATGCCTACTTGTCGTTGATGCTGCCATGTCTAGTTTGTTTTCACTAAGTCTGTGAAACTGTTATCTTTTGCAATCTTGCCATGATGTTTCGAGCATGTTCTAGTGGTGTTTGGTAGTAGCTCAGAGGTCATGCTTGTAGTGCTGGACATGTACATGTTTTCCATGCTCTTTGTTGCCATGAAGTGTTATTGTATCATGTTGTTTTGATGTCAACTAAGTGCCATGTTGTTATTTTTGGACAGCTTGTTGTCATATCTTGTTTCGTGTGTATGTGTTGAACCGTTGCTCTGTTTTGAGCATGTGCTATATGAAATTTGTGTGTTTTTGCATGTAGATGCATATTAGCATGTTGTAAACCTGTTTAGAGTGTGTTCGCTTGTTATTGGAATGGATCTTGCATCCTTGCCATGCTTGTTCTTCATGGACTTGTTCTTCTTCCTTGCGGGATCTCATGCAAGATGATCGTCACCTTGGATACCTTTACTATCATTGATATGCTAGTTGTCTCGATGCTATCGCTATATGTCGTGCTACCTATCTTTTGTTGTCAGCCTCTCCTTGTTGCCATGAAACCTCTAATCTTTGACACCATCCCAGCAAACCGTTGTTTGGCTATGTTACCCGCTCGCTCAGCCCATCTTATAGCGTTGTTAGTTGCAGGTGAAGATGAAGATTGCTCCATGTTGGATCTTGGTTGTTGGAATATCACAATATCTATAACTATAATTAACACACCTATATACTTGGCAATGGGTGGAAGGCTTGGCCTTTTGCTCGCTGTTTTGTTCCACTCATGCCGCCTTAAGAACCGATAAACCGGTGTTATGTTCCTTAATTTTGCATTCCTAACATGGTTGGGTATATGGGGACCCCTTGACAGTTCGTCTTTGAATAGAACTCCTCCAGCAAGGCCCAACATTGGTCTTAATTTGCCTCATAATAAAAAATTAATTAATTAATTAAATTTGCATAGGGGGTCGTGTCCTCGGGTTCTTAATTCTACATTACAGGGGGCCAGTGCCGATGGTGTTGGTCCCAAATAGAGTCGTTTGCGGCGCCACCCCTTGGCAACTTGGGGTTTGGTCGCTGTACGCTGTGCTCATCCGGACGTGGCCCGAGACAAGATACGCGCGGCTACTATCAGGGTGTCGGCACACCGGGAGGTCTTGCTGGACTTGTTTTACCATCAAGGAAATGTCTTGTGCATCAGGATTCCGAGTCTGATCGGATTGTCCCTAAGATAAGGGGTAATACTTTTACTTCTGCTGATTGTGAGAGCTTTTGATGGGCTAAGTTGGGACACCCCTGTAGGGTTAGAATCTTTCGAAAGCTGTGCCCGCGGTTATGTGGCAGATTGGAATTTGTTAATGTCCGGTTGTAGAAAACTTGATAGAGGATCCAAAATAAAACACACGAACCGCGTGAGTAACCGTGACCGTCTCTTTTCACTTTGATAAGAGAACACAGTGGGGTTATGTTTGACTCATAGGTAGTACAGGATCTTTAGCGATCATTACTAGTTTGCGACCGTTTGCGTAGATGCTCATCTTATTCTTGTATTCGTAAGTTAGCCACCATACTTATTGCTTAGCCGCCACTGCAACCTCACCACTTAACATCTCCATAACCATTCAGCCTTGCTAGTCTTGTTACCCATGGTTATGGGATTGCTGAGTCCTCGTGGCTCACAGATACTACAACAACAGTTGCATGAGCAGGTTTTCGATGACTTGATGCGAGAGCGATGTTCTTTGTGTTGGAGTTCTTTCTTCTTCTTCCTCGTCAGTCTTGGGTTAGGTTCCTGGTCGGCAGCCTGCGATAGCAGGATGGATGTCATGGTGTTTTTCATGTTTGCATCCATAGTCGGATGTCTTGTATTGATGTTGTTGTATTCATGTGACTTGTATTAATTGTTGTATCCCCATGTATTTATGTAATGGTACGATGTAATGATATCCATCTTGCTAAGCGCCTGAAATGCGGTTGTGCCCCAATCACGAGTGTTCCACGTGATTGGGATAGAATCGCATTTTGGGCGTGACAAGTTGGTATTAGAGCCTCGACCGACCATAGGAGCCCCTTGATTGATCATAGCTTGGCCGTTGTCGAGTCTGGAATAAAACTATTTTCGGAGTCTAGTTATATCGGAGAGTAGGAATTCTTTTACTCCTCAGTCCCTTCGTCGCTCTGGTGAGGAATCTGGACGTAGATGTTTTGAATTACTCCTCTTCCCCTTCAATTTTTTTAGGATCACACAGTTAGTTTTTTTGTTCGTTGCGATGTCAGCTCTTTGCATCCGGTGCATCTCTCGTCGAATTGATTCGATCCTCCTCATCTTTGCTAGTTTGATCCTTAGTTCTTCCCAACCGGTGTCATTTTCTCCATCCGATGTGGTCTTTTTTTTCCCACCCGCCCACCAATTTTATTCTTGGAGCCGGAGTCATTAATCGAGTATCCATCCTACTCGTGTGAATCCTTTGCATTCTTTCCTTAGTTATTTCAACCGGTGATTTATCGTCTAGTCCTTTATTCTTCATCTTATTTTCCTTTTCGGTGGATTCAATTCAAGTTTCGGTGTTTTCCATATCATTTTCACTCGGCTTATATGATTCCAATTGCTCGTTCGTTTCTTGCCATTTAATTATTCCGGAGTTTCGAAGACATCTCAAGAGATTTGTCCGTGTTCCAATTAATTCGAGGTTGTCACCTCCTTTGAGTCTTTTAATCGTTTCGGTGCATCATTTCTCACTCGAATAATCCTTTTCAACGGTGTTTCTCTTTGGTGGGCCCTAACCCATAGGTTTATTCCCAGGATCTTACCTGACTCTTCTAATTTTCCGGAGTTATTCCCAAATTCTTTTAAAGTATGACGTAAGTATGGATTCCATCAGTCATAGCCCTTCTTCAAGATCGCTTTTAGTTCCTTTCATCATTGGTTCAACCTTTCTTCTTTTCATTCTTCAGGCGATTCCTTCTCTTTTCTTCGCTCATTTTCAATTCTTCTCGGTGGCTTGTTCTCTTTCATCACCCGGTTTCAATTCTTACAGTGATTCGCTCAGAATTCTTTTTCCTTGTCATCATATCAACTCATTTGTTCTGCCTGGTGGCTCATGAAGACTTTCTTGAGTTTTGTGCTATATCCCTCTTTATTCAATTTCAACGCGACTAAGTGTTATGCAGATCCATTGCATTCATCAATTTAATTGGTGGAGGATAAGCATAACATAATTCTTATTCTTTTCATCAACTTGATTTAATCCCTTCCTTCAGAGTTTGTTCATGATGAATAAATTCTAGTCCCAGGTGTTTTCATCTTTTCTTTCCGGAGTTCAAAGTTCCTCGACTATCTCGTCGGAAGCCCCCTTCTAAATCATCATAAGGCTTTAATCTTATTCTTTTGATCTTCATTTCTATATCATTATTCTTTTGTTACTGGAGTTCTTCATGGTGGCTCATCATTATTTAATTCTTTCTTTGAGCGCTCTTAAAAATCCTTGTGGAGAAGCTCAAGCATTATTATTTTGCCTCTCGAGTGCAAATAATTCTTCCTATTTCTTTTGAAGTGGAGTTTTGCATCTCTTCCTTCAGCTCATCTATTCAATATTTTATTTATGGCTTAATTCACCTCAAGTTTTGGAATGATTTCCATAAGTCCACAACCAGTTAATTCTTTTCGTTGTTGATTTTTTCAACAACTCTGTTCATCCTTTCTTTGCAAGGATGATTTGAATTCATTCGTGGTGTAAGTTGTCATCTTTTTCTCCATTCTTTTCATTCCATTCTTTCAATTCTTCCCGAGGCATTGTGTTGTCTCTATCGTCAAGTATTATTCCTTCTGTTCAAGTTCATGTTCTATTTCTTCCATGTGCAACCGGTGTGCTATTCCTTCCATTTTAGCTGGAGTATTGCCCAAATTCCATTGTTCAAATTCCTTGTCTATCTCTTATTAACCGGAGTGGTTTCGAATTCATTCTTGTCCCATCAACTCTTGCTTCATATCCTTCAACCTTTTGGTTCTCGTCGTATGCCTTGTTTCCTCTTTTTACCGGAGCTTCTCAATCTCGTTCATCTCCGTTGTATTCTTCTTTCAAGTGGCTCAACCTCTCAAGGTTCCTTGGTTTCACCTTCTTCCTTTTTCACTTCCGTCTCGTTCCTAAGATCTCAGGACGAGATCTCTTGTTAGTAGGGGAGTGTTGTGACACCCAGAGACCGATGCGCCAGGTGTAAGCCAGTTATTCGTTGCCGTTGCCATGTCATCTGCTTGCGTGTTGCATTTTGCCATGTCATCTTGCTCATTGCATCAGCATGTTTTCAAAACTTGCATCCGTCCGAGCCCCCTCGTCCTTTTCGTTATCCGTTCTGAGCCCAGCCACACTCGCACGTGCCGCGACACCTCCGAGTATTTATTTTATGAGTGGCCGGAAATTGTTCTCAGAATGGGATGAAACTTGGCGTGTGGTCTTGTTATAGCATAGGTAGACCGCCTGCCAAATTTCGCCGCATTTGGAGTCCGTTTGATAGCCCAATGGTTAACCGTGTTAACCACCAGAAGCCCTTTCTCTTTTGGCCCAGCACCCTCCACAACAGCCCTCTAGCCATCCTAACCCCATCCATGCTCTCAGTCGTCGGATCACGATCACGTGGCCGAAAACCGCACCTCATTTGGACCCTCCTAGCTCCCTCTACCTATATATATATGTCTCCCCCCGTAATTTTCTCAGATGAAACCCTAGCCCCGCTCCCCTCGTGCCACCGAACATGTTCGTCCGTGTCGGACATGTCCAGCCTCCACGTCGCTCCGGCCAATCCACCGCCGCCACCTCAGCAGCACCACCACCCTGAGCCAACCAGCACTTGCCACGTCACCCGCGCCCCGCCTCTCTCTCCTCCCTCCATCGCGCGGCCTGCCGGTGCCCGTGCCTAGCCCGCCCGGGCCCGCTCGGCGCTGCTGCTCGCCGCGAGGCCCGAGCGCCCGAGTGTCCGCCCGCCTGGTACCCGACCGCGAGCCGCCGCCCTCGTCGCCATCGCCGGCCACCGCCTCCTTCGCCGTTGTCGACCCCGCTTGCCAACGGAGGCCGCCCGGAGCGCGCCGCCTCCCCATCACCAGGCCATTTCTCGCCACCCCTCTCCTTCTGTCCATGCTCCTCCTCGCCGCTCACCCTCTCTCTCCCTCGCAGTGCACCGCCGCCATGAAGCTTCCCACCGCCATGCGTGAACCCCGCTCGATCCAGCCTCCGTTTGTCGCGCCGTCGACGGATCCAAAGTGCCCTACCCCAGATCTGCCTGTTTTCCTCCCCTCCTCGTCGTTCCGGCCGCCAGGAGCCCCGTCCCGCCGCCCCTCGTCCTCCCTCCCGCCGCCGTCGCTCCTGTCTCAATTCCGATCGGATCGGGAGGGACGACCTGGCCGAGCCATCGCCGTGGGACCCAATGCCAGCTCACCCGAGCCGGCCCAGCTCTGCCTCTCGGCCCGTCCTCGTCTGGCCTGCCCAACTCTCCACCGACTTGGGCCGTGGTCCGCTAGGTGAGTGTCGGTCCATTCCTATCCCTCGCCCGGTGCGGTGTTTAGTATATCGTGCGCGTTCATTTTCTTCTTCTTCAGAAATATGACTAAGTCCCTGTTCTGCTTAAAAAATGTATGCATGTTGTGGTGCTTGTAACTTTGTGCTCGTTGCTCCGAATTGGGTGTATGTTATGTCAAAATGTTCATCTCGTGATGCTCTTCATATTGTTGTATTGTGGCATGCTTGTTTGAGTTCATCTTGATGCCCAAATCATCGTTACAAAAGTGCTATCTGTTATAAACTGCTGATAACTATCATTTTGTTGCATGCTTGAGGTGATGATATCTTTTTGCATGCTGGTCCAAATGGAGTGTATGATATGTCAAAATGTTCATTGTGAAGTGCTCTACATTATGGTGGCTGTTGCATTCATGTTAGGTGCCATATTGCCATGTTTATCTCTATTGCAAAAGTGCATGTGGCTGTTAAGTGCTGAAACTTGTTATAAGATGCTGATTTGTCTTTTTCGTATCTTTATGTGTGAGTTTTGTTTGAGCTACATGTCAATATGTTTTAGAAGCACAATCATGTCATCTGTGCTGTGGTGTAATCCACTTTTCATGATATGCCTTGTGGTGATTGTAACAAGCTTGCAAAGTGACCTACTCGCTGTTGGCTGATTTCTTACACTTGTTGAAAACTGCTAAGTCTGAAACTGTTATAACCTGTTGCCATGTTTGCTTGATGCCCCACTCAAATCCATGCTTGTTTTGAGATGCCCAATGATCATGTCTTGTTGTCCAAGTTATGCTCTATCCATCCATGTCCTTGTTTGAAATTATAGGTTGTTGTAGCTTGTTTATTTCTTGCTCTCAAGTTGCTATAAAATGTTTCTGTCAGCCTGTTATCAGCAAGTTCAGTTTTGCCATGTGAATAGCTAGTCTTCTATGCATCCTATGACCATGTTGTTGCCATGAGTAGCTTCATAAACATGCCTTCTTGCTGTTGGTTATATTCACATGCCATGATATGCTTTGAGATGAGTTGCACAAGCTTGCAAACATGCCTACTTGTCGTTGATGCTGCCATGTCTAGTTTGTTTTCACTAAGTCTGTGAAACTGTTATCTTTTGCAATCTTGCCATGATGTTTCGAGCATGTTCTAGTGGTGTTTGGTAGTAGCTCAGAGGTCATGCTTGTAGTGCTGGACATGTACATGTTTTCCATGCTCTTTGTTGCCATGAAGTGTTATTGTATCATGTTGTTTTGATGTCAACTAAGTGCCATGTTGTTATTTTTGGACAGCTTGTTGTCATATCTTGTTTCGTGTGTATGTGTTGAACCGTTGCTCTGTTTTGAGCATGTGCTATATGAAATTTGTATGTTTTTGCATGTAGATGCATATTAGCATGTTGTAAACCTGTTTAGAGTGTGTTCGCTTGTTATTGGAATGCATCTTGCATCCTTGCCATGCTTAACTTGTTTTGCTCATATCTTCAAGGCCGTAGCTCCGAATTAAATGAAATTGATATGTAACTTGACTATAATTTAAAGTAGATCATCATGGTGCATGTTAACTTGTTGTTTAACAACTTGAACTTAAGGGTTGTTCAGATTTGGAACAATTTCGAAATTTGCATATGAGGACTTACCGGATTTGTTATATGTTGTTTCCGGCCTCATTTAAACTTGCTTTGTGTGATGTTCTTATATAGACTTGTCTTGCATCATACTTGGTTGAGCATCTTGTCATGTTCTTAGGTGGTGTGTTTACCTTGTTGTGTGCTTTTTCTCGCTAGTTCATATTCTGTTGCGATCGTGAGGATTCGTTTGTCTACATGTGGTTCGTCTTCGTGGCTTCTTCTTCGTCTTCTTCATGGACTTGTTCTTCTTCCTTGCGGGATCTCAGGCAAGATGACCGTCACCTTGGATACCTTTACTATCATTGCTATGCTAGTTGTCTCGATGCTATCGCTATGTCGTGCTACCTATCTTTTGTTGTCAGCCTCTCCTTGTTGCCATGAAACCTCTAATCTTTGACACCATCCCAGCAAACCGTTGTTTGGCTATGTTACCCGCTCGCTCAGCCCATCTTATAGCGTTGTTAGTTGCAGGTGAAGATGAAGATTGCTCCATGTTGGATCTTGGTTGTTGGAATATCACAATATCTATAACTATAATTAACACACCTATATACTTGGCAATGGGTGGAAGGCTTGGCCTTTTGCTCGCTGTTTTGTTCCACTCATGCCGCCTTAAGAACCGATAAACCGGTGTTATGTTCCTTGATTTTGCATTCCTAACACGGTTGGGTATATGGGGACCCCTTGACAGTTCGTCTTTGAATAAAACTCCTCCAGCAAGGCCCAACATTGGTCTTAATTTGCCTCATAATAAAAACTTAATTAATTAATTAAATTTGCATAGGGGGTCGCGTCCCCGGGTTCTTAATTCTATGTTATAGGGGGGCCAGTGCCGATGGTGTTGGTCCCAAATAGAGTCGTTTGCGGTGCCACCCCTTGGCAACTTGGGGTTTGGTCACTGTACGCTGTGCTCATCCGGACGTGGCCTGAGACGAGATACGTGCGGCTACTATCAGGGTGTCGGCACGCCGGGAGGTCTTGTTGGACTTGTTTTACCATCGTCGAAATGTTTTGTGCACCGGGATTCCGAGTCTGGTCGGATTGTCCCTAATATAAGGGGTAATACTTTTACTTCTGCTGATCGTGAGAGCTTGTGATGGGCTAAGTTGGGATACCCCTGCAGGGTTATAATCTTTTGAAAGCCGTGCCCGCGGTTATGTGGCAGATTGGAATTTTTTAATGTCCGGTTGTAGAAAACTTGACAGAGGATCCGAAATAAAACACACGAACCGCGTGAGTAACCGTGACCGTCTCTTTTCACTTTGAGAAGAGAACATGCTGGGGTTATGTTTGACTCGTAGGTAGTAGATGATCTTTAGCGATCATTACTAGTTTGCAACCGTTTGCGTAGATGCTCATCTTATTCTTATACTCGTAAGTTAGCCACCATACTTATTGCTTAGCTGCTGCTACAACCTCACCACTTTACCTCACCATAACCATTAAGCCTTGCTAGTCTTGTTACCCATGGTTATGGGATTGCTGAGTCCTCGTGCCTCACAGATACTACAACAACAGTTGCAGGTGCAGGTTTCCGATGACTTGACGCGAGAGCGATGTTCTTTGTGTTGGAGTTCTTTCTTCTTCTTCCTCGTCAGTCTTGGGTTAGGTTCCTGGTCGGCAGCCTGGGATAGCAGAATGGATGTCGTGGTGCTTTTCATGTTTGCATCAGTAGTCGGATGTCTTGTATTGATGTTGTTGTATTCATGTGACTTGTATGAATTGTTGTATCCCCATTTATTTATGTAATGGTACGATGTAATGATATCCATCTTGCTAAGTGCCCGAAATGTGGTTGTGCCCCAATCACGAGTGTGTCACGTGATCGGGATAAAATCGCATTTTGGGCGTGACACTTACGCAAAATTCATATACCAAGTACCTATCACAAACCCTTATCCTTCGCATTACATTTATTTGCCTCTCGTTTTCCTCTCCCCCACTTCACCCTTGCCGTTTTATTTGCCCTTCTTTTTGCCGTGTGTTTACCGTTCGCTTGCTTCTTGTTTGCTTGTGTGTTGGATTGCTTGCTTGTCACTCTGGCTCAGAACAATACCAAATTGTGTGACTTTTCCAATACCAACAATAATGATTTTATTAGCACATCGATTGCTCCTATTACCGATGCTGAATCTTGTGAGATCAATGTTGCTCTATTGAATCTTGTCATGAAAGATCAATTTTCCGGCCTTCCTAGTGAAGATGCCGCTACTCATCTAAACAACTTTGTTGATTTGTGTGATATGCAAAAGAAGAGGTATACGGATAATGATATTGTTAAATTGAGGCTATTTCCGTTTTCACTTAGAGATCGTGCTAAAACTTGGTTTTCCTCTTTGCCTAGAAATAGTATTGATTCATGGAATAAGTGCAAAGATGCTTTTATCTCTAAGTATTTTCCTCCTTCTAAGATTATCTCTCTTAGAAGCGATATTATGAATTTTAAGCAACTAGATCATGAGCATGTTGCACAAGCTTGGGAGAGAATGAAATTAATGATACGTAATTGTCCTACACATGGTTTGAACTTATGGATGATTATACAAAACCTTTATGTTGGCTTGAATTTTGCTTCTAGAAATCTTTTAGATTCGGCCGCAGGAGGCACTTTCATGGAAACTACCTTAGAAGAAGCTACCAAACTCCTAGATAATATTATGGTTAACTACTCTCAATGGCACACCGAAAGATCTACTAGTAAAAAAGTGCATGCTATTGAAGATATTAGTGTTTTGAGTGGAAAGATGGAATAACTTATGAAATTATTTGCTACTAAGAGTGCTTCCTCTGATCCTAATGATATTCCTTTATCTGCGTTGATTGAAAATAATAATGAATCTTTGGATGTGAATTTTGTTGGTAGGAATAATTTTGGTAACAATGCTTATAGAGGAAACTTTAATCCTAGGCCTTTTCCTAGTAATTCCTCTGATAATTATGGTAATTCCTACAATAACTCTTATGGAAAAAAATTTAAGGTGCCCTATGAAATTGAAACTAGTGTTAAGGAGTTTATGATTTCGCAAAAGAATGTCAATGCTTTGCTTGAAGAAAAATTGCTTAAGATTGATGAGTTGTCTAGGAACGTGGATAGAATTACTCTTGATGTTGACTCTTTGAAACATAGATCTATTCCACCCAAGCATGATATCAATGAGTCTCTCAAAGCCATGAGAATTTCCATTGATGAATGCAAAGAAAGAACCGCTAGGATGCGTGCTAAAAAAGAGTGCTTTATGAAAGCGTGTTCTTCTAGTTATCATGAAAATAAAGATGAAGATCGGAAAGTTATTGATGTGTCTCCTATTAGATCCTTGTTTTCTAGTATGAATCTTGATAAAGATGGGACTGGAGATGAGTCTACTTTAGTTAAAAGGCGTCCCAATGATACAGAGTTTTTAGATCTTGATGCTAAGATTGTTAAAAGTGGGATTGAAGAGATTAAAACTTTGCATAGTGATGAACCCACTATTTTGGATTTCAAGGGATTCAATTATGATAATTTCTCTTTGATAGATTGTATTTCCTTGTTGCAATCCGTACTAAATTCTCCGCATGCTTATAGTCAAAATAAGGCTTTTACCAAACACATAGTTGATGCTTTGATGCATTCTTATGAAGAAAAACTTGAATTAGAAGTTTCTATCCCTAGAAAGCTTTATGATGAGTGGGAACCTACTATTAAAATTAAAATTAAAGATCATGAATGCTTTGCCTTGTGTGATTTGGGTGCAAGTGTTTCTACTATCCCAAAAACTTTGTGTGATTTGTTAGGTTTCCATGAGCTTGATGATTATTCTTTGAATTTGCATCTTGCGGATTCTACCATTAAGAAACCTATGGGAAGTATTAATGATGTTATTATTGTTGCCAATAGGAATTATGTGCCCATAGATTTCATTGTTCTTGATATAGATTGCAACCCTTCATGTCCCATTATTCTTGATAGACCTTTCCTTAGAACGATTGGTGCAATTATTGATATGAAGGAAGGAAATATTAGATTCCAATTTCCGTGAAGGAAAGGCATGGACCACTTTCCTAGAAAGAAAATCAAATTACCTTATGAATCTATTGTGAGAGCCACTTATGGATTGCCTACCAAAGATGGCAATACCTAGATCTACTCTTGTATCGTGCCTAGCTAGGGGCGTTAAACGATAGCGCTTGTTGGGAGGCAACCCAATTTTATTTTCTTTAGTTTTGCTTCTGTTTAGGAAGAAATATTGCATCTAGCTTCTGTTTAGATGTGGTTTTGTGTTTTAATTAGTGTTTGTGCCAAGTAGAACCTTTGGGAAGACTTGTGTGAAGTTTATATGATCATGCTGTAAAAAACAGAAACTTTAGCGCTCATGAGATTAGCCACCAGATTTGACTGGAGAGCGCTATTTAGTTGATTCTTCTTGCAGATGATTAATAGACAAATTCCTCACATTTACAAATTTATTTAATTTTTTTTGGAGTTACTGAAGTATTCGAAAGTTACAGATTACTACAGACTGTTCTGTTTTTTATAGATTCTGTTTTTCGTGTGTTGTTTGCTTATTTTGATGCATCCATGATTAGTATTGGGGAATATGATTCATAGAGAAGTGGGAATACAGTAGGTTTAACACCAATATAAACAAAGAATGAGTTCATTACAGTACTTTTGAGTGGTGGTTTGTTTTCTTATACTAACGGAGCTCGCGAGATTTTTGGCTATGTTTTGTGTTGTGAAGTTTTCAAGTTTTGAGTATGGCTTTGATGGACCATGGAACCAAGAGTGGCAAGAGCCTAAGCTTGGGGATGCCCAAGGCACCCCAAGGTAAAATTCAAGGACAACCAAAATCCTAAGCTTAGGGATGCCCCGGGAAGGCATCCCCTCTTTCGTCTTCGTCTATCGGTAACTATACTCGGGACTATATTTTTATTCACCACATGATATGTGTTTTGCTTGGAGCATCATGTATGATTTGAGTCTTTGCTTTTTAGTTTGCCACAATCATCCTTGCTGGACACACCTTTTGAGAGAGATAAATATGGTTTAGAATTTATTAGAATACTCTATGTGCTTCACTTATATCTTTTGAGCTAGATAGTTTCGCTCTAGTGCTTCATTTATATCTTTTAGATCACGGTGGTGGTTTTATTTTGTAGAAATTGTTGATCTCTCATGCTTCACTTATATCTATTTGATAGTCTTTTAGAACAGCATGGTAATGTGCTTTGGTTATAAAACTAGTCCTAATATGATAGGCATCCAAGATGAGTATAGTAAAAACTTTCACACAAAGTGCAATGAATACTAAGATAAGTTTGATACTTGATGATTGTTTTGAGATATGAGGATGGTGATATTAGAGTCATGCTAGTAGAGTAGTTGTGAATTTTAGAAATACTTGTGTTAAGGTTTGCAAGTCCCGTAGCATGCACGTATGTTAACCGTTGTGTGACAAATTTGAAGCATGGGGTATTTCATTGAGTGTCATCCTTTGTGTGGAGGTCGGGGGCGCGCGATGGTTAACTTCTACTAACCTCCCCCCTAGGAGCATGCGTGTAGTACTTTGTTTTGATGACTTGTAGATTTTTGCAATAAGTATGTGATTTCTTTATGACTAATGTTGAGTCTATGGATTATACGCACTCTCACCCTTCCACCATTGCTAGCCTCTCTCGTACCGCGCAATTTTCTCCGATACCATACACCCACCATATAACTTCCTCAAAACAGCCACCATACCTAACTATCATGGAATTTCCATAGCCATTCCGAGATATATTGCCATGAAACTTTCCACCGTTCCGTTTGTTATGACACACTTCATCGTTGTCGTATTGCCATGCATGATCATGTAGTTGACATCGTATTTATGGCTAGGCCACCATGCATAATTTTTCACACATGTCACTCTTGATTCATTGCACATCCCGGCACACCGCCGGAGGCATTCATATAGAGTCATATGTTGTCCTAGTACCGAGTTGTAAATCAATATAAGTGTAATGATCATCATTATTAGAGCATTGTCCCAAAGAAAAAAAAGAAAGAAAAGAAGGAAAGACCAAAGAAAAAAGAAAGGCCAAAAAAAGAAAAAAAGGGACAATGCTACTATATTTTTCACACTTTTGCTTCAAAGTAGCACAATGATCTTCATGATAGAGAGTCTCTTGTTTAGTCACTTTCATATACCAGTGGGAATTTTCATTATAGAACTTGGCTTCTATATTCCAACGATGGGCTTCCTCAAATGCCCTAGGTCTTCATGAGAAAGCTAGTTGGATGCACACCCACTTAGTTTCTTTTGTTGAGCTTTCATACATTTATAGCTCTAGTGCATCTGTTGCATGGCAATCCCTACTCACTCACATTTATATCTATTGATGGGCATATCCATAGCCCATTGATACGCCTAGTTGATGTGAGACCATCTTCCTATTTTTGTCTTGTCCACGACCACCACTCTATTCCACATAGTGTTATGTCCATGGCTCACGCTCATATATTGCGTGAAAATTGAAAGAGTTTGAAAAAAATTAAAGTATGAAACAAGTGCTTGGTTGAAACTGGGGTTGTGCATGATTGGAGTATTTTGTGTGATGAAGATGGAGCATAGCCTAACTATATGATTTTGTAGGGATGAAATTTCTTTGGCCATGTTATTTTGAGAAGACATGATTGCTTTGTTAGTATCCTTGAAGTATTATTATTCTTATGTCAATATGAACTTTTATCTTGAATCTTTCGGATCTGAACATTCATGCCACAACAATGAGAATTATGTTAGTTAGCATTCCACATCAAAAATTCTATTTTTATCATTTACCTACTCGAGGACGAGCAGGAATTAAGCTTGGGGATGCTTGATATGTCTCCAACGTATCTACAATTTTTTATTGTTCCATGCTATTATATATTCTGTTTTGGATGTTTAATTGTCTTTATTATACACTTTTATATTATTTTTGGGACTAACCTACTAACCCAAGGCCCAGTGCAAATTGTTGTTTTTCCTATTTCAGGGTTTCGCAGAAAAGGAATATCAAACGGAGTCCAAATGGAATGAAACCTTCGGGAGAGTTATTTTTGGAACCGTATCTACCCAAAATACTTGGATTACACGCGAGGGAACGAAGGAGGTGGCCACGAGGGTCCAGGGCGCGCCCCCCACCCTCGTGGGCTCCCTCTGGGTCCCCTGATGCCCTCCTTCCTCCTATATATATCCATCTACCCTGAAAACATCGAGGCAAGAGAGAAAACCCTAATTCCACCGCCGCAACCTTCTGTTCCCGTGAGATCCCATCTTGGGGCCTGTTCCAGAGCTCATTCGGAGGGGGGGGGGGTCTACCACGGAGTGCTTCTACATCAACACCATAGCCTCACCAATGAGTTGTGAGTAGTTTACCACAGACCTTTGGGTCCATATTTATTTGCTAGATGGCTTCTTCTCTCTTTTTGGATCTCAATACAAAGTTCTCCTCGATCTTCTAGGAGATCTATTCGATATAATCTTTTTGCGGTGTGTTTGTCGAGATCCGATGAATTGTGGGTTTATGATCAAGATTATCTATGAGAAATATTTGATTCTTTTCTGAAACCTTTTATGTATGATTATAATATCCTTGCAAGTCTCTTCGAATTATTGGTTTGGTTTGGCCTACTAGATCTATAGTTCTTGCAATGGGAGAAGTGCTTGGCTTTGGGTTCAATCTTGCGGTGTCCTTTCCCAATGACAACAGGGGCCACAAGGCACGTATTGTATTGTTGTCATCGAGGATAAAAAGATGGGGTTTATATCATATTGCTTGAGTTTATCCCTCTACATCATGTCATCTTGCTTAAAGCATTACTACGTATCAAATACAAGTTAGACGTCCTCTACTTTGTTGTTGCAAGTTTTACGTGGCTGCTACAGGATGAGCAAGAACCGTTCTTACATACGTATCAAAACCACAACGATATTTCATCAAGTATGTGATGTTTTAACCTTCACAAGGACCAGGCGTAGCCACACTCAATTCAACTAAAGTTGGAGAAACTGACACCCGCAAGCCACCTGTGTGCGAAGCATGTTGGTAGAACCAGTCTCGCATAAGCGTACGCGTAATGTCGGTCCGGGCCGCTTCATCCAACAATACCGCCGAATCAAAGTATGACATGTTGGTAAGAAGTATGCCTAGTATCGCCCACAACTCACTTGTGTTCTACTCGTGCATATAACATCTACGCATAAAGCTAGCTCTGATACCACTGTTGCGTAACGTAGTAATTTCAAAAATATTTCTACGCACACACAAGTTCATGGTGATGCATAGCAAGAAGAGGGGAGAGTGTGTCTACGACCCTCATAGACCGAAAGTGGAAGCGTTTATCAACGCAGTTGATGTAGTCGTACACCTTCAGGATCTGTCCCGATCTAGCACCGAACGTACGGCACCTCCGTGTTCAGCACACGTTCAGCTCGATGACGTCCTCACCTTCTTGATCCAGCAACACGGGTGAAGTAGTAGATGAGTTCCGGCAGCACGACAGTGTGGTGACAGTTTGGTGATGTAGAGCAATCTCTGCAGGGCTTCGTCAAGCACTACAGAAACTAGATGGAGGATAAACTAGAGGGTCGGGGTTGCCGGCACACGGCTTGGTGTATCTTGATGTGTCTTGTGTGCTAGCCCTACCCCTCTATTTATATGTTGAGCCTTAGGGTCAAAACTTGGAGTAAAAGCCTCCACAAAGTCGGTTTCACCCGAAATGCAAGAGTCCTTCTCCGACTCCAGGGCCAGACGCCAGGGTTCCCGGCGTATGGACCCAGATGCCAGGGTTCCCGGCGTATGGACCCAGACGCCAGGGATCCTGGCGTCTGGCCCCTGGACTCCACAAAACTTCCTTTTGCGCTTTCCAAAAACCTTGTGGGCTTTCCCCTTTGGCCCAAATAAAGTGTCCTCGTACCCAAACATTTTGGGAAACATTCGGAACCCCTTCCGGAGGTCAAACACTATTATCCCATATATCAGTCTTTATCTCCGGACCATTACGGAGTTCCTCGTCATGTCCATGATCACATCCAGGACTCCGAATAACATTCGGTCACCAACATACATAACTCATTCAATACTATATCGTCAACGAACGTTAAGCATGCGGACCCTACGGGTTCGAGAACTATGTAGACATGACCGAGACATCTCTCCAGTCAATAACCAATAGCGGAACCTGGATACCCATATTAGCTCCGACATATTCTACAAAGATCTTTATTGGTCGAACCGCATAACAACATACGTTGTTCCCTTTGTCATCGGTATGTTACTTTACCGAGATCCGATTGTCGGTATCATCATACCTAGTTCAATATCATTACCGGCAAGTCTCTTTACTCGTTCCGTAATACATCATCTCGTGACTAACTCACTAGTCATTTTCTTGCAAGGCTTATTATGATGTGTATTACCGAGAGGGCCCAGAGATACCTCTCCGACACTCGGGGTGACAAATCCTAATCTTGATCTATGCCAACACCACAAACACTTTCGGAGACACCTGTTGAACATCTTTATAATCACCCAGTTATGTTGTGACGTTTGATAGCACACAAGGTGTTCCTCCGATATTCGGGAGTTGCATAATCTCATAGTCATAGGAACATGTATAAGTCATGAAGAAAGCAATAGCAGTAAAACTAAACGATCAAGTTGCTAAGCTAACATATGGGTCTTGTCCATCACATAATTCTCCTAATGATGTGATCCCGTTGATCAAATGACAACTCATGTCTATGGCTAGGAAACATAACCATCTTTGATCAATGAGCTAGTCTAGTAGAGGCATACTAGGGACACTCTGTTTTGTCTATGTATTCACACATGTACTAAGTTTCCGGTTAATACAATTCTAGCATGAATAATAAATATTAACCATGATATAAGGAAATAAATAATAACTTTATTACTGCCTCTGGGGCATATTTCCTTCAACCCCCGCGCGCGGCGCCTGTGCATGAAGAAGGATGCTGCCAAGAGATCCAGCGGCCTCGAGGAGGAGCCCAACACTCCCTCCACCGTCGCGTCGAGACCGTGCGCCCCCTGCCGTGGTGATGCGTGAGGACCAAGACCAAGCTCCACCTCAACGACAAGCTCCAGTGTCAACAACAGGCTGCAAGGCCCTCGCCCCCGAGCTGTGCAACGTCAACTGGCTTGGGAAGTTCAAGCCCGACCTGCCTCCACGCTACGAAGGCACTCCCGACCCTGCTGAGTTCCTGCAGTTCTACGAGCTGAGCATCGAGGCATCCGGCGGCAACGAAAATATCATGGCGAATTGGTTCCTCATGGCTCTCAAGGACGGCGCTGCTCCTGAACCTGCCCGCGGGATTGATCTCCTCCTCGGGTGAGATGCGCGAGTGGTTGATTGGCAACTTTCAGGGCACCCGCGACCGCCCTCCGACAGAAGGTGACCTGCGGTGCATCAAGCAACAACCAAGAGAAACTCTGCAAAAGTTCATCCAATGCTTCAACAGCGTCCGTGTCAAGATCCCCAAGGTCATGGACGAGGCCATCATCTCAGCATTCTCCGATGGTGTCCGCTATGTCAAGATGAAGGAGGAGCTCACCATCCACGAAGATCTGTGCACAAGCCTGGAGCTGTTCAACCTCGCGACCAAGTGTGCCAGAGCTAAGGAGGGGCGCCTCTCCCTCGTCGAGCTCCCCACCATTGACCCTGAAGACAAGAATGCCAAGGGCAAAGACATGAAGCGCAAAGGGGTGGCCATGCTCGCGGCCGAACCAGAGATGAAGCGTGGGCGCGACCACTCGGAGTCTTTCAAGAGCAGTCGTCCGTTCTGCGCCTTCCACAACGTGCACAACCACAACACCAATGACTTTCAAGAGCTCATGGCCATCCGCGAAGGGCGCATCGGTCAACGCCCCGAGCGCAGCAACCGGGGCTACGACCATGGAGGAAGCCGGACCGAGGGGCGCTGGGACGACTGCGGCCCCCGTCAGGAGTGGCGTGACTATCCTCGTGAGGACCGCTGATGCCTGGAGGGACCAGCCTTGCAAGGGTGCCTGGAGGGACCCACCTCGCGAGGACCATTCTCAGGGCAAGGCCGGCCTCCCTCCGCTGCCACCATCAAGGAGGAACGACGACCAGGACGAGGGGGCTAGGGGATTCCAGGAGCCTCGCGCCATCGCCTGCATCTTGGGCGGTGCACAGGCCCCGGCCTCTCAGCGCCTCTTCAAACAGTTCACCCGAGAAGTAAACGCGGCTCTCCCCAAGCTCGAAGCCACGCGCCCACTCAGGTGGTCCAAGTGCGCCATCACCTTCAGCTCAGTAGACCATCTCAAGTGCGCGGCGACTGCCGGCGCCCTCCTGATGCTCTGCTCACCCGTCATCAGCAACGTTCAAGTCACCAAGACCCTTATCGACGGCGGCGCATGGCTCAATGTCCTGTCCATCGAGATGCTCGATAGCCTCCAAGTGTCATACGATCGGCTACTGCCTACCAAGCCCTTCTCAGGAGTGACTGACGGCTCCACCACCCTGATAGGGCAAGTTCGCCTGCCTGTCACCTTCGGCACCCGCGACAACTACCACACCGAGCTCATCAACTTTGATGTCGCCCACATTCATCTTCCCTATAACGCCATCCTCGCATACCCAGCCCTGGCCAAGTTCATGGCAGTGAATCACCACGGCTACAACGTCCTCAAGATGCCAGGAAGCGGCGATGTCATCACGGTTGCCTGTGAAGAAAAGGATGCGGTGTGCTCACTCGAGCGCGCTTACCAGACTATGGTGGTCAAGGATCCAGACAATGGTGGAGCCATCTACCCTCCTGAGGCCGTCCCCAAGAAGAAGAAGCAGTTGCTCACTCTGGAGCCTCACGAAGATGCAGCACCCAGCGGCCGTACCTCAGGACCTACGCCCAGGGATGGGACGCCTCCCTCCCTCGCATAGGAAGGCGCGCCCAGCGCTCCCCTCAGGCTGGGCTCAGGGGCTCTCCTCTGGAGGGCCTACGACCTAGCCAATATCTCGAGGGAGGCGCTTGGGCACCATGTGGAGGCATGCTTCACCGCATGTTTCCCTCCGGAGGCCTCAAGGCGTGAGGCACCAAGCGCTCAGGAGTTCATCAACCAGACCATCGAAGACTTGCAGGTGCCAAGAGCAATGCGGGACGAGTGCCGCCTAACACCTCGAAGTGCAGCCGTCTCCCTAGGCTCGGGCGACGGACTGCGCGTCTGCGTCAACGTCCCAGGACTCAACAGGATGGCGTCTCAGGAGCTCTATTGGCCTCTCAGGTGAGACGGTCCAAGGGTCCCCTCACAGCTATGTTCGCATGCCCTTCGGCTTGCCAAACCAGGCGATCCTGCACCAGCGCCACATGTGGGAGGTCTTGGTGACTCGCGAGGCCAGGCATCAGGAGATCTTGGTGGAGGTGGCCTCGGTTCTTCGCGAGCTCTGGGAACCTCCGGAGCCTTGCGAGGTCCCGAAGTCAGGCGGCTCGTGAGGAGCGACATCTGCATCGAGCGTCTCCAGCTACATCAACACCACTTCAGCAACTGTGCCAGGTGACATTTTCCAGTCTTGTTCAGTTGGGAGCGCCCCTCAAGCTGCATTATTCCCAGGTTGCACGGGCCTGTCCCTGCGACATGTACCTTTTTGCATCTTAAGCTTACTCTGTTGGGGGCGCCCCTCGGGTCGCATAATCCCCAGGACGCACGGTTCCGTCCCTGTGGCATGTATTGCATTTTACGTCACCTGGTTTAGCTCATTTCCTCTTATGATTTGCTTTATGGACATCACCTACTCACTCATCACCTCTTTGGGCCTCCCTCACTGCCTAATGGGCTTCTGCTCATTCCGCAACGGGGGCTGCATACGTTGGCACGTCGCTAGTGCTTGGGTCCGTCCCTGCAATGCTGACAAATCCGAGAGATCAAGCTCTGACTCGCGGCCCGCCCCACATACGTCAACTCACCAGGTCCTCGATGCCTTCGTCTTCCTGTGGAGTTATCAGAGGCCCAGCAGTAGGCGCGGTTCTAAGTTGGGCTGCTTTAGGCTAACCCGCAGGAATCTCACGAGCATGACAGCAGGTGATCCTGCCGGTCTCCCCTTCTCACGTAATTCGCTTGCGCGTTAAAGGGGGGGGGGCTTTGAGTATCGCGTCTCAGGGGCTCCTACCGACTCTCCAGCCCTCACCCCCTAGCCTTGACCACGTCACCACGACCTGGCATACCAGCGGCGGCTGAGCTTCGCTCAAGGGTCGGGACCCGAGGACGCAGAACACCAAGAAGGAGGGGAGAAGGGGAGGCCGGCTCAGAGAGCTCAGGTCTATTCGTATGTCAAGGGGGACCCCTGAGCATCGCGACTCAGGGGCCTAACTGGCCACGTAGCCCCTCACCCCCTGGTCTTGTCCTAGCGATCCGGACAAGCCAGCGGCGGCTGAGGTATGCGCGGGGTCGGGCCCTGCCGACGCAGAACACCAAGGTCTAGCCAGCATTCCCGAGGGCCGTTCGTACGTCAAGGGGAACTCCTGAGCATCGCGGCTCAGGAGCCTAACTGGTCACGTAGCCCCTCACCCTTGGTCTCGTCTTGGTGATTCGGATGACCCAACGGCGGCTGAGGAACGCACGGGGCCGGACTCTGCCGACGCAGAACTCTAGGGCAAGCGGGAAGGAAATCACGAAATCTCAGCCACACGACATCGGAAGCAAGCCAGGCGCATCGCTTGAGGGATCACCTCAGACCCGTCAAGATAAGTCATGCATCCCATCGGCGTGCCGCCGTCGCTTGACGAGTTGGGTTCTGCAGTCACGCATCGGCAGTGTCACCTCCCTTTTTAGCCTCTGGAAGCTGCTTGCACACCAAGGGGGACCTCCTCAGGAGCTCTTACCGGACCCCAGGCCGCTCACCTCCTGGCCTTGACCACGGCATCGCGACCTGGCATACCAGCGACTGCTGCAGCTTGCCTTGGGACTGGGACCTGCCGACGTAGAGCACCAAGCTACTGAAAGGGTCAAAAGGAACGACGTTGCCGGAGCGAGGCTTGCAAACATAGTCTCTCAGCAAGGATAATAAACATCAGAGCAAAAGCGTTAAAAGTTCTTTACGCGCCCCCATGGGGTTGGCTTTGATTCCTCGCAGGGAGCACAAGAGAAGGATTTCAGGAGGCCCTAACTATGGCTACCATCGTCGATGCCATCATCAACAGTGGGCCACGAGAGGCCATCTCCAACTCCGCTCAAGTCACCATCATCGACGAGCTCGCGCAGCTGACGCGCTCTGGGTGCTGCACGAGCTTGGAGGTGCATAGCTGTCGTCGCTCGTCTCCGGAGACTCGTCGGCCTCGGGAGAGCCGCTGGACTCCCAAGGGCAATCGCTGCTACTAGGAGAACCGACGGCGGGACCAATGGAAGGCATGGCGCCAGTCGCTATGCCACCCTGTCGGCCCCTCTGGGGCAGCACTCCAGGCGGCGTCCCTCCTCGTCAAACACCTTGAAGAGCAGCACGGAGGCACCGTCGTACTCGAAGTGGATGGCGAGGGCGTCCTCCGCGCGGTAGACGTGGGCGACCTCGCCCCATCTGCAGATCAGGAAGATCTTGCCCGGGGAGACGACCTCAGCCTCAGCCCCTGTCGTCGGGTCTGGCACTCGGCGTGCTGTAACCACAGCTCGAGCGGCCCTCTCGGCGGCATATCTGCAGAGAAGAATGGCGGGAAGCGGATCCAGGAGCTCGGGGGCATCACCGCCCCCACCACGAACTCGCGTGAAGAGCCTCCAACGTGTGTTCGCGGGGCGGCGACGCGCACCACATCGGCATGCTCGATGCGGCCAAGGCGCGAGCGGCGCTGGGCACCACCTTTCCCTCCGAAGCCTTGCGCCCGGGCGTACAAGGGCAACGGATAGCTGGGGGGAGGCCGCTCGTGCCAAGGTCTCATCACTGTTGGCCTCGGGACGACGCCACAAGGATGGGACAGCCTTTTCTTCGGCGGGAGCGACGCCTGCTCTTCGCGTGGGGTCTTTCCCTTCTCGGTGGCGGAAAAGCGCCAAATCGGTGCCATGGGTGGCGCTGCAAGGCAGGGAGCCAGGAGGAAGAAGAAGAAGCAGGAAGAGATGGGCAACGGGGCTCCGCCCGTCGCCTCATTTATAGCCAGGACGAGGCAAACCGCCGGCCTCCATAATCACAGGTAACGATGATCTTTGTGCATGCAGGGACTCGTCAAGTCGTGAAGTTGCCGAGGCGGTGTGGGGAAGTGGAGACGCCCACGTCTTGTCAATCGCCACACGTCAATCAAGGCCGCACGCTTTTAGGGCCCGCGGTGCTTCGCACTTTACCCTTGGCTTCGCCGCGAAGCCAAGTCCGAGCGCACCTTGGGCCCGGGGGCTACTGTCGGCGTTCTGGGAATGGGGGTACCCAGACTTTCCTGCCTGCGGCCCAGAGCGTGGCTCGTTCAGCGGCCTGGTACGACCCATCTTCATCAGCAACCACTCAAGACCCTCGCGAGGTACCAAGCCTCGCGAGGCGGACGACACAAGACCTCCCGTGAGGCGGCCTCCCTAGGATGGCTCCTGAGGAGCGGAGATATCAAGGCAAGGGGCACCTCACGTGGTTCGCGTGACGTGAGCCATGACGATCAAGGCCAGGCGGGCGCCAGCGGGCGCAGTAAGCCAGTTTCCCCTTTGGTGCTAAAGGGGCAAGTGCAGGCGAGGAGTCCCGAGGCGTCAGGCAAAGGTTTCCATATCAGTGCAACGAGACCAAGACCGGCAGGATGACAGAGCAAAGGTCACCACGGAGCCCACGACGATGTCACCAACAGAGCCTTTGGCAGGCGAAGACCACATTTTGTCAAGATAGCTTGTACTAGTTGTCCCCCTTCAAACTTGGCCATTGTGGGATCCCTTGCCGCTCAATATTTGGGAAGAGGACCCATGCCTCTATAAATAGTACTAGCCACCACCATAGAGGGGCATCTTGATCGCATCTTGATCTAATCTTGATCAAAGAGAGAGCTTGCCCAATTGAATAGAAAGGGGATCAGATCCATACCACCCTTACACCCACTAGCTCGCCGAGGGCAAGAACACCTCTCCTCAGGAGGCTGTTCTTCCCGTGTACTTGTTCATCCTCAGCCTACAAGGCAATGCACCACACCACACTAGATTAGGGTATTACACCACAATGGTGGCCCGAACCGGTATAAACCTTTGTGTCTCTTGTTCTTGGGTTCGACGAGCTAGGCCTAGGAATCGGTGCGAGAGCGAACTTGGGGGAAAAGGAGAGATCTTCGTGCGCACCCCAGTGTTCGAAACTCAAGGGTTTTCCGGAACCCATAATCCGACAAAAAGGATTTGGGTGATGATGTAATACCTTGGCTGTCGAGGTTGTGCGCTGCTTTACGCCGCATAGCCTTGGCGATCGAGTCCTCATCTCTGTCCATAGAACCATCGTCGGCAACTATATGCCGACTACTTAGGTGTGCAGGTGTCACCCCCAATGATTGTCGCGGTGCCGGATCTGCTGCAGGAAGAGGGAATAATGGTGGAGTAGCAACCCCCTCCCTGGCGGTGTCAACCACCGGCTCGAGCGACGAAGTCGCCGCTGTTTGTGTAGTGGAATTTGGTGCCGAAGGAATAGCAGACAGAGTTATGGCGGGCGAGTTTAGCTCCATCTACACCTGAAGAGCCGTGGACGGAGCAGCAACACGTGCCAGATCAGTTTGACAGGTGTTGCAGCTCAATTTATCCTGGATCGCCGTGGATGGAGCAGCAGCATCACGTGGTTGCGCTCCCAAGGATGGACTAGCATGTCCAATCCTGTGGGAAGCCATCATGGGTAGTAGGTCCTGAGCTACTAGGTTGGCGGCCACTGATGTCTAGTACACAACTTGTTCTTGTAGACTCGTGTTGGGCCTCCAAGCGCAGAGTTTTGTAGGACAGTAGCAAATTTCCCTCAAGTGGATGACCTAAGGTTTATCAATCCGTGGGAGGTGTAGGATGAAGATGGTCTCTCTCAAACAACCCTGCAACCAAATAATAAAAAGTCTCTTGTGTCCCCAACACACCAAATACAATGGGAAATTGTATAGGTGCACTAGTTCGGCGAAGAGATGGTGATACAAGTGTAATATGGATAGTAGATATTGATTTTTGTAATAGTAACAATAAAAAAACAGCAAGGTAGCAAGTGACAAAAGTGAGCAGAAACAGTATTGCAATGCTTGAAAATGAGGCCTAGGGTCCATACATTCGCTAGTTCAATCTCTCAACAATACTAATATAATTGGATCATATAACCATCCCTCAAAGTGCGATGAAGAATCACTCCAAAGTTCCTAGCTAGCGGAGAACATAAGAAGAAATTGTTGGTGGGGTACGAAACCACGTCAAAATTATTCTTTCCGATCAATATTTCCAAGAATTCATACTAAAATAACACGACATTATTCTTTCCGATCGATCTATCCAAGAGTTTGTACTAAAATAATACAAGGTTATACTTTCCGATCGATCTATCAAGAGTTCGTACTAACATAACACAAAGTTATTCTTTCCGACCGATCTATCAAGAGTTCATGCTAAAATAACACCAAAATAAATTCATATTTATAATACCCAATCCAACACAAAGAACCTCAAAGAGTGCCCCAACATTTCTACCGGATAAACAAAGACAAGAACGTGCATAAACCCCTATGCATAGATTACCTCAATATCACCTTGGGAATCCGCGAGTTGAGTGCCAAAAAATATATCAAGTGAATCAATACGATACCCCATTGTCACCACTTGTATTCAATTGCAACACATATATCAAGTGTTCTCAAATCCATAAAAGTATTCAATCCAAAGAAATCTCAAAGGGAAAACTCAATTCATCACAACAAGAAAGAGAGGGGAAAACACCATATGATCCAACAATATTAACAAAGCCCGCGATACATCAAGATTATGCCTCTCAAGAACACAAGAGAGAGAGAGAGAGAGAGAGAGAGAGAGAGAGAGAGAGAGAGATTAAACACATAGCTACTGGTACAAACCCTCAGCCCCGAGGGTGGACTACTCCCTCCTCATCATGGTGGCCGCCGGGATGATGAAGATGGCCACCGGTGATGATTTCCCCCTCCGACAGGGTGCCGGAAAGGGTCTAGATTGGTTTTAGGTGGCTACAGAGTCTTGCGGCGGCGGAACTTCTGATCTAGGGTTATTTCTGATGGTTTCTCTATTTATAGGAATTTTTGGCATCGGTACCACAACCGGATGGGCCTCGAGGTGAGCACAACCCACTGGGGCAAGCCAGGCCCACCAGGCGCGCCCTCGTGGGTTGTGCCCTCCTCATGGCTCTTCTGGCCCTCCCACGAAGCTTCGGGGGTCTCTTTTGTTCCAAAAAAACATCAAAAAGTTTCAGCTCATTTGGAGAACTTTCATTTCTACACAAAAAACAACACCACGGTAGTTCTGCTGAAAACAGTATCAGTCTAGGTTAGTTCCATCCAAATCATACCAAAATCATATAAAATTGTTGTAAACATGGAATGAATACTTCATAAATTATAGATACGTTGGAGACGTATCAGCCACCTCATTAGCTGATGCATGGATGCTCCTATCGTTTGTAGGCTGAGAAAATCGTGGTACTAACGACGCATTCGGCCGTCCCGCTACGCTGCCGATGGCTGTCACGGCCGTGAGGTCACCGGCATGTGTCGTCACCGACCAATTTTGCGGCGATGACTGCGACGCATTCTCGACCCGTGGTGTGATAGGCGAAAATTTATCCTGTCGTTGCAAGTTCTGATTTCTCTCGAGACATCCATGTAAAGAAGAATTGACACGTGGTTCCGCGGTGAGTTGGATGCCTCTTGGGGTGTGCCGACTCACCGCCGGAAGCATAAAACTAGCTCCGGGTGCATCATGGGAGACAACACTCGTGCGTTCCCGTAGTTGCACATGAGACATGTGAGCGAAATTTGTGTGAGCAGAGCTAGATGACGTTTGGTTGATCAGGTTCCCGGTGTGCTTCGATGTATCCATTTTGTCATCCTTCTCCTTTGCACTGCCGTCATCATCGGCATCATCACCCTGGCGCCTCCAAATGAAAGGAATAAAATCTGGATCCGACACATAATCTGTTGGTTCTCTCCTAAATGTGAATGCATAGCCCTTGAGCTTAACTAGCCCATCTATTGAAACAAAAGGCCCAGAATCATCATTGTCCTTCGACAAAATCTGAGTACTTGTCATAGCCACCAGAATACGGACAACTCCATGGCATCACAAGCTAATAAGATCAACATCCAAGTTCATACCCATTAGAGTACCAACTACCCATATACCCCAAAAAGGGCAAACAGTATGGGGAACACCCGCAACATGGAGCCAAATATGCTGAAGTTCAAGCTTATGCGGGATCTCATGAGATTTCCATGCAGAAACAGTCATCTGAGCATTGATCGAAGGCACATTCATCTGAATACCATCGACCCTGTCCAAATCCTCAAATGAAGCAAAGCTAACAAGGTAAGCATCCGACCCATGTTGAATAGCCTCCCACTTCCATTGTGTGTGAACCGGCATCTCCTAGCAATTTGACTCTCGACAACACTAGCGGGTACCACCATGCCACTAACCTGAACATATGCAATAGGTGTCTGGGTCGGCGCCAAGTGATCTTTAACAACACAATCTGGCAACTGGGCAAAGTAAGTCTCCTCAGCACCCACTCCCAAGACAAAAGCATTAGGTTTATGGAGGTTTAGAATCGAACATCGCAGCGTTGGATGAGCAATCTTGTCACAAATATAACAAAAATGTTGCATCGTACAATCCTTCGCTGCATGTGTATCCACTACACACTTCCAACAACGGACACCTTTCTTTGCCTTGGCCTTGCCTACAAAAGGATCCACCTGCACATCAGTCACGATAGCCTGGGCAACGACAGTAGTCGGCCCTTATGGCAGCTACGACACCTGTGAAATCTGCGGTGGCACCATAACTTACTGATATGGCTGCATGTGCTGCTGCGGTATGACCTGTTGCAGAAAATGTTGCTGAACATGCATGTGCTCGGGAGGATGTATAAATCCATGTTGCATAGTAGCACTTGCAAAATGTTGCTGTTGTGGCTTCTTCTTCTTCTTCTTACATTTCTGTGCAGACCCTTGTTAACCCACCGTGAAAGAAGAATGTTGTGGTTGGGTCATAACTCCCCCGGATGGAACTGCGGAGGAGTTGTCACCCCCATAGACGTGCCCCGTACATTGGAGATGGCCCTCCATTGGCGGCAAGGCCGTATGGTGAATGGTAGTGCCCTGATTATCCATGAATCGGTAGCTGATTCCCCCCATATCCATAGGCCGGCGCCAGTCCACGCTGCTGTTAAGGAACGGCTGGAGGGCCGTGGTAGCTTGGTGCCGGAGCTGCAGGTCTGGAAGAACCTAGAGCTGCCCCTACAATAGGAGGACCATGAGGATTTGGCCCTCCCGCGGCCAAGGCGGCCCGCGTCGAAGGAGGCACACCCGCCGTAGGGCACTGCAGTGACGCTGCATCCGCCATGTAGGAGCGGGTGGGACTTCATCCTACATGGCAACAAGCCAATAAGATGAGTGCTCACACATATTATTTATCACATAGAAAGATCGAGGTAAAACACTAGTTATTGCATTAGGAATTTCATAATCCTCAATCCACCTAATGTGCAAGAACAAAGATCTCTTGAGAATTATGTTCCTATGTTTCAGGCTCCCGATGATTGTTTTATTTTGTAAAACATCCACGTGTTCTAGAGTCTAACGTCATAGAAAACATACATTTTAGTTCTAATCCACATCACCAATTGCCAGAAGACAAAAAAGGATTTAGTGAAATGCGGCACATAATTACAAACAACATTGGTCAGAAATATAATCATAAACCACATCCTATATTAATATCATAATCAACATAAAAGAACTTAATGAAGTGTGGCACATACTTACTTTCAACGCTGGTCAGAAATATAATGTAAACCATATCCTACATTGTTATCATAATCGACATTAGACTAGTAAACTTGCCACTTATTAATGTGTGCTTCATATTATTCAAAAAGGAGGTAAGTACACATAAAAATGACAAAAAGGAGTTGGAACATTAGTGTGATCCCATTCATTCTAGAAAATAAGACTTGTTCCATCTTAACCAAGTAATTGTCATTATTGCACTTTTCATACATTCCCCAAACATGATTTCTCGTTGGTTTCATCTTAATCAGATAATTAGCAAACATGTTTTTCTTTTTTGTCTATGTGCTAGTCTAAGTAGGAGTGAGCATATATCTAAGATTTAACAAGACTTTCCTTCTCCCACTTGAAATGTGTTCTAATTGAAAAAGGCCACAATTTTATGGGGTATCATTACTTACACTTCTCTTACATCTTTCAGTGTAACATATTACACATAATCATCACAAAAAATCTATTTAGAGAAATATAACTTGTCTCGCTGCAAAGCAAGACTAACATCATTAATATATCTTATCAGAAATTAAGTTTCTCCAATAACTTGGAGCATAAACAAACAACATACTTAAGATAAAGAATTAAACCATCTCCAAATGTGTCGTGGAAATAACACGGCAGATGTCCGGTTTAACGGACTTGATGATGGAACCATCGCACGGGTTAGCTTGAAAGGATTCATGGCACACAAAGGACACAAAGGATTTATACTAGTTCGGCCCCTTCGGAGAAGGTAAAAGCCTACGTCTAGTTGGTTTGGTATTGCTTGGGCGTCGGTTTACAGGGAGCGGATTCGCTTTGCCTGTGTCTCGACGGATTGTTTGTTGCTTGCCCCTGAACCGTCGAGGCCGTCCCTTTATATAGAGGCAACGCCTGGTCCGGTTTACAGAGTCCCGAGGCCGGCTCATAATCGTGTCCGCCCCGGTCTCTGTCTTTTCTTTCTTATCTCTCAAGTTACATCTTTTGGCGGTTTACAAACCATACTTCTATACATGGGCCTTGAAACCTCATGGGCCGTAGTCTCTACTTAAAATATTAAAACCAAGTATAATATAACTAAGCCGGTTTAAAATAGCCGGTTTATACCTACTAACCATATCCCTGACATTAGGCCCCAGAATGATTTGAACTTGTTCACATCAGTCTTCTTTGTCTTAATCTTTTTGTAAACCGGCTCTGACGTCATCCTCCGAGATCATTAAAGTCTGACAATGACATCATCTCCGCATTTAACGCTGTGAGCTGTACTGTAGCGTATTTTAAGGGTTATCCCGAAGATCGAGGCGTCACGGGATCTTTATCCGATTTCTGTCTCCTCGATTCTCGCACTTGTCGTTTCAGATCTGACTCCTGGCTATAAATACTGCCACCCCCCATTCATTATCTCCTTCTCACTTCGTCCTCTTCCTGCGTCTTCTTCCTCCGTCGCCGCCTGAGCTCAAACCGCCGCTGACGACCACCGGATCTCTAGTCCTCGCCCGGCCGCTGCATCAACCTGAGCTTCGACCAGATCAATCTCCGCCGTCGACTCTTGCTGTCCCAGGTATGTTCATCTTCCTTATTGTTGATCTGCGTCCGCCATCGCTTCTCCTTGTTCTTCCGCCATTAGGGCTTCCAATGAAGCTTCGCCTCTTCGTAGATACGTTCCTCATAGAAAATTTGTGACCTTTAGG